>JAOXXN010000175.1:11271816-11287711 GCA_026770055.1 Myrmophylax atrothorax | reverse complement strand
CTGACATTTCTGACCCATTACAAGTAGCAGCATAAAAATTTCAAGAATTTACTGTGGAGTGTTTAATTGAGACACAGATGAAAAAGATCAGTAGAATTTAGAACTGATTTCTTCCTTACAGCTAAGTAAATATCCTTAGCCACTAATGTGGCTAACTTTGATTGTACAGGAGGTAAATCACCCTCATAAACATGATAGAAAACCATGCTGGTCTAGCACATTTATGATGAATTCTTTGCTTGCAATGCAAATGGAAATGCAATGGTCCTATTGCCGCATCCTGCTTAGCACTTAAATACCATTTTTCTAATTAGCCTCCATCATTTGAAGCTAAGAATATAGAGGAATGTTTTGAATTTTATATGTTACATACCTTCTTCTGAGAGTGAACCTGTTAAAATGCAACCCAATTAACATTACACTCATAATCTTTCCTCTCCAAACCTCCTAACTTTTACAGTATCCTGAAAGGAAACATTTTGGTTTATCTGTTTTAAAACATGGTTAAACTGATGCTTGAAAAAACAAGAAAGTTACCAAGGTAAAAATGCATTCTGATCCAGATTCCTAGTTGTTTGCTCTACTAGTTCACTAGTATTCCTTTCCTTGCCTACATTTAGGAACAGATTATCTGGATGTCCCATTCAAATAAAAGGTGTTGAATGGAAAACAACTCTTCTTTCTAGGACGGTTTGGAACTCCTCCACTTCGCCAAGAATTTCTACTTTGTTTTTCAAACAAAATGTGTTTATTATTACATAATTTGGGTAGTAATTTAATTGGTAGATGAAATTTGCCCTACTGTATTGTAAAATAGCTCTAATTTTTGATTTACCCTATAGTTGGCAACCT
Organism: Myrmophylax atrothorax; assembly: GCA_026770055.1. Taxonomy (NCBI): domain Eukaryota; kingdom Metazoa; phylum Chordata; class Aves; order Passeriformes; family Thamnophilidae; genus Myrmophylax; species Myrmophylax atrothorax. The sequence goes on along the minus strand of JAOXXN010000175.1, from coordinate 11,286,859 downwards.
GGCATCTGTGTTTTCATCTGGACTCACCATGTCACAAAAGAGTGTCAGAGTGCTTGTTTAATAGCTGTAAAGAGGAGTTCGGAGCTCAGCCCAGGCTATGGATATTTGGGAATTTGAAGTTTAGATCATGCTTATCACAGGTATCCAACTGGGATAACGTTTCTATACTTCTCCATGTTGCTGAAGATTAAATTAATTGGTTGTGATTAACACAGGAGTGTCATTAACAAAAGTCCTTTCCATCCAGGTGGCTTTATTCAGTGTCTGAAAGACATGAATATTTGGATCAAGTGTCTCTAGACAGCTTTCTCAGTTATTCCCATTAGTGGAAACACGGAGGACTGGATATATAATCTCCTAACAGTGGTTTGTGCCTCCAACTAGATTTAATCAACATACCAGGGCAACAGCTTGCTACTATTAGAAGCTGAAAGAATTGCAGTGGAAGCGACTGATGACCCTGAGAAAAACCCAAATACAGACAATTGTAGACAATTACAACTTTTCCCCCTTTGACCACCTTACCAGAGCAATATCCTGCAGAGAGAAATCTAGATCCCATTGAATGGGAGTAAGTTGACTGGGAAAGACAGCAGCATTCCTTTGATGGCAGAGCCAAGGAAGAAAACTATCTAACTCTTCCACTGCAAAATTTCCACTGGACCAAAAACAAAACAAGAATTCAGTTTTGTCAGACATGAGACTGGCTTTTTAAATACTCATCTGGGCCTCCTATCCTGTCTCCAGTTCTGGATGCTGGACCCTCATGCCTTCACTTCTCTCCTGTGGCCACTCAGCTGGGCTTGGGGAATCTGTGCTCTGACTTGTGCTGCTCTTCATTTCCTAATGGGCTCACGTGCCAGTCTAAGCTGCCTTATAGGGTAATAAACTGAAAGAGGGCGGTTTTAGATTCAATATCAAGAAGAAATTCTTTACTATGAGGGTGGACAGGCCCTGGCACAGGTTGCCCAGAGAAGCTGTGGCTGCCCCATCCCTGGAAGTGTCCAAGGCCAGGTTGGACAGGGCTTGGAACAACCAGGTCTAGTGGAAGATGTCCCTGTACATGGCAGGGGGTGAAATGGGATAAGCTTTAAGGTTCCTTCTAATCCAAGCCCCTCTATGATTCTAAGAAGCTATTTCTGGTTTTAATAGAATAAGGAACAAGAAAGAGTGTATTTCCATTGCTTTACGTACATAAGGAGCAATGTAACTGGCTCATCTCAGTCTTGTGCTAATAATAAAGGCCATGTGAGGAACACACAAATTTACAGCACGTGTGAAACCTGTAAACGTAACTAGTCTCGAGCTAGGATAGTTTCCATGCCACGTGTCTCCATGTAGCCCATCTTTCTGGCACATGTGACCCAGAAATGTGTCATCAGGACACATGTAGTCACTGGACTGATGAAAGGAATTCAAGGGGAACAGAAGCAACAATGCTGGTTCCAACCTCTGCTCAGCTTGTTGCTACTGCTCTCTGAAGAAGTTAGAAACATATGAAAAAGTTGTTGTCATCCCAACTTGGCCCTGGTTTTACCCTTCATACAGCAGGCTTTTATCTAAAGCCATATTTTCACAGAGATTATTAAGAAAAAGGAACTAAAAATCCACAGCTGTCAGTTTTAGAAAGCAAATAATCACTCCCATGCAATGGCTGAAAGGCAAACTTGTACCTAAAGACTTGCAACTGGCATCACTGACATTTTTCATTGTTCAATCAAAATGTTAAAAATAAAAATAAACAGAGCCCACAGAGCAAAATACACTGGATTTTAACATTCTTTCACAATTCATAACCATAGCTGCGGTCAGCAACATGGAGCGAGAAAGACGTTTGGTTATAAGTTATGACTTCAATCTGAGAGTCTCACTGGCACTTCCTGAAAAATTTCCAAATTAAATGGGTGTCCAAATTAGAGACATTCAGACTAAAGATGAAATATCACAAATAAGCTATTTTGTCTAGAATAAATAAAATCAAACCAGTCAAATGCTCGGGAAGATAATTGATACAACATTGCTCTCTTGGGCATCTTTGTTAGTGATTAACCCAGTGAGTTTTGAATGCCTAAAACAAATGCCTTAAACTGGTGGACAAGCTATGCTAGTCCTCTAGGCATGAACTGTCTCCTAATCTTTGCTCTCCAGGTCTCCCCACAGCCACATCCTTCTAATGCCTTGCTTCTTCCTTCCAGCCTCCAGCTGGTGACTCACTATTTAATCAGTGCAGCCATCAGAATATTCACCTACCAAATCAGAGCAACCCTTGATCTCTCTGCCATGGCCTTCACTCTGCCTATTCCGGACTTTTGTTTATTACTTCTGCTCATTGCACCAAATCTAAACTTAGATTGTCAGCACTTCAGGGCAAAGCTCCCACCACATGTGGCACAAAGCCCCACCCTCCATCACAGTCTCTGCACACCCTCATGTAAGGTCATAACCATCTTAACTGCCCGAAGGGATGAAGGAAAGGACCACAGTCCTCAGGCCAAGTTAGGTTTGAAATCAAAGGTAAAACTTCCACTGGCACCAACAGTGCTGGATAAAGCAGGAAGGGGCTGATCCTAAAGTCAATGATAAGTGCCACTTGAAGGGTCTGTATCTTCTCTGTGGTGAGGGATTCCATCTTGCAGATTTAAGTCCTAAAGCCAACAAAGCATGTTGACAAGAACTGTGAAACTCCTCTGCCAACACTCATAGGAAAGTTACCTGCCAAGAAGGACACAAGGCATTAAGGAGTCCGGACATGTAGGGGTCACCAGACTGTATTTTATCTTTCTTCTCTGTATTTTCTTCAGAAACAATAAAGGAGATGGAAGAAAAAAAAGTGAGATTATGTCACAGCAGAGGAATGTCTCTACTTATATATAGGAAGATAAGCTTTTTCTACTGAGGTCAAGTAATCTTCAAAAGATGACTATGAGCTGCACTGCCATGCACCCTACAGAATTTTTTATAGTCTCTCCACTTCCTCAGCAATATTCCCCTTGTATTTTATGTAAAAAACCCTACATTACATATTACATCATACAGCTCAGCTGATCTTAAGGTCCCCTCTGTGTCTAGTTACTAATTAGAATAAGGAAGGCCATCAAACTGAGTAGCAGAATTTTTGATTGTGTTGGACTGGCAATGGATACTTTGACAAGTAAAACAGACAAATCATGCCCCAGACATAGTGTTCAATTATCCATATGTGGACTACCTGGGCCATCAGTTGACCCACTCTGCCTTTCCCCTACACCTTTGGCTGCATCACTGCCAGGACAGACTCTCACTTTCCTGGTTTCCTGGTGCCTGAGGTTATTCCTGGCCCTAAGGAGATGTGCTTCCTGCATATTAAAAGATGAACACACTGACTAGTCACTGTCTCACTGGCACATGTTTTGCATTAGTGGGTAGTCTTCTCCTCCCTCTCCCTGCCCTTCTTCATTATCTGGATAACTGGCTGCAGACCATCTCTGAAGGAGGAGGTTTGGTAGTCATCACAGGGGTATATTGTGAAAGAGTGAACTCAACCATACTAATATCTTAATTATAAGAACAGAAAGACCACGTAATACAAAGTTTCTGCCTTCCAGACCCCTGCATTTCAGATCTCATTCTGCATCCAGCAGTCAATGCTGACACTTCTGCACAGGCCAGGCTCCCCTCTTTGCAGAGCTCTTCAGCCCACAGTTTGTCTGGAGAAAATCTGCATTTCAAACATGGATTTTGGTAAATTTTGATGATACAGAAATGTACCACAACAGCAGCCTGCAGAAAAGCACAGTATGGGCAGCTGTGACCTCCAGTTCTCTTACCAAAGACATCCTGTTGCAAAGGTGCTCTATTCGTATTTATGTTGATAAGCAACAGTGAGACTCAAAGGCGCTCTGACACTTTTTGGGCTCCATAGCAGCAAGAATTCCTTGCTCAGTGGGGTGGAGCTGGGAGCCTCAGGCTGAAAAATCTGTCTGGTCACTATCCAGACCACAAGGATTTCAAAACATATGGTACCCATGGGCTGGATCTGCCCACTCGCAGCACATTGCTTTCCCTGTGCCATCTACTGCTTCCAAAAATCCCACAATTGCTTTTATTGTGACTTAGCTCAGCTCTATCCTCTGAAAATACATGGTTGTGAAAACAAACTTTTGGACCATATTTGAAATAATGATTCTATTCCATTTCCAAACTCTCCTTTAACCATAGTCCAGGGTGTCAGCAAGAGATAAATCAAATGGAGCTGCACAAACTCTTCCACAGTGCACTCATAGGTACCCAGAGAGAATTAGAACACACAGCTCAGGATGCAGAATCTGGCTCACAGATACCTAGGAAAAGTATGAAGCGTCAGGAGCATCTCAGACTGGAGGAACTGGCCTATTTCCTTGGAAATGAACAAGGATCTCAGCCCATGCAGGCAAAATGAATAACAAAAGGCTGCATATTTTTGCCTCATTTATCCAACAACATAAACACATATGACATTATTTCAGGATATCTATTCTTATCTATACCATCCTCTATGGAAGAAGCAAGGCTTGTAAGTGTTTGGGAATAACATGAGGTGAAGAGTTGGTAGAAAATGTACATCTAAGAATTCTTAGCTTACAGAAGACCCTTCCTTTCCTAGATTCTACTTTTCTGAGTCTAGTAAAGTTGTTCCCCCTCTTACACTGTTACTCACCCCAGATTTGCCAATTTACTTCACTACTAACAGTCAGATACCCAAGGGGTTGTACTTTTGATTCTACTGGATACAGTCACTGTGAGCTTCCAAATACCCTCTTTATCAGCTACAGCACATTCAGCTTGTGCCTGTGACTTCTCTGAAATATCTAGTGATATAATTTCCTGGAACACAGGGAAAGGGAGCCTTATGCCATACATATGGGAGCATGGCTACACAGAGATAATACATGTCAGCTTCAGGAGACTTGTAATGGCAAGTTTTTTCATTGCTTTCATTATCTCAATGTCTATATATGGGGTGTTACTGGAAATCACGTGAGTTCCTGAAGGTCAACTCCTCTGCTTGTAAACATGTGCAAGAGTTTCACTTTCTGATTGCTGGAAACTACAAGCAAGGTGCTTCTCAGTAAACGTTTGCTCCAAAAAAAATTTATGTCCATGGAAATAATTTTCTAAACTTCTGCTAATTTACAACTGCAATATTCAGCCATGTCCCTCCTTTCCTAGGGTACCTTCCTGGCATGAAGGTATGAAATGTCCGAAGTTTCATTATTTATTATGACATTGTCATTAAAACCAAAAAATAGCTAAATGAAATGATAATAATTAAGTGCACTCAGCTGCATTTTCTCTGAGAATTCCTGCATGCTTCGAGTGTGGGAGAAATGACTCATTCTTTGTGAGGAGAATGCAGTATAAATTGTGCTAATTATTTGTGCTGAGAGTGGTATCTACAATTCATTTATTATATGAAAGTTATAGGGCTCTGGCACTTTTTCAGTAAAGTGCCATTAATATTGCAGCTGGCTAAGTTACAGACACTCTGCAAGATCTTGAGAAATCATATTTCAGATTGGGTAGAAATACTTTAAATATATTTTTATTCAACAGATTCTAGTATTTCTTCTTTGAACATATTCCCCTGAAAAATGAAACAATCTTGGCAATTCCAGCAGGACAAAAAAGGAAACCTTCAGCTGCAGCTAGAATTTAGAAATAGATATTATGCAGTACCTACAGATACTGTGCATTGTTAAGGGACTCTTGGAAGGAATGGAGGACTGGAAGTGACTCCCCTGCCATTTATCAATCCCCTATTACTAAAGGCCACATTCCAGTATAACTCTCACAATTAGCTAACAGGTTGTTAATTAGTAGTCACTCTTATATAAATTAGAAACAAGGGAATTAGAACACACTAGAAAGCAAGGCACACATTAGAACCCCCCCGACCATTTTATAAATGGTCTCTGTGTAGAGAACCCTGCCCATGCCTGGATCAGCCAAAAGTCTGCCCAGTCCCACAGCACAAAACTTTACAAGCAGCAGTATGTGTTTGTATAAACCAAGGTAAGATGGCAATATCCACGAAAGGAGAAAGGAGAAGAGAGATGAGGAAAGCAACAAATGAGATGACGCAAATTACATCAAGCTTGAAAGAACTTGTCAAATCCTTATCCTGCTCTAGATAAGTTGCTGTAGTTAACTGAGCTGATCCACCTTTCTGATAAACTGAATCCCATTTAATTTCGGTGCCATTTGTATCCAGGCTTATGTGTGTGTCTGGCTGTCTCTAGGATATACATTAGGAAACTAATGGAAAGCACCTGATAACATCAGCCAGATAAGAGAGCTGATGTTCCCTCTAAAGTCTAAAATGTTGCAAAAATACAAAATAATATTTTAGGCTGAGATGACTCAGAAATTAGCATCAACTTGCCACTTGGAAGGCCCAAGGATATTTGCTTCAAATAGTATCTTGGTAACAAATTTGTATGTCACACTCACATACACAAATCCATACATAATGAGATTAAAGGTCACAGCTCCTTAGGAGAAACCCTGTTAATATTGAAATACAAAGAGACTCTACTGTCTACAAACAGAAGACTTATAATCCAAAGGCACTTCATTAAGTGAATTGATCTGTTTCTACAGCTCTGCTCTGGAACAGCCTCTGGCAACAATAGCCCATTATTTATTTGGTTTTAGTTTTTTTGTTTTGGTTTGGTTTTGGTTTTGTTTCTGGGGGGGGTTTGTTTTTTTGTTTTGTTTTGTTTTGTTTTTTAATCTGGCATTTTTGTCATGCCTGGCTTTCAACAGGGAACACTGCAATTTGAGTAGAGTACTTATTCTGAAAATTTAAAGATTTCTAATAGGCTGAAAACAGTTATTTTTTGATTTGGGTTGGTTTTTTTCATCCAGAATGAGTTCCCCTTTGGTATCTTGGAGCTCTATTAGGAGGACAGGAATAAGCCCTTACATCATGTACCAAAAACTGACTTATGAACCTGGTAACAGTTTATTTTAAGGGTGCCATCATAGAGAGAAGCTCTACGATCAGCAGTAACAGAATGCATTAAGAATGGGAATAGTCAGCCTGCATGTAAGAATCAAAAAATCCTGCCAGTCCTTGAGAAAAACTTCCTTGCAAAGAGATATTTACAGGTATTATCAAGGAAAGAAACCCAAACAAACCTACTAAGAGAGGTACATTGGTGTACTTAAAGAGATGGTCTGAGTCAGCCATTAAAGGCACCAATACCTTGAGTTATGACACAAGCTGGCCATGAAGATCCTGTAACATGCCCCCAGATCCTTTCTTTGCCTTGCATGGTCACTAGTCACATGTGCAAACCATGACAATTCTGAGCATCATGATGAGATTTGTACTTCTTTTTCCCATGGGTTATTTTGCAGACTGGAGAAAGATACTTGGGGGAAGGTGGTTTGGAAACAGACATCACATGCTTTGATATGAAAAAACAGCCTGTGTGAAATTATATATTCTGAGCTCAGCATTAAATAGAACTTACAGTTTCTTAAAAGAAAACATAGTATGCTTTGAAAATTGAGCGAAGTTCCACATGACTGGAGCAGAAACCTCATACTTGATTTCTGTGACTTTGACATGAAATATGGAAATCTTTGATTCAGAACTCAGCACGTTTCAGCAGATTCCAAATGGCCTTAAGGGCAGCTCCAAAACTAAAGGTAATTATGAAAATAAAACCTTGAATTTCTCAAACAAACCCAAGGTTTGATTTAAACCCTGAAAAGAAACTTGTGGAGACTGGGAAATGCTGGATCATCTGAACTGGATATATGGGCTGGTTCCACACCGATCTGTTCACAGATGTGCTTCAGAAATGACCAATCTCTATGGCTGGCACTTAAGAGATATGCATGTGAAAGCCTTAACTGAGTCTTTCCTACAAATTCAGTCTGGACCATCCTGCTAAATTAGGTGCCTTCAAGAGCAAAGCTCCCAGGGCCCTCGACACAGAGACCTTAAGATTAGGAATCACTTGCTTGACCAATTAGTTGCAATTTGAAGTTGTACATGCTCAGCATAAATTCATTTAGTCATTAAAAGGTTCACAAAGTCTTTATCTTGCTATAAATAATCATTAGCAGAGAATTTCCTTACACAGAAGTCCCTAGGTCTGCCTTACCAGTGGGTATAAGGCTCAAGAAACCTCAGCTCTCCTTGCTCTCAGGGTCTCACTCACACTGTCTCCTGACCTCTCTCTCCAGCATTTATGTCTCACGGTCAGTATCTCAGTCCCTGTAATAGTAATTGGGGTAGACAGGCAACTTGGTTCTGCCTTGTGGCCAGCATTGCCTCACTGCACTTGGTTCAGCCCTGAACAGGACTGGTCCCTCTGTCTTTGAGCCTAAAAGACATCACCCAGGAAACCCACTAGCTGCAGATGGTTACAAAAACCTCCCTGTCAGTGAATACCTCTCAAGACAACAATATTAAACAAATATCACACAGTGGTATTGACTTTACCTCTGCATTGTACCCAGCACGTAGCCACAACTAAGTATTGCACCACACAGACCCAATGTTTGCTTTTCAATGATGGCCTGTGCTGGCTTATCCACTTCCAGGCCTATTTCCCACCTCTGACTTGAATCTGTGCTATTGGTATACTCCCTCCTACTTGCCAGAAATTTATTGCTTGTCTCCTCCATGCCCTGGGATTGTTCAAGGTATCCATTTCATGGTGCTGATGCTCCTGTTGTATTGAAGCTAGCTTACTACTACAAAAAAATAACATTACTAAGACTTAAAACGTCTTTCTTAATAATGAAAGTATGCAAAAGTAGTAATGTAAGCTCATTAATTTGCTGGTCTGTTCCACTTTCTTTCATAGTATAAGTATTATAAAATGAACCACCCAAGTTCCAAATAACAGAGATTTACTCTTAAAATATGTAAATTCAGGGCCTAACTTTGGTAGCTTATAAAACACAGGGACAGTAAAGTACAGACCTTACTCAGGCCACACATTAATTCCCCAAAAACCTGGGTTAGCTTCCCCACCAAGGTATCCAGTTCAGCACCAGGGGGTCTTCACAGAGGAGGAGTGCAAGCATGTCCCTCAAACTTCTTCTTTAGGGAGGAGAATTTGACCTTCCAAGCTGGACTATAAAATGTCACTACAACTTTAAAAAGCCTCTATTCTCTTCCCATTGAAGCTGATGAATCTTACTTTTGCTTGGCAGATCCTGTTTCCCACAGACCTGTCTCTCCTCCCCTTCTCCTTGTCCCACATCCTTCTCTCCAGAGCTTTCCTTTCTCCCATCTCCCTAATCATCTTGGGCTCATTTCCAGAGATCTACTTTTAAAAATACAGAAAATACAGCAGCGTGCCAGGAACAGGCTCATCTTGTCAGCTTTAAAACTCACTAGTTACACTTTCTGAGGCAGGACAGGGGAAAAAGACTATTCCAAGGGGACCCCTTGATGTGACCATTCATCTGCCTACATCAGCAGTTCCCAACTTTGTTGGCTCACATCCTCATTTCCAGGCTCATGACCTCCCTTCCATCAGTGCTGCTCGGGGTTGCGACCCTGACTTTGGAAACTTCTCGTCTGGATCAGTCAAAAGTGACGCCTTAAGAATAATTTTCCAGCCAGTGCCACACTTGTTTAGGCTCCTGAGTGGCATGATTACCCCAGAGTTCAGGTTCAAACCTGTCTCTTTGCTTGTTTGTAAGTCTGGAAAGAATTTCTGGGTGTCACTCAGCCAGTAGGTAGCAAACTAACTTTTAACTGTTCTGGTTAAGGACAACTATATCCCAACTGACCTGGTATGGCTTTAAGCACTTGGCTGCAAATTTCAGTTGTGCCTGGAAGAAGCAAGGATTTTGCTTCTCTGCAGAGTCTGGAAAATCATTGTTTTCTCTGCTTGCCTGTCATGATCATTCAGATGTAACCATTGCCATGCCCAAATCACTCCTTATGCAATAACATGAGTTCATCCCCCACACTGTGCATCCTCACTGCTGCACACATGTGCAGTTGGCTGAACTCTCACAGCTGTTTTTCTGCACATCAATTTATCTTTCTCATTATGGTCATTGAGACTGTGTGGTTAGAGGAAATTTTAATATTCAGATTTCTAACTCTACTTTGTCATCCTTGCTCAATGGTAAAAGGGCAGTGGAAAGGTAAAAAGGCAAAAGGGAATTGATTTGAAGAGATCATGAAGGCACCACTAAAATGATTAAACTGTCAGAACATTTGCAGTTTGAATATACTACAACTAGTCCTACTTTGGAATTTCCCTAGAATTAAAATGATTTGTAATTTTTCAACTACCTGTTTCTCCTGTTTTCACACCATATTCCTACTCAGCCTACATGTCTCTGGTGGTTCTGCTCCTGCATTAAAGACTAGTTCTATTAGCTTTCCTGCCTGCAGAATCTCTCTCACCTGGTACAATCTTACTCTAAGCCTAAAGCAGTTGTTTGACTTCCTCTTTGACCTCGGTGTACTTCAATGTTACTGTTTTTCAATTTAAATAGCCAAGAGATATCTGCCTCGACACACCGCACTGGAATCTGGGGAATGTAAAGTGGAAGCTTAGCAGTAGCAGCAGCACCTGGGAGCAGCCAGCCTTCATACCTGCCTTGGGAAAACACAAAATATAAATCTTGAGTCAAAGGGAAAACAGTTAATACTGTGTACTAACCAGAGGAATTTTGTGTATTAACTAAGGGAAACCAGTCAGTGAAATGTATGAAAGGACACACCATCATCCATGCAGCTGAGAGGGATCAAGTTATTCAAGATCAGTAGACAAGGGAGAGAGAAGGACAACTGGGGTCTGGCTTTGTACCACTTGGGCACATGTGAGTACACGAGGCAGTTGGGTACAACCCCTTTTTGCAATTATTCAGTCTCCATATGAGGTTTAAGCATCGACTTTGGTTGCTGCCAATAAAAGAGATTAAGCTGAAAATGTTTCAGCATGAAAGGCAAACACTGAAGTCAAAATCAGGGCTTCTCTTTCTCTCAAATATGAGGGCAAAGCCCCATGACCTGGCAGTGCAGGCCAGCAAATGAGGAAAATGAAGTAGTGCTTTGTTAGAATGAAACTTGGTGAGCACCAGAGCACATCATCAGCATGGAGAAGTTCCTGTTTGAACTGGTAATGATTTGCATGAGACCATCACTTGTCTGGCACTCTACTGCACTTTAAGAAGGGTTGCAGATCCCTACTGAATTGCAAATAGCTTTCTCTTTCTTCCGGTGTTTTATTGACATGCTGTGCTTATAAGGTTTGGTTTTAAGGTTTTGCTTATAAGGTCAGGTTTGCCTTCTCTTGTGCCATTATGAAATGGAAAACTGGTGGATATGTCAAAGTGCTGGGCTCAAGAATCTGGTGGGGTTAGTGCTATTGAGTCGAGCATACCTGAAAAATCTCTGCTTGAGACTTCTATTTCATCCAGGGGAATTCAGATGGACAGGAGACCTAAGGTTTGTGGGGGATTGTGTGGTTCTGGTTGGATTTTCTCTCTCTTTCTTTTTTTCCTTTTTAATACTTTTGTTTGGATTTACTTCAACTAGGATGGAATTCAAGATTTTGCCAGAAAGGATAGAACATTGGACTGATCCCAAATCTGCAGATACTAATCCAAACTCATGGTTAGAAAACATGCATCTTCATGAATAATGTTCTACATGAAGGGAAACCTGTACTACTAAATGTAAGATACCAAAAATCAAAATAATCTTATTCATCCTGTTAATGTACATTAGAGAAGGATTGGTAGTCTGCATGGACTAGGTGGAATTTAGTTTAAAAAAAAAAAGCTGGAGGACTGAAAATATTTTAACCATTATAGGAGATAAACTCTCCTTTTGAAGAGAAGGGCCACTATCAAAGGTTCATGACTGAAAAACTAATTAGAACACAGCCATTGTAGCTACATGGCATCTGTATAATCAGATCAAACTTCCATTTGATTTATCAAATGCACAGAGGCTCTTGTTTCAGGGGTGTATGGAAGCACACTTTGAAGTGCATATTTCATATCTGGATGAAATTCTCATGTACAGGTGCAGCATTTGTAAAATATCCAAGAAAATACAAAGGGCCCTTTTAAGAGAGACACTCCCCAACCTTGGAACAGAATTTCTTCTCTTTAAGACTATAAGACCATTCAGCCAATATTTGGGCTCTTCTTGCTGGTCCAAAGAAACCAAACAGCACATGGAAATGTTGGAAGGTCATAGATTGAATCTTGTCAAAGATGCATTCAGGACTTTTTTCCTAGTAGCAAGGCCATGTGCTCTATTGATCCATCAGAATTTTGCACTGAAAAATATTTTTTAGAAAAAGTGGATGTCAAAAGATAAGGGAGTGGAGTTCAGCTGCATCTCCATCCTAGTTTTCAAAGACATGTATAATCACAGTGGTTCATGTTACTAAACATCCACAAGTCTCTCCTACTGCTGCCAACACAGACAAGACTCCAGCAGGTATCATCAAGATATGTATTTCAGACTTCATGGTACCAGAAAACCTACCCTAAACATGAATAATTTAGAGAAGGGAGATTTGTTGGGAAGGTTTGTAAAAGATGAAAGTGCCTTTGAAGAAAGAGAAACCTTGCATACAATCACATAACAGTTGCAGAGCTAGGGATGAAGAGAAAGTCTAAAGTGAACTCTGCTGGCCACTCTGACAGCCTTCCCAGGGAGCTGAATGGGGAGAGCTGAGCTGGCACATCTTGGTAAGGCTCCCACTGCCAAGGACTGTACACAGAATGACACTGAGGGACCCACTCCGCTCAATTTATTACAGGAAAGGTAATCATGTTTGCTCATTTTACTCATGTATCAGTTCTGAATGTGTGCCCATTAACCATGTAAAGAGTATAGAGGGGAAACAAACAGGTGGCGAGATAATCCTGCGTAAGTTGCAAGGGAATGCACTAAAAAATCTCTGACTAACAATGACTGTCAGGAAGTTTCTCTTGTGGTCCTATACCTTTCAAAGGGAAAGAATCTAGACAAGATCTTATTTGCTAAACTGAAAAATCCACATAGTCCTTGAAACTAGACGAACTCTTTGAAAAAACAAGAATGCAAAGGGAATAATTCACCACAGTTTGTTTCTTCTTGCCCTTCATTAACATATTATTCCCTAAACCAGCCCAGCAGAAAGCAGAGACATGGAAAATGAGTGCAAGTAGGTATGGCCATGAGAGTAGCAAGCCTTACTTCCCCAAGTCTCAAAGAAAGAAGCTTAATTGTATTACATGATGATAAAAAAAATCTCATCTGGGACATCAAATTTTAGCCCCCAAAGATAGAAACATTTTATCTGCATCTGAGAAATGACAATGCTCCTACCAACTTGGAGGCTGACAGAATTAAGAGAACTTTCTTTGAGGGCCCTGAAAGGCATGAATACCAAAACATGGTCAGGGAATTTGAAGCTGATAGTGCACAAGCCTATATGAATTAACAGAACAGCCCAGTGATGCTGGGGGCAAAAAGACGAAGGCAAGGAGGACCAGAAAGACCACAGGCCAAGTGTATTTGACCCTGTATCTGAACACATCTACATTCAGTGTAGCATTATCCACGTGTCACACACAAAAGCGGAACCTGTGCTAGCCTTGAGGAATGCTGCTCTACTGCCTCATGACAAGACATTCGCTCACGAGATGGACGCTTCTCTAAATCAAGTGCTTTCCAGTGCCAGATAGTCTTTCAGACTTGCTTTTTTTAGTGAATGCTTTTTTAAATAGCTTGCTGTCCAGTGACTTGGAGTCACATGCTTGTGCCTTTGATCATTCAGAGAGTATTTCATAAATTCTTTGGGAAAATACTCAGACCTTCCTAGATAAATAACAGAGCTATGCCTGTCACAAACTCCTTCTGAGCCTGGAACTAGCTGAAGACAGGGGGAGATGTTTCCACAGTCAGTACCAGAGCTAAGACTAAGGAGTGAAAGGTGCTCACCTTTTTTAAGTTTGAGCTCCAAGGCTGTTAACAAGCAGAGCAGTCAGTATAAATGGTCAGTGGATTGAGACAAGTAAAAACATTTACCACATGAGGATGCAGAATTGAAAGGAAAGGCTGAGATTCTATCTGGCCAGCTCTTGTTGTTTCAAGAAATGCATATCTGCAGAAGTATCAAAGACTGGTTTGACCATACAGACAAGGACAGGCACAGCCAGAGCTAAACTCAAGAGGGTGGCAGAGACTATTGAGTGGGCTCAGCCACCACTCAGGAAGAGCAGCAAGGACTTTGCTTGTCCCTAGTAGTGCTTGGTGTGTGAAAGGAGATCATAGCAATGGGATTTGAGAGAGCTGCTCTAGTGTGTTTTTAGATCTTGTGCTTTACTAATTTTCAGATCTACATGTCACTGCTCTGTGAAAATCAGTGTACCTGTAGAAAGGCAGTTCCGTGTTCCCAGCTATCCTAGTTGCATATGCATAGCAAGGGCAGAAAGAGGGACACAGCAATTTTAGAGGGATGAAGTAGTTTTGGGGTCTTTGCAGGTCCCTTCCTTTTCTCTGGCATGAACTAGAGCACTTGAAGACAACTCTAAGCCATGTTCTGTTTCCCAGTGTCTGCAAAGGGCCCTGCACCGCAGTGTGTTTCAGCATGGCCCTTTTGCAGTGTCCCTGTGCAGTGACTCATGAGCTGGAAGGAGTACACAAAATGTATTGTTCTTGCCTCTTCTGCCCCCTTTCTACAGCCTTTGAGAGTGGCCAGGACAGCATATGGAAGGGTAAGTGCAAGTAGGAGAGAAATCCTGCTCCAAAAGTGATTGAGAAGTTTGTTAAACAGGCTGTTCGGTAAAGCTGACTGGAAAGTCACGCATTGTCTTACAGAATGGATCATCCTCGGAAGGAAACTACACACCTAGTGTGTGAGATCACTACAGACCTCAAGCAAACACTCCAGAAGGCACCAGGAATTCACTAGTATGAATGAAAGCTGCTCAGCTGGATCCTGCAATCCCCCTGTCACAGAACTGAACCCCAAAGTGCTCTGTTGGGGCTGATCACGCAGCCAGCTGCCATGTACCACCAAAGCCTGTCTCC
>JAOXXN010000175.1:11231997-11263516 GCA_026770055.1 Myrmophylax atrothorax | reverse complement strand
AAACAAACCATATTTTGATTAAGCTTATCAGACTGACAGCAGCATTTCATCCTCAAGGCTGCATACAGCAATTGAGCTTTTACAAATTAGCATGCCCACATAATTATGAAAATAAGTACTGAAAGAGGTCTTTCGATGTCGTGCAGGTAACTCTGTAGTTCTACATACTCCATCACATTAAACAAATGCTTGTTATTTTATGTCTGTTCTGCTTTGTGCTTTCATGATCCTTTGAAAGCTCAAAGATAAACAAGACTCCCCTGAAATGACCCGTCTACACCAGATCAAAGAATAGGCAAGAGAAAAACTCTTGCACTGTTAGGTCAAACTGTCCACAGCTGTAAGAAACTTCTCCTTAAAGCAGGTTTGCTCCACTTACCTTTTTCATGCCACACTTCAGCTCAGGCAGACCCATTGTAGTTCCCTTATTGCATGTTTTCAGTAAGTTTCAGATAGCTTTATAAATCCATGTACCAATATAAGCACCAAGATTTTGCCACCATCAAGATAAGAGATTAAATGGACTACTGATCCAGCCTGGTACCTGCCACCTTCCTCGATGACCTTAGAGATAGACAGAACTGAGCAGAAATGGCATCCAGCTCCAAACTCCTCTATACCTGGGAAAAAAGAGGAGGGAAGGAGCCTGAACCTCTGGCGCAGACATGTCTAGTGAAGTCAGGCTTAGGGACGCACCAGACCTAGAGCGCACATAGGCAGTGCTAACCAAGAAGCTCTGAGGGATGAGCTCACCATTACACTGGACACAACAGCAAGGCTACCACATACAAAGCAGAGAGAACAGTGCCACTGTCACTGTGTGGTAACACAAACTGTCTCTGCTTTGTGATGCTTACTCCTTATACATATATATGTACACACAGGCAGCAGGCAACGTTCCTCAGCTCTAGCTCAGCTAACCTTGTCACCCAGACCAAGTTCTGTGAAAAGGCATTCAGTTAGCTCACAAAGATGCTTCCCGTAAGGAGCAGCATCTTACAAGTTAAGCCTAAGGAACAAAGCTGACTTCACAGACCCACAAGCACCATCAAGTCCGGCACACTAATCTCCAGGCTGGTGGTCTTTGTTTTGGTGGAGCTCCCTGGAACTGGAGAGATCCATTGCATTATGCTAGCCAAGAGCTCCAATCAATGTCTCACCAGCATCAGACTAAAAGCTTTTACTATTCATCTCGTATTTGCTGGCTCCCAAGAGAGTGCAAAGACAGGGCTGGGGGCTGACACTGTTTTAAACTCTAGGATGCTGATCTGAAGCTTGCCAAATTTACACTCTAGATTTTCAATTCAACTTGATAAGCACTGAGTACTCGTGCCAGCTGTGCCTCATGGAACAGCTGCCTGTGCTCAACAGGCTGCTGTGACAGGTTCACCTCCATTCTGTATCTCCCATGTACCAACTACAGGGCCATAACTCAAACGTGCAAGCAAAAAGGCAGAGAGAGACAAGCTCCAAACCTGTCGCCATCTCAGGATCCAAATTCAGCTCAGTTTACAATGAATTTTGTACTCAGGTAATAAAAGGCACCTGAACTAGAAAGTAAGAGTAGGGCTAATTTCCTTTTAAACAACAGTACCACTCTGACTTGCAGTTAATCCTATTGTTTGGCCAGTATTACTTATAGATCCCTCCCAGTACATATGACAACCTCCCAACTCCTAGACTTTAAAAGAGCTACTTACAAAAATATAGCTGCCATCATATTACTTTACAGATTGCAAAACACAGGCTTGACAGAAGTCTCAGATGAGTCACCCAGAATCCCATGATAAACAGAGCCAGAATCACACCTACAGCTCTTTGTTCTCTAATGCCCAACTCTCTGCATGTTTTTCAGTCTGGTTCTGCTGAAATCTTATGTTGTGACAAGAATCTAAACACTTTATGTCAGTTTTGACTTACAAACTCGGAGATCACATTCGTAAGATGTAAAACTGCAAGCAATGTAACCAAATTTAAAGTTTTTTAAAAGCAGAATGGAAACATTTTAGTCTGAAGTTGTAAAGATAGGGTGGGCTCATAATGTAAGAAATGAAAAAAGTACTTTTTATTCAATGTAAGAACATGCTCAACCCTACAATGGATGTGTGAAGTCTGACTTTTGCTCCTCACCTCATATCCATGATGAACATTTATTTTGTATTGCACCTCTTCCTTACAGGGTGCTAGAGACTGCTGATAATTGAATTCCAGTCACAAAGCATGCTTGCACAAATAAGTCAAGTAGCTAAGCCTGCAACCACATGCACCTGTTAGGAAGCACTACTGGAAAAATTGGTTTCTAGCATGTTTCATGGCTGTAATTTTTAAAAAGGGACCAAGACCTGAACTACCAGTGAACATCAGTGCACAATGACTGCTGACTGCATTTTCTGAAGTCTTTAGAAAACACCAGCCTATGATTAATTTAAAATACCACCAAGAAGAACAGTTCAATCTGTAATACAATCATGTAGTTATCTTAATGATACCTTCATACCACTAATACCAGTGACAGGGACAGTGCAATATGTACAGTAGCCTAGAAAAGGGTTCGGTGCAATAGGGCTGTAGGGCAGAAGTATTTTGTTACCACAGATGCCTTATGCACAAAGCAGCACCAGGCTTGGTGCTCTTTGAAGACTCTCAGCACCACCGCATTTGAAATTTTGGGTTGGAGCCCTGCTTATTCATCCATAATGACAAAGTCAGACTGACCTCTGTTATTCTATCCTGAGCCTAGCTTAACTTCATTAACTATCAGAACAAGGTCATGCTCTGTTAAGTTTGTACTCTCACATCCTTTAGTAACTTTGAATCATCCTCGCTGTCAATGCACTGACATTTATGGTTTTCTACTATCATCTCTTTGTTTATGTTCAAAGTTCATTCATTGCCTTCTTCCATTAGGGCTATGTAACACATTCTCTGCCCCGGGACCTCCTGTTACCTTTTTCTTACTTGACGCATCAAAAGTTTCTATCTCTCACCAAAAAGGTGGTTTCCATGGAAACTCTGAAGAACAGGCTAAGTTAACGAGGCATAAAATGAAGACAGTGTCCTCAAGCTCACCCATTTTGAAAATCTAGGTCAGCAATGTTTGCTTAAAACATTCCGCTCTTCTAAAACCATGCTCACTTGACTATTAAGGATGTAATAAAAAGAAAGGCTCTAGCATACCCAAAACTTAGCATGTTTAATATAATACTGGATTTTGATGTGAATAAATCATTCCTACAGTTTCTCCCAGCCTGTTTTCCCTTTCAGGTTCCTTGGATAACCCACTGGCATTTAGTTTGATCATCCAGTTACTTATCTTCACCAAACATTTACTTTGGCCATCATGATTCAACTTTCAGGTAGTGTTCAAGCAACCTGCTATAATCTCAGCAAAGGCAGGAGGTATTAACTATGTCATCACTTTTAATCTCATTTAGAGGACCTACAGGAATGAAAGAATGAAAGCCAAACTCAATCTCAACCTGCACAACACACAGGCAGAAGCCCAGGAAAGAAACCAATGTTGAAATTCTGAATTTGAGTTTCCTTACAGATGATGTTGCCCGATGTCAGCCACCAACAACAAGTAGCAAATGCTGATCTGTTGAAATGTAATGGACTGTGCTACAGCAAATGATTAATTGTATTCAATGGACTTCCTTAGTGAGAATCACAGTTTCTTTCAGGAGAAGAAACAGCCATACCAAGTGTTAGTGCTAAAATATGCTGTCAAGTACATAAGGTTATGGAAGGCTGCCTCAAAAAGCTGCTGTGGAGAGAAATAACACTGATGATTTGCTGGCTATTTCCTCTGCTAATTGAAAGCAGATGTAATCAGCTGCAGTCAAATACCTTTTGAGATGCAACTATTTTGCCAAAGATACCCAAGTTTTCAGGTATGCCTCAATCTGATCTTCACTATTTCTCTCTGTAATTTACACTGGCTTTCAGTGCTTTGGATAGCTGATCGATGATTTGCTCCTGTTTAAAGGTAAGGTCCTGTGTAACATAGAGCTTTGTTTTTCTGTCCAGAGTGGATGGTAATGGGATTTCAGCTGTCGATGACAAGCAAGAAACAAAGGTTAAGAAAATACCTATAACCTCATTACTTCCTGAGAAAACAAGGTACACACGATGACAGCTTACAAAAACAATCTGCTGTCCTAGCAAAAATGCAATCCATCCTACATTCCTTGTGTTATCAAATATCAAATCTGAAGCAAATCAAGCATTTTTCTGGCCAATGCCCTTTTCCCTTTCTAAACCCCTACGTAATGTGTTGGTTTAGAAACAGCCAGGACAGTTTGAACAACTTATCTGAAGCAGAACAGCAGTCCTCAAAAACACTTTGGTGTAATCCAATTACACTAATTAAAATAATTATTTCCACTTAGTTTGCTACTGAACTGCTTGCTTGGCACATCTAGAGTCAGTGCATACAAAGGTCAGGTGCAGCCTCTCCAAACTCTAGGGAGGACAAAAAAAAAAAAAAAGAAGTGCTGCAGGATACAAGTCTCTAGATGTTGTTAGTAGTTTGGTTTTGCTCAAGTATGGCAGATAACAACAGGCAGGTGGAGAGCCTCCAACTTGTTTCATCTTGTCTACATGCATTATCATGCCTTCCCCACTCTTACTCCACTCCTTTGTTGTGTTGCACACTGAATTCCCAGCCTGAGAAGTTTACTCCAAAGTTAAGCTGTGAAACAAGATGTGCTAGAAACCTAAAATTTCTCTGCAAATGGGTACTTCGTGGAGCTGATTCTAGAATAAGAATCATAAGGTAGACAGCTTGCCCTCTCTAAATTTGCAAATGAAGTGTCTGCTATATATTTTATCTTTGTGCCTGTATCTTTTGCAGAATCTTTGGAGGAAAAAGCAATCCATTTTAGAACAGAAACAGAGACATAACTGTCAAACTTATTTTCTATTTTTTTTCAGAGAACCTAGAGGAAAGTTTCCTCCAGATCACTCCTGGATAGCTTTGTCTCCATCACTTTACAATTTTCCAGCATGCCTGTCTGCTGGAAAATCCTTCCCTTGACACAACCACAGAATAAAAAATCCTTTGCTTCCCTCATTTGAACCTCCAACAAGCCACAGTGGCTTTCTTAACTACAGCCTTCTATGAAGACTCACAGAAAGGAGTTCTCAGTCATTCCCACTAAACAATCATACAGAAGATTTAATTTTTTCCTTTTATTAACACAGTAGACCTCTGATGTTACCTTTAATAATGCCTCTAACTGGCTATCTCAGCAACGCCTTACGTCTTTCAAAGCAACCGTTCCCCTCCCTCACACAAGACAGCAAGCCATTCTTTCCCTCTGCTAGCCTAGGACCCCAGGATTGCTGCCTCACCATCAACATCTGGCCAAAGCAGATGCAAAAAAACCATGGAGATTTGGAGTTCCCAAATCAACAGCAACTTTGGTATAGCAGATGCTGCTGTAAAGGAACCCGGTGGCTACAAAAACTGGGACATGGGTGTTTTTCTCCCAGGACCTCCTGTTCTCACTCATTGTCTCATCAGTATCAAAAGGACAAGGCCACAATGTGCACACTGTCAGTGTTTCCCTGTGCCTTGGATTTCTGCATTCTATGGACATCTGAGTCTTTATGCTACAGCTATGAGATAACCTCATGTGCCTCCTGATCAGGGCAGTAAGTGTTATCTGTCAGGGTGTCCTCATTCACAAAATATACACACAAACTTCCAGATGAAAGACAGGTGAGCTTGGATTAGCCTTTATTCTAATTCTGGAGTGAAGTTAAAGAAGTTAAAAGCATAACACAGATAAAGAAAGTAATGCAGTCATCAGTCAGCTCTCTGATTATGACAATGATGGGTAGAAAAAAATTAACCTGTTCAGTAGATCGATAGATCGATTGATCTCTTTGAGGAGAACATAAATAATGGAACATATGCCAGGCACATGGAGATAGAAGGGACAGAGTCATCCATCTCCAAATGGCATCTGCTGATTTGTTGAACATCTAAAATATGCCCTTGCAATCTATTGATTGTCATGGAATTAGATCAAAGCAGTGATCTCTTAGTACTGGCAGTAGTCTGTCCAGGGCCTAAAAGACCAAAATATATGACAAATCCCAGCTAAGGATATTTCAGGTTCTGTCTCTTCTGTTATTTTTATTCTGAGAGGTTTTTGTGCATTTATTTATGTTTCTCCAGAACCTCTGGGTTATCTTTAATCGAGGCTTATGCTTTGATGACACACAGCATTCCGTCATTCAGATGTCCTACTTCCACCCCGGGAGCGCAGCTAGATTAGAGTCTCTGTTATCCCAGGGAGATTGTGAGATGTTAATCCATTCCAGCGTTACATCTTGGCTGGGCTCCTCACACTCTTTGCTGACAGCTTTAACAAGCAGGACCATGAATTTATTGCAGCTTAATCTGAATTTATCTGCAGAAGATGCCACCTGAGACTAAATATTCATGCATCATTTTGCCTGATTTTGGAACCCATCAATGCTCTCCCCAGGAAAGAAGTGTATTGATATTAACAATTTCTCTGTTAATGTTTACTGCCATTCATTCACCTGATCCTCTGCAATGGCAAACATTGCTCCAGGCTCATCCTTTCCCTTTGCTCCTGGTGGACTGATTGAGTGAACTGAATGAGGGCAGAGAGCATAGTAATACTAATTAAAGTCATATATTGAATCTAAATCAGGAGATGCTGCAAATGCCAGGGACGGCAGGGAACATGCAATTCAAAAGGAGTTCATAAACCTAGGGACTAAATGGAAAAACCTGTGATAATGCAAAAAAAATGTTTGGGAAAAGGGAAATAATGTGAAAGATACTTTCACAGCAGAATCACTTCAAAATGTGAATGTTAAACGTACTGTAGAAAGTAAATCAGATCAGATTTTACTTACCTTGAAGTAGAATATGGCATTAATGAAAGTAACAAATTACTTTAAGTGGAATAAGTAGAGGTTTGCTTCATCAGAGGCAGGAACACATTTCTATATTCAATTTACTCCCAGGATGCTACAGGCTAGAAATGCATCCAATAAAGCCAAAGGGTAAGAGGAAAACCAAAAGTGGTTTTTAATGATAGATACAAAAGACTAAATATGAATGGCACTGTCAGATGGGTAGGGAGGAGTAGAAAGGTTGGCAAGAGCCTGCAAAGAAAACTGCCATGGAAGGGAGGAATTTGCTCAGGGGGCTCAGCTAGGAAAATAATTGAGTCAAGCTTTGAAAAACTGGAAAGGTCCAGGGTCACTGTCCAAAAATTGGTGAAGTCTAGAGATCTGTTCACCCTAAAACAGATTCCCCAGAGAAGCAAATCTCATAGTTGACGTAAGTCAGGAATAGGCTAAAAGGCAGTAAAAAGAAAAGAGTATTGTATTTTTTTGTGCATAAAATTGCTGTATTTTTAATCATCAAAGAGTAAGTCCTCAGCTGAACCTGACCAGCTTCACCAAAGCCTGTGTCAGTTTATACCAGCCAAGGTCTGGCATACCTATCATAACTCATATGCTGGGTTACGAACTGTAATTAGCCCTGCCTCCACCCAGCAGAGTTCCCCTGTGCTTTGTACTTGTTACTCAATACATGTTTTAGGAATAGAGGAATGGAAGGACCTTCTGATTGCCTGATCCTGCCTTTGCTATTGCAGTGAGCCACAGCCACTGCAGATGACGAAGTTGCTTGCTCCCACTGTAAAAAAAAAAAGATCCCAGGACTACTCATCAAAGGGTAGAAAACCTAACTATGTCTAAAATAACTAAATCCAGTTTTAAACACTCCCTCTTTCCTTTGTTAACAAGGTTCTCCTTTTACCCATGGTGAAAGAGGAGTAAGTGCCTCCTCTAATTAAAGCTGATAAATTAGAGGGAAGGTGAATTTTGCTAGAGAATTAAAGATGTTACTGTATGGCTTCCTGATCATTTCCATAGGTGATGCTTTGAACTAGACAATACTCACCTGGCCATTGGAGAGCCAGGATTGCCAGGACCAGTCATGACTATATTTTCTTTACTTTTTTCAGAAGGTCAACAGTACTGAGTGCTGGGAGATACCAGAGTGAAACCTTGATCAGATGAAGTCAGCATCCGCTCTGCCACTGACAATGATTTTGCTGCATTTGCACACCTCAGATGCTTGTGGTGCCTGCCATTGCTCCTCTACACCTAAATTCCACCCTCACGTGAGATTCACACCAGCAAAGAGCTGTTATCCCTCCCCATTCCAGCCTTCCCACATGATTTCTGAAGGCCAAAATGAATCACCTTTCACCAGGCCAGAGCAGTGTCCTCCACATTCAGTGATGCCTAACTTGCCGTGGGTCATTGCCAATAGGTTTTTCACAGGGTTAATGATTTTGGGAAGCTCTGAAAAGCATTAGTGCAGAGAGCAATGCAGAACTGAGGTCATGCCAGCGAGAGTCAGAAGCCTCACGAGACTGGCCTGACCACAGCTGTCCCAGAAAAAGGGCATTCACCCCAACCCAGAGTAGGAAAAAAAACCCCAGCCCCAGGCCCCGCCTTATGAAAGGTAGCAGAAATTTATTTAGAAGAATGTTATACTTTTTATGCAAAGAATTGCATGGACCAGTAGTAATCTTTTTATAGCAGGGCAGAAGCTGACTATGGTTAAAACCGGGGAGCAAATTCACCCTTTGATGCTGCACCCTACAGTGAATGAGGAAATAAAAAGGTCTATTGAAAACCATTTTCCCTGGCAGGTATCTTCAATGACCCAGTTTCAATGAGATTATCAAAACAGGCATTTCACAAGATACTAGAAATCAAACGGATTTATGTAGACTGATAGTAACAGATCATTTGATACAAATGGAAAAGCAAACAAGCTTTCAAATGAGCCTTTCAACTCTAAGGCAGAAGCCATTAACACTAAGCAGAGGCTAGGGAGGCTGCTCTGAGCTTACATTTCTGCTCAGAAATCCACCTTTTTTGAAAGCTCTGTATTCATTTATTTTTGTAGGGCAACTCTCTGGTCATTTCAAGACCTAACCAGCATCACACACTTTCTTCTGCACAGGCTTCTCCTTCCCCTCACCTTTTGAAAGGGCAAATTAACATGAAGAACAGAGTTCAGGCTCTGCTGTTCCTGTCCAACAGCTGAAGAGAGGAGAAGCCAAACATAAGAGGTTGCTGTGTTACAAAATGTAGATTAGAAAGGAAAACCAGAATCCTTTATCAGGTCATGCAAGTTAAATAGGAAGGAACTGGCTCTTGATACTTAATATGCTGCTTGTCCATGAATACCTTGCAAATATTAACTAATCCTCATGAAACCCTTGAGACAGGTTAATAAACCATTTATGCTAACACAAGCAAACAGAAAGAGTGTCCAGAGCCTGCCTGGGTGCTTTGTCAGCGACTCAAGAACTGGAGTAGTTCAGTCAAATCCATCTTCCAACTTTGCCTAGTCCATCTGGCTTCAGTGTGAGCAGAAGACATGACCAATGTCATGTTGAAGGTCCAAGTATGGCCCAACCCTGTCAGACAAGTGGGGACATAGGAATTCACCGAAATCTGTGCTTGGATTATGAGACGGGAGCAGTTTTGAAGGGTTGAGATGGGAAGCTAGGGAAAAGGCTGTCCATTTCAGCTCAGCTTTGGAAAATTTGGGATTTGTACAGGTGTGACTCAGTAAAATTTGGGTGTGTAGCATTTACATCCACAGAGACACCAAAGAAATCCTCTGTTTAGAGAATTCTCACCACTAAAACTGACAAGCTCAAAGGCATTTTCCCATGAAAGGCATGTCCTCCTTGTGTGTCTAATCCAGGAATTTAATACAGCACTTCAATAACTAAGTTTACATCCTTATGTTCTGTCTCCTCACTTTATTTAATTTCCCTGATTACTAAGGAATGAATTCCACTCCTTATTTAAGCTGGTGAGCACAGAGAAATGGTCTTTTTAATTTCCTTTTTGATAGAAAAGGCTTTCATTGGCAACAAGAACCTGGCCAGTTTTACCCTATTTCCCTGCCTGAACTATGACAAACTGGCAAGAGAAGAATTTTACCCTCCAACCCTACAAAATCCAGTTGCTTCTGGCTGGGAGTGAAGTGGGGCAGCTGTGACACTGGGGACAGTTCAGTGCAGTAGAACTAACAGAGTGTTCAGCCACCTAAGATGAAATAAAATAATTGGTGTACATTTGACAGCTGAGAATTCAAATATTTTAAAAGAAGTTATTTTATCAAGGGAAATGACTGCTCAAAGTGAGGGAGGCACATATAGCAATTTGATATGGAAATGGAATCCAGGATTCCCAGGGTCTGTTCCCATCTCAGGCCACTGATCTCCTGTGAAACTAGGAGGGTAGCAATCACCCAACAGCTTTTCCCTCAGTTTATTCTTGTACACAGGATATTATAGTACTTAAATGCAGGAGTTTGCAGAGGATGTGTTCCTACAATTCATGATGTGGGCTTCAACAAACCAGCTCTGTGCTTTGGCATCATGGGCTGAATAGTGACTGAACTGCTCCATGCCTTAGTTTTCCACTGACATAAAGAGAATATTCACATGCTTTGAGATACTGGATGGAAGAGAAATGCAAACACAAAAGTGCAGCTCTTTTATTGAAAGGAAGAGACAGGTTAAATTCTACCCTTTTGGTTCCCTGCTCCATTGGGATGGGCATGAAAACATAAAGATGACAGGCTGGGCCCCACTCTATTAAGATTTAAATTTAGCAAGGAACTGGAAAATTACCGGGAGCCTTATGTCTAACCTCTGCCTCAGAGACAAATATGCATAATTCTTGTTCCATAGCTAAATTTGAGTGAATTACCAAATGTTGGGCCAATAAAAGAACTGTCCAACACAAACCTTATCTGCCTGAGATGCACATATCTGCTTACAATATCCTTTGTTAGTTAAACAAAACAGAACCATTGTTGCTAAGAAGTTAATATTGTTTAAGGTTCACTGGCTAACACACAGAACACTACCCTGAGTTCCCCCAAACACATTCTTTTTCTGTTCTTTTCATTTCTTTCCTCCTTTTTCTCCTTTTGTACTGCCTTGGCTAAGGCTGACATTTTCTTTAGATGAACTAGCTCGTAAGATGACATGAACTTTGAAGCAGACAAACGTTTCAGCTGATACAGTGAAGGGTAAACAGCTGTTCAAATCAGAGAAAACAATTCATTTGAAGAGCAAAATATAACTAAAGTAATTCCCCAAGCATTAAACAGGAGCCTACTTGCCCTTCTCTCCTACCAGCTCACCCTTCCCTTGATTATTTCCATAATCTGCTTGTAGCCTTTTAGACCTGTGTTGCCAGTGTCCAAAATTCCTTCATCCAAACAGTGAGTTATGGCTGAATAAAGCCAACTGTCGTGTTCCAATGCCTCTGTGGATGAATGAACACCATTCAATGCTCTCTGTGATGTATTTTTTTAATTCGATCATCATTTCTAGTGCTGAGACAGTACATGACACAAATGAAACAAAAATAAAAAGAAACACTTAATTACCAGAGCAATATAAGTCACGGTGCCAGATGTAAAACACATCCCTGGCAGAAGAACATCACTCCATTGCAGCAGCAGAGCACTGCTAATGTCCATTTGATGACAGCAAAGCTGCACTTGGTATTGATCTGCTAAAACCATCCCAACCTCTCCCTATATTTTCCATGCCCTGCAGCATTATAAGGCCTACTATTTAAAACACACTTTTGTCAGGATAATTTCACCTGCCTTGTAGGTGTCTGCCAAACAGAACTCTGCCCATCTGAGAGGTTACCATGGCACATCCTGTCTGATGTAGTTTCCACCAGCAAAAACCCAGAGAGTCGCCTGGTTTGTGAACTGTGAGAGCCTTTCAGAATGCTTGGCCACAGCCATCTTGTGTAAGCTGAGCAGGGTAAACGAGGGCATGGCAAACTCCCTGCCACCATTACCAGACATCCTGAGCATCTCTCTGTGAGGCTGCAGCCTGCAGCGTGGGCAGGCACAGATATGCTGAAGGTATGTAGGCGAGACATACTTACAAAACCCAAGATCATCTTTCTGCTCTCACAAAACCAGCACAGATAAGAGTCACTTTTTACATGTGCTTCCCCATCAGAGGTTAACATCTGAAATATTTGGCTTTCACTGGCTACCAATTTTTCTAGCCTAAGAACTCAGGAAAAACATTTTTGACAGTCTGAAAAATGAAGTCTTTGATTTTACACACAAAAGAGGCAGAGAATTGGAGGCAGCAGTGAAAGCTGCAGGAGGTAGAGATCAGTCTGAGGGTCCATGTCAGACCTTTAATGGGTTTCATTCCACAGACTGGCAGTGAGAAACCCCTTAAGCCAGAAGCAGTTCTTGTAACCATACCAACAGAGCAAACTTGTCTCCAGCAAGCACAAAGGGACTGAAATCCAACTATAACTCGTGGCCTCTGCACAAATTCACTCTGAATTTCTGCTGGCATCAAGTAAGCCCCATTGTGAGGATAACGTTCAGACCTAAGTGTGTATCCCAGCCAAGCAGCGAGAGGTGAAGTGGGCTGCCTCTGCACCGAATGCATTTGACACCACTTGCTAACTCTTCAAGGCAGAAAGGTACAAGATATGCCCCAGGATAATAGAAATGACTGTCAGATCTAAAATACGATCATCAAACGTGTTGACTGAGTTAGTCTTGCAAAGGAACTTTAAAATCTGGCTGTCTGGGGGCTCCTGAAATAGCATTTCCCAAAGATTTACAAAAAACTACAATGAAGCCATCAGTGAAGATGCATCATTGCCCCATACTGGGCAGAATTAGAATATTTCGTCACATGTCATCAACCACTACAGGAAAAAAAGCTCATAGTGACTCATCATGGCTGAGATTGTAGGGATCTGTGGCTTCAGAGCATGAGGAATTAGTCTGATGCACAGTCCTGTCCACTGGGAAATCACATATGGCTGTGACATACAGCACAGACCACTTGTGACACTCCCATATGACCCTGAAATTTTATCTTTTTTTCAGAGTGTATAAACACAAAATCCCAATTCAAATAGGAATTTAAGAGCTAGATAGAAGATTATGTTCCTTTTCATAACAGGGAAGATCAGTCAATAAAATCAGATTAAATGAAACATTAAGTGATGCCGAGATCAAAGAGTTTCTCCTCTTAGAAATGCCTCCCTACTCCTCTATGGTAGGGTATAATTATAGCAGAACATAACTAAAGAGATTCAAAGCATCCATTAAAAAAAAAAAAAAGGAAAGGGAAAAAGAATAGTGTCCTAGATCTAAATTGCAGAAGGACTATTCCCTTCTGCCTTCAAAACATGGCATAATCTGCTTTCCACATCAATTAGGGTATCCTTTTTCACAGTGCAGAGCACTTGTGCTCTCTGGAACTAGAAACTGAGATAAACCTCTGAGGAACTAAGGACTGCCACAAACCTCACACTTGCTGATCCAAAGCATAACTCTTTCAGCAGCTTGCACAGCCGTAAGCACAGAGGATTATAGAAATACACATCAATGCACACACGTGAATGCTTACATGGCACAGACAACCCACCCCCACAAGGAGCACCAAAGGAGAACAGGTGACATGTGACCTGTCACATCACTGCTACACTGGTGCTTGGGGCAGAGGGAATGGCCAAGAAGGAGGACATAGGAAGCTTCTAACCCCCAGTCCAGGGCTGACTGTACTTCCATGAACCCATCACAAACCACAGACCAGGAGTCTTCCTTTACAAATCCCTTTCTGCCTTACTTAACAACGGACTCTCCACCTCTGCTCTGCATAAAGGTTCCCCTGCCATGGACTTTTCCTTGCACTAGTCCAACTCTCCAACAGCTCCTATACTTTCCCCTTTCATTCAGCTCAGTTACATAAGCTACTATCTACCTGCTATTTTAGATTATACATAGCAACATGATAGGGGAAACAGAAACAACAAGTTTGGGTTAATTTCCCTCCCTCCTCTCTTTGTTTGGTTTTCTAGAACTACTTCATCCCAAACATTTGTAAATATTGCTTGGAGTTACATTCCAAGTTCCAGCAGTAAACACTAAACTAGCTAATATATATATAGAAGGTTCCCTGTTCTTCCAGTGTAACCAGGCAACCTTGCAATACAAAGTTAGATCACAGCTATTTGTTCGAAAAGTGTTTTCACAGATATTTCCTCTTCCCCCCCCCCCCTTGACTTTTTCCACTAGGCACTACTTGTATTTATCATCTGGAGATTCTGTTCCCTTTTTCCTTTTTAAAAACTTTATAACAGCTTGTTTCAAGAACAGCAAAGCACGGACAAATATATAACAAAGCTTGATTTAGTTTAAGAAGAATGAAAGAAAATGAGCAGAAGTTTCACAAGAACACCTGAATATAAATCCTTTGTCACATGCTGTGGTAACTCTGGAAAGAAGATAATTTCCAAATGCTGAGGAAATCAGAATGCTGTAAGGAAGGAAAAAACCACATTTACACAAACACTAAGGCAAGCTGAAAACATGGTTTACTATATCCTACCTAACTCTAGTTGAAGTTTTCAGAATAAAACAGGTTTCCTCAGAGAACAGATGTCAGGCTGAACTAATTTTTTTCCAAAGGAAGGTATTGATTTTTATTAAATTTTTCAATTGAGAATTCTTTGTAATAAAGCCAGCACCTCAATAGGAAGTGTTTTTCATTTCAAAATGTCAATTCAAAATGAAAACTGTTAGACATACTGGATTCCTTTATTTTGCTATGCAATGTAGACATTTTATGCTGTTGCTTATTTGAAAATCTCTTCAGAATATTTTTCTACTATATGGCTCAAAATTTCAACTTTTGCTTCCTATTCTGATTAGAAACAATTTTTTTACAGCTATTACAACTTTCTTCTGGGCTAAAAAAGTCTGTTGAACATTCCCTGCTCTCAGTGCCATTCTTTTCTCATGAAGTGCTGCAGTACATAGTAGACATTTTTTTATCAGAATAATAGCCAATTAAATCCTGCCCATTTTGAAAAAAATACAAAAACATTTATTGTTTTCAGCCTTCAGGGCAAAGGGAGAGGGAGAAATAAGGAAAATCCTCTGAAGTTGCACAGGAGATTTTAGCAATAGCAATCTCGTGCCATGTTTTGCACATCTGCCTTAGTGTTTTGCAGATACCTTCACGTGTCCACAAAACTAAACAGTGGGTGACACTAAAGTTATGAAATCAACTTACTTCCTCTCCAGAAGCAAAACTCACTTCCTAAATCATGGGTTTTGCCTTTACAGAGTCCACAGATCTCAGGTCATGTAGATGAACAAGGAAAACGAGCCTGAAAAAAGGAAGAGATGGAAATTAATCTGCCATATTTATTAACTACAGAGTACTTTACACATTTCAAGTGTTCAGAATGAACTCCCATTGCCTTTTCCAGGCAACGCAGCTTCCAGCAAAGCATCTTTTCCAAAGTGTTTTGTTCCTCAGTTTACCAAAAAGGAAGCAATGGGCACGAGGGCAGATGCTGATTTAGTAAGCACAGACTCCTATTGGGCAAGTGGCTTTTCCTGAAGTTGTTTATGCTGAGAGCTGACTTTGAGAAGCTGAGGTCAGCAAGGGAATATACTTTATGGTTTGGCCTCAGAGTCGCTGTGTAATTTGTCTTCCAAGTCTTGGTGTTCAGAGGAAACTCTCTTCAGTCAGAGTCTTTTCCCTCACCTCAGTGCTTGTTTTTTATTTTCTTGAACAGATGAAGATCTTGGATGCTTACAGACAGCCTGAGTCCATAGGATGATATCTAAGAATAAAGACAGTGGGGGTAAGGGTCACTGCAAATTTCTTCTCATTTTGACAAATTCCTTAATTCTGGCAGCTTCTCTACAGAACATGCTGGATTCCACTAAAATTGATGGGACTGATGAAACAAAACTGTTGGTTGGTGATTTTCATTTGCCAGTGGCACCTCATAAAAATTAACCCCTAGGTCTTTGACGCTACATTATAACTATCTAGTCACAATGATAGCACAAGGAGAACGTGAATTATTTCTTAAGTTCAGTTATAAAGTACCTGAACACATAAAGTACCTGACAAATAAAACAGCTAATAAAGGTCAAGAAAGGTGCTGTTACAACAGATCAGTTTCCCAGGCCTTCATTACAGCAATGATAAAATGATTTAAAAAAAAGCAGTAAGAGCAACCATAATCATGTGTAGATCCCATTTTACTGTTATTTACCAATAAGAAAAAATTAATATAACTCAAATAAAGCAAAAAATTTCTAAAAAATAAGTTATCGAAAGTCTCTGAAAGATGTCAATGTCTGTTCAGGCACTGCAACATATTCCCTATTTCACTGCTCCCACACATCAAGGCAAACAGTTAAAACAAACAATTTCTCATGGTTATAAAACACAGGACTCAGGCAGAAAGTCAACAGGCCTGTTCATGCTTCTGGTGCAATTTCTGCACAGAACTTTCTCTTTGTTTTGATTTCTCTCTTTTTTCCTTTTTTTTTTTTCCCTTTAAACAAAAATAGTCATATCCAACAAACCAGCCAGGCTGGAAGGGAAACAGTTCAAAAGGTGTTTTTAAACACTTTTCCATCTCAGTTGGACAGCAATTCATAGTGTTACTTGCAGCAGGGATTCGGCGTGAGCATGCACTGCCCTGTGTGCTTCCAGGCACTGCAGAGAGGCAAATACTGATTTTGCTGGTGATGAGTTTTTGTCTTGATGGTATCAGGGCTGAAATGTTTGCCATCTTCCTTCTAATGTAAGGTAGTTGCCCAAGCTTTGGGCACACACAAGTATCACCTCCTGTAAGCTTTGTGTAAATAAATGTCTTGGCAGGAGCTCACATTTCTGGATTACTTCTGACTTCATTTCCTTAAAATCAAAAAGCAGCTAGATGGGGGTAGGAGTTAGTTTGGTGATTAACTCTACTTTTTTCCTCTCTCATCCCCCCAAATTTGGGTATAAACAGAAAGAGTAATTGAGACACAGTCAAGAAAATAGCTTGGAGGGCCAAACTTTTCAAGAGGAAATGGAGCTTCAGCACCAAAGGCAGTTCTGTAATGGGACAGGACAGTGTGTTATGATGCTCTTCAAGTTGTCTGGATGCAGCAAGTGTTACTGTCCTGTGCTTCAGGAGTTACAACACATCACCCAGATGGGCAAGGGAGGGACCTTCAATTATTTTGGTCCATACTTACTACAAAAGACCAACTAGAAATAAAATCCTGAAGACATAGAAAAGCCCTGAATCTAGCAAGAGTGAAAGCATAAGGAAGATGATCTAGAATTTTTATCAAGGGAGCTGATTCCTTTCCCGCTCTGCTTTTTACAGCTGCTGTTGATAGATGCTCCCAGGAGGGTGTCAGCTTGGTAGATTCACAGAGCAACACCAAGGTTTCCAGTCATGGGAAAACAACTGTTGCAATTGTAGGATGTTGGTGTTGTGCTGTGCAGCCCTTCAGAAGGACCTCAACAAGTTGGAGACATAGTCAGAGAAGAATTGTCTGAAGTTCAACAAAGGCAAAATCAGGGTTCTGCACCTGGGGAAGAATAACCACAGGCTGGGGGTGACCTGCTGGAAAGCAGCTCTGCAGACAAGGCCCTGAGGCTTTTGGTGGGTGACTGGCTTTCCCTTAGTGTGCCCTTGTGGCCAAGAAGGCCAATGGGATCTTGGGGTGCATTAGGAAGAACACTGCCAGCAGGTCGAGGGAGGGGATCCTGCCCCTCTACTTAGCCCAGGTGAGGCACATCTGGAGCACTGTTTACAATTCTGGGCTCCTCAGGACAAGAAAGACATGGAGCTCATGGAGCAATCCAATGGAGGGCAACAAAGATGATTATGGGACTGGAGCATCTCTCTGAGCAAAAGCTGAGGGAGCTGGGTCTGTGCAGTCTCAAGGAGAGACAGCTGAGAGGGGACCTCACCAATACCTGTCAGTATCTGCAGGGAGGGTGTCAAGAGCATGGACCAGGCTCTGCTCATTGTTGCCAAGCAATAGGACAAGAGCCAATGAGCAGAAAGGGATGCACAGGAAGTTCCACCCGAACATTAGGAAGAACTTTACTCTGCAGGAACTTGAGCACTGGAGCACATTGCCCAGAGAGCTGTGGAGTCTCCCTCACTGGAGATATTTGAGAATTGTCTGGACACAATCCTGCACAATGTGCTCTGGGATGACCCTGCTTGAGCAGGGAGGTTGGAACAGATGACCCACTGTGGTCCCTTCCAGCCTCACCCTTGTGAAATCAAAGCCCTTCCATTCCTGAAAGTCATTAATAAAATCCACAGATCCCTTGTAAATCAAGGAGGCAAATCCAAAGGATAACCACTTAAAACAAATGGACCAGATCTGCAGTGTGACTTGGATACCACCATGTCAATTTATACCATGTGAGGGATCCATCCTGCATATTTTAAAGCAGTAAATTTTGACTAGATTAGGCTGGCCCTAATCACAAAAACGTTCTCTTTAGGGAATGGCTGTCACTCAAGAGAGAATTAACAGAGCACAGCCATTGTTAGCAGGAGAATGGAGGCCAAATGCTTTCCTGGCCAGCCCCTGTGGAAGGGCTGTGAGGTCAGAAGCAAGGAAGTGTCCTCACTAGCTCTACCAGGACTTCAACAGGTTGCAGAGTTACTTTTCCTCTGGAGAGGACTGCATATGCTCCTTCAAAATACTTGGCAGACAGAATAAAACTTGGAGAGGAAGCAAGAGAGATTTAGTGAATTGAAAGTCAGACTAGACACTGTCTTTGCACACTCAGCCAGCAATCTGGAACTAACTTATCTGCTAGGAAAATGCAACTGCTGTCATCAGCAATTCTCATTATACATTTCAACTGCCCCAAACCACCACATAATTGCATATTCCTTCCTCTCTTTCATGTACCAACTAGCAAGCAGGTGTGCTCCCACCTAGCTTTCTCCATGTAAAATAAAAATGATTCCCCCAACAGCAATCCCTCCTTTTCCACCAAATTTTCTCTCAGGTGTACATAATATACTCCCTCAGTGGTGACTTAAGCGTTTTTAACTCTCCTCCATTAAAAACCAAATAGGATTCAGCAATGTGGTTTGAGGGAGCAAGGCAAACATGCAAGACAAATAGAAATATCTTGCCAACTGCAGAGCAGTCTGAATCGAGGCATGAGATTCATCCAAGGCACAATTTCCTTGCCTTCATCTGGATTAAGCAAAGAATAGATTTGGCCTGGAGACCAAATTGATCCATCTGGATATAAACTGATAGCAGTAATTAGGGCTGCTATGAGCTATTGCAACTGCTGGCATCTCTCCTTCCTTGGTTCTTTGCTGCCCAGGAGTCTGATTCAATTCATCACTGTATTAAATAATGAAGCTTCTATTCTTAGCAATACTTTATGCTGCCCAAAACATAGTGTTCCAATCCCATGGCAAACCTGGAAAGAGTCTAGAAATAGGCAAAGAAAATGTGAGATGGATTCTTATACACAAAGGCACAAAGGCCTGCACAGTTCAAGGTGAAGACAAATCCCAGGGGACACGGGAGTGCTATACAGACTAGACAATAGCACAGGGAAAACTGGCAGTGTTGTGTACCCATGGGGGAAAGCAAGAACAATCAAAGTCTTTACTTATACCACAAGCATTTAGCTGCAGTCAAAAATAAAATTATCTTCCTCTTCTCCAAAACCACGAGTTAGACACACAGATAATAATTCAGAAATGAGCAATAGATGCTGCAAAAAGTTAGGAAGGGTTGTAAGTTTGGGTAGTTTAGACCCTATGAATAAGAACCTGATTTGTAAAGAATATTCTACCTTCAGCCTGCTGTACTATTATCGTCTCCAGGATCTCTTGTTTCCATCTCAAAAATTTGTGCTTTGGAGAAGAGGTGCTCATCTTCTGGTCAGTACCCTGTCCTGTTTAGGACTTCCTGTGGTACATCCCTCATGCTTCATTGGTTAGATGTAGAGGGAAGGTGGGTTCAGAAGTACAATAAAATGAAATCTGTAGTTAGAGCATCTGAAAATTCAGGAGTATTCCGACCTGGGGACAGAAGCATATTTTAATCCAACTACTCAGTGAAGCGAGGATGCCTATTGACTGTTATGGATTTGAATCAAGCCCTTTATGTGACTATTTCAACTAGATTTCCCTTTCATTCAACAGTCTCTACTCTCCATTACATTGTATAGTTACTTTTCAGCTATGAGAACTGCTGCTTAACACAGTCCTTAAGCAGCTTTCAAAACATTATAGATTTCAGCAATTAGAGGTCCTACCTCTGATAAGGCCTGGAAATGATCCTACTCTAGCAAGAGCAGAGGCCAAGGATGGTACTATGGGTACTATTTTTAGGAAAGATCACCTACTCAGTTTCATTAGTGTTAATTGAGTACATCTTAAGGTCTTCCAAACATCTTCAGCAATTTAGGACCAGAGTTCATGAGGAACCCATCATCTCCTTATGACTAGGTATGAAAGACAGTTTGAAGAGATACTTAGAACTTCTAGCAGGACTCAACAGTTCTGTGCTCATCACCCTGGGACTCCTTCCTCCACTTAGCATAAAGAAGAGCATGCAGGTGACATCTGTCCCACTCACATTACACACACAGTGCAGGAGTAAAACACAGGTGTTTGAAAACCTAAGCTTCTACTCTAAGAGGTCCACATCACCTGATGTGGTTTACTGGGCTTGCAATTTCTTTTTGGAGAAAGGCTGAGAGGCCCCAAGACCTTATACTTGTTAATATTACACCTGCTAGCATCTGAAATTTGCCACCAAACTCTTATTTTTTTCACTTCCTGCTGACCACTACAGAACCTGGAAGGCCATGCTTGGGTCTCTGCATGCATGATCACATGTGTGTATACAATATGTGTGCGTGTCTGTGTGACCAATGCCCTCTAGAGGGAATCGATGGCCAGGCAAGACACTGGTTCTGAAGCCAAGGGTACTGGTTGCCACAGCTGCTGAGGCCAGTCATCACTCATGTTCTCAGCCAAAAATCTTACTGAGAAATTCCATGGGGAAAAAAAAAGTTAAAAGTGGGTTTGGGTTTAAAAAAAACAAATCTAGGAAGTTACACTCCTTGGAGGGTGTTTGGTAGAGCTGACTGTATGGTGTACAAGTTTCCTCCCCCGAAACTATACTGAATACTGGGGGCAGGGAGGCAGAAAAGATGAATCAGAAGCTAATCTTCACCTGAGGAGGCCTTTGCAATAAAGAACTGGTTTAAGAGTATCCACTGCCTTAAGGTCCTTTTCTACCAGCAGAGGATCTTTAAAGAAGTTGGTCCATCACTCAAGGCTTTGTCTGCACTTCAGAGAACATGTATCAGCTGTCCAGCAATGGGGAAACACCAAGGGACACTTAAGTGAATTCATTTCCTCTACCAATGAACCCTTTCAGCTAAGACAGGAATGGCACAATTGTAGAAAAGAGATAAATGCTTTTGGTATTGCTATCCTTTGGTGTCAATCCAGTGTCTGCATACAATATACCTGTCTCCAGGTATTTTTGAACACTAATTAAAAAGAGGTAGCCTTTATCTCATTTGGTCTTTTTGAAAGCATCCACATAGGGAACTTTCTTTCCAAATGCGACCTTGATCTAACCTTTCTATATATGATTTTGATCTATAGACCCTGACATGAAGACAGCTTTCATCAGGGAGCTGTCATTTTGGAGGAAGGACCCAATGGAATGACTATATTTATATCTCAAACACTTTGTAAAGCTGTTACATACAGTACAATCTATTCTTTTCCATTGCATATGTATAAATAGTCTCCTCCTCGTCTAGGGGTCAATTGAGCTTGTGTCTCAGTGCTGGCTCTGAACTCAAAATCTCACTCGTGCCTATCAATTGCTCTAGGTACTCAGATCTCTGCTGTCACACATGCTTTGAATTCTGGCACCAAAGACCCACCAAGGAGCTTCCAAGGCTCTTTCAATACTTAAAACGCAGGTGCTTGCCTGAAAATCTGATCTGTAAAAGCTCATATGTCAAATACTGTGAAGACATCCTGAGTTGGGCCTGCTGCAAAAAAAACAGCTAAGGGGACAATAGGCAGAGCACTGACTGGCTTCTGCTTCTATTTCAGCCAGCAATTTTGTGTCCAAGAGCATATTACAGGATGTGGGAAAGCAGAATTCATCCCTAGGCTTCCTAGTTTTGGGCCAGGGCTTGATTCCAGGTTTCCAGTGTCTGTGTGTGTACTTGGCATAGCACAGCCTGGGTCCTGCTGCAGTCCCAACCCTCCTGGTGCTTCAGTGTTTGCTGTCACTTGGTATCTTTCTTCACATTCTATCTATGGCTGCCTACACAGGATCTGTTCCATATAGTGCACACTTTACTCTCCTTAAGACCAGTATCACCATCAGGGTAGAATCCACAGTCCTGCAAGGTGGGAGCGATTCAGAGTTTAACGCACTCAAAAGACCTTTATTACATGGGGTAAGACAAAAGGCCTTCTGGCTGGTGAGCATGCCATTCACCTCAGCCTTTTGCAGAGACTGAGAAAAGCAGTACCACAGAGCAGGTCTCCGATGCTAACTTAGAAATGGAGGAACCTTTATGGGCTCCTGAAGCCTTTATCCTCCCTACTGCTCAGTATTTATCTGCTCTCCAGTGCTTTGGCAGTCTGGCTTTAAATGCCTCGAGCATTGAATCTCCTTGAGTTTAGACAGATCAACAAGCCAGCAATTAGGAAACTCTTTACCAAAAGCCAGCTCACATATTGCTTTTGCCTAATTTTTATCATCTTTCTTCTCTTCTTCAAATTGTTTACCCCTTAAGGACTTTTTTTTAATGCTTTCTTTTTTTCTCCCAAGAGTGGGACTTGGTTTGCCAATGATACTGGACCTTAGGTTGGTGTTAGGGAAATGTAATTAAAAAAAAAAAACAAAAAACCAAGATCACTCATGAATGTTTTATAGATATCAATAAAACTTCTAATTCTTAATTTTAGTCATTCTTAAAAAAAAAGTGCAAGAAATGATCTTTCCAAATGTCTGGCCAAGTCTGCTGGCCAGATTTATTTATACATGATCCCAAACTCCTGAAAACATAATAGTTCCAGGAAAAGAGAAAAAAGGAAAAGAAATGCACTTTATGGGATCTTCGGTTGGTTAAGTCCACATCTATTTCTGCTTGATATCCAAAGCCAGTTTGAGCTTCCTGATCACCATAATTCCCTAGTTATTAGACTTGTTTATGTAATTTCTAAAAATAGAAAATAACTATATTTTTGTTACATTAGAACATGAGTTTTTCTTAAAGACTGAGATGTTAAGGAAAGAAGCCACTAGGGGAAAAGGCAGGAAAAAGTTAAGAACATTTCCTTCAGCCAGCTTCTAAAACACACTGTGCATTTCCTCTCCTCATGAGTCGGAGAACAGTTTTGGAAAACTGCTGTTTCTCACATGCTTTCATCTCATGGCTGGTTTTAGAGACAAGTATTCACAGCTGCATGAAACAACTGAGAATCTGCTATTTGCAATTATTATGCTTCTCTTGATCTATAAGAATCTGAAGTGCTTGCACATGGCTCTTTTTGTCCTTTCAGTCCCATTCCTGTCCCCAGCCCCCTGGCTCTATGAGGGGCTGCTGATGTCACCCCAGAGGACATCCCCCTGGCTACAAATCTGGCAAGTACCCCATCCCTACCATTTGCTCTTGCAGAAGGGTCCTGAAGATTTTGGAGTTAAGACAAGTCTCTCTTCAGCTCAGTCACCTACGTAGGCACTGTTGGCAGCTCAGAGTTGACACTCTTAAAATCCATTAGTACCAAAATTGCTTCCCTTTTCCACTCCTTTATTTGCTGGACACAACAGACTACCTGTAATTGTGCTTGCTTTAAGTCTAAGCAAAATCATGTATTTCACACATGCTCTCCTACCATTTAGAAATGTACATGGAAGTCTCCTCTCCTGAGGATTTTTGAGAACTTCAAAAACAGTTCAACCTCTTAATTCCTGAAGCTGGTAAATATTAGAATATTTTTATATCTTTTTGCAAGACATGAAAGCTCAGGTTTGTGAACTGGTTCAAGGTTATACCTTTCCATGGTGCAGGTGAGAAAAACCTGAAGTCTCATTTCTGCTGCCTGCGAGCCATAAGGCACCTATGAACGGCCCCATTTTTCTCCCTGTCTCAGTCCCAGCAGGGCTCAGTGAAAAATATTATCTTCTCTTTCTTAGCCTTGCCTTTTTCACATCTGCAGACACCACAAATGATACCTTTGGAAATACAAGTTAATCCTATCCCCCAAACATGTCCTTTTCCTAATGAATGTTCACTTGGGGCTGTCTGTGATGTCCCCAGCTGTGTATTATGTGAAGGTGGGAGATTTGTCCGTGTCACACATGCAGAACAAACCTTTGCCATTGAAACCAAGAGAAGGCAAGGTATTAAACAGAGTTTACAGTATCTGAATTTGGCCCTGGATAAGTGCCAAACACCTGAATTTTGACCAGACAAACCCCAAGGAAAACTCATGTGTTAAACTCAGCTATGTTTCCCATAATAAACATGAACTCAGATCCTCCATAAGGTTAGGCCAGGTATCCACGTAATGGGAACAGGTTGCACTAAGATGAATTACCTTCCTCTTTAAAGACACATCTCCCAGTAAGAAACTATTCCACATTACACAACACTAGAACAGAAACAACTCAGCAGTGTGTCTGAATGTGGCAGTTACAGACAGGGAGGGCAAAAATCTGTCACTACCACTGGGCAAAATTTCCATGCCTCATTTGTCCTGCGGATCACTTTGCTGTATAACACCAGCCTTCATGCTCTTCATACTATTCCCATCCATCCACACAGGAGTCCTGAATGCTGTGTGACAGAAGCACAGAACTGGACTCAGAGAAACAGCTATTTTTCCAGTATACAATAGCTGCTTCTTCTCATCTTGGTAATGTATCCTATCTTCCACCTTAAAGGACTTTCAGTACCCTACACAAGTGCACACATGCAAGAGACTAAAGGTATCTGTCATGAAATCTGCAGGCACAGCCTTTACCAGGTGGGATGTGAATATCCACCAGACAACACTAGAGACCTTTATTTGTCTTCTAGAGAAGCCCCTTCAGAGTGCCAGCAGAAGGGCACGTAGTTATCTAAGTTTGCCAGGTCAGTTTTTAGCACAAGCATTTGTCTCCTCCTCCCCTGTTGAGTGCGTCTCCCCCTCCTGGCACACAGGAGCCTTGAGAGGAAAGTTACTGTGCCCAGGAAGGGCTTGGCACTGCACTAATGTACATTGACAGTGTGTTCTTTCCCTGGCACCCGGCCATGTACAAATCCCCTTTCTGAGTCACTCCCAGTGAGAAAACCAACACCGGCATTTTGCTCTGTTGAAATGGTAAGGCTGAGAGAGCAAACATAAAAGGAGTTGCCTATCAGAAGGGGTTGGGGATGAGCTGATGTCTGGAAGCATCAGAGGCA
Source organism: Myrmophylax atrothorax (assembly GCA_026770055.1). Lineage (NCBI taxonomy): Eukaryota > Metazoa > Chordata > Aves > Passeriformes > Thamnophilidae > Myrmophylax > Myrmophylax atrothorax. The sequence goes on along the minus strand of JAOXXN010000175.1, from coordinate 11,238,116 downwards.
AGGGGAGGGAATTCCTATAAGTGCAGTGTAACACTGATAAGGGGGGAAGAGAAAGAGTAGTGAAGAATGCTGAAAAAATAGCACTTGACAGAGCAGATGATGCACACTCCCACCAGCGAACCACAGGGAAGTCAAGCTTCACAGGCTGGACTCTCATTTTCCGCTTTCCCTCTAATTATTTTTATTGCCATAACATTTCTCACAGACATCAGGGCCAGTTTTGCCCTGCTCTGGAGAAACGTGGCAGATGCAAGTACCAGGGTTGAAACAGGGACCAGTAGAGCAATAAAAGCAGGATTCTCTGCAGCTTGAGGTGGGAAGCCAGGCCAGCAGCTGGGAGCTATAACAGACCAATATCCTCTGCAGACTGGGCACAGATGTGGACATGTAACCACAGGCCAGGGTGTTACACAAACAAATCATGTGGACAAACTGTGCATCAAATGCTTACAACCTAAACAGGCAACAGAGGCAGGGGAAGAATGGGGCAAGAAGAAGACAGTGGCCAAGGTGAGAAACCAGTCTTCTCTGGTTTTCTTGAAACAAGATCAGAGCATGGAAGTTAATCTGGATGTCTGGATGATCTGGTGACATTTTCTCAGTAATTTAGTTCCCCTCAAGCCACTTTGCTGGAGTTATTGAAGTGATCAGTTACTTTACACTGGAATGAAACAGGTGGAGGGGGGTAAGCCAGAGTCTTGCTTGGCTAAAGGTAACATCTCTTCTGCCTTGGAAAAAAAAAAAGGCAGAACAAATTTCATCAGGGCTCCATTCAAGCACTCCAGTGACTAAATCCTCTTGGAAGCCTTTAGACAGAGGTTCTAATACTTGCCTCAGAAGGCAGAAACAGGGCAGCACATACAAGTCAGAGGTCACAGTGTTAAGACATCTAATTTTGAGCCAGATAACAATAATAGGAGCATCTCCGGCATGTTTGGGACCATTTACAGAATCATCAGCTGGCAATTCCCTCTCAACCTTTTCTCACAAGATAGGAATAAAAAGTAGATATATAACCATGTAACTGATTACAGTCACTGCATATTTGAAAGCAATTCTATGCTCCAGGCTGCTAAAAGGTAGTGAAGAGCAGATTTCTCTTTTAAAGCCCTCTCTAACAGGGCAGTAATTAGATGCTACAAACAGAGTTCTTGGCCATGTCTGTAAGCCATTTCTCTCAGCCCCTCCTCCAACTTCAATAGCCCCCAAAGTTGGTTAGAGCAGCTCCAGTTGCTTCTTTTTCCTCTAGAGATGCCTTATTTCATCCTCATTCTACTTGAACAACTCCTGGGCCTGCTCTTCTTTACATCACCAATGTTTCTCCAATGTAGGATGTGCCAGCATTAGCACACTGACACTTGCCAAAAGGATGGACAGAAGCATTGACAAAAGCATTGAGTCATACTCTGTGGGAAGCAGGAAGAACAGCTGCCTGCGGAGTCATCATGCCCTGCTACAGCACTTGTACCATCAAGGAGTGTCTTGATAAAAAGGGAATCATTGAGCTACTTGAAGCCATGACTGTACTAAAACATGACAGTATCCAAATGTGCTCTTCTTTTTTGCCTTTCACATAGCCTAAATCAAAAAGTGTGTTACTTTTAAGGTTTAAAATACATTCTGAAACTTTGAATTTGAGCTGATGTTCAAAGTTACTGCATCAGGGACAGAGGAAAAACTGCCACAAAATTACAGCCTTTCAAGGAGAAAAGGCAGATGAAATAATCTATTTCCATCATTTTATTTGTGCTGCAAACCAAACAATATAAAATCCATACACTGAGCTCTGTACGATCTCATACACAGTGAACAAGAAAGCTCACACAATTAAGTATAACTTGGTGATTTTAGGCAGATACTCCAGTCCGCACAACTCTGAGAAGCAGTAGTCAATGAGATAAATAAAAATACGAGCAGACACTAAATTACTTCAAATGCCAAGGAATAGCATAGGAGACTAAACTTTTATTATGTGGCAGCCACCATGAAATGGGATGTATAAATAAAACTGAGTGAAAATAGAGATTGCACACAAGGCATAAACTCATTAGTGCTCAGCATCTCCCAAGATCAGGCGGGTCTCACACTGACCATTGGTGATAAAACCACAATAACACTGGTAGCTGTTCCCAAAGCACTCAGCTGTCTCCTGTCAGTGCCTCATGACACCAGTGTGCAACATCCCCTCACACAGGCCCTCACAACCAGTTTGTTAACAGTTGTGCCCACAGAATTTCATTTGAAAAGAGAATGAAGCAGAAAGAGTCAGCACCCACCAAATCAGGATTAACCAAAGCTATCAGTCTATATAAACAGTGTGAGAGGAAAGTGCACTTCTGATGTATAGAATGAAGCTTCACAGCACCTTCCAGTTATAGTAAGAACCTTCTATACCCAAGCTACATAAGAATCATCAGTTGCTCCCAGAAACAGAGTTGAGGTGCAGAAAGATGAAGTTGGTGTTATCTCCAAATCTTATCGCTGAGGATCCTCATGAGCTCTGCACTGTACGGATATTTCCTTGGGTTCCACTCCTTCCCACAGAAAACACAGACCAGCTTAGACTACCCTGTATGATTGTGCTGGGACAAAACCTTTGATTTTTCTGAAACGTGGCTTCAGACTTCAGAGCTGTACATGTGCACACGTGTAGAGCTGCCCACAAGTGCCTGCACCTGTGTGAACACACACACAATGCTCAGGACGACTCAATGCAGGAACACCCCCAGAGTCACGACAGTGCTTCTGCAAAGTCCAGACTATGTGTGGGGCACACGTGTAGCTGAGATGAATCAGCACAGATATAATTTCTTTTTTCCATCACCTGAGGATCTAATGCTAAATGCCTCTGTGCTCATTTAAAACAAAGAGACAAGCTACAGCTCCCAGGAAAAAGAACACACTCATTTGAAGACATAGCAAGCCCCTTCTCAAGCTAATAACAGTACCAGGTGCTGGTCTGGTATCACTACCCTTGAACTTAACATTGTATGAGTCATCTCTGAGATGGTTGAAGCTGACAGGTTGTTTAAAATCACCACCCATGGATTACATTCAAAGGGAGCTTTAAAATATTTTCTAATTATTTTTGCTTCCACTCCACCACACACTGTTAATCAAGAGCTATTTCCAAAACATGCTGTATTGTAGCAGTGCTATACTCCACAGGAGATGCACCAATTGGGTTGGACACCTTCCAGCTCCAACTGTCAGATGACCAAGCTCTCACTCTTAGAATATGGTGCTCTTTATGGGTGGGGAATTGACAATTTTTCTTCATTTACACAAAAGGCAAGAGGAATGCTTGGCTGTGGAGAAATCAAGCTGCCTGACTGGATTTTGCATTTGGGTGACTATTCACTATCAGTTATATATATAATACTTCATTTACTCCTTGTTTCATTTCTCAGGGTGTTATTTCTTTGTGGTGCTCATAAAGGACCTGGCCTCTACTCTCCTCATGTGGGCATGACAACAGGCAACACCCAACCCTTCCTGTGAGTGCAGTAGGAGAAAATTGGAAGTAATTTTGCATCTCCAAAACCCTGGGATCCAGCTCTAAGTCTGGCACTGTGTCATCCACGGCAGTTTGTTTGCAGAGACTTCACACTGCTCCTGTTTTCCCTCTACTTTGCATTCCTAATTTTTTTACATCCAAAACTCAGTATGGAGAAAATGTGAATACAACACTGAACAAACCTTAGTGCTTCAAACACAGAGCTACCTGGAAGTACTCCTGCAAGTATAAAAACCAGACACTCTAAAGAGAAAAAAAAGAGGAAAAATAGTTCAAATTTGTCTAAAAAGTGACCCTTTTCTCTGTGCAGGGCTTCTGAGCTTTCAAATCCTTTTCTCAATCCCCCTAATTTGGAATTGGTAAAACATGCTGTTACCAATATATCAATGCTTTGAAGCTTCATCCTAAAAAATGCCCAGAAATTTTTGAAAGAAGCTTCACCATACATTGGTAGTTTACACTAGAGTGGTTATCAATGTGTAGAGACTCTATATAAATAAATATATCAAAAGCAGTCACTGAAATAATTTCAGTCAAAATGGCATAAAATTCATTTACTCCAAGATGTTCTAAGAATGAGCTAGTTTTAAAAATAGTTTATTTTCAAAGCCTCCAAATTGCTTTCACCCAAATCAAGTCTTTAATTTAATCTTCTCAGAAGCTTTGAGAATTTATATTGAGAATTTCAAAAGCCCTAAGTTTTCCTCTTAAAAAAAAAGAAAAAGAAAAAAGTAGAAATGCTTCTGTTCGTTAACTAATTTACCAAGCAGCAGCCCTGAATTTAATGAAAGCAAGTCCAAGAAACTAAATGTGTTTTTCAATGTGGATTTTCCCATAGCCATTTTCCCTCAATGGCCATGCATGTTTTCCTGGTCACCAAGATAGGTACAGAGATACTCAGTTCACAAAAAAAAGACTCACATCTTTATTCTGAAGATCCTGAACTGTTCCTATCTGGAGTGTTTGTTCAGTTTTACAACTATTTTTATTGACTTAAAGAGTGTTTTCACACTGGCTCTCCTCCCAGGCATGTTTAAACAAGCAGCAGTGCACGGTGCCAAAACGCAGCAGTAACGTGTTCTATAGACAAGTAAACAAAATACCCAATGACTTCAGCTACCCACACCATGAAGGGATTTTGAGCAAGTCACTTCAAATTATGTTCCAGTCTCTGGACACAAAGCAACGTTGGTTTAGAGTTCTTTGGCTGTGTTTTCTGTTGTGTGTTTTCTTTATTGCTTTGGTTTTTAAGCCATTTGCTGGCCTACACTCCCCAAAGATGTGGGCTATTCATTCTGTTCCAGCTTAAAGACTCAAACTGGACTTGATTTCAGTAAGAACGGTGTGGTATGTAATGTGGTTGCAATAGAGCCTGAAAACACAGTGAGCCATCTCTACACGCATGGCCTGTGTGCCCCGTGGCTGTAGGAGAGACCAGCCACCAGCACAACCAGGCTACGCAGACTGGTTTTGATAGACCTTAATTAACTGCACCACTGGCCAGACAGCTGTGTCGCAGCACAGGAAGGGGAATTGTGGCCTTGAGGGTGTCAATCTGTTCAGTTCCACCATAGCCAGGTTAAAAAAGAAAACTCAGAAAGGAAAACGGCATCTTTGCCTGAGTGCCAAGGTTAGTCCTCACCATAAATCCATTGGCAGTGGCATGGGGGGACACACCACCTCCTCCCCTGCGGAGCTGGGGCCAGCCTGCAGGAAGTGGCGTCTCCGTGCAGGAGCTGGCAGCTGGCTCCCACTGCCATGTTTATCCATCCCCAGGACACTCCAGCAGTACTTTTCCTGTTGTGTGACAGCACAGGCAGGAGGGAGGAGGGCAACCCACACGTGGCCCTAACAGAGATCACAGCCTCGTCAGCAGGAGCTGAAAATACCAGCGAGCTGGCACTGCTTCAGAACTACAGCCTCCCCTCCTTTGCCCTTTCATCCACAAGCACCCTCCCCGAGTCATGTCTCAGCACAAGGGGCTCCCCTGTATCCATCTATAACCTATTCCTGGAAGACTAGCACATCTTGACCAGGGACCAGCTATTTCCCCCATTACTGGCATTTCTTGGTTTTTTGACATTAGAACAATCTTTTAAAATTTCCTTTCTTAAAAAATTATTCCAAGTCTTGAAATTACTCTGTCAGAGTCCACCAACACCCCAGAGAGCACAGAGTACAGCCAGCCCCAGGAACACAACTGTGGCTTTCTTGGCAGTACCCTGCAAACTTCCTCTCACAGGTCTGTTCTAATAACCCAGTGCAAGAGCTGGCAGGAAATCGCATCTCACTACCTGCCAGCCCAGCTGATGAACTGCCTCTACCTTATCACAGCCATGATTCTGGACTCCCCAAAGCTCAAGGTATTGGCTGCTGCTGAATTCACTCTAGAACAGCAACTTCAATCTCAGCTCCACGGTGGAATGTGCTGGCAAGGAAGGATGTGAAGGTGCAACAGTCTGTACCTACCTCTCCAGCACTGCTACTGGCAGCACCACGATAGGCTGCTTTGGGCACCTCCCCACTGCTTCTGTGAAAATTTTTACTCAGGCACTGCCTGCATTCCATGTCTAAGAAAACAAGCCTGCTCCAAACCTGGAGG
>JAOXXN010000175.1:11205867-11220885 GCA_026770055.1 Myrmophylax atrothorax | reverse complement strand
CAGGAAAGGGAAAAGGAAAGGAAATGAAAATGGAAAGGAAAAAAAGAAAGGAACAAGGGAAGGGAAAGGGAAGACACAAGACACAAGATATGTAAAGAAGGACATTGTGCAGTTTGCCGGTTTCAGGTGACCTTCCTTAATCCTGACTCACAGAGTGCAGAAATATTCCCGACTCTAGGAGGACAGAAGTATGTTGCATAATATAACCCTTTCTGAATTTTCTCTCTGCCATGCATGCATAGGCTTCACTGATGTTCCACACTTGCTACAGTGTTTAGTAGTCAAACAAAAATGTATTTGCTTCTATCAGTTTAGCTTGTCTTCTCTTGGGGTCCTGAATCACATCCAAGACAAGCTTATCAGTCCTCAATATGGAATAATCAATAAATTTAAATAACCATTATGCTTAAGTATTCAGGAATAACAGTCAATTAATAATCAAGAAATAGAGGATATTCCCTGCTTTGAAATTCCCCATGCATTAAGATCTTGCAGAGTAGCCTAATGGTTAGAGAAGCAAAACTGGTATCCCAAAGTCTGTACTTCTCAGCTTAGTCCCAACATGTTCATGCAAACACTTTATATTGCATTTGGCTGAGCACCTGAGGTGAATCCTGTTCTAGTCTTGCTGTTCTCCAGCTACAGAAACAGGTTAATACATCAGAAGGCTCCTAGAAGACTTTGCCAGGCACTGTGCATCACCATTTGTCATCACTATTGGCAAATCTAAGTGTTTGCACCATGCAATGTTTCACAAAGAAAACTGGACCTCAGCACATAATCCCAGCTTGCTGGGGTGATCTCAGAGAGACTGGAAACCCTTAAGGGAGGACATCAAGCTACTTTGTGACCATCCACAATGATAAGCATGGCCATTATGATCACACTGATTAAAGGACAAATGGAAGAGGCAACTGTGGGCACTCACAGAATATCCACTCTGAGGACTGGGAGATAAGGAGCTGCACTGCCCATGGAGTTTTACGGGGACCATATGTGCTGCAACATGGCAGGAGTCCCAAAATGCCAAGGCAAATCAGAGAGGTTGTGCAGTCAGCACAGCCAGGGGAGCCAATGCAAGCCTTCCACTTTGGAACAGGAAAGGATGCTGGAGTCTGAGTAGCCCCAGGACCAAGAGGTTACAGCTGCCTCACTGATTTTTGCTCTGGGTTAAAGCTGACAGCTGCAAAAACATTCCATGAACTTGCTGTTCTTTTCTGGATTTGTCACTCAAAGCCAGCATTTGGCTGGACATGGAGGAAATCACAGACTCACTATTTCAAGCAGGGGGAGCAAAATGAAAAGCCACAGCTAGGACAGCTGCTTCCTTCAGACTCCCTGACCCCTTGGGTGGAGACCAAAGGAAGTTTCTTCCCCTGCTATCCTCACATGCTTGGAGGGCAGCCCTCACATATGCTATTAATTCTTAGCAGGGAGAAGGAGCTCCTGGGGGACCTCAGGTGAAGTTGGTGAAAATCCAAAAAACCATAAAAGTGAGTTTTCAAGCAATGGTTTTTGTTCTGCACAAGAATGAAATGAGACATGTAAATCTTCCCTGGAAAATTATTTTATCTATTGCTGAGAAGAGACCCTATCCCAGGTGAGTGCCTTTGCAGCTGGGCAGAGGTCAGAGATGCTGGAGCTTTTTCAAATCAGGCTGTAGCATTATTCTTTGAGTTCCTTGTGAGGATTATGCCCCAGTGGTTCAAAGCAGGGAGTGCCACTCCACTGTGGTGTCTGATGCTGGAGGCTCTTCTCTCCTCCCCTCCAGCTTGCAAATGAGAAACTTTCCCAACAACATGTTAGCTGAAACTCCCCTGGGAGAGACGGTGGAGGAACATTGACAAATATTTAATGTGTGACTAGGCAGAGATGGAAAATGAGCACCAAGGCATTCTGCTGGGAGCATATTTAGAGAGAACATTGGGTACCTCAGGTATTTTCAGATCAAATGAGAAAGCAAGGTTTGACTACTTCCTTACGTTTGGTGACCCCTCACTGAGGGTGATGGACTCAGAAGTGCGCCTTCAGTTCACTAAAATCCTTATTCAGCTGCTTGGATCCTTAGTGGGTTATTTGAGAACATGCAAACAAGTTGAATAGGAAGGGAATGAAACCCAGATTCCCTGTGTCCCAGGGTTCTATTTACCAGATCACCATTCCTCGCAGACACATTGCATGTGAGTCATATCTGCAGTGTCAGAAGTGAACCAACACATCCCAGTAAACGGGGGAATGTTTCCAGAACTGCTGTGACCTAAAGTTCCTCAGGATTTCAGTCTCCCAAGAAGGGAAGGGAAGAGAAGGCAAGAACAGACAATATGGGCAACTGTGCAGGAACACACCTTATCCATCACATAAAATTCTTTCATAAAGTAATCAAATATTGTCTCAGAAATAGATTATTAACTCCTACTGAATAGTCACTCCAGAACTGCACTTTTCTGTCAGAAGCCTGAGAACATCTCTAATTCCTGGGATAAACAGATATTTTCAATATAACAATATTTTGAGCAGTTCATGCCCTTCCATTCCTGTGCCAAAGTTGATCTTCAGCTTAAGTAGATTTTTAACACCCATGTGTGGTGTGCCAGAACAACTGTATCCACTCTGAGCCTCATCTTCTTAGGCAACTGGTAACTTCCCTTCATCCTTTTTTTAATATTACCCTCTGTCTTCTCTCTAGCCTGCTCCTGACCCATTTTTTTCGACTTTTGTGGTAATCTCCAATTTCTCTAGCTTTGTTAAAAATTCCCCTTCATAACCTTATACCTTTGTTGTTTCACTGAAGTCTAGACAGATGCAATCTATCATATCTCCTCTGTCTAGATCAGTTATCTTATCAAAGTTAGTCAGACATGCTTTATCCTTCATAAACACTTGTAATTTATCCCATTTCCCCATTTCTTCCTTGTCTTTAGTTATTGTTTCTTTCAATAATTGTTCTGATAGCCATGTATACTACAGTGGTCAGAGTGATCAGTTTGTAATGTTCCAAATAGCTTCATTATTCCATCTTAAGTATAGGCACTACATTTTCTATTCTCTAATCATATAGCACTACCTTTAACTTGATGGATTAAATAAAATGTTTTATAATACACATGTAAATTCATGTGCCAAGTTTCTCAGCTTCTGAGAGTGAAGACAATTTGGTTTCTGAGCACAGGCCTGTTAAGCACCTTCTCTTTTCTTTCCCATTGGCAACCCTGCATTTTTTCCACAGTCAATATCTTTAAGAGGTACCTATTACAAGTTTGAGTCATCCCTGTATTCCTTAAAGAAAAACAAACAAATTGGGTACATGCAGTATTTTCTGCATCAGATCATTGCTACAGTGTCTGCAAATCTGACTTGCCTCCCCTCCTCCTCCCTTGCATTTTCCTCCTCTTTGCCTTTAAAATAAGAAGGGATAAAAACTCTCTGTATCTCCAACAACTGCCTTTACTGTCAACTGGCTCATATGTGCTTAGGTCACCAGACACAGCTTGTATCAAGAGATAGTAGAATAACTCCTAGAGCAAGCAGGAGGAACTGATTCTGATTATACACTCTGAAAGGAAAGAAATATTCTGGCTGCCGTGAATGCTTCTGGACTGTCCATATGCAGTTAATTTTTAGCTCTGTAAGTTGGAACCAGTGTTATATTAGATAACTATTTCATTTCACTATATGTGTAGTAACATCCACAAAGGGTCCTGAAGTGAGACATGCAATTCATACAGATAAGCTCAATCTCCCTGTTTCAATTCCAGCTACAGGATCTTTGAGAACACCCTGTCCCTTTCCCTACTTAGAAACCTTATTAGTAAGTGGCCTTCCCTTGGTTCAGATGGGTTTGTTGCCAGATGTCTCCACAGCAAGATTGCTGCTAACCCTCATTCTAATAATAAATATGAACACTGCTTTCACAATACCTTTCCACATGGGAATTCAAAGTGTTCTAAGTATGTTGAGCATTTTAACAGCAATTAACAACAATTTTGTAACTTATGGTTTAACTTTGTAAAAGCAGATGAAAATTAACACTAGGAAGAGTATAAATATATAATGGGATAGCTTTGTTTTTTCAATGGATGATGATCTACATAAGAGTTTTGGACAAACCTCATCTGTAACAGCTTTTTTCAAGCTTGCAATCATGCTACAGGGATCCACTTCAGCCAACAAAGATGGTTCCCAGAGAGCAGTTTGTATAAATGGGCTCTATGCAAAGGTTTTACTTAAAGTACAGTGAATCCATTAAACTGGTGTTTGCTCCCAGTGTATGCCCAAGAGCTTCAGGGAAGATAGATACCTGGAATCATCCTGTATAACAGTCTTGTTGCTCTCTGCCAGGCTTTTTACCAGGTAATGATCCTGTCAGCAGGGCTGCCCTGCTGCTGTAGTGATCTGGCTCTGAGTTCATCTGCTCCCAACATTCTTCAGTAGCGAAGGCTTGGCTTCTTTAAATTTTCCCCATCCTAAAGAAAATGTGGTGCGTGTCTAGTATATCCTGGTGGAGGAAAGACTTTTTTTTTTCATCAAGGTGTGATGTTTCAAGTTAACCAGACAATTTTTCTCTACTGGAGGACAACACGTAAATGAGGAGCAATCCAACACCCATTACACGAGAAGCTTTTCACAGTGATCCAACACTTTGGAAACACGGCAAGTTATTTTTTGGGCACCACAGCACTTGGTATCAGTGAATTGCCTCTCCCACAGAAGGTAAGAAGTTTGTAGCCCTAACCCATGCTATAAGCTGTAGGACTCCCAAATCTGCTTAGTCTCTCAGACCACAGAAGCTCTGGGAGCCCTAGTCCAGCATGGCAGAGGTGCTTGGGAGCTGCAGACCCTCAGTATCTGCCTGGATTTTTTCCAGAGTAGCAACCAGGCACAGATCCAGGGGAATTTAGCCTGTATTTCAGAGGGAATTTATTCATTTAGATGAAACAGAGGTTGTTTGTTTTCAGTTAATCATTGCTTTCCAATGAAGGAAACATCTCGTCAGAGAATTGCCAGTAAACCCCATGATTCGCTTTCTAGATTTCAGCAGAGAAGCTCAGAGTCAGTTCAGTGCCCTCTCCCACCTCTGCTCACAAAGCTCTTTAGCAGCCTTTGCCTCTGGGAAGGCCCCCTTGGGGTACAGTGACCTTGCTGCAGTTCAGTGGAAGTGGAGAACACAGAATCCATGGAGAGGAGGCATGCTTTGAAATTTGGTTGCTGTTTAGCCTCTCTAGCTCATTCCCTCACTTTTTCTTCTTCAGCACATATTACAAAGCCTCAAAACATCATTTTCTCTTCTTTCTCCCTCCAGAAGAACACTGGCATGGCTGGTCCACTCTTTTGTGAGATAGCAAATTGTCTGGAGACCTCAAAAGTCAGAAAGTGTAGGCAGTTGCCAGAATTTTGCTACAAGTTTCTAAAACCTGGTTTCCATACAGCTCCAGAAACCAGACCAATGTGATAAATAAAAATTTTCACTTTTTTTTTTACTTTTGATACCACATGATAGTAAAAAAATGTGATAATTGAATGGCAAAAATGAGAGAAAATTAAAAAAGAGAGAATTCCAGGTTCTGAGCCTGCTTGTCTAAAGAAATAGGGTTTTCGAAGATCTCAAAGGCAGGAACTTCTTACAGTTTGTGCAAATAAGCAGAACATTGTTAGTTCTCTCTGAGGGGAAGCTGCAGCAGGATTCAAACCACATTAGATGTGAGAGAGTCCACTCTGATGCTCAAACACAGGTGCAAATCCACCAGGCTCCATTAGTTCTTGTGCTTATGGAAACACTTGTTTTCCATGTCATTATTTTGAACTTGGTTTTCCCATCTCAAGGAAAGCAGATTCTCAATGTTTTAACCAGTCAGCAGTAGAGATGATGAGAGCTTGATTTTTTTCCCCACAAGGCAGATTGCAGTATTCTTTAATAAGAAAAGATTTTTGTTTAGCTCAACAGTGATGCTTAACAAAGGGAGATATTAATACAATTAGAAAATATAAGCTGAATATAACTCACTTCTTATCCTGGGGGTCATGGTTTTCTCTGCCTACAGGTTCTCTAGCTGTTCACAGTCTTTCATGAAATATAAGGTAGGCAGGGCATGAGTTTCTAGTATATACTTAAAAAAATATATAAAAAATCCACTCTGACTTCTTTGGACTCCATAAAGAAGAAAAAGAAAAAGGTGTCTGGACTGTTTTTTCTTTAACACCATTCTATGGAAAATCACACCAGCCATGTGGCACTTGTCAGTGCAGGCCCCTTGCTTACTCTAGGCAAATGGTGCTGTGTGTTTTGCCCTTTGAGTGTGGGAAAAAAACACTGGGGAAAAAAAGTGCCAGTGCTTTCCATTTCTTGCATTAATCCTCTCAGCCTGCAGTTATCATTCTCAATCAAATAAAATGATAACAAACCCAGCCATCTGGTTAAAAAGCCCAGGCTGGTCATAAATCCACTGGATCCCTTAGATTTAAAATAGGGGGAAATGCTTTGAAGCAAAGAGGCTCTTATGCAATGCCAGTCCCCTCCCTGGGAGTGCTGAAACCTTTAATCACCTAAGGAGGGGGAGATGCACCGAGGCCGGGGAGCCCGGTGTCAATATTATTCCTCTTACATAATATCCTGCTTTATTTGCTGATTGAATGGGCTTTTTCTTTTCTTTTCTTTTTTTTTTTTTTTTTTTTTAACTGAACTTGTCCCTCAGATGCCAAAAAAGCTTAGTGGTGAATTGCATCCTTCCCAGAACAAAAGCAAACCTCAGGCACAAGCAAAAACAAAACACCATTGCAGATCGAGATTTGCTATCTAAACCCAACCAATCCTTAACAACAAATAACCCAGCAAAGAAGGTACAGCAAGCAATGGCCACCTTCCTGACACAGAAAATTAGCCTGGGAGGACAGAAAGACAGAGCTCCTCCACTCCCACAAACCTGAATCACCCACTACATATTTTCTTTACCCACCTGCAGGGAAAATGTTTTATTGATAAGGCCTCTCCTAGGCTTGTGATTACCCCCTAGGGCTGAGTTAGATTTGAAGCTGGTCAGCTTTATATCATGTCTAGACAGTCCCTTTCTTTGGCAAACACTCAATGCACCTGAAAACAGACCAGTGAGTCTAATAATGTGCAAAACGGGGCAGGAGAAACCTTTAGGGGCACGTTGGATGCAGTGAGGAGACTGCACAGAGACACTTTCAGATGTGTGTACCACAAGAAGTCCTCTTACATGGGTGCATGCACAGCTCTGTCCTCTCCTATCCAGGTACCAGCTTTGCACAGACTGGCATAATTAAAGCACTATTCAGGTTTCCTGCAAGCAGACATACAATCACAACCATGCACACAGTAACAAATCTGCCCTTGACACATCCACATACTGGTAGTGCCAGCGGGGCAGCTCCCCCATCTCCCTGCAGCGGTGACTTTGCAGCTCTGACCCTCTGTGCTGGTGTATGATGATCCACATTGCACCTCCAGCTCCCTGCCCTGTGCCTGTTGCATGGATATCTGAACTACTAGGGAAACCCTTCTGGAGTTTATAACCTGATGCTTTAGGGAAAACAAATTCAGAACCATTTTTCCTTAAAACACATCAACTCAGGACTAGCTTCCCAAAGCTGGAAGGGGAAGGTACTGTATCTACCTTCCAGTGAAGGTTCCAGTCCCTTGTACGGCAGATCCCTGGGCTCTGTGATACACATGTGTAGGGGCTCTCTCACAGTCCATGTCTGTGTGCAAACACCACATATTTGCACACAAAACCAGCCCTACACCCCTTGTCCTGCCCTTCTCCAGGGTCAGCTGCCACAAGCATCAGTGCTTGGTCTATCTGCTCAGCACACAGGTCACTCTTCAGTCTCTGTTCATGGGTACTCGTGGGCAAAAAGGAAAGGGTGGAGATCTTGAGATTCCCCCAGGACAGCCAGGCACTATGATTGCCCTTGTCATCTTTTAGGCTCACATGGTAAAACTGCTGCCTGTAGACCAAGCCCATGACAACTGAACTGTTGTCTGGGCCATCAACACCCACAGGGCCCAATCCCTTTCATGCTTTTCCTCTTTGAACTGGGTAGAAATCATCTCCATGAAAACTCTTGGTATTTTTAGGTCAGTGCTGAGCTGAGCTGCCTGAATGGCTCGTGGCTGGTTTACTGTTTGCCCCTTGGGAACAGGGCATGAAGAAGGTAGGGAGGAAAAGGCATGGTCAAACCATGGTGTTTTGCAGCCATCAGAGACAGTACCACAGAGAGACTGTGGGCAATTTATTCCAGAAATAATATAAACCTGAAAAAACTTTACTTATAGGAGGAATTCAAAGGTTGCTCAAAGCCATCTTTGCTAAGAAGTGGGACTGAAGACCTAAAACCAGCTTCCCCCTGGTCCTGGTTAGCAGCTGGCTGACTCAGTTGAACATCCATCACACAGCAAAATGCGATAATTGTCTTGCTGTGTGCTCTCCAAACCTGCCAATTGCGGCCAATGCCCACTGTTAGCAAATCCGACCCTCATTATCTGCTCTCCATCCTCATCTTTCCAAGGCGCCGAGCACTGTAGGGTGCAATTAAACACCCACCATCCAGTTGCTTCTAGGCCAGTTTGTCATCGCCAGCATTTGTTTGGGAATGTTTGTTGGGAAGCACATGGTGGTGGGGTCAGTGGATGTTGTTGAGGTTTTTCCTCTGTGCCTGGGGGCCAGAGAGCTTTGTGCATTTCTCAGTATGTTAAACTCAATTAAAAAAAAAAATAAAAAAACAACATCAGGATAACTTAAAGCAGATGTGAACACAAGTCTGAGACCCTTCTGAGCACAAACACGGCCATTTCATTGCAATTCCAAAAGCTTTTCCTGGCAAGCCTCCCCTCCATGTCCTACATTCTTTCATTCCAAGGAAGACAAACAATTCAGACTGGAGCAGCAAGGCACGTTTTTCAAATAAACAGGTTCCCTCAAACAATTTTTTCTTTGTATCACCCCAATACATGCATACCTCTCTTAAAGGATCTTTTGGGATGATCTGAATGACAATTTGTGTCACACCTTTCATTTAAGGGATTCAAAACACTGCACCTTCATATCCCACACAGTATCTTCATGGTCTGAAGTTACAGAGAAAATCCGTGGCACTTGTGGATGCTAAAACCAGGAATCCTGTGGAGTCTTACACTGTTGGAAGAGGAACAGCTCTGGAATATGAAGGGATGAATGCTGATGACTGGGGACCAATCCTCTGAAAATCAGGTTGCCTGGTCATTTCTGCTCAACACCACCAGGTCTCCTGTTTTTAAGGACAGGTAAACCCTATTTTACCTTACAGATCTTTCAATGGCTCAACCAGAGGAAGAGTTTTGGACACACGTACAGTCTATAACTCATTACCTGATTCACTTGTTACCTTAACTTCATGTCTGTAATTTCTTCCTGTGTCCCTCAGATCAGCAGCTGCCTTGTCCAAAGTCACTCATTTCTTCCTTCTAGTTTCTAAGTTTCATGCTTACTTTGCCAGCTACTTTTGAGTCTGGCTGTGACACCTCTGAGTAATTCCTGGACTCTGCTCCAGCCCTGCTCATGAGTTCTCCTCAGCTCCACATTTCTCCACCTGGCTCTTGATGGGAAAAAAGCAAGGTCAAGTCTGGGAGGATTTTAGTATTTAGTTCATTATAAGTTTTCCATATTGTCCTCTGCGAGAAAGAACAGAGGTTGTCTCTGGAGAACACCACGAGATGGGTGGAGACAATTCCAAAACCTACACCTGGGATCCTGTTTCTCCCAGACCTTCCCTGTAAGAGGAAACAGAACCAAGGCAGAATCAGCTCCCACCTTCTACCCACTGAAAGCAGACAACCAATACTGGCAATTTCCGTTTCAAACCAAGAGTGCTTGGGGATATCCTGAGGTGGCCTGTGTGAGTAATTTGAAGAATTTCTTATGCCTTCCAATGAAATGGCATTTACACTATTAATATTGGTTGTAAATAAAACATAGTAGATGTAATAAACATAATATCAGAGAGTAAATAATAAATAGTAGGTAATTAAATGGATTGCTTCACAAAAAATAAATAAAGAGGAATACAAAAAAAAAAGAGCTGGAATAATCAGGGTGCTGTTCACTTAGTGAGACACAGGTACAGATGTGATGACTGACATAACTGGAGCCTAGTGACTCCAGTAGTAGGGGTGAAGCAAGAGAGGAGAGATGGCCTTCACAGCCCAGCCCTTACAAGAGGAGCATTGTTGCATCCTCTAAGAACAGAAGTATCCGCCTCACTCTTCTAATAGGATTTTCATATTTCTCATCAGCTTAACATAGGAAAATATGTAAAAAAAAAAAAATTGATCGCTCCAAATCATGATGATGAAAAATCTTTAAATCTCCCAAATCCTTCTAAATCCCTTTACAGGATTCTGTATTTCTCCCAGTAAGTTCCTTTGGTTAATTCGGCCACTGAGTTAAGGTACCCAGAGGAGAAATAAAAAAGTTGTGCTTGAAAAACATTTTTCTTTGACTGCTGTACTTCACAGGACCTGAAAAACCAAGGGACAAGTACCCCATATCAAGTACAGCTGCATAAACTTCCTGAGCACAAGAAATTAATCATAATAAAAGGCTTTTAAATTTTTTTAATACACTTAGGTACCAAAGATAAAAGGGTTATTTCCCAGAATCATTCCTGTTTGGCACAGTTCCTGATTGCTTAGATGAAGAACTTTTATTATTGAGCTTTTCATAACCTCTAGCCTCAAAATCTGGGGAATGCCTTACATGGAAAATACAGAATGCTCTAAACGTGCAAGTGTTCTTAGTTTTGCATTCCCTGCCTTTGTGTTCCCTCAGACCAATATTCCTTCCTGCTCTTCAGCAACTCACCCCAGGGCCATGCAGGCAGCAATGTCTAAAGGCTGCTCGTGGCTTGTAGGAATTATTCTGAAAGTTGGATGTGAGTGAACCAAGCAAAGTAAATCACTATATAAGCTTACCCATCTTTGCCACCACTTGCGTAAGATGGTAGATTGTGTGCTTAAGAGTTTCAGGCTTTTCCATTATTGATTAATGTTTCAGAAACTCTTGCTTTCAGTGCTCAAAAACTGTTTGTTGCCAATATTGATTGTGTGTTCTCCACATGGTTCTCCAGCACAAAACCATAGCTCCATTTTGCTGTATGAATGGAGAGGAAATGAGAACTCGATGCTTGTTGTCTGGAGCCAGCTCCAAAAATTGACTTGGGAATGGCAGCCTGAACCTGAGCAGAGCAGTGTCCACTCCCCAGTCACGCTCCAGCTGAAGCTGGTGCACAGGAGGTAGGAGGAGGAGGGGGAGAAATCCCCTCCTGCTGCCAAAACACAGCATGAACACAAACACTGTGATCATTTTACATCTTTGTTCAGACTGAATCTTAAAGCAACAGGGAAATGAAAAGTAAACTGAGAATCAGGCAGAAAGGAGTCCTACCCTGCTCAGGCTGGGGCGCAGGGACAGGGAACAGGCAGTGCAGCTGGGACCTCACCAGATGATATTGGAGCGCACATGGCAGCAGCTGGTCCTGAGGCAGAAAGGTCGGGGGAAGCTGCCTCCATCCCCATCTGCCAGAGCTCTGTCCAGTCCCAAGCTGTCATTCTTTGCATTAGTATTATTTCAGCATGTACAAATGCTGTTTCTAACTCCAAGCTCATTCCATAGGGTATACAGGCAGAAAAATAAATTTTAGGGACATGATTAATCTGTAACAGCCTTTAACACCAAAAATAAACATAAAGCTACTAAGTGCAAGAAAGGAAACTGATATTTGGGGATGGAGGAAGAATTGAAACTCAATTCCACAGGGCATTCAGTAAGAAGAACTGTCCCTTTTGAATTATCATTCAAACCTGGAAACTTTTCAGCAATTTCAGCTAAATTCTTCAGGCTTTTGCACACAGAGAGGTTCATTTGGTTTCAGGTAGTATGGATTAAAAGGAGAACAGTTATTCCTAATTTATTCCCTCTGTGATCACTTCTATTTTGGAATAAAAATTCCTGACTCTGAGGCAACACAACTCATTCCTAACCTACTTTAAGTAAATGAAGAGTCAGTCAGTGTTTTCCAGCTGACAGTGTTTGTAGAGACAATTGGTTGGGAAAAGTCAGGAATTATTTCACAGGCAGTCAAACCTTTAGTAGGTCAGAGAAAACAGCTAAAATATGGGATATTTACTAGATCAGACTCCGATATCAATTATATCATCAACAAGTTCAGGATAACTCTGTTTCCTTCCATGAGCCAACTTTTCATCTAACCCAGTGGAAGCACAATAAGAACTTGACCACTGACTTAAGAGGAAGTTTTTCTAAGAACTGGAGGAAAAAACCATTATTAGACCTTCAAAAATCATCCCAGGTGAGTCATTTGCACAGGAAAGGGTGACAGATCTGACCCTTTATTTCTGTGTAACTAGTTTAATAATTTGTTATTTGGAAAGAAAGTTTCAGAGGAGGGAAAGCATTGAAGATCTTGAATTGCTTGTCATTTAATTTTTTAGCTAGAATTTTGTTTAATATGTTGTAATAAGCAATGAAATACAAACAGTGAGAAATTCAAACACTTCACCAGTCAGGAGACTAAAAGTGCAGAGATACCTTGGCCAGTGAAGAGCAGCTGAAGGGAGTGTTGGAGTACAACTGAGAATGGCCAAAGCTGGAGATATCATCAAATTACCTGTGAGTTCAAGGCTCACTCTGGGGTCTTCAAATGGAAATATCTGGAAACTAGCCCCTGGGCTGTAGTGAAAGCATTGCCTCCACACCTGCCTTCTGCTCAGGAGTGAAGCCTGCACTGACTATGTGCAAATCATTTGTTCCTTGAATCATCAATTCCCCCCTGCAGAATACAGACACCTCTAAAGGGGGCACAGCTGCTCTGCCAGAGCTCATGGCAACATGCCAGGGCAGGCTAAGACAGAAAGTAAAGGAAATTATCTTAGATGAAGAAGCTGGTCCTGTCGCAACTCATTCAGACAAACTCCAGTGAAGTGTCTCCCTCCTCCTGCCCTGAAGGCAGAACTTTCGCCTACCAAATTCACATCCCTCTCATCACAAGATCTTTCCCAAAACCATGCCTTGCCCAAGATGATCTCAGAGAGGCTAATCCTGAAAACTACCTTTATAAATCTCTGTGTAGTGAATGAAGAAAGGAGGAATTAATTACTTGACTAAAATAAGTGAGCAGTAATAAGGGAATCTTTAAAAGCTGGAAGCTCTAGTCCAAAGCACCTTTCAAGCTTCTGCTTTTCTCACTCTCAGACTGGCTCGCTGCTGTGTCCTACGAGACTTTGGGATTGTTAATCATCTGCATCAGTTTGCAGATCTCTTATGTCAAGAGGTTTAGATTATTAGGTAGATCAAGTAATTTGAAAAATAAAATTAGGATCTTTGGGCAGTAGACACAATATAAACATCAGTCCCATCAGTCACTGTTATTTACTGCTTGTGAAGCAAAGCAGGATACACAGAATAGGGCAAGAGAGGGTTGGTCACCAGGCTGCAAGTGAACAGAGTTGCCAAGCTATAAATATGCTGATGTATTTTTACATTTGTTGTGGCAAAGTCAGGATGGTGATGCTGGAATGTTGCTGGGGTTGTTTTCTAATTATAATTAGATTCTGTTACTTTTCCAGTGTCATTATCAGAGACACAGTCATGTGTGCTTGCTTTTAAATGCTACTGGCCCTGCTAATTATTCTGGGCACGAGGGAACTCCACAGGCAGAGGGGGAATAATTCCAGTACCAGGAGCGCCTCCTTCAGATGGTGGGTACCACTCTCTGAAATCATCATGGTCCACAGCAGGGACATGCTGGATGATGCTGAGATTGATTTTTGGAAGCCGATTTCAGTGAGCACCCCTCCAACTTGACACCTTAGGGGATGCTGGTAGTCAATTTGCAGGTGCTCTTGCCTTGCCCTCATGTCTGTAGCCTCTTCTGCACTTGTAGATTCAGAGGCAGGATTTGAAAGAAAACATATTGCAACATTTTCAGAATTAAAAAAAAAATTACAACTGTAATTATAAAATTACTTTCTGAAGAAGCCATGCTTGAATGCCTGTGCCTTTTCAGAACATCTGATACTGAAAGGGCTTTTGGTTGTTGCTTCAGTCCCCCTTGACCTGCATCTCACAAGTACCACCATGGGGACCTTCCCAAACAAACTGGATCCTGAACTTTGTGGGTATAGCTGATGTACAGAAAGATTCCAGCTGAAAGCACTAGAGGACTCATTGAAGCAGTTCTTCATTTATGAATCCACAGGAAAGTGGAATTAAATTATAAGACTTGACAGCTAGGGAGAACTACACTGTCTCTGTTTAATCTTGCCATTAGGATAACACAACCAAGGCATGGGCAGGAATCAGCCTATCACACTAGGTACAACACTTCAGAACTTTTTTCTGGACTTGTATGCTAGCAATGGGATTTCTGACACTAAGCAAATAGTAGGAAGAAAAAGGAAATTGTTCTGTACAAATGTACGAATACTCCTAGAAGCTTTGGCCATATAACCCTGGGCACTGCTCTGCCTGATCAGGTTTGATCAATGATCAGGTTCCTCAGCACTTCACCTCCTCAGCACCAAGCTATGAGATTCCAGATGCTGCATCCAGTGCCATTCCCATGATGCTTCCCATGCTGTGCAACTGAAATGTAAATACTTGTGGTCCATCAGACCCTGCAAACTTCACTGTATTCATTGGGATGTACCTTTAGGGCTGATGCATTCCTTTATATTTGTGTTTGAATGAATTGTTGGAGCTTCAGAGGAAAAAAGCTTTCAAGATTTTATCAGCTGTGGGCTCTTCTTTAAATGGTCTGTCTATGTGTCAGAGGAAGAACTGACTGACTTGACTCTTGCATTCAAACTTCCATAATAAGTATTTACGGTTTTCCCTCTTTACACTGGCTTTGTGTCCAGAAAACAAGGTATTAATGTCCAGTGTATCTGTTCCTTTGCTCAGCATCAAGCCCTGAGTTCTATTTTCCTTTCTATCAATAGCTCTT
>JAOXXN010000175.1:11192928-11205767 GCA_026770055.1 Myrmophylax atrothorax | reverse complement strand
TTCTATTTTTCTTTTTATCAATAGCTCTCCCCCTTTCCTGATGATGATCCCTTTCTAATATCTGCAAATGGTTTTAAAGTCACCTTTAAATCACCTTGTATGCCAGGCCACGTATATACTTAGCTCCATTAATCTTACTTTATTTAGCTGCCATACTGCAAGGCAAGATGCTCCCATCAAATAACCCTTCACCTTCCCAGCTCTGTTGGAACATCAATTACCCTCAATCCAAGGGACTGCTCACCTCTGCAGCCCAGGGTGCTCCACAGGTGATGCAGGACAGGGTGATGGAGGAGAGAATTTCACTCCACTTAACAGCTTGGAAATAAAGAGAGATAATCCAAATGAATCCTTTTTTTGCTTTTAAGAAAACGATATTCATCCTCTAAAACAGGAAAGCTAATTAGCCAGGCTGCTCTGACAATATTTTCTCCTGGGAAAATAAAGTTGCACTCCTTCAACATTCAGAACTTTTTAATCCTGGTGCCAAACTCATTTCTCTGAATTAATATTGGTGGAATGAAAAGGCTTTCTTTTCTGCTTCAGCCTTCTCTCTCAGGATAAATCTTTTTGGAATTTGCTTTATAGATTGTGCTTTTGAATGTTCTTATAAATGTTAAAAAATGACTGTGTGAGAATGTCGCCTTCTCATTAACAAAATTTACTACATATTTTCCTCCATTGTTACCAGTACAGTTCCAGCAGTGTTAACAATGGGAACCCTAGAGCAAATGGTCTGGCACCAGCACTTGTCATCTAACTATGGCTGGTCAAAAATGTGTTTGAAAAGTGGCCTTGTGTTTTTTAAATGTGCTTGTTTTCACTAAGCACTTCCAAATGATTTTTTAAAACCTAAAAAAAAAATTTTTTTTAAAATCCAATGTTTAGTTACATTTTAATCAGAAAGGCATTGAAGGGTTTGTGATTTTTTTGTGAAAACCTATGCTGATGAGTAAAAGAATGTATCTCATTACCTGCCTTTTTCTCGATTGGGGGAAGGAAGTTGACAAAAAGGAAAGTGAAGGAGGGTATGATTTTCTTCATCAGAATGAAATCAAACAGTTCTTTTAATTCAAAATTCCCAACAAAATAGAAAAAATTATAAATCTTCTGACATCCTTTGCAAATTCATTCTAGTGTATATTCCTCCTCTTTGTATCACAGATGAGTGTCAGTATAACATGGCCCATCGTGACAACAGTGTGCAAACTACTTTTAAGTTTGCAAGAAGCTTTCAACACTACAGGTAAAGAGCCCTTAGCTAAATTCAGCAAAGGCAGGAAGTGTTCAAATAGTGTTTCTAGCACTGATGGAAGAAGCATAACAGCAAAGCTCTCTGGTGAAAGCTCTACATGGAGCCAGAATGGTCCTTTCTGCTATTAAAACTTAGTAATCTACAAAAGCTGCTACCATTAATTGGAAACTACTGCTACTTTTTTCCTTTTTGCAAATACTTAGATTTCCTTTGTTACCACAAATCTCTGGTGTAACTAAAACACAGCAGAAGCACATGCTCTGAAATCCCTCTGCTGTGCCTTCCTATAGCCATGGAAACCGAGTTTTGCATGCCCAGGATGAGGCTAGATGGATTTGTTAGGGGTTTTTCTTCCCTTGCAACCTGTCACAAAGTTGATTTGCTTCTTGTGAATATGCAGATCAAGATCCTGGACTGAGACAATTTTATTTCAACTCAGACCAAGGTCACACCTGGGCATGGCCGGAACTTGACTGGCCTACCTCAGTGAATTGTTTTTTATACTCTTCTCATAATGAATTTAAGTCATCAGCTGTTAATACTTCTGCAGACCCACTGCTTCCTTCCTGGTGTTAGACAAGGATTCAGAGGACCCAGTTAATACCCACAGCTCGATCCAATTTAAGAAGAGGATTTTGAGCTCAATTAGGTTGCTTATTGGCTGCTTCTGAACCTGAGCTGGGACTAAACTGTGTTAGAACCTTCCATTGAGTCAGACTGAAATAACCCAAGACAGTCAGCACACCTGAACAAAGGCCCTGCTTCACTGCTGATTTAATGCTCTACATTCCCGGTGGTCCTGTGGAGATGCCTGCACCTCTGTAAGAACCTGCCCGTTTACAATACAGCCTTTTTTTTTTTATGCAGAGATAAAGTGATATTATTAATAGTTTGTGATCTACTGTGCTTTTCATCTGAGGATCTCTCTCAAAGCATTTTAGGAGACTGAATCAATTTTCAAAACACTCCCATGTAATACTATCCACATTTTACTGGAAGGAATACTAAGGCAGTGGGAGGCAATTTTCCCAAGGGTTCATTGGCAGTGTCAGAAATAGAGCCCTGGACTTGTGATCCAAATATAGCTGACATTCTCATTGCATGGCTGAAAACTGAATGCAGGAGCCCCCACTTTAATGCTGAACATACCTTCTTCCTGCTGGTTGAGGCTTCCAAAAGGGCTGCCTGTTGCCATGGGAACCACAGTTCAGATTGCTGGGCCAGATTTGCTTCAGTTACATCAATGCAAATCATGAGCAAATTAACTGAAATTAATGGAACTACCCCAGATTTCCATGGATGAGGAAGGATACAGAGCAGAATTAGTCCCTCTGAATTTTATATAAGAGGGTGATGATCTCTTGAGAGTAGAAAAAAAAATCTCTGATCATTACAGGGGGGAAAAGGATGAAGGATACCTTTCAACAAAGGTATAGAAAGTAAATCTGAGAACTTGGATGACCCAACATTCTCAGACCTGCTTGTGACCATTACCAATGGAAGGTCTTGGCATTCTCAAACAAGTACATTGCTTCCTCCTCACACTGAGCAAAAACCAGATTCAGGCTTTTACTGTGAGAATAAGGGATGGTGGAGAATGAAGTCTAAGAGTCTACAGACAGAATGTGGAATGGACCAGTTTGTGGTGTTGTTTGCAGGACTAGTCCCACAGGGTTGAGGGAGCATGTAATAAGTCCCCAGGTTGCCTCCCAGTGGCCTCTTCCTGAAGGGAATGCCTGATGGAATAGGAACCTGAATGAACAATTTCTTCAGTGTCTGCCACAACACTGTGAGGACCTGGACTGTCACTTACCAGAGAAATGGAAGAAATGTAGGAGGCAAGAAGTGAAACAGAGACAGCTCTTCTATCAATAGTAACTGTCACCCCAGTGCTGCCTCCTTACCCTGCAGCAGCTTAGCTCTCTCAGCCAGAAGGGGAAAATGGGACTGGCACAGCCAGCAAGCCTTCTAGTCATACACAGATTTGTGTGCAGTGAGAACTGGGGGCTGGCACTGGGGAAGGAAGACTATGGTATAGTACAGGGAAGGGGCATCTCAAAGGCTTGGAAGTTGGCTGGACACCCTGCACTTGTGCTAATACACAAAGTCTAATTTGAGATGAACTTCTCCTATGATACTGGAAAGCAAACCATCCTGTGTCCAAAGCTGAGCAAGCAGCTACTGTTTCATACAGTTCACAAAGATACTGGAAATATTCTCCTATAAAGCTCAGCCTTTCACACTCACATGGGATATGATGTTAATCTTGCTGCACCTCAAATACTTCAATCTACAGTTATTTAACTTCAGAAATTAACATCCAAACTTACCAAGGTGCCAGCCATGCAGATTACACTGTCCCTCACCACCCTTTGGATCAGGTAGATTCAATACTCAGAGAAGGTGTTACCACCGTGGCAAAATTGATGCAAATTTTCTGAGTGGAACTCCTGAACATGCAAATGGGAGCTGGGAAGCTTGTGTGCAGCAAGGTCTGGCACCATCTGCTGTTCCTTATGGCAAAAATCCTGCCAAGCTTTCCAAGCTGTTTATGACTTTGTGCTACAAAAAGCTTGTCCTGATCTGGGGGCAAGGGGCACCTGGCAGTGACACTGGACAGGGGTTGAACTCAGCACCCAATTCAGAGGACCACAGAAACTGTTGCAGGGGTCATTGCAAGATCGATCCTTGAGTGTGTCAAAGGTACAGGAAAGATTGGCTTTGAAAAGCAGAGCTCACCAGACTAAACATTGTAGCCTAATAGCATGGTGACCCTGCTAAACAGCCCAAAGCTGGATCTAGGTCGTGCACAGTCCACCAGGCCAAGTTTTGGATACATGTTTCAAAAGGGTCAGTATTCTTGCGAAACAAATTTTACTACTTTGCACACCTCAAAAGAAGAGTTCAATGCTCTGGTTCACTGTCTCATCACATGCTAAATTTGTATTTGTCCTACCATTTTACAATAAGCCTGGTCTGATTTCAAGCTTTTAAAGAAATTCCCTCCTACACATGAACATGAGGTTCAGGCTGAGGGTCCAAGTTGAGCATTTTCCACACCTGCTACTGGAACAGCTCCCGAGCAAAAAATGACCATAGATAATACAGAAATTAATTTTCTATGTTGTGAACATTTACAGTTTCTTAGTTCCAGTTCTTGGCAAGACATGAATTCCAGTTTATATGTTACTTTTAAGCAATTTTCCAGGTCAAAACAGTGTTTGAAAAAGCAACATAAAATTGAGTTGTCGTAAGACTAATGACAAGTTGTACTCTTAAAAACAAATTTGTGATTTTTATGTCCACTTCATTACATTTGTGAAAGCTCAACATGTAAGATTTAAGTATTTGATGTTAGTAATAGTACAGATGCCACTACTATGAGACAGCAATATCTATCCATGTAGGATAAGGGCAACAAGCTGAGTTCTCCCCTTAATTTAGACCACATTAGTCTCCCACAAAATTCCCTTCAAGATTTATAGTCAGGGAATGGAGAGTCTCCACTGAGGAGAAATCTTGCTACTCTACACGATTGCCATAATTTGAAGGGGTAAAATGCTTACAAGGAAAGGAAAAATTCTCAAGATTCGTGTTTTCTTATTATTGTTAAAAGTTCAGAAAATAGACAGTCATATTAATATTGGAACCACATTTTGCAAACAGCTGCTTGAAAAATGACATTGCTCCAGTAAAAATGGGCTTATTTCTAAGTCTGATGGAAACACTGAAGAATGAGTATTTCCACTTCCAGGTGATCCAAACATACCCATTTTCTGAAACATCCTGGAAGAGAAATATTGTAAGTTTAGAGCCACAAAAGTTTCCAGAATGAGCTTCTGCTTCACACAGTGATTTTCACAGACATAGCTCTGCTGTGTGCTTAGGCAAAAGCCCAGACATTGCAAGTCTTCTGTGTCTAAGAATGGCAATGAACATCCTCTGTTTCATCAGTACATTTTGGAAACAGAAGTATATCATAGCAAAAGGCAGAGAATGAACAGGTAACATTCAAATTATAGTTTTCCAGTGTTGTCCTCCCAAGCATCTCTGGCCATGATCCAACACCAGGATACAAAGGGCATTGTCCCCTATCCTTCATGGCCACCTGTGCAAGCTGGGAAGCAGCACAGCCATGTCAATTCTTTGGACTGAAGTTATAATGGAGCTTTGAAAAGCTGGAAAGTATAAGAAGACCGACATACAATCCCTCTGTCAGAAGGCCTGATACTAGTGACTTTACTAATGCTTTTTGTGACTTTGTCCTAATTTTTCAGTTACTGTTCACTGTCGTTTTTCTAATTGCTTAACTCTGTTCCCAGGGGCACAGATCAGTTATGGTAACACTCTGGACTCAAGAGGATGGAAGCTGAAAACTCTGTGTCAGCTAAATATATTTACAGTTGGGTTTGCATAAATGAGCTTTACCTGTAAAAGTCAAATTGCACTGCACATTGGGGTATGTAAGTCCCCAATTGCCTCTCCTCAGTAATGAGACAGATTGACAAAGCAAAAACATCCACAGACAAACCTAGCTAAGGGCCTAACTACATGGTTGTGCCAAAACTGAAAGCCATAAAAAAGGGGCAGCAGCAGCAGTAAATTATCCCAGCTACTGCATGAAAATAGAAAAAAGTGTTGGCCTATCATGTTCTGTAGCATGGCTTTCACTTTCTCGAGTTGGTAATTTGCCTGTTTTGCATAACATTTTGGCTTTAAGAACTCAAAGTTCTTTTTCCCCCCCCCAGTCAAAATCCATCCTGTCCTCTCCACATGGTCCAACATGCAAACTGCACTCACCTGCAGCACAGCTATGCTCTGCATCTGCACCATGAGATGGAGAACCCTGCAGAGAC
Source organism: Myrmophylax atrothorax (assembly GCA_026770055.1). Lineage (NCBI taxonomy): Eukaryota > Metazoa > Chordata > Aves > Passeriformes > Thamnophilidae > Myrmophylax > Myrmophylax atrothorax. Next base: position 11,199,656 of record JAOXXN010000175.1, on the reverse strand, counting down.
CCCTCAGTTTGCTGAGACCTGGCAGGGCAAATCCACATTGTGGTTTCACATGGGTAGAGTTAAGTCAGGCATTATCCTGACATGCCATTAGTCTCCTTAGAAGAGAGTCTATTGTGGTGAAAAATTAGATTCAGGTGAATTAAAGTCAGTCTAACCTGAGTGCTTACAGGGAGGAGGATGCTGTGGAACCAGGATGCTTTGCTGAATTCCATGTGAATTCCTAGTGAGACCAAAGTTTAGTCAAACCTGGTAATCTACACAAAACTGTTTTCTTACATAATAAATGAAGGTATAAATGCTCCCTTTCCTCAGAGACAGGCCAGATGGGTAAACCTTCTTACACTCCCAATAGACACCAATTGCCAAAAGCTGCAAGATCAGTAAGAAATTCACAGTCCCATTCCACAAGCATTCGGTCGTTACAGTAAATTAAACCTAGGAATAAAACATGTAAAAAAATGGTCAAAAAAGGGAGAGTTAAAATCTCAGTGACCAAAATTACATCAAAACACAAGCCTAATAAAGGAGGACCACAGCTATTCACCTCACTCTTCCTGTGGTGCGGAGCCTGACCTACTTGATAACGTTCCTGCACTAAGGCTCCAGCACTAAGTATCTTAGACCCCTCAAATCGCATTCCAGACTTAAAATTGCAAAGCAGCTGTCAGCCTGAGCCCAGTCACCGAACCTCCCCATCTGTTCAACCCATCTAGCGTTACAGCAGAGGACAGCATGAAGGCTGAAACTGTATCGTATGTGGAGTCAGGACTTGCAGTGCCCACGGGGCCAGATGAGATCACTTGCACTTTCACCATCTTGAAGTCTTACAGGCTCCAGAAGAGTAGTGGGCAGAGGCTGATCAGAAGAGAGGAGAAAGGACACTGCAGAAGAATCAAATTCTGCAATATGACTGGCAGCTGAGTCAAAGAGACAGACATCCTCAGCTTCACTGGGGAGGAGATGTTTGGCTTCTGTCAGGGTTGAGAATCATCTGAGAGCCCCTTAGAGGAAAACCTGATACCCCGACTTTCCCCAAACCCTCCCCCTCCACATCTCTCACTATTAACTCTTTCAGTAGCAGTTGATTTTACATAGTCTTAAATCATCTGTCCTGAAATGTATACCTTGAGCAAAGGTCTATCTGTGTGCTATTGCTTAGTGAGTGTGTTGATGGGGGAGTACCTGTCTCTGAATCAAACAACATAGATCCTGGCCCATAGTCTTTTCCAATAACATCAGCAAATTTCCAGGTGAAGACCGATCACTTTTCAATCTCAGGAACAGCTAGGAAATGTAGAGGAAGAACTTCAAGATTTGACTCCAGCTGATTGGCAGTAATTCAGTTTCAGGAGAACATACTGTATTTTGTCCAGGAGATGGAAGTGCTTTGACTTGTTATGTTACTAACACAGACCTTGAACAAGCAATGCATACAATCCACATCTAACTCTCAGGACTTTTAGATCCTCCCTAACTCCAAGTCCTAAGCCAGTGCAAGCAGTCAGCAGATGCTAAGATGTGAGGAACAAAGCATGCTGCCACTCCCCTCCCACTGAAACTGAAGAAACAGGCTGTTGCCCTCTCAGTACCACCCATGTTGAGTAAGGGTGCAGGCAGCTCTGTGTCAAGTTCCAGTGGCCTTTGTGCTGACAGACATCCATGCTCAGGACTACTGGGGTCATTTCCCCTACCCTGCCTTCCCAGCTGGACTCTTCTCCTTTAACCCTGCTGCTTGTTCCTCCAGGTGGCCTAAGATGTCCAATTGCTCTCAGGATGAGCAAAATGTTCCCTGCTGACCTGCTCAAGGAGTTTCTGAAGGCTGTGACTTATCCATGAGAGACCCAAACCCACAACACAACACAAGCAGCCTCTAACTGATTGACTGGAGCTTTACATCCCACGCTCAGCACAGTCAGGATGTGCCATGGCCTGCTGTGGCAGCAATGCCACAGTTCACTTGCCTTGGTCCATGTGAGATCACATGTTGCCAGAGTGACTGTGCCCTGAGTACTTGTGCCCATGTGCCTGCTGTGCACGCACACGTGTGAGTGCGCCAGGGGCTGTGAGCACCAGGCTCCCACATGGCAGCAAATTGGAGGCAGAAGCCAGTGTCTCACAAATTCATTTTCTGGCAGATCATGGATGGGGGAAGGGACAAGAGCTCTTTGTCAGCCCACACAGTTTCCCTGAGTCCCAGTCTGGGTAAGCCAAACCTCTTAAAGGCACAAAATGTATGTGCTACCAGCAGCAGCTCTGCCCTGAGCCCGCTGGACAGCTGGCATGAGGGCAGCTGTGAGTTCAGCAGCTGGGCAGGAGGGATGGTGACGCACGGTGCTATATCCGGAAATCTGCTTTATCATTTTCTGTTTTAACCTCTGAGCCTTTGGGTTCTGAGGGCCAGATCCTGAGCTCTGAGTATGCTCTCCCAGCACAGCCCTATCGACATTGGTGCAGCCACTGGTGATGGTTCTCATCAAGAGCATGCACGGGATGCAAGCAAACCCACATTGCCCAAGTGCACTATCCTTCAAAGTTCTCCTTTGGATCAGAGTTTGGAGCTAGGTAGTCAGAGATATCAGCTGGCATTTTCCATCTAGGGCAAAGCAAATCCTTTCTGCAATTTATCTGCAGTACAATGCCAAGGGTGCAGGTTGATATTTTCACCACTCCAGTACATGGTTCCTCCCTACCTACAGATTGGCATATTCAGGAGCTTTTGCAGCCTATTCAGAAAATAATATTCACTGCTATACAAGGATACTGCCTTTCTGAAAAACCTAAATTAAAAAGGGTAAACATTTCCCAGGTGACTGGTGGAATCCCACTTCTGACTCAGAAGACCTCCAATCTTGGACTGTTGGAAGACTGGAATATATAGGATCACTCTGCACCTCACCCAATCCTCTGCCTCCACCAGTGGCTGGGGCTAAAGACAGGGTACAGAGCAACACAGATTTTTAGTCTAACCCAGAAAGTCTGTTCTTATAACAACTAAAGGTGTATATTTTACTGCCTGGACAACTGTTCACTCCACACATGCCTCCCTATTTCAAAGTGGCAATAAGAAGCAGACCTGAAAGGGCAACATGTCCTTTACTCTAGATCTTCAGCCAAGTCCACAGGCACAGGTTCTACTCACAGACAAGGAGGAATGCTCATGTGGACACTCAGGATTTCAAAGCATTTGGGCAGCCACACATGTAGCAACACGTGAGAAATCTGCAGTGCAAGATGTGGTTTGCAAGCACGTGTAGACTGACATCTCCAAAACGTGCCAGGAAAAGCCGAGCACCACCTTGCATTGGATCTTGCAGACTAATAGTTTTGGGTGTAGCTTTCCATGGGGCACTTGCAGCATGTCTTCACCATGAAGGCACTTTACAGAGCAGGACGTTGCTGCCTGTAGCCTGGAAACCAGGATGATGCAGGAACACAGGACTCAACTGTACTGTACCCTTAGAATCAGGATGGTCATTTTTGGTGACATCCACATCAGTCCACCATAAACACATTAACTCAGGACCAATTATTCAGCTCCTCCCCCAGTGATTCCTGAGGGGCTGGCCTTTCTCCTGAACATCTTCTATGCCTACAGCAGTCTAAGGCAGATACTGTGTGTATTGTCTATTGTGCTCTCACTCTACTCTATAAAGGCATATGTAGTCCTCTCACATGGAAAAATATTACTGAGGAGAAGGCAGTTTGAAATTCTCAGGTATCAACAAGTCATGACACAGCCCAGTCTCCAACTGCCTGTACTTGGCTGGCTAACATACAAATTAGAAAAATCTTTCTGTCTTCTACAATGGGATTTTAGCTCATCTTAACCATCTGTTTGATTTTTTTTTTCTCATAACAGCAAGTTCTCTTTGGAAAATTCCAAGGATATCTATCTAACCAGTCCATATAAGGCTTTATCACCTTATATCAGAGATGGCATTTTTCCTAAAGAGTAGGAATAGTAATTTTCACTGATATAAAGTACACAGTTTTTAACTGCTCCCTCAACAGTAAAGTTTGAACTGGCAGTTTTATAACGAATTCTGGAAGCTGAAATTAGATTGCTTGTTCAATAAATATCAAGAGCAACTGACCTATGCCAGGGCAAGATTTCACAATTTTGTATTTTTACTATCAAGAATGCATTTTCTTTCTGACTCCCAGAAAAGAAAGGATAGAAAAAGAAGCCTGGAACTGACCTACTTTCATTGCCAAATCAGCCTGTTATTGAGCCAAAAATATTCTATCAAACTTCTTCTTATTGTTCTTAGCAGAGATGCCATTTCTATGAATTTAGAAGGATTTGGGAAAAGCAACCTTTCATTTTGTGACCTACAAATTTTTATATAAGTCTTTCAAACAGTTCCAGAGCACACAAACTTAGGAAATTGCCCCTGTGAGACAATTTCTATAATTTCCTTGATCTTTCCCACTTCTGAAAGTGATAGTGGTTACAGCTGCAGAATACAAGCTTGCCAAATGTCAGGCTTTTATCTATGGCCCTCTTAGTATTTGATAGTTTTTCTAATCCCCAGCCTCTAATTCATGTGATAAACTGAGAATTTATTCTTGGTTAAAAAAGGAAGAAAATATTTTAGGTTTCCTGGTTGCAAAGTGCAGCTTCAAGTTTTGAACCCTGGAGGGTAGAACAGCAGAGAATAAATGAAAATAAGCAAAAACTCTTCATTATTTTAAAAATGTAAATGCAAATATCACAATCTTCTGGAACTTTATGCATGATGTCATGAGTGCTGGGAGTGGGGGGGTCAATGAAATAAGCTCATTCCCAAACATCTTTGAGAAACAAGTTGTTTTTACCCATCTTGCATTACCTAATTTCTTAATTCAAGAGTTCACAGGCAGGAACTACTTTTCTGGTGAGATGATGCAGCTTGGGGAGCAGCCTTTGGGCAAAAGTGTCCTTCTTACTGCTGTCCAAGAATGCACATGCTGTGCCCAAAGCCCTCCCTGTCACCACTGCTCTACCCCTTGCCTTTCATACCGAGTTTGATCCTCAGCCTGGGATTATATATTTCCATCTACTGATGTCAACTGCTAAGTGAGTCACAGAAGGATCTGAATAGCAACCACACTAGTGATCTTCAGGACAGTCTCCCTTATAGCCAGGAGAAGGAGAAGGATACCACTAAAACGTCATGACACTCAGATAAAGATAGGGGAGAAGAGAATTGAACTGGAGGTAGGATCACTAGCGAAGGTATCCATCTCCCTGAAAATACAGCCTCAGCAGAACTTGGCCATGACTGACCCCAGAGAGGCACATCCACAAGAAGCTATACTTAGATGTATCACAAAGATCAGCAGTTCTAAAACTTAGCAGCAATTTTTTAAAAGCACACACAATAATTTTTGCAAAATCATTCCAACCTGAAGTGTTTCTTGAATGTCTTGTGTACTACTTATTTTGGAGGGGAAGATTTTCACTCCCTCTCCCCATGTCTAAGAGACAGTAAACATTTGACTGTTTCACTACACAGATCCTCTTTCAGGATCATGTTCAATCTTTGCTGGAACAAAGAAAGTGCCTAGAATCCTTCACTTGTGTCTTCAGAAGTTTGTTTTACAGCTAAGCTCCTTGCACATATGCACAGATAACACGGAATAGTCCTAAATGTACCTGGATGTTCTTGTAAGAGAAGCAGAAGGGAAGCAGAGGGTTGTCAAATGATGTGTACAAAAAATCAGATGCAGCTTCAGCATACTATCTTTACAAGAACTTTTTTTCTTTTCTTGTCTGCTTTTTTCTGTTTTGGCTTGCAAGAGAGCCTACACAGAGCACAGCCTCTCTTAAAATCCCAGCAGAAACTTAAAAAATATTCAAACTCAGCTTGTTGAGACCAGGTCTCAGCTTCACAAACTTCTGAAGCAAAGTTGTGCTCTTTGTAGGCTGTCAGATGCAGTACACAACAAATTCAGATGTTTGGGATTTACCAGGAGCATGGATCAAATTGGTAGAAATCAGAACTTTCCCAGTTTATTGGGATGCCTGCCAACTCCAACATCACATGTTCAGACCAAATACGCAGCACAAAATGCATTTCTGATGGGCAGGTCTTTTAGTGAGTGCTTTAGCATCAAGAGGAAAACACTCCTGTTTTGTCACTGTTTAGGCTACAGACGAATATGGAAATCTTTCTAGATCTGCTAGATACACAGAAGCAAACTTGAACATTACATCCTGGGCCATTGTTCAACCCAGCACTCTGGGATGCTGGAGGGACACAGAGATCCTGGGAGTGCTGTTAAACAGGCTAGAAACAAACAGCTAAGGCTGAGAGGAATCCTCATGCAGTTATCCTAGTATTTGTGCAGGGAAATGCAAACACCCTTGTTTTTGCTCTGAGACATTTGTGAGCAACTACTGACCCCAGCAGAAGCTGCAGATGTTCCCTGCAGTGGACAGGACCAGACCTTTTGCTTCAGCTCAGTATTCCTATTTCTGTGCCAGAGCATGTCCAAAGCACCATTTTCCATTAAATTTTTCAGGTTACAGTATTTCTATAAATGAATGTACAGCTCAGAAAGAGTCCTGATGGTTCATAAAGAACATCTTCTACATCCTTTAAGTACTGCAAACTCCTATTAATGCCATGGACCTGAAGAAAGATGGAGATGTTGATGCTGCACACACCTACACCGAAAGCTCCATTTTTAGGCATGTATGCACATGTGCTCCTTTTGCACTTTGAAGAGCACAGGATTCCCAG
>JAOXXN010000175.1:11155563-11192828 GCA_026770055.1 Myrmophylax atrothorax | reverse complement strand
TTCCCAGGTCTCCCAGCACAGCCAGTGCAGCCCCATCTCAATTCAGTTACCTGATCCTGAGGCCATGGAGCCACACTTGTGTGAAAACAAGTTATGGATCCAGGCTCCCACCAGGAACTTGCAGTGAGTGTCTTACAGCAAAGAAAAACGTTCTGTTTCTCCAGGCTAATTGCACCCTTGTGATCCCCAAAAAGAGCAGCCAGGCGACAGCTCCATCAGGCTGACTGCTTTTGCTTCTTTTTTTTTTTTCCACCCCTTTTTCTCCAAATACATAATTTACTCTGCTTGAGGGAGCCTATTGAGTGGGTATCTGTCTGTAACAGGCTCCTTCTGGGAGCAGATGGACTAGTACATGCTGAATGCAAAGGCAGCCCAGCTCCCTTCTGAGCAGAGCAAGCAAAGGAGGGGAACAGGGAGTTCAGCCGGGCTCTGGCACATGCTGGTGGCACCGTCTGTCCCACCTTCTCCTCCTCCTCCTCCTCCTCCTCCTCCTCTCTCCACTGCTTGAACATTCTGTGCTGCTGCTGCCTAGGATGTCACCATGAATAAGTATAACTGTCAGATTAAATCAGTGCCTGGGCGGGATCTGCTGAGCCTACGACACACATTCTGGGCACCTAAGTCAGGCCAGGGAATCTGTCCAAGAAAGAGATCTAACTGGAGCGGCTGCACATGGCAAATCAGCTTTGGGGCTATAGGATGAAATATGTTCTGCCCTGGGTCAAGAGGGCTAGAGGGGGTAGGAGGAGGAGACATACAGACTCCTTTTGCTGCCAATGCGTTTGTAGCATAAATATTAATGTCCTCAGAGGCTCAGAGCAAGAGGATGAAGTGACAGCTATTGCTGACAAAGCAGAACTTTGTGTGATGGGAGCACCACAGATGGGAGTGAGTCTGTGGACTCTAAGCAGTGATGGTCAGAGGGATGGCAACAGTTTATTGCTGCTACTCAACATCCAGAAAGTGCCAGGCTTTATTACAAACTCCTCCTGATGACAGTCTCCACTGCAAGTTCCAGCTGCTCGGAAGAAAACCCTGAATTACCTCACCCCAGCAAAGTCCCCCGAGCTGCTGGCCCCATGATGGTGCCATCCATGCATTATTGAACCTTGGCTGGACTCAAGGTATATTCTTCAAAACTGTCCTCCCATGGATTACTGGTGGGCACATAGCTCAGAAAGCACTCATTGCACCAATCCTCTCAGCAAAGCAGGCAGATTCATCCACTTTCCTCATAGCTTCTGAAAGGTTTGGCCTGCATACCATGACTCCATTTCATCAATGGTTTACCAGAACTGTACCCCACATCATTCTTCCAGGCATGTCAGATCTCAGGGAAAAAGAATACAGAGTGGTAAGCAAACATACTTGTTGAGAAGATAAAGGAAGGTAAGTCACGTATGGACACTCTTCCTCTCACTTACAGGTTGCTTTCATGTGAAACTATGAGCAAACTTACTCTGTGCCTGCAGTGTCAGCCACAACTACCTTACCACCAATTCTATGTGTGCTAATGTCTACAACATTTTCTGTTCATCTCTTTTCCTCCCACTTTAAATATTTTTCCTGTCACCAAATGTTTTTGAAAACCATGCTGTTTTGGAAACTGGATTTCTCACATACGTTTGCCACTTGCTTGTGAGTGGAATGCTAAATTTTGATGAATATTTGCTGCTGTGCTCTACTTTAGTGTGGGGAAAGAGGAGCCTCGCTTGCCCTTGCTCTGACCTTTGGTGACTGTGGCACCAGGACAAAGATCCACCTCTGAGCGACTTCATTCATGGCTGACTGTTTAATTAGGCAAAGTGGCACAGTTTAAACAAACTTCCCTTGAATGTGCTCACTGAATGAATAGTAATGACCATAACACTTTATTATAATATTGTGTCTTTCCCCCAGTACCTTGACAATGCTTCACAAAGGGGTAAAAATTTATTTATCTTTCTGTTTATGAAGATAAGTGTGCAAAAATTGAAGTATAACAAGGTGAAACATTTCTGCAGAAGACGGTGGAGACAAGGAGCAGAACTAAATGGAAAACACTGCCAGCATCTGACTCCAATCACTACATTCTACTCCATAGGCTCACAAAAAAAAGGATGCTCCCAGACCTAACCTCAAAGGGTGCTGCTTCCTCAAGAGAATCTAAATGCCACCACTGTTGGCCTACTGTCACTGAAATAAAGAGTACAGGCAGTACTGTGGCTGTGCCTGTCAGCCTAATCAATGAGGTCAACTCAGGACAACTGAAAGGCTGACAGAGCTTTCCTTTGTCCTCCCTAGCATCCCACAGGAAAGACCTTCCCACCAAGAGGCTGCTTTATGTTCTCAAGAAGCCACTTAAGAGCCTGTCCGCCTCCAGGACTAAGGTCCTGATCCACCTGGCAGTTAGTGGCTTTTGGAGGTGAGGAATGACAAGGATCTCCATGTTTTGGCCACCTTTGTCTGCTTTCTCTGGAATCAGTTTGGCAGCACATTGAGACTTGCCTTCAGCACATTGAGGAGCCACGTGGTGGGTTTCTGTGAGCTGAGCCGAGCTGAGCCAAGCCAAGCAGTGTGGTGCTTCTCAGTGAAGGAAGAAATAAGCTGATCAGGAATATGGAGAGAAGAGGGCAACACCAAAATAAAGAAGGACCTCTGAACACAGAGGGAAGGTAAAACGAATTAAAATGAGGGAGAAGTATAGACACAAAGAGAAAAACCGGACACAGATGGCCACATCTGCACTGGGCACATCCCAGATCTCAGGCTGGGCTCTGCCAAGCCATGAGAATGAAAATCCAATTAAAATGAAAGGCAGAAGACTGGTGCCTTCAGCACAACACTGCTCCCTCCCTATGAGATCACTCAACACACGCCTGATGCTGTCACTGACCCGGCATTGTCCTGACAAAGTCATTCTCCAAGACACCCTGCAGAGGAACAGTGATTTGTAACACACTGGGGGGTGAAAGGAAAATGATGGGGCAGGGAAATACTGGGCCTCGCAGTGGGAGGCATGAGTAACAACCAGACAACCCAAAGCATGCAACCTCAAAGGACTGTGCACAGGGGACACTGGAGCTGCAATTTTTGCTAGGTTTACAGAAAGGAATGTGAGCTTAATTTGTGGCAGTGGGAAGCCACTGGGGATTCAGAGAAATTAGTAAAAGGAGGTGTTGCTGCGCTACTTTATAGGAACTTGACATGATGTTCAAATGCTGTCTGTTGGGAGCCTGGATTACTTTATTATTATTTTTAATAACTCCAGAGGGCTTTCTTTTGCAAAGGAACTCAAGCTGAGATGGTGGGTTTGTATGTTCACTATTCATTTGGAGGGAGAATTGTTTGATGGATGCTGAAGTTTGTTTCTTTTGCAATGAGAATTGCTGGAATGTTTTGTGGCTCAGATCTGTGTTCTCATTTTCACCATGCAGTTATGTAAGACTCTGGAATAATAAAATAATCCTGGCTTTTTAAAGGAAAGGAATGGTTGCACTTGCTCTCAGTGTGATGGGCCTGTGTGTGGTATCCTGTGAACAGCACAAGCCTGATCTGAAGGGTCCATTCTGATGGGTCTCTAACATCTATCAGGATTCTTTGTTCTACCACTGGGAAATGAGAAGGAATCAGTGTTCCAGAGCACAAAGAATTACTAGACTTGTGTGTGTGTTCTAGACTGTATAGATGTGAATTGGCATAAAAGTGTAGATCTCTCATTGTTCTGATGTATTTTGGGGGAAAGAGAAACGGGATATTTCCAGCACTAAGAGGATCTGGTAATTTCTGCTGTTCACCTAATTTCCTGGGTGTGGATCCATTCCCTTTCTTGAACCCAGGGATATTTTATTTTACAGAGGAATAAACTTAAGATCATTTAAACTGAACTGAAATATGAGTTTGCAATCTAGTCCAAAGCACTTCATCATACACAGCACAAGAGATTTCTTTATCTCCCACTATTACCTGACATGCAGGTGCCTAGTCAATCTCTGGTCTCCTGTTATGCTGATTCCATATTACTCTTTGGCATCTTGACCACAACTACAGTGCACAGCATAAAGGTTTACCTTATGTTTAAATTACTTTGCTGCAGCCCAAGTTGATTTACTTCTGTTCCCTCTTCTTTGACTAACAAATAAAATGAATGCTTCATTTGTTTCTCTCAGTTTGTAATAGAAGGTTGCTTAAACAGCTTCCCAATATACTGTGTTGTAACATGATGGGGTAACTAGGTATTCAAATAAAGAGCAATAAAGAGTTTAAGATAAGAGACTAATACAAATTCACTGAAAAGACTGGGAAATCAAGCAACAGACACTCAGGAATTCTAAAGGAACTAAATTCTATTTCTGCCCTTCTTTGAATGTGAATTCAGATTGACTCCATTAATTACAAAGAAATTTGGGATGAAGATGTGCCGGACCAAGAAACTGAATTACAGTCTCCGCTGCTGCAGAAAAATGTACAGATGTGTTTTCTTTTGGATGAAGCCTTGTTCCTTCAGTGAGATTCTACCCACTGCAGCTGGTCTGTTACTCAGTTAAACTAAATAAGTGTAAGTACATCCATGTAACAGAGATGTACCAATCTGCAGTGGGGATTTGAGAAATAATTGTGTAAAGTCTGTGTAGAATGACCCTTTGTGTAAATGAGACCCAGTGGCTCAGAGTACATGGGAGGAAAACCTCCCAGGGTTCTCACATGCAGTGTCCACCAAATATATCTCCAGGGAAAGGAGATTTGCTGCTTCTTTCCCATACACAAGAAGTGAAAATCAGCTCAAAGCTGATCAAAGCAAGAATAAGCTGCTGCTGGTCCAAGATCTTTGGGAGGATACATCCAAACCCAAGGCTTCTATAATAATAAGGGGTTCTGCTTTTATGTTGCTTCCAATCATGCTGTGACCATCCCCAAGATCCTTTGCCAACATGGCTGTGAGGAAATACAACAGATAAGATTTCATTTGCCCTTTTAAGTGAAAGTTTGAAAGCCTAGGGAGCTCCACTCGAAGTTAATGGGACACAGGCTGTCCATGGTCTCCAAATGATTAAGATTAATGATAGGCAGATGATTAATGCAAACAACGATAAAAAATTCCATTGGATTGTTACAAGATTTTATAAATTGCCTTTTCCGCCTTTACAATCTAGAAAATCTGAACAGATCCATTCTCAGAAGCAATTAAGATCACAATCTGGTCCCTATCTTCAGGTTTCATCAGTTTGATTTCCAAATCTATTTGCACACAAATACTAGGAAGCCTGAAAGAGAAGCTGTTATACTATAAATCAATCAGCTACCCTGTAAGACAGGAACTGAAGCCTCTGCTTTTATTAGTAGAAAGAACTGAGTCATTTGCCATGACTGCATGCTTCTGGATATGATTTACTGCTTCTGCAGTTCATTACAGAAAAAACCCCCACAAACTAGTGCACAGAGCCTTCCTTCGATTTCACATCAACATATACTGAGAACTAGAGATGGACACAAACTGATTTTTGCATCCGAACACCCTTCCAAAGTTGGATCTTCCTTTATACTTTGCAGCACGTGTCTTTCTGAGCCACAAGAGAAATGTGAGAGACAGGTTGTGACACAGACTGAAAGAAGGGGACAATTTGCCTCAGAAATGTTGCTTTCTTCCTTTCAGACAAATAGCTCTTTCTGGACCCACTGCACAATAATTCTTTTTTTTTTTTTTTTTTCTGTGAACACTTACAAAAGGACATCACATGTGCCCAGAACATGGCTATTTTTTATTCAGAAACTCATGACAAAAGAGAAATACTTTAGGTGCATCTCTGGAAAGACAGGGGAATGAACCAGTGAACAAAGGAATTGCCATGAAGAAGATTGTTTCAGTCAGAGAGACCATGGTTTGGTGAATACAGTGGGACCATCCAGAGCTGTAATTTCAGAAAAGGCTGTACTTTGACTAGCCAGTCAGTAATGCTTTAATTATTGTTCTATTAGTAACTATTTTCTTCATATTAATAAAAGTATGACTACATTTTCCAACAGCTTCTTACAGTAATATAATGGAAATTATTGCTTATAAATTACATAAAATGTGGCTTTAACATCATATTCTCAAAACATATAACCAGATCAGGCTACTCATTCACACCTCCTGCTCCCACCTATCTATGGTATTTCTTGGATGCTGATGACCTTGGCAGTTAAAAGCTATTTCTATGTACATGACACCAAGAAAACACGTAAGTGTTCAAGTTGTCTCATCATAACATCATCTCCTAGAGATGTTACTTAATGCTATCTTCCAAGAATTTGTGATTACTGGACTCAAGGTGAATCATTTGCCAGGAAGCTGTCCTTTTCTTCTTAAAATGGGAATCTTGTTTTGGTGCACTCCTATGCTGAGATAGTTTGAGTGGAAGCCTGAAATTTAGATTTGAATATGAACTTCACCTACATTTTAAGTTGTTGAAATCCCAAGGCTAGTAGAGAGCCAGGATGACTTGAGCCTAAATTTCCCTAAACTGAGTTTATGTTTGGACACAGGGAGAGTAACAGACTTGTGTAATATAGCATGAATTGTTGAAACAAATCTGGATCAAGTACGCCCTCCCGGGCCTGCTACAACTACACCTAGAAGAAGTGAGTAAGACAAAATAATTTCCCTGACATGATGCTTGTTCCCATGTCCCCCATTTTGGACTTTTTGTGCTGAGCTTTGCAGAGCAAAACAGAGCAGTAGCTTCCTAAAAGCATAGGTGTGAATTCTCAGAATTGATCCTTGCACTCCCCACCACAGAGGCCAGGGGAGGAAAAGGAGAAGGCAATGTCCAGTACTCTACCTGCTCCACAGCCACCCCAGAGGCCCAGTGAGATCACCAAGTGCTAAAAATCTGCTCAATTCCTTTGGGAGTTGAAGCTGAGCCTCCATTGTTTAAGGAACAGGAAAGGCTGGGTATCTTTGTTGCCTCAAATGAAAGCTCACTGATGTTGATGATCTGTTCTGTGGCTATTGTTTGAGCCTTCATCAAATAAGTTTCTCATCATAATCTAATGACCTTATTCGACCAAACAGAGTGGTACTGAATATCATTTCCCACAGAATCTCACACCCAAACAGTATTGTTACAGGTCTCTGTGGACTTGCACTGCAATATTTTTTCTGTGTAAAGGGACATTGTTGCTGCTCTCTGCAGACTTGCATTGAAACCATTTTATTGTTATATCTCACACAGTGTGGTGCTGTTGGTCTCCATAGGCCACCTCCCTTCCGAAGAGCTTTCCACAGAATTTCACATTTAAAATACTATAATCAATGACCTTAGTCTAACATACAGTTGTTCCCCCTAAAATTACACAGTCAAACAGCATCACTTCAGTTCCCTCCAGACTTGCATTACAATCCATTTCCCACTGTAATGGCATTGCAAAGGAGAGGTTTTAGTCTGTGTTACATTAACGTTGCAGCCAATTTACAGTTCTGTGACTAGAAATTGCCATTCAGTAGCTTGTGTCTTTTATGAGTGCCAGTTTAAATGGGCAAAATCCTGACCATTACAAAACAACATTCATAATGATATGGGACGGAGCTTATACAATAGAGCTGCAACAACTCACTGATAGCATAGGAATGGCAGGCTTTTAACTACAAATGATCTCTTATTTTTCATACTAGAATTTGCCCTCCTTTTTATGCTGTTATTCTTCCAGCTCACTGAAATCTTTTCCCTCACTTTGAAGCCTTTAGTCCCCTGTGCTGCTTACAACTGGTACTTTCTGCCACTACAGTTTTCCATTTCTCTATTGGAATGTAATTTTAAAGACACTTGCTGATGGCCTTCTCATTTGCCTCTTTGGCCTCTAGCCTTTCAAAAGGAAGGCTCAAATTAACAGCCTACCCTATAGTACAATCAATTTTCACCTGTCAAAACTAATAGCATAGGTTAAAATCCAGGAAGTCTCAGATTTGTTTGTATGCTTTGTGTTTGTTTCTTCTCCCTCTTCAATCTGCTGTTACCCAAACCATTGAGATTTAATTCCTAGACTTTTCTCTGCAAACATTTTTTTTATGAAAATAAAAAGAAATTTAAAAATCACATGAGTTACAGGGCTACAACTTTAAGAACACTAAATATATTGAAAAGTGGAGCCTGAGGATGTCACGAGAAGTGACTGTGCAGAGACCACAACTGGCATGGGTAGGAAGTTGTTTCAAATCCAGAAAGCACAACAAGTATTGGGCTGGCTCCAGTATTGTTACCTGTTATCTACATTTCCATGAAACCCTGGGCCTAATAATCTTGTCCTAAGAAAAAAGCCTCAGACTCCTGGAGATCAGGAAGCAGCAGAATGGCTTAAGACTCAAAATATGAAATATGTGTCAGAGGGGGTGAAAAGTCTGATAAAACCTGCTTTTTTTTCCCTAGAATCAACAGATTTCTCTCAAGGTGAACAAAATATCTCAGCTGCACCATGTGACATGTATTTCAGTATGTTACTGTGCCCTTAAGGCTAATGTCCTTTGGGGTTCACCTGGATAGAAAAGCTTCCTGTTGACTCAGCTGTACAGCTGCTACTACGTGTTGTCCCTGTATTGAGCACATCTCTTTAGCACTGAAACTGCACAGGTGTTCCACAGAAGGTTTCAGTCAGCCTGTTACTGTGTATTTTCCTAAGGCTGGTGTTTGGGTCCATACTCAAACCCTTCTCAAGATGCCATCAAATCCATGGTGCTGAAAGCGTAGGTGCAAGTCCCTCACTGATGGCAGGTTGTTGTTTGCTGGCAAGTGATTCCAGAGGGCAATGACACACTTTGGCAATGAGCTTCATTTTCAGCCAGAGGTCCTGATCGGGGTCAGGGTCTCCCTGTACCTGGCACCCTACAAAGGGAGTAAAGCAAAACCCTTGCCTCAAAGAGCCTACTCTTTGTAAGAGTTCAAAAACATCTGTAAGAGCCAGGGCTAGGGGCCAAGACAAGAGGGAAAACACCAATGAGAGGAGAGCTTCACCTGCTCAGTGCTCTGTGGGCTCACTCAGAACAGGAGAAACACATAACATCGAGAGCACAGCTTAGGCTTGGATTTTGACAAATCAAGCCAGGACTTATTTTGAAAAACAAGATAATTAGCATAACACATCTGTGGGAGAAACACTCTTGCAGTCATTCAGAAGCATAAGTCCGAGTTTTCCAAATCCAGTAGATGTGCTTTAGGTAACTTTCTGTTTCAACCTGACCTATACATTGAATGCATCAGTTGGACCCTTTGATTTGCCCTCTCTTCCTTCAGGCATTCAATTTGTCTCTTACCATGAAGTGCACCTTAGGCAGTTCTTAAATATCACAGCAGTGCAGCAGCAGAGCACTTCAAGATGTACACGAGAATGCCTTATCCCCTTCACTGAGATCACAGTTCAGATAATGACCTTCCCTACAGCTCATGCTGATCACACACTTAATAGGGAGAAATCTTAAAGATGATATTATGCAGATGAACATATCAGCTAAAAGTATCTGAAATTATTCCATGAGATGCCCTAAGGAGCATGAATTAACGGGAGAAGCAGAGCATGTGAAAAAAATCCTCTCAATGTCAGTTTGTGCCGAGCATTCAAAAACCACACACGAACTGCATATAAACTTGGTAAATGTTTCAAGGGGCACAATCACCATAAATCTGGGCTAACACTCCAGTCTATTCAAAATGATTTTTTAAAGTACTGTTCTGTTGATGATGTCTTTGTTTTATTCCATCCGGCTTAGGCCATTCTAGACTGGCTATGTTTTTCTTTTGTTTACAGAGAGTGTCTCAAAGCTCTAAGTCTCTGAAAGTCATCAGGATTATTATTTCTGTGGAGACACAGCTCAAATGTGGACAGGCTGAGTATACAAGTGTAAGCTGCAAGTGATGCACATGTGTCACATGTGTCCCTCAGCAGCTACAGGATTCAGTTCTCAGACTTGGATTCCTGGAAAAGTTTTAGATCCTATATAAAGATGGGTAATTTATTTGTTTTTGAGATAAGACAAACCCCCCACAGCCATCCAGAGCAGATTTAAAACAAAACAACACAAAATAAACTAGTTATGGAAGGTAAATACCACCACAAACCTTTCCCAGCAACATGTTTCCAGGTGACATTAAACTGACTGCAGTTTAGGATAAAAGCAGGCATGTACAGAACATGACACAGTCCTGGAGAGTGACAAGTGTCCAACCTCGAATTCTGCAGCTGATGGCTTGGGGAGGATATTAGAAGGCATGGGAGTGACAAGTATCATGTGGGGAATGAATCACAATTTCAAGGTTGCTCACAGCCACAAGAAAATATTAAAAGTGTCACATGAACTTCACTCAAAAAACAGCTTAGAAGAGGAAAAGATGATGTTTGCCACTTCTGAAAATGAAAATATGTATACCTTGGATTGCCTCTAAATGTAACTTAAATGTAGCATCTTGTAATACCTACCACTCAAGAGCTGAGTCTCTCAGCCACAGCAGGAGAACATCAGGGGCTTTCCCTTCTACATTATTGAGAGTTTATAGGCAATTTTCTGATCACTTTTAACAAGAATATTACTTTTTGTAATACACAAAGGAATGAACAAGGAGATATATTAATTGCCCAAGTCCTTCCCTTGATTGTGGATGAATGGTTTGGTTTAAATATCAGCAATTTTTTTTATATCAAATGTATGTAAAAATGGGATTGTAAATGGGGTCCTACCCACCAGCAGCTCACTGAGAGCTGCAATTTTGTGTCTTCTGCCAATCAAATAGAGCAATGCAGATGTAATATATATTATAAGAACACTTGCATGCTTCAGAAATTGGGCAACTGAAGAAGATGAAATAAGAGGGCAGAGGTATCTTACAAATAGATGAATATGGCTACAGGATATATCCACTAAAAGCTTGTGCTGTCTCCCCTACACAAAAAGAACATTAGCACAGTTACACAGTGCTGCAACTGGATCTCAAGTATTTTAAGGGAGCTGGTACAGTCCCTGTGGCACCCTGTGTACTGAGGCAACAGAAGAAACAGTGTGATGAAAATGAGGGATATATTTGGAGACATCAGAGAGCAATTTGAACACATACTTGGTGAAGCAAATGATTCCTGGGACTGATTTCCCCTCATTGGGAGAGCTCCCATTGTACTTTGGGAGAATAGACTTGGCCCTGAGTGCTTTGCACGACTGAAAAGGAGATGTAATCTCCTCTAGCACAAAATATAGCCTTTTGACTTTCTTATGGACCAGCTGTCAGCCAGCACAGTCAAATGGAAAAGGCTTTAAATGAAGGGTCAGAAACCCCTCCATCTTACCCACCTGTAAGAATTGGCTGAGGCTCAGTGAGTGAAAAGTGGTCATTTCAGGTATGATCTAAGTGGGGTAAGAGAAACAGTCTTTTGAACAGGAATACGACATGTCTGAAGTAACGTGTTTTAAATACTTTTACAGAGGGACATTCTTGACTCCTATTTAACCTGTGAAGTACTTAAAATTACACTGATTTTGTTTTTAACTGGTCTTTTCCTACATTTTAATGGTCATCAGTGTTATGTAATGAAAAAAGCTGGATCAATCCAATGCTTTCAGACTGTATACTTGAAATGCAAGAGTCATGAATAAAATGTCAGGGCAGTATAACTCAGGGACAAAGATTGTGTTTGAAGTCAATATTTTGTTAAGATCACATGAAATTGGTACATAGAGACAACAAAGCCACCATTCCTAGAGTTTAAATTAGTTTAAAACAATATTTACATGAAATATTTCTGCCAGCCGCTTGCAAACAGTGTTGAAAACAGACAGTAATGTAGGAGAATACTCCTCTTGGTGCCTGAAATCATTCTCAGCCCAAAGCCTCTGCTGGCCACTGCCACTATCTAAAAATAAATAAGGAAAGAAAAAAAAATAAAACGAAAGCAGCTTTTCACAAGGAAAACCAGGAGGTATTCTATTCTGTTCTTTGGTTATTCGTTATTTTTAAAATCTTACATAAATCATAAATTGAATGACGATGAGGGGTTTTATCTCCTCTAAAAATTGATCTGAGTCATGAAATTAACTCCTATATTAATTTCCTTTCCTATGATTTCTGCAGAATTTAAGCTGGTCACATAAAGGTTTGTTTGATTCCAAATATGTACTGAAATAGTCCTAAATTTCAGATCTGAATTCAAAAAGGAGTGTAAATTTTCCTTAAATCTGATGAAAAGGTTTACTTAAATTTACATGCATGACTACTTTGAAGTAAAAATCTACAGTATCTCTTTTCAGAAAATGAAATATCCTGATAAATTAAAAAAGAATCAACATTTGTTCAAACCGTTATTGGTAAATTGTTAGTTCTGTTGTCAGGAGAGTCTTCTAGGAAAATGCAGCCACCCCTTCATCAGAACATTAAGTCATTTTTCTAGGAAAATCCTGATCAAAGAGAGGTGTTCAACACTTGAGTTCCTGGGCACCAACAGAGCTGTTAATGCTGCAAACCTCATGTGGCCTGCAGGACTGACACCTGGGCACATCAGATTGACTGGAGGGAACATCAGTCCATCAAATCTATAAACTGTGTAGAAAAAAAAGTGGTAAATTTCTAGGTCCTAGGTCGTGTTCACCTTTTTTCCCTAATTTACCACTTTATTCTACTGTACTGTGTCTCTGATCTTTGGCCTTATCAATGGATTTTTCCTACATACTTGCTATATTCGGTGCTGGAGGCTGATGGGATATAGGGACTTTATTATGCTGCCACAAGATGGAGAAAAAAAAATAAGTTAAAGATCTGATGAAGTGTGAAGATATGTGGTCTGCATCACACCTGTGGAGAACTGGAAGCAGAGTTTCTCTTGTATGCTGCTCTTTACCAATTTTCATTTTTTTTTCTTTTGGTAAAACCAAGATTAAAAATGAAATGCTGGAAAATCAGCTTTTTAATTCACTCTTCAAATTGTTCAGCTTTTGTACTATGACTTGATCCTTTTGTTCTTCACATTTGGAAAGACTCCAGAGGCCAAACAAAGTTTTCAGGGACAGCAATCCAAATTCAATATCTTGAAAATAAACCCCATTGATACCTCTGTGGAACCAATCACAACTTAATAAGCAGCATTCTAAAGGAGAAATTCTGCCCAATGCCCCCTACACTGCTTCAGCTTTTAAATAAAGAACAAGGCAAAAGGCAGAAAAATAAGTTTGCTTTTACTGAGTCTGCAACTCTGACTATGCCCAGAAATAAGTTGAGGGGGAAGATCCCATTCTGACACGCCCCTTTATGAAACAGAAGTGCATTTGAACCAGATATAACTGATTGTAATTTGTATTTCCCTGCAATTGGTCTCTGAATTATATCTGAAAAACCAATCTCAGAACTCATCATCACCTACACATACACAAACACACTTTCAAAATTAACATAGGCTCAGCTTTCAATAACATTTACCCACAGAGAGACTGTGCTCATTTTCACTGCTAATATTCTCACCACCAGATTAATGTTACTTAAGACTGGAGAGTGACATTTTCTGTTTCTCTAGAAAACACTACACAGGTAAGAGCAGTGCCAGTTACCTCACCTTCCTACCATCTGAACTGATTTTGATCTCGATGAGATTGCTCTAATTGACTAATATATTCCTACTGTCTTAGGAAAATGCTTTAACTGTGCCATCTATTCGATGTGTTTTACTATAGTCACTGTTGCCAACAATACAATACATACTAACAGTGCCTTTACAGGTGCACTCAAAGTTCAGACTAGTCATGAATTACACCTATGAATGAGAATTAAGTAGAACATTCCTTTCTAAGTACTTAGAGCTTGGCAATCGGTTTTGGTAACTAAGATATTAAACCTGAAGGATTTGGCAGTAAAATGGAACTTCTTTCTGCAGCAGAGATGATTTTACTGAAATATTTGATAATTGTAGTTCTTATAAGCAAGGGTTGGTAGAATCAATTATTACAAAGGTTGCCTGACACTTCCCATTCATTATAAAATCCTCTTTTCAATTGCTGCAAACTTGCCAACCTTTAGCTAGGCACTCTGAAATTTTCCATGCAGAGTGTCGCTTAGGCTGACTTATTTATTTAAAAGAAAAAATTAATCACAAAAATCTGCCTTAACTGAGAATGAAACTGTATAAAAATAAAAAATCAAACCAGAAATCTATACACTTCAGAAAAGATCCTGAAGGAGAAGAGAAAGTTTTTATCATTAAAGTTGTCTCATGCTGTTCCTGTGAAACTCATAAATTGTCTTTTACAGACTTTAATCAATATTTCTGAAGGGGAAAATATCTTCAATCCTAGGTAAAGGTTTGTGAAAAACCCAGTATCTGTTTTCACTGCAGATCTCTGTTCCCCCACAGCACCTACATGGGAAAGGTGTGTGTGTGCCAGCCCACTTACACCTCTCAACTGAGCTTGCAGTACTCAGGACAACGTTTTTGGAGCTGATTTTCTTTCCCATGTATACTCTCATTCCCAACCCAGCCTGACATTAAAAGGCAGGGGAAGGTCTGCAACTGCTGCTCTGTGATTTTAATGGCCACCTCGCTGCCAAGCCAGTAACAGTGATGGTCAAACTGTTCTGACACCGCAGGTAAAAACTACAAGATTAGTAGGAAGGGAAAGAAACTGGTTGAAACTATTCCATTAGGCAAGGACTAGAAGATGTTCAAAAACTGAGAGCAGGGCTGTTGAGGACAACTGTGGGTGGAGGGAGGGGGAAGAAGATGAAACAGCCATTGGGACCAGGAGCCTGGAAATGCACTGAGTGTGGCTCAAGGGCAGCTACCAGAGATGGAAATGTAGGTCATTTACACTGAGTGAGTTCAGCCTAGTGAGGATGGTGTCCTTCGGGTCCCTCTAAGGTCACTGGAGAAACTTATCCTACTAGATTGCTGGTAATGGTGACTATGAGCTCCTAATTTGAACTTCCTTCTGGAAAAACCTTTCTCACCAGGGAAATGAGCCTTCAGAGGGTGAAGTTAGATTGTAAATGAGAAGCTGTGACAAAGGCAAAGGCATGAGAAGATTCATTGCCAGGTTTGAGCTGAAGAAAGGGGTTTGGGAATTCATTTGGGAGTAGTGGAACTCAGTTTCTTCTCCTTCTGCTTATCAAAGCAGGTCTCTTCTACAGATGTGTGAATGCTGCTCCTGCAGAACTAGACTCCACCTTACCCTCTACTAGTGTTTGTACGTGTTGCTAAGCAAATCAATTAATCCAATTTTCCCAGCTTGTCAGTCATCCTTTTAGAGATCCAACAGGAGACCCTAGAGTCTGATCAGCAAAATTGTTGAGCATTCACAGCTAGAACTGAACTGAGCTGGAACTATGCTTTGCACGTATAAAATATTTTGCAAGTGCCATGAAGTCAGGGAAAAAACATAATCAAGTCCCAGACAATCAAAACCCCTCAGCAATGTTTTCTTATGGTCTTCATATCTCTGTTTTCCATCTGTCCAAACAGGAGTGCAGTATTCCCCTCATTTTACTGAGACATTGTGAAAATAGATTATTTCACGTCTGTGAAGCACCCAGATACAATAACAATGGCTGCTGAAGGAAAGCTCCCAAGGAAATTAAGAATTCTGTATTCAGAACAGGCTCTGAATAGTGTGCAGTAAATAAGCCATGGGGTACACACTGAACAATGAAGACAAAAGAAAATATTAAATAGCTGCTCATTAAGTGAGCAATATCCATCCTGCACTTTAAACAGAGCAGAGATTTAATAGTATGTGAGCCTGTGATAAAAGACAATGCCCTAATGCATATGGCACAAAGGCCCTAGCGAATTTGTAGCAACAACTTAAATTCTTGCATTCCCTAAGTTTTGAGTGTTTAGCTTGGACACTTTTTGAGAATGCCAAACACTCTTAATTTAACTTCACACAAAAAGAGACACAGATCAATAAAGATTAGAGAGGGGGGTGGGTGCCAAAACTGGCTCAAGAGAAAGTCCAAGTGTCTGGATTCAGTTCATATTAGAGAAGAAAGCTGACCACAGCTTTTTATCTGGATCCAGATGTCCTCAAATTTCACAACTAATCAAGTCTTGTTTCTGCTTTGGCATCCTCTCTACTGTGATTTGTTCTCCCTAAGATGGGAGAGCGTTTCTGTGAACCTCTTCATTATCTTGACTTTCAGAAATGTTGCAGTACTAATCCTAACACTAAATTCTACTTTTTCTTGGTAAATATAGAGGGTCTTGTTTAGCAACACCATTAAAAAAGGATGAGGTAGGTACAGGTCTTCTTAAGCAGCTTGGGTAATAGAGGGCAAAACATATATTTTTCACCATGAGACTACAAAGGATAGGACAGAGGAGATACCACATCAGAAGCACAGGGCATCCCAAACAGGGTCAGGATGGAGCAGGAATGGATGCAGCCCTGTTGGAACTGGAAATCTCTAAAGCCTTGCAGGCATTCTCATGTCACACCTCCTAGAGCTCTCCAGCCACACTGAAACAGTGGACAAGACAAAATCCAACAAAAAGCAATGGGAGTGATCACGCCACAGGGAAAGGCACAGGAGAATCACAGAAGTGTATTCTGAGCTTTGTCCTGGCACATCAAGAAGCCGGGTACTCACCACACACTGCGATCCCACTGCCCACAGGGAGTACTGGAAAAGCAGAGACTCAAAGAGGTAGGAAATCAGAGGATGCAGGTAGAAGGTCTCCTTTCCAAGGCAGATTAATCATTCAGCTGCACCTGCTACTACAGCCTGCAGCATTCTCTTGAAATTAGCTTCAGCTGTAGCATGTGAAGCTGTAGACAACCAAGAGACCACGCGCCATTTCACATAACAAAGGATTTATATATGTGTTGTCCTCTAGGTCTTTGGCTTTTAAACTTCCAGGTACACCAATAACAGAACGTTCATGCAGGTCGTTGTGCACTGCGAGTTACAGAGAGCTAAGAAAGTGCTCATTTCAGGGACACAGTCACACCATTACACACACACCTGCTCCTGAAGGACTGCTTTTACAGAGTCTTTACTCTTAAAAATTTAACCAAAATGTAAAGCAGCTGTAAAATTTTATTTTATACAATAATTCATCTCAAATGTCTTGAAAAGAATCTGTCAACAAGAAAGATCAACTGCAACATTGTATTATAAAGAACTTTGTTTTATGATGGCTGAAAGCATTTGCTTTTATCCAGTATGAACTTGTCAGCAGTCAGGAAATTACATGGATGTTTGCTCTTAAGTCCTGAGATAGAGGTTAGAAGCTCCTGATCCACTTGTCTTGTTTTATTCACTACTACATAAAAACTTCAGTACCTGTCCAGAAATGATAGAAACAGCACAACAGAGGGAAAAAGTATTGACATAACTGGAAAAAAAGAGAAACAAAATCAATTCTAATCTATTCTTCTCTCCACTGGATTGGCAGCCAGAAACTTCAATATTCTAATCCTGGCCACTGAATCCCATTTCCCATATGAGAACACAGGAATACTGCTTTCTAATACCTGAGAGCCACATCTGCTTAAAACCTAATTCCTGCTCTAAGGAGGAAAATTTCTGTTTTCTAAACTACAGACAACTCCTGTTAGTCTCTGAAGCATGAGTAAGCAGTAATTGCATTATATATGTGCACAGGGATGTGAAGACCTCAGCTGTTACACAGCCATGGACCCTGACCTGTTACTGCAGGTATCACAGCAAAGCTGAAAATCCATTCTCTTCATAGAGACATTTCCACTGGCATGTGGCATCCTAAATCCTGCCTGAAATCCCACACCACCCAGCCGACACATTTGCAGCACTTCTCAGAGTGCATCTCCCTCTACAGCTACACAGCAAATCCACCAGACAAAACACATATTCAATGCCTAAGTCCTGCTTTGCTCCCAGTGTCCCGAGTGAAGCTCCCAGGGCTGCAGGAGGACCGGCACGGACCTTGCCCAGCTAACTTGGAGCAACACCGTCATCTAGTGGAGGCCATCCTGGGGGAACCAGCTCTCAGCGCCAAGCCAGGAGCGAGAGGGGAAATAGTCACCCACCCCGAACTGAGTGTCACAGAATCACAGAACATTCTGAGTTGGAAGGGACCCACTAGGATCATCGAGTCCAACTCTTAAGTGAATGGCCCATACAGGGATCAAACCTACGACCTTGGTGTTAGCACCATGCTCTATCACCTTGCTTCTTCTCACTTTTAAACTGCGGTGACTATCAAATAGGAATCCTGTGCTTTTCTTTCCCCCTTATTCTCATCTTCCCCGTAAACCCATTTTGAAAAGGGTACTAAAAAGAAACATGTTTACTGCTGTCTTAACTGGAAGGTTCATTAGAGCAACTGCAAGAGGTCTGTGATTCAACATGTTCAAGCACAAACACTTCCCAGTGCTGGGATTCGGTGCATTATGAAAAGGGAATTACCAGGCTTTGCTGGGCAGAGCAGTCCTGTTCAGGCAAAACTGCAGAAATAAAACCTGATTTTGTATAGAGATCATAGAACCATAGAATGGTTTGGGTTAGAAGGGACTTTAAAGATCATCTAGTTCTAAAGACCCTGCAGTGGACTGGGACACGTTCCACTAGACCAGGTTGCTCCAAGCCCTGTCCAACCTGGCCTTGAGTACTTCCAGGGATGGAGCAGCCACAGCTTCCCTGGGCAACCTGTGCCAGAGCCTCACCACCCTCACAGGGAAGCACTTCCTAATACCTAACCTAAACCTACTCTCTGTCAGTCTGAAGCCATTCTCCCTTGTCCTGTCACTGTATGCTCCAGTAAATAGCACTGGAGGGACACAATTAGGTCACCCTGAAGCCTGCTCTTTTCCAGACTGAACAATCCCAATTTTCTTAGCCTTTCCTCATCGAAGAGGTACTTCACCCCCTAATCAGTGTGGTGGGCTCTTCTGGACTCACTCCAACAGGTCCTTTACTTTCCTGTGCTGGGGACCCTAGAGCTGGATGCAGCACTCAAGATGGGGTCTCACCAGAGAAGAGGGACAGAATCACCTCTCTCCATAAATGTGAGACCTGTAGAACATTCTAAAAGCCTTAAGCAAGCCTGTTTTCTCCCTAGATGGCAAGAAAGAGTATTAGCACCCACTTAGAGGTGGTGAGATCCTGTTGCTAGGATCCCACTCCAGGTTCTTTAGAAGAATTGTTGTTTAACAACATATTCTAGTTTGTCTCTTTGGCATTCCAATTTGAGTAGTCCAATTGAAAAATTTCAGAACATAACTTCAGGTTGCTCATTTCCCCCAGCTGAATTTCTCCAGCTGAACATGAAGAAGTTGGTGCTTGCTACATTTGAGAGATTTCTGTGCAGGTGTTTCACGGGGGCAAACAAAAATACAGAAGCGATGCACATCAGAGCCCAGCAATGGCCAATCGATTTGCTAAATAAGTGGCACTTTTAGCAGAATGGGTCCAACTCCTTCCTACTATGTAGTTATAGTGAACAGAGCCATATCTAGGTCTGTGCTAACGTACAAACCTCATTATATAAATATTGTGATTCCTGGTAAAATTAACTGTCCGGGATTGTCTTAAGTGAAAACTTGATTATCATATCCTTTGCTTAAGTTACAAAGTTCCTCTTACTCTGTACACATAATTTAATTTTCAAATGCCTGTTCTATTACACTGATTCCTTAAGTCAATTTAAAGCAGAGAATATCTCAGAAGGGGCATCACAAAAATACGGCTTGCTCTCATAATTTAGGTTTCTCCTGTAGGCTTTACGTAGCTTGTTTTAACAATGGAAGCTCAAGAAGATTTTGTGTTCTTCCCTTCCCTGATTTTACCCCAGGGAAGGCAGCATTGCTAATAAACCCCACAAAGATCAACCCTAAAAATAAATATCTGCTGTTGGTCTAGACAGCTCTGGCTCTTGAAAGAATTTGAGCTGGGTGGCAATTACACTTAACTTTTGATCCATATATGAATTCAGTACTGGCAAGATGTGTCAGACCTTTATCTTTCTATTCTCCCCTGATCCATCCATCAGCATTTACAAAGCATTCATCATAGCAAGAACAGCACTGGAGATTGAAGTCCTTTGTTCATTCACACAGCAAACAGCACAGACAACAATAGTGGAAGCTTCTTCTTTACATTACCCTGCCATCATTCTTGCACCATGACCAGAGAGAACAAGTTTAAGGGTGAGAAAGCACCCCTTTTATTCATCAGCTTATGTTACAAACTTGCATGCTTTTAAGGTCTCTGCCAGGGAAGGCAGACTGTACATACAAATATCTAATAAAAGATCTCATCTCTCTCTGAATGCTGAGCTTCCATTCTATCCTTAGACCACCATGACTTCAACATGGCTATTACATTACTAATAAGTAGCAGACTAGGAGGTATCAATTTTACAAGAGAATGCTTGTCTGATGATAACACCACAAAAATTTGGTGAGCACTGTTTAAACACAAGAAAGAGAAAGGAAACTCTTTTACCATTCCTCTCCTCTGCTACTCTAGAGACTGTTTCTATGTTTAACTTCTGTCCTTGAAGAATCAGCTCAACAGCTTATTTGGTAGTGAGCAGATTTTTATTCTTTCAACTGATGGCCTTTACAAAGTCTTGTCCTAAATCTCTCAGATCTTGGTGCAAAAACTATGTAATGACAAATACAACTATTCCAGCATCAGAGACTGGAAAGGTATTTTTATGACAACTGGACTTCCCATTTTGATCAGAATGCTCTCCTGTCTAAGTTCACTTTACTACCTTCTAATTTGCCAGTTGCCAGATGAACACGATTTATTCAGTACTTATATAATTCTTTTCCTTTTCTCAGTGTTTCTATAGCTTTGCACCACCACTATTGTAAAAACAATTGAAAATGGGGAAAAAAAATAAGTCTAAATCCTGCCTTTGCCTCTTCACAAAACTGGATTCTTCTCTTTCATGGTAAAGGTCTTCATTAATTTCACTTCAAGGAAAGAATTTCAAGGGAGGAATAGCATTACTCACTTGCCTGCTGCTCTTGGCAGGCAGTGACATGTACAGAGCAAAGCCACAGGTCCTGTTATTGCCTTCAAGTTAGAGAAAAAGAGAAAGAGACAGAGAAACAAAGGCATTGCTGTTTCAGAGAAAGAAATGAGTAATGGGTATTTTGTGGGTCACACTAACCTGTATGGACACTTCCAAGTAATTCTTTGAAACCTGAGGTCTTCAAGAGGTCACTTGTTTTGTAAGCATCCATTTACAGTAAACTTAGAAAACATACAGCTCTGGATAAACTAAGTCTCAGTTCTCCTTCTCCTTTCTCTTGAAGACTGGTTGCGATCATGTTGGGATCACTTGTCTAGTTTCAGGCTCAGTTGTGGGGCTTTACACCAGTATCAGGCATCACAGATTTAAAAAAAACATGTCTGAAGTTGTTTCATAAAGTGAAGAGCTCCAGGAAAACATTTCTTTAGGAAAAAGCTGAACTTGAGAATGCTGTTTTCAGTGGAGTTAAGACAATTCCTGTCAGTAATCCCTTACCTTTAATTTCCAATTTCATTTCAATGCTCCTTGCTGAATTCAAGACCAACTGAAGACAGAAACACGGTGTGTGTTAGCGCAGCACCTAACACAATGAAATCCCAATCTCAGTTTGGGTTTTCAAGCAATACCAAAATATGCACAAGAATAATTAAGAAAAACTATCATGTTTCAGGGCCTTCTGACCAGACCTGAATACCACTGGTCTCTAGATCAGAGAGTGAGAGTGACAGCCTACAGACCGTATCTGACTTATGAGATGAGTCTGTCCCAGTCCCAAATGATTTTGCACCATAAGGGCTCTGGCTTGTGTTCAGAGGTGGATGTGGCTGTGGGAGCTGAGGCAGTTGTCACTTCCATCTGTTTACACCATTTTTATGCCAGAGTTCACTGGTCCCACAATGAAGAGGATTTAATGATATATGTAGTCCTGTTGAGTTACCATGTAATATAGCTTGTTTTATTCACATTAACTAAGGTTAGCTGCAGTCTTTGCTAACACGTTAGACCAGGAACTGTGACAGTGCAAGAAAAGAAAAGGACAAAGTCGGTGGGGAAGGCAATGATATGACAGCCATACCTGCCTGTGACTGCAAAGCTGATCCTTAATATAATACTACATGGTTTAGAAGCTCTCCAAAACTGCTATTAATTATTTGGCCAGAAACTGAACACTCTCCATCTAGAGAACTCTCATTTTGGTTCACAATTGTATCACTTGTACCTTAAGTAAATCTCTTAACAGCAGGACTTCAACCTTGCACATCAAAATTGCTTATTGCTAAAGCATGTAGAAGAGAATTGGAAGGGAGAGGTGAAGGTTAGTTAGCCAGTGTTTGTTAGCTGCTGAAGCTGAGCAATCTCCAATGGCTGCAGTGAAACTCCAGGCCCTCTGAAGTTTTGTGATTGATTCAGGGCAGTCAGAATTTTATATGTGGAATTGACAGCAAATACAGACCAGCCTCTCTTGAGAATTCAGCCTTAGACATGCTGAGACAGGAGTACAGGAGTTTAGGAAGAGTTGTGTGGTGACGAATACAATAGAAGAAGGATTAATAATGCTACAAGTCACACCATTAGACTCTGAAATCAGAAGTTTCCAAGAACCTGGAACACATGAGAAAGTAAAAACAATCATGCTGAGCCAGCTGACAGCTTCCTTTAGCCCAGTGCATTGTTTTCAACAGTAAGGTAAAGAATATAAGAAATAGGGTGTGTGTATAAAGCAATTCTTCCCCAGAGACATCCTCCTACTCTTCAGCAATCGACAGTTTATCACTGAGAGATCACACCAGATCTATTGTGTTTAACAATCACAAATGGACTTACCCTCCATAAATTTTCCTAATCCCATTTTTAACCTACGTTGACTTCTGACCTTCATACCATCTCATGGCAGTAAATTTCTAAATGTAATTAGGAGTTGCACAAAAAAGTTCCTTCCGTGTTACCAGCTACAGAGACACAACTGGTCAGTGCCATCTAGCTGGTGGCCAGAGCAATGCTTGTTCCTGCACAAAGTACTAGACTTCATTAACATTCTGGCTAATTATATGACACCTAAATGTGTTTAAATCATAATGATTTAACACAACCTTGAAAATAAAATAAAAAGGTATTTTCAAGAGCAAGCAATGTTGGGTATCATCCAAAGTGCCTCCTCTAGGAATACTCCCTACTCAGTGCCTAGACCAACAATATTTAGACAAAAATCTGAATCCGGATCACTGGAATCTTAGGTATGTAGATCATCACATATCCCTAATCAGAATACCTCTCTGCATGCTACATGCCACTGCTTTGAGAGCAATGGGACAGCAGGCTGCAAAAAGTTTATTAAAATCCTGTAACAGATGGAGGGGGAAAAGCCTCCTCTGCCTTCTGCACACAGTTGCCTCAATCTCTCCCCACCAGAACTGTTATGTCTTAAAGACAGAAGCCAAAAGATGGCTGCACAAGCTGTGTTCACTTCTGTGGCTGCCTTCAGCAACCCAGTGGATAAACAACAGCCATTTCAGCTGAAGAATTAGAAAAACCATCTAAGTACATTGCTCATTGGTGGCATTTCCAGGGGAGAGCAGTGTCACAGGATGAAACAAAGAAAAGCAGAACCTTCTGCAGACAGAGATTTCAGCATCTGCATAGCTCACAGGAGTATTTAACATTCAGCATCTGTCTCTGAAGGTGAAACTTTCTATACTGGTCACTGAGGGAACAATTACATGCAAATAAATTGGCACCATTAACTCAACAGTGTCTGAAACATATGGGGACAAGCCAGTGGACTTTTTTCTTCCAGAAATAAACTGCTTCTATCATAGAAATAATCTTAATATTTGCTGACACTGTAATTAAGAATTAAAGCTGCAGAAAAATGTGAGGTTTGCTAAAACACAATAGATATCTTTTATCCATACAATATATGGCACCAAAATATTCAGCGTTCTGGGGAGGATAATTAATCAATGTTCTCTTGCTGAAGTTCTTCTAATTGTCTACGATGGGCTGTGTTGGGGGTGACTATTGAGTTTTAACAGGGAACAAGATCAGACACCATGGGGAATACTTACACGAATAAAGATTGCATGATCAAGATCTTTGATCTGGGAATTGCTATTCTGTAATCATCTGTAAAGCACCAGGAGTGCCTCTGGCACAGTATATAAAATAATAAACGATTAACAATAAATCATGTAATTAAATCTTCACTTCTAACATTCTTTTCATAATTCTTGCCTCAGATTTAAGTTCCCACATCAGACATGTTAGGTCCTCATAATATTACTAAAGTTCCTACACTTCAGCTTTCAAAATTACCCTAGGGATCTATTGTTTCTTTGTTTAATGTGTTTATGAGCCAAAGGCCCCATTAAATACAATAGGGAAACTCACAGACCTTTAAAAACTTTGCCACCAGAGACATTTCTTAGGAAACAGGACCATTTTTGTCATTCCATCATGTAACTATTGGAAAGTCTATTGATCGGAGAAGTTCTAAGAGAGAAACAGAAAAAATACTCCAGTTCCATGGATCATCAAGTCATTAAAACTACAAGGCTAGACAGGCAGAAGAGCTGCACACAGCATTGCATTTAGTCATTCACACAATCCCATATTAACAATATTTTCTATTATGATTGGTTTTTTATGCCTCCTCACCTTTGTAGATGCTGTCTGTAAGGACAAGGAAAAGACCAAGCCTCCCTGTATTTCCTTGGTCTGGAAGATAAGGAGATGAGCAGATGATTATGTTCCTCTAACCCCAAACTGTAAGTTGTCCCCTACAGATTTGAATGGAACATTTGGTGAGAGATACGCAGCCAAACCAGCAGCAATTTTGACTATCAAATGACTTTTAAAAGTGAATTTACATCTACCTTCAAAGGGACCTAAATATGGTGAGAGAGACTATAGAGAGGAGAGAAGGATGAAGCCACTGTCAGTGTGCTGAAGAAGCTGGAGTTTGCTAGAGGCACACTTCATGGTCTGAGCCCTTGTTGAAAATTATTAGACATTGTGATCCAGTGTGAGTTCTGGTTTATTTTAGAGGAGTTATCTTATCCAGCTGCCAGGTTCTTCTCAATTGCTTGCCTCACTTCTCTAAAAGGTAAAACTAAATCAGAATTAATTTAAGTCTCCTTGGTGAAGCCACAGAGGATAAGCTGGGGTGCTGTGATTTATCAATGCAGCTTCACAATTCAAAGACACAGAGCTAAGTGGGGAGTTCACACTTGTGTCGAAGTGCACCCAAGGGATATTGAGGGTTACTATGTAAAAGCCTAAGTCTAAAATGAAAAATGCCTGGTATCAATCTGAGCAACACCATGCCAGTGAAGATGGTTCATCTGCAGTTGAGTTGACAGTTTCTCAACATAAAAAAGCTTAGAATGGGGTTAGTGTGAGCCATGGGTGAAATGGAAATTCCTTTGGCCTTGACTAATGCATTTTAAATGACTCCCACTTAGGGTCAGAAAATTACAAGTTCTATTTTGTTAAACAGTTAAAAAAACAAATACAATCTGCATTAGGCTGGAAAGTTCTACATTCCAGTGAACACAAGGGATGGTGCACATAGCCTGTGGGCCAAACACAGCCCACGCAGAGCTTCACACTGTTGAAGCTTTCATCTTAAGCACCCTGAGGTACAGCCCACAGAGACTACAAGATCTCAACATGCAGTGCTCCATCTTGCTCCAACCCAATGCATGTCACATGCCAGGACCTGCACCTTCTGTGAGCCGCACGGTCACACCACAACTGAAGAGGCTCACAGCTCACTGTGTAAGTATTCAGGAGGTGGGGGGCTTAATTTGGATTTCAAGAGGATGATACCTAAGGGTAATTTCCATGAAACCAGCATGGTTCCCACAGGGCTGCTTCTTGTTCAGGAGTTAGTAATGGACAATAGACATATTCACCCATCAGTCTGCTGATTCCTGATGAACTGCATTCTCATGTAATGTATGTCCCAAGCTAATATTTACAAGTAACTAAAAAATACAAACCAAGTGTGTTTCCCTCCTACCTCACCAAATTCATATAGGAAACAAGTATATGCTTCAATGTAAAGATATCTGAAAAAGGAAGGAATAAGGTCATGCAAAATTTCACACAAACAAGGGAATTTCCATGGTAGATAATTTATATCTCATGACCCAGTGTTAAGTAAGGAGTGTTAGAAAAATGAAGCTTGGATAAATGAAGTTGCAACTGTCTATCTGTAGCACCTTTACAGGACTTCAAGGTATAACCCTTAATGAAGAAATTTGGTAGCATAACCTACCTTCCTAAACTGCTAGTGGAAAGTTTTTATTGTAATTAATATAGATAAGATATCTCACTATTAAAAAATGTTGCAGACAAGTTCTCAATACACCTGTGAAATAGCTGAGAACAGAGTTGGCATGCCAGGAGTTTCAATCAAGTCAGTTTACAGCTTAGTGCAGATCCAGAGCTACCAGTACAAAAATCCTTACACAAATAGCAGTTTTGCTAGTGACAGCCGAGTTATTTAGCTGTGGTAACAGAGTAAGAAAGGACTAGAATAAACTTGTAATTTGTCATTCCTAAATGGATCAAATCTGAGGATCACATCTCATTTCTTAGCCTAGCATTCCATTCTGTCTTTTGAGTTATCTTTAGTTGACTTGAACTTTACAGCAGTCTGATCAACCACTATCAGCTGTCTGGAGAGAAAGAGATTGAGTTATTCAGGATAGTCTTTTTTTTTTAAAGACTGACACCCAAAAATATATTTTCATCTTTATAATACTATACCCACATGGAAACTAAAAATTATTTTCTACCAACACTAATCACTTTCATTTGCATTATGTATTGAAGAGAACTAAATTTTATCCTGTAGGTTCAGCTTAATTCCTCCTCTAATACCTTCAGTATTGGAAATGCCAGCTTCCTCTATATTAACAGTATAATGGGGGGAAAAGTGATCCATGTATTCATGGTCCAGGCTGCATTACTGGGCTCTAGGATTTAAGATACCCCTTCCAGAGCACAGCAGTGTGACGCGTTTGCAGTTCTGCCAAGGTCTTGGCATGCAATCTTGAACCAAACGTTTAATTGTAAAATCCTGCTTTCCTCAGATGAAAGAAATTAGATAATAATTTATAGCCTCCTTTTTAAATGCTCTCAGATTTATGAATGAAGGAATCCTTCTTCCCTCGCTGTTGCATTCCTGCAATGGTTTTTGGTCAGAAACAAAGGATGTTGGGTTAGAAGGGTGACCAATAAGCAACTTAAAAACAAAAGGAACCTACAGGGACAGCATGACCTGCAGTCGTTGCTTCTGCTGCTCTCAGACATGCACCAAGGATTAGGTGTCACCCTACACAACTCCCTAGAACAGCAGAACAGTAAAAAAATGGGAAAACAAAACCCACCAAAAACTAAACAAAACAAAACAACAACAAAAAAGGTAAGACAAAGCCTCTTGTCCCAAGCTTACTGCTCAAGGGACACAAAATACTAAGTTCATTCCTAAGTTATAAAGAGTATTTATTTGGAAAAAAACTCTGAGAGGGAATCCTATGGAAATCAATCCTTTCATCTCTGGATGCTATTGCTACATGCAGAACTTCCAGATTTCTCAAAAAATTCCTAGTCCTTCGAAGCAGAAAACATTCTGATCAGTTTCTCACGTAACCATCCAGCCCATAAACAGCAGAGCAGGGTGGAAGGGAACAGTTATACAACAGAGCCTGTGAAAGAGAAAAAAGTGCTTGAGGCCAATTGGCTGCTTACATCATATATTTTCATGCTCTGTTTACAGACTCTCTGTATAGGCATCTCACAATTCCACTGTATAAGACATGGGTGAATATCTTCTGATGAAATAAGAAAAAACCCAAACTACTTATTGAATGCTTATCTCAAATTTCAACTGAGCAGTCTTAAGTGTCACATGTTTAACTGAGGGGTTTTTTGTTTCTTTTTTCAAATGTCTAAACCTTAATAGGCTAAGTGTGTTGAGTGGATGTACCTTCCATGTTATCCCTGGGAATTCTTTGAGACCACAAATCCCATCACATTCAGTTCTTCTGAAGTCTCCTGTATATATTCCTACTTCCTATCAGTACAAACAATCTAAAGATGGGACTCTGAAACCTCCACTAAGGAGACACTGATGCTACTTTAAGCAGTGTTTTAATGAACATTTTCCACCAGTTGCAGCGCTGGCTTAAGAAGCTCCTCTTTCCTTGAGTAACCAGAGAACTGATTCAGGTAAAAGCTACACATCATCTTCTGCCCTTTCCAGTTCCTCAAGCTGCTCAGACACTGCAAACAATTCCCACTTGAGCCCTGCAAGCACTTTCATCAGCATGCATTGAACAACTTAAAAATTCCTGGAAATTTTCCCTCATCTATCACACAGACTTGCACCTATCAGCTAAGCATGAAGGAGAAAAGAACTCAAGCAGTTCTGTAACAGTAGGTTTCAAGAGTGGAAACAAAATCAAAGTTCCTCCAAGACTTGAATATCCCTGAGCAGAGCAATGTAAAAGGGAGTTCATCCCCAGCTAGAGGAAAATACTACAAAGGTCACACATTCGTTACATCTCTGGACATTGAAAATCTCTCAGCCAGATTCAAAGTTTTGAAATATTTTATATATTTTTGCACACAGAACTCCATGGCTTTAGATATTCAGCCATCATTTAACTCTTATCAGGATTAAAAATCCCAGGGATTAATGACTAACAGCACAATGTAACACAAAAAACCAAGTGGGTGGACAAATTCGAAGGATGCTCTGCAACTCACAGTCTAACAACTTTTCCCTTCAGCACAAGGAGAGAACTTCCTAGGATAAAAAGTTGGTTATCAGGGAATGTAGGACAAAGAACATCTAAAGGCTTAACACTTAAACACAAGGAAAGTCTACAATAGCTGGTACTAAAATTAGAGCCTGTTCTTTATGGGTAGGATTGCAATAATTCAGAAACAACTCTGAATATTTGAATTACACTGACAGGCAGCAATAACTATCAGAAGGTTTGGTATAAGAAAGTTAAGAGTTGTGTTCAATTTAACTACAGTGGATCCTCCTGGGTTGTTGTGGAGCTTTGGATCTCCTGCCCATTATAAGCAGCAGCATGTCAGTCAACAAGAATTTAGGCTGGAGGAATGCATTACAAATATAGAACAAATCAAATTTGCTCTCAGATGTTATCTGTTGATATCTCATTTCTTCCTCAACTTTCTTCTAACAACTGGAACACAACATCTGGACATTTGGGAGAGGCAACTGTTTTATTAAAAGTACTAAATATAGGTGCTTCAGAACAAATTACAGCACACTGCATTACCACACCACCTACAGCACAGGATGAACCAGTAACAGTTACCTGATGCAAAAAAGGCAATTCAGTCTTCCTAACGAGTGTCATTTTTACAGCATAAAAAGCCAACTTAGAGCAATTATATGCTAAGGATGAGTAACAAAGTTAGACATTTATTGCAGAAGTTATTTAAAGAAATCAAGATTTGGAGCACCATTTACTTGTTTCAAATTTTCCTGCCTCTGAAATTTGAAGGTTCCTGAAGAATTCAAAAATGCATTCAACCATGATAACCATGGGCTTTATACTTAATATTCTACATGCTTTAACTTAAATTTAGAGCAGCATTATTTCTTCTTTTTAAATGGAAATAGTTTGCTTTCATGAAAGTTCTTTGTGATGTCCATAGAAAAGACTGAGGAAGGTTATGTGACTTGCTTGGTCAAAGCTTTACACAGCATTTCACCCTCATCAGTGTTAAGTGACAAGCTCCAGTGACAGGCACATTTGATGCCATCACGTACATAGAACTGGAGGTTTTCCTGCCCAACAGTTTAGTGGATTCAAGAAGAGCAAATGAAAGTTTTCTGCAGTAGAAGTGCCACAACTGTGAGTTCTACTAGACAGCAATTAGACTATGATCATATAATAAACTGTGCTGTTCCTAGGAAAGGCTCTTGCAGCCTCCCTTACCCACAAAGGTGACAACATTTCTGTGCCACAGCTGAGTGCAGTGTGAAAGGAACAGGACTAAGGACTAAGTCACCTACAGCACTAAGGTCTCCTTTAGAGGCTAAAATTGACCCAC
Organism: Myrmophylax atrothorax; assembly: GCA_026770055.1. NCBI lineage: Eukaryota > Metazoa > Chordata > Aves > Passeriformes > Thamnophilidae > Myrmophylax > Myrmophylax atrothorax. The sequence goes on along the minus strand of JAOXXN010000175.1, from coordinate 11,162,786 downwards.
TCCTGCAGCAGAGTTCACAAAATTGAGGCTTCCCCTTGTCAAACAGTATAAAGACACTGGTGGCACTGGTGAAAGTTCCTTGCTCAAATCATCTAGAAAAAGGCTGGAACACTAGATCATCTACTGCAGCAAGCAACTGTGTCCTGAGATGGGCTTTGGGTGAAATGAACCACCAGGCTGTGATACAAGAGCATCATTTTTAGCCAGCATAGGTGCATAAAACATAAGTCTTTATCAGAAGATTGACTAAACAACTGGTTCTAAAAACCAAGAGCAATATTCACCATTAAAACCAAAGAGAAACTGGCAAAGTGTGCCTACACTGAAATATTCTGATCTCTACCAAAGACTTCCATGTGTACCTTAAGGAGGTAAATCTCCATGTTTACCACGTACCACACAGAGCTAAAAACCCCCTTCGTGATCAGTCATTACCCAACTCTTCCAAAGGTTTATGCAGTGCTTTCTGCAATAGTCTGTCCACCCACACAGACAGCCAGCACACCCAGTCCCCTGCTGCTGCAGGCAGTCACATCATAAACTGATCAAATGCCATTGTAAAATTAAATAGGCTTTTTGGACTAAGTTTCCAAAATTTGGGAGTGGGCCTTTCTTCCATTCAAACTAATTTGGGTAACAATGAAAAAATTCACTCATGAGCAGGGCTTCTGACTACATCTTTTTCCGTCAGTGGTTCTTGTTTTCCGCTCCAACCCACATCATCTATTCTCTTCCTTCCACCCATTCTTCCCCCCAAAAAAGGCTGGCTTAGACACTGTGCTTCAATTTTCTGTAGAACTTTCTATTTTTCTTTCCCCTTCTTTTTGTTTAGTATATAAAAGGAGCTTCCTGTTTAGAAGCATGGGAGTCCTACTCCCTCAGTAATGATGTATTCAGCCCATCAGTGATCTTGGCATGAACGCTTTGAACCTTAATAAGCCTGATGGGATTTTCTGTACATGTCATCATCAGTCCAAAAAACAATGCACAGCATTTGTTGTCTTGCACCGAATCAGCTCCCTTCCCAGTCCCACAGTTCTAGTAAGAATTCCAAGGGCTTATAAACTTCCTTAAATATTTCATAATTTCCAATGCCTACAGAACAAGAACAGAAGCACCAAGAGGAGACAGCACTGTTGCAGAACTTCCAACATGGTCAATACAGTTCTGCTTTTCCAGCCCCATGTCCCTGCAGCAGCCTGACACTGCTCATACTGCTCAAGTATCCCTTTAACCTCTTATCCAAATCCTTGGCTTCCTGTGCTGAGGAATAGGAATGAAACACGTAATGTAATCTCTTTTCTACTTCAAAAAAACCCAGCCCCCCAAACCCTACATGACCTAGAACAAAATTCTATCTTGTTCAACTATGTAGAATGCATCAAAATCTATTTATATGGATCCAAAAAGGGGAGCAGCATTGTTGACGTGAAATTAACTGAAACACTTGTCTCTTCAGGAGTTTAATGTACACAATCTCCTAAGTGCAGACTGTTCTCCCTGCTGAATTTTAACTGCAGAGAAGTTCTCCAGTGAAGGTACTGGACAGGCACACAAGGAGCACCTGAGCCAGTGGATGCAGCAGCAGCCTTGGGTACCACACACAAGTGCTGTTTTTCTCCAAGCAGTGCTTACCAGCAGAGTGGCCAACCACAATTTATTCTATACAGTGGAATTCTTCAGCTAATACTCCTGGCAAAGCTGCCAGGCTGGAGCTCGTGCATCTTAAGATCTGGCCATGCAAGGCACTAATACTGCTTTACCTTAACCCTTTTGGGGGCTTGGTCTGTGCCTACATAAACATCAAAACATATTTTTACTTACTGGTGCACAGCAGAGTTAATTCAAAACTGTCAGCAAGTGTCATCCTAATTAAAAACAAATGACTAATCGTACAGCTACAGGGCCTGTTGACACAGGCCACATATCAGTCAAACCCACCCAAGCTTGAATTTGAGGAGAAGCAGCACCCTCTAGCGTCCTATTGGAGTCAGAGATTTAAAAATCAAATTCACCTGTCCACACAGAAATTTCAAGGCAGGAAACATTCACAAAGCAGTAACACACCAGAGGTTTAACTAAACCAGCACTTCTGATAAAGGGAATTACATAACAAAAATCTTATTAAAAAAGAGCTGCTGAGAATGAGATGTTTGCAGGCAGAAGAGAAATTTTTTGAAGACAATAAAATGAGAAATTATTCTGTATCTATAAAAAGGATGCAGCCTAAAGGCCAAAATCTACCAGAAGGCTGCTATTGTCCATAAAAAGCTACTGGAAATAAAAAAAAAAAAGTTGAGTAATATTTTAAAAATCTAGTAGACTAAAAACATAAGACAACACAAAGAGGCATTTGAGAAATCTTAAGAAAATATATGAGAAAAATAAACAATAAATTCTTTTCCAAACTCATCAGGAGCAGAAATCTTGACAAAGCGTTAGTACAGCCAACAGATAATCAAAGAACAGAAAGAACAGTAAGAGACAAGACTGCAAAAATTTTTTTAAATGTTTTGGGGTCTGGGGCTTGGTTTGTTTGAGGTTTTTATTTTTTTTGTTGGTGGTGTTGTGTGTGGGGATTTGTGCTTTTTGGGGATTCATTTGGGGTGGTGGAGTTTTGGTTTTGTTTGTTGTTGCTTGTTTTGTTGGGGTTTTTGTTTGTTTGGGAAGGGTTGTTTGTTTGTTTGCTTTTAACTCACATTAGTCCTAGAGGAGCTAAGACTGGCTCCCACTTCAGATAGTTCATTTCAAATTAGTGGGTCAAGGATGTTACTGGACATTTTAGTGACACAAACAGTAACAGATCTTTAAAACCAGGCAGTAAATAGCCAGGAAATCAGTTAGACAATAATTGACCCAGCAGCCACCATGCATAATCTCTTACTTAACACTTCAAAAGAAGCAGAAGGTGACAAATGAGACACTTTTTAAGAAAGTTCTCTGGGGATTCATGCAGGTGAGCTGTCAGGTGAGCTGAGCTCTTGCAACTGTGCTGATCATCTCTAATGTAAAAACACCGTATGTACAGATAAATGTGTTATGCTGGCAAATATGGCTCAAGTAAAGGAAATGTGGACCTCACATCTCTATTATCATTCTCAGAGAACCTACAAGTATTACTAATAGATGTGAACTGTAAATATCAAGGCAGAAGCTCATGATGTACCAACACTGAGTGAGCATGTCAGTCCTTCACTACCAAAATCATAGTACAAAACGGAACAGAGCAGTCTTCATCAAAAATGATTAAACAGAAAATCTCTTCACAACGTGAAAAAGAGAAAACTGAAGGACAATTAGGAGTACAAAAGAGGGAAAGGTACATTATACTGCTATCTTTGAGTATCAGCAAGTGGCACCCGCATGAAAGTGACAGGCAGCAAGTTCTAAATCAAGCACAGACCAGTCAAAGCCAAAACTAGAATTATTTCTTCAGCATGTTCAGCGTGCCATAGGCCCTTATCAGACTCCTAAAAGGGTGTAGACTAATTATTAGAATAGAAATCCTTCAGGTTTTATGAAACATACTCTCTCCTTCCCTAGATGTGCAGATCCTGGGAACAGGAGGACTATTATCCTGTTCCCCCCACTTTGGCCTCCTAGAGAGGTAAAAGATAACAGACTAAAAATTAATATCTTAAGTGGAAGATTTATGCATAATCTATTTCCCTGCTACAAGGATATGCATCAAGGATTTTAACACAGAAAAGCCACAAACTACAGCACCATTGATTCATGTAGTGTTATCTCCAAAACAATAATCTGTAGGACTTGTGTAATAGTAAGGACAGAAGTTAAAACAACACACTAAAGTTACTTTCTCAGAAAGCGAGGCCACATACTGTAACTTTAATAAAGAACCAGCTCTATGGAAGAACAAATGTTCTCAACACAAAAACACGACAAGTCAAATCTGAAAGATAACTCAAAATTTATTTAAAACAAACAAACAAGACAGCATAATTACCAAAATTGAAAAAAATGAGGGGTTCTTTTACTGATGTGACGAGACAGCCAATTTACAGCAGTTACATTAATTCTGAGAAAATCAGGTTGGGTTTACACTGCTTCAATTGACTACATGTACTTTCTCCCAAATTGGTTCTCCTTCCTTTCCCTTGCCAAAAAACCAGACAAAAACATCTTATAAAAAACATATACAGAATTTTAGAGACACATGATTGAAACATGAACTACTGTTCAAAGTCTGGAACTTTCCAACAAGGCAAATTCTTTGCAGCTTCAACCAACCCTTAGCGGGGGAGCTACAAGCACAACGCCGTCCCCTCGGACAAAGAGCATCGGAATATTCCTTTTGGTAGACTGTGAAGAAGGAAAGAAAAGTTTACAGTTACAAAACTAATCTGCTAAGCATATGACCAAATTCAATCATAAAAACACACCCGAAACAACTCCAACGAATACACAATGTTCTGACATGCTGAAGGGATCAATACAAGTAACACCAGGTCTTCAGATATCCTGTGTACTTTCGCAACAATTTGTCCCAGACTTCTGTTAGAGCTCGGTTCAAAAAATAGTCAGCAATAAACTACTTAAACAATACAACACTGTAGTTTCAAGAACATTTTCTATGGGGATAAATATACTAAGTCCTTACTTTATAAATCTCTTCATAGGTTTCTTCATCAATCTCTATTGTAGTCACAGTTTCTTCCACATCACCCAAAATCATATTTAAGTGCTGATCATATGCCTGTAGGAATGAAGTTTATTATTTCTTCCAACATTCAAACATAAGCTTATTGAAATGAGAATTTCAGCAAGTCTTTCAGACATTATGAGTTTAGTCTGATTTTGACCAACATGTTACTATGGCAAAACAAAGTAGTATCAGTTCCAGTTACAATTCCAAAGAAAAAGGAAAAAAAGGGAAGACATTTACATTTACTGAAACCCTTCTCTAGGAAATAGCTCTGAAGCACTGTGTGAGAACACATACAAGAACACAGAAACAGATACACTTCCTTAATGTTAAACCAGCTGTACATTCTCTGCTGCCAGTTCAGCCTCCTGGAACCGATTGCCTGGGGACAATTAAAGGATATGAAAGCTGTTTCTCATACACTGCTACAAAAACTTAAAACAAACACATGTTCAAAAGCATATTGGAAACCACATGTGTGCCTCACGGACCTCTCATCATCTCTGTGTTTCCCAAGGAGTTGAGGCCCAGTTAACACAGGGCAATTGGTTCTCTTCCCCAGCAGAGGACACAGCACTCAGGGAGGACAACTGACTGAACAAAAGCAAAAATCTGTCTCATCAAGAGACGTATCTCAGAAGAAGGCACTTACACAAATGAGATTTGCCAAGAAGCCAGCTGAGCACATATCCTATCATACCCTCATAGGGTGTGCCTTAAGAGATACTCATGTGACAATGATAACCTCATTGCTAATTCTGCCCTGAAGAGACCTCGGGGTGCATCACAAGAAGAGGCTTGCAGCATTATTGCTTATTTCACAGACAGAAATGCAAGCCAGGAGCTGTGAAATTAATTGCTTGGTATCATTCAGGAGACAAGAAAAACAAATACATCTCTAGGCTTTCTAAAGCAGTCAATAGCAGACAAAGTACTGAACAAATTAGATTTTTCCACCGATCACATTATACTTCTGTAAGAGCGTTCAGACCTTGTTACTAAGATGATTTTAAGCCTTCTCTAACCTCTTCCATACTTTCAACTGTTACAATTACTTGTGGTTTCAAACTATTTTTTGAACAATCAATGGAATATTACAGGTAAGCTTGTGTAATAGCCTGTTGTACATAAAAACAGCTGCCCAGTGCTTAGCTGAACGAGTATGACAGTGTTTTAAAAGTTTTACTTACATGTAGCCTGCCTCTAAGCTCTCTGTCATTCCGCATTTTGACATAGATTCGCTCATCTAGACTGAGCCTGATGAGATCAAGTGGCTCCTCTACAGTATTTGTTGTTTGTTGCTAAAAACAAAACAAAGGAGTTACTTGTATAGAAGAAGCCCATGGATTTTTCCATTCCTCACTGTTCGTGAGACGCAGAAAACAAGAGAAGTAAGGACACAGATGCAAATATCTCAAATCATTCCTTCAAATCCTGATGAACCCGAGTGCAGCTATTTATCACTCTGTGGATATTCATCAGCCTAAGCAACATGAGTTAAAAGTCTTCAGTTTAGTCTGCAGCAAATCTCACCTCACACGCAGAGGGGCTGGACGTGGATTTTCTTTAAGGTCCATTCTAACCCAAACCATTCTATGCTTCTATGTAACTGCTTTTCTTACCAGCAGCCATTGTCCACACTGCAGCAGAGAGGCTACACCATCATGTGGACCAGCACCACACCTGTGCAGGCCAGCACAGCCAAACCCACGGTGGCGCCTCTGCCAGCACAGCCACACCTGGTCACACACTCAGGTGCCCTCAGTGACCCACTCACACACTGCTCCCCACACACACCCCCCTCCCCGAGGCTTTGCTCGGCCCCACAGCGGCCAGGCCAGGCCTCGAGGCTGCTGTGAGACCTGAACACCTTGGGCAGAGGTCCCTTTGGTGATAACGGGGCGCTTGGAGGATTGCAGGAATAAAACTGTGAGCACCTCCGTGCATCGTCCGCAGCTTGCTCCCTCCTTCCCTCCTCCTCAGGGCGGCAGAGCCACGGGCGTTGCCCGCAGCAGCTTTCCTGCACTTCCCTCCCCAGACAGTTCCTGGGGCAAACGGGCCTTCAGCGAGTCTTGCCCGTGCTCTGAGGCCGAGCAGGAATTTAATTTCAAGCGGGAAACGCTCCCCCGGGGGCTGCGCCTCACGGAGGCTGCTCAAGCGAGGGGCAGCCGAACCGAACCGAACGCAGCCCGGCCAGGCCAGGCCCGGCCGAGCCGGGCAGCCGAAAGCTGCCGCCCCAGGCCCGCGGAGGGAAGGCAGGAGGAAGCGGCAGGAGCCGCTGGGGCCGCTCACCTGGTCCACCTCATCCGCCATCTTTCAAACCGCCTCCCGCGCCCGCCCGCGAGACTTTATGGCCCTGCCCCTTCCCTTCCCCTCCCTGCGGGGCTGGCCGGGACCTCCCCGCGTCGGGGCCACCATGGGCAGCAAGCGCAAAGCATCGCTCCGGCCCGCGGCAGCCAAAAAGAGACGCTCCGGGGGGCTGCAGGAGGACAAGGAGGAGGAGGAAGGTGAGCGCGGCGGAGGCCATGGCGGGCCGGGCCGGTGCTGCGCCATCGCT
>JAOXXN010000175.1:11129875-11145714 GCA_026770055.1 Myrmophylax atrothorax | reverse complement strand
ACTTCTTTCCTGTTGTTAGCATGTGACTAGCAAGTAGTAAAAAAAACTACACCAGAAATTCGATGTGGTCATGCCCAAGAAAGATTCATTATTGTTTAACAAGAGATTAGTGTTTCCTAAAGCATCATTTTTTTGGTATGATCTTCTGTTTTGACATACCCACTTCCTAGATTTATTCCTCCAAGCCAAGCAGGTAGCTTACAGGATGAGAGTGGGATGCTTTTCTGTTGTGAAGTCAGATAATTTTAGTTCTTAATCTTTTCCCCTGTGAGGAAAGTGAAAAGCCTAACCTTTTTAAAGCAGGTTTGGCTTTATTTGTCCATCATTAAAAATATTTTCCTTGTGTTGGAAGAATGTTTGATGTCCAGAGATAGAATTTGGGTGAGAAGCCCAAACCAGAACAACCAACTTCTGTAATGTCACCCAGTGTCGCCGTGATGGACAACAAGCCCTTTTAGAATGGGGTAGTTCTAAGTCATTGCTAGAGCTACTGAATGATTTTCATGCCTGTTTTTTCCAGACTGAGCCATCAGCACCCGAGATGGGGAAAGGGGCAGGATTCTCTTCTGATGAAGAAGGAGCTCCAAGCTCAGACAGCGCAGTGGGGAATGTGGCCATTTATTGGCCCCAAAATCGCCAGTTAGAGAAAAAAGAAGAGAAAACCACCAGAAAGAGCAAGCGAGAAAAGAAAGGAGAGGAAGCACAGTTGTTCCCTTTTGAGAAACTGTGATTAGAAAAAGGTTTTCCTTGCCATTTCTAGATGTAAGAACACAAATCACGATAGAAGTATCATTTGCCAATTGGGAATTTAGTCTTCCTGGGCACTTGTGTTTCTGAGCTGTCAGGGACCACCCTAATTCAGTATCCAGTTTCCTTTGATATCACAGGTAATCAGATTCTTCCTTTTATCCTTGGACATAGGAGCAGCAGGCATGCAGTTTTACCTTCGGAGAAGATCATTTGCGTTTTAGGGGTTTTCCTCTCTTCTATTGCTCAGCTCTAATAATTCAGTTTCCTGAGGTACTTCTTTCATTAGCAGCCTCTTTTCCCATTTTTTACTCCATTTTTCCCTGCTTGCTCAGAACTAAAGCATCCAGATGGTCTTTAACTGTCTGTGAACTGACCAAAGGACTGCTGATGCATCCTTTGATCTATACCTTATCCAAATCTGGGGTGAGGTAGAGTTCTGGTCTTTCTGTCTCATAACCACATAAGGGGAAATACTTCCTCTGAGGCCTAAAGAAATGTGTATGTATGGCCAGAGTGCAAACGAGGATTTGGGAAGGGCTCTCCCCATGTCGGTGTGCCCTTCCAGCCTGCGCAGTGGAGTTTTGTTCAGGTGAGGCACAGCATGTGCAGAACTGGCCCCACCGTTTAAGGCCTAAAGAAATAGGCAATTAGGATTTGGAGGAATCTAATTTCTAAAGAATAGTTGCATTTTATGAACTCAGATTTGGCTTTTCAGCCTACCATCTTCCTTTACTTTCAGAAATCTTGTGCTTTGGAAGGTAGAAGCCCTGTCCTCATTTCAGACTTAAAGTTCAATATCTCTTAAGTAATTTGAATATATATATATTTGTTTCTGTGTCTTTGCAAGATTCTGGAGCAAAACATGTGAAACTGGCTGAATGTCACTGTCAAAACAAAATTCACTGAAATCAGAGAGTTCTTGTTATCCTGTACCACAGCATTAAAAAACTGTTGAGAGAGGAATGTTCAATCCACACGAGCTTTTCCTGCACTTTGTAGTAGAAATACTGACCTGTCTTTTGCAGTATTATATATCTAAATTCCACTGACACTGTCTCTTCAGAAAGAGAGGGGAAAACAATTTAGTCATTGCTGGACATTGTCATAGAAAAGATTGAAATGCAAGAAAATGGCTTACATGTAATTATGTTCAGAAAAGAATCTATTTTTGTACTGTATTTGTAGATCAAAATAAAGTTTGGAAAAAAGAATATGTTTCTGTTACACCTCCCTTTTGGCCAGCTGGCTGTTCTGTAAGCAGCTGTTTCCCTGGAAGGACCATGGATAAGAACACAGTCACTTTCAGACCTCATAAACCGGGTCCCAGGATGTCCCAGAAGCAGCTGCTTACGAATTGTTTTAAGGGTCTTCATTCTGAATTTTTAGGTTTTGCTACCAAATTCTAGATAAAGACCAACCTAAGTTGGAGGCTTGGGGAGTAGAGGCACCCTCTGTACATAAAGCTTCAAGAAAAATTCTCTATCTTGGCAGGAACCAGTAAAACTGCAGTGGGCCCAGAGGATGTATTTCCTTCTGAATTAGTGTGGACAGGCAGGATACACTCTGAGATGAGCGTGCTGAATGTGAGGTCCATGTCCAACTTCTGCTGGTATTGGTAGTTTTTTCATCAGCTTAAATCAGGAGCTGGTACCAGCTGCACCAAAGTGACTCTGTTTCCTCACTTGGGACATGCACCAGGGAGGCACAAAGCTGTGGGTCCAAGGACTTTTTATAATCAGCTGGGAAACAGATAATAACATTTTCAGATGGCAGGATCCAGCTTCTCAGCTAACAGGCACCTGGTGCTCCCAACCTAAGTATGGGAAAGATAAAAGAGTAAATGTGCTTTAGGTTGTTCCTATACAAACACTGTGTACGTGCAGTGAAAGCAACCCTTGGCTCCCACCAGTGTGCCTGGCCTGGGGAATGTGAAATTCTTGTCTGTGAAAGAAATCTTTATTTTGTATCATTCTGGTGTTCACACTGGGATGCAAGACAAAAGCATTCTAGACTGCTGAATGCACACGTAATCCCCCAGTCTCTTTAAAAATACAAGAGGCTGTTGCAGTCAGGTTGAACCATCATACTTTTCAAATAAGAGAGGCAAGGATGTGACTAATTTCTGTAGTTGGTAATGGGGAGTAAAACCATGGCAGGCTGGTACCCGTAGCACATAGACCAGAGAACAGCTGTGTTGTTATTGGCAACTCCCTTCTAAAACCAGGGAAATATTTGCAGGACAAACAAAACCCACCTGTGCACTTATCTCAGCCAACAACAAAAAACTAGTTCATGTGGAAGCTACAAACTAATCCTCACGTACCTGGACACTATTCCTGGATATAAAACACGCACTACTTAATAAACAGACCTACAGACCAACCTTTTGAAAACTGTATTTTATTAAATATACAAAAGCTCAGCACTTCAGTAGAAAATTGTATGTTCATCTCTCATATGGTAATGCTGGTTAGTGTCCTGCACCATGGGTAAACCAGCAGCAGGCCAACCCCTTTCTCCCCTCAGTGCAGTGCAGTTTCTTACTCGTGGAGCACAAGTTGGTGTTGGTGAGCAGCAGGCAGACTCTGCAGTACCACTAACACAGGCCAGCTGCGTGCACGAGGCCACATCCACTTCCTGTGTCCTTTCACTCACTTCTCCTCCTTTTAACAGCACAACCAAGCCATCAGACTGAACTGACAACATTCAAATACCAAAGGAATTAAAGTAATTAATAAAGTAATTACAACTTCTCAAAGCATTTGTGATTTGTAACTCAGATTTCTATTTCAGTATCGTTTCTAACACTTGCTTCTTTGTATGTTCAAGTCAAGTTCCTTTGGTACAGAGAACACTCTTCTGATGATCCAAAACAGATTTCAATAATGACATTATTTTTGTACTGAATTGTGTATACTTACAGAAACCCCCCAGCCACTGTAGTGCAGGGAGGGTTCTGGAAGCCAGACTCCATACTGGTGGAGAGACTTAAAACAGTACAAGAGTGTCTCCAACCTCAAGTACTGGTTACAAAAGAAATATGTAAACATGAGCCATCACAGCACTACAAGAAGGCATTCCTCTAACATGATACAAATCTCTTAATTTAGGCTACTAAAAGTCTATGAAAACTAATCAGGAAAAAATGTTTCCATTATTTAATTTCTCGGACTGTGTTTGTTGTCCTTACTAAGTGAAATTCAAGAAAGAAACAGTATACACAGCAAACAAACCCCAAATATTTTAGAGACTATACATTCAATTATGAAAGTTAATGTTGTTTCAAGGCAGCAGGTTTTATATTTACAGGTATCAAGTGCAATTTGAAGTTAAGTTTTTGAAATACTTATGCAATGGTATAGTCTGGGCTATCATTTTGGATGCTTAACCAAGAACAACTTCAGAGACAAAAAGCTGGGGGAAATCAATGCTTCCTGATAAATTTGCCTGACCTCAGAGCACTGCTAACCTGGCCACTCATTACACTGAGTTACTTTGAAAATCCGAGTCCAAAAGCACACGGTTTACTTGAGCATTGTGTGGAATTTGCCTAAGCTGTGTTTTCCCTTTGAACACACACACTGCCAAATGCATCAGCCAAAGGAGTGTACCTGACTGTGCTACAAGAAAAGGCAGCAAAGGGAGGGCTTGTCAGAGACAGGTATGCACATGTATTTCCTAAGGATATCTAACCATGGTCCATGGGATCCAGCTGGCTCCCTCTCCAAAACACAGAAGGTGCCCCACCCTCCGTGAGGACTTGCCAGTTCTCAAATCAGGACTTACTAAGCAGTAAGAGGTACAAATCTCCCTCTTCTCTAAGTCATCATCAATACAGACACTCCAAATTGCTTTTTTTCCCCAAAGTTGGTATCACCGACTTCCTACAAACAGCATCCTGTAGTCCTATGGATAATGTGTATCAACAGTCACACTGAAGCCCCCTCCCCAGCTCTTGGTGCTCAGTGCTGAGCTGTGATTTGCTGTAAGCACACTGCAGGAACCAGGACAGAAATGCACTTGAGAAGTTTGTAACCAGGATTCAGCTCAAGATCCGACCACCTCCATCTCACTGCTGCTTCTTGGGTGGAACACGAGATCTCGCAACCACGATGGGAACCACAGAGAGTAGCCCAATGAGCAGAGCCCAGAGAGGGCGGTAGAAGAGCCACCCCACAGAGATGGTCAGGAGCGACAGCGAAGTGGCTACGCAGAAGGCAAATGCTTTTAATCCAATGTTAACCAGATCTCTCACAACAGGAAACCAGTCCACTGCAGAGAGAATTAAACATGGGATAAAGTAGTTGACAAGATGGTAGTTGAAAAGAAAGTCTCATTCATGCCTAGGATCTGCATACTAACTATTGCAATCAAAAGACAGACAAATTAATTATTAAAAGCACTTCAGCAGAGCATCCTCAATGCATCTGATAATTAAGCAGCAGCTAAATATAAGGCAAGGCTATCCTGATCTCTTCAGACAGGAAGTAATCCAAAATGAAGTCTGAAGACTTGTCCAAGGCTTAAGAGGCAGAGGAGACAGAAACCTTGCAGCTATGGAACAAGTCTAGGGCAAGTGATACCAGATGCTAACATGAAAATTAATTTCTGGTAACAATAAATCTTGCAGCAGCATGTATGTGGATAAATAAATCAGGAAAAAATTTCACAGCTACAAAGCAAGCGGTATCTTTGATGTCTGAAATTTATACCAGTTTGAGGCATCATCCTGCTTTTCTGTTTTTAGTCCAGCATCTTTGTTAAAAGGATAAACAAAAATTCCCTTTGCTCTTTGTTTACAATAGTGTAGAATAACCAGACACAAAGACATATTTCTACACAACTACTGATTAGGAGCTGTTGCAGGGGGACCAGTCATATGTGGCTGCAGAAAGTCATTGTATTGCATCATCTTGAGTTAGATTTGAAAGAACCAGCCCAACATGTGCTTTGGCTTCTGATTCTGGTAAGCACTGGGCTGGGATCTTCTGAAACTGGCAGCAGATATTTGCGTGGGGTTTTTTAATATTCACAAATCAATCAGATGGTTTGGGGATCCAGTTTACCTACAGTTGCCTACAGTGACTTTAAGATCAAATCTCAGTTCAAATCAGATTCCTCCTGGTCTCCAAATTAATCAGCTGGATATGGGAGCAAAAGAAGACTCTCTACAGGTTACAAGCTTATTTGTAGATCATTTCAGCTTTCTGTAAAAAAACTTACCTAATGTGTAGAAGATTCGGGTCATTAGGCTGATGCCTACAAACATTGAGAGCCAGCCCGCTGCACGGAGGGCCCAGGTCTTCATGGTGTTACTCTGATGCTCCTTCTGAAATACTTCCTGAAAGCAAACACCATGACATGAAGCCTGTTTCTTGATTTCTTCCAAGATCCAATTAATTACATTACTATGAACAAATCAGACCCAACAGCACTTTAGGAGTACAATTTCTCTTGTGGAAGGTACATTGCAGCTCATTGTACAAGCTCTGTGCAGTATGGCAGTGCACAGCAACATTGCACAGTGCAGCATGAGGGAAATTGATTTTTTCCCTCAATTAATGGCTTAACAAGCACCATCTGATACTAACCACGGGCAGAGAGCACAGAGGTTTTGCTGAACTTGGGTGCACTCAACATTACTGTGGAAAATAAGATAACAATAAGCAACTGTACTAAAGATGGAAGGATATGACTTCACTGTCCTTGGAAGAAGAGAGAAAAAGCAACAATATCCACTGATGGCTGAAGGAAAGGTGTGTGAAAAAGAGCATGCAGGATGCAGGGAAGAAAAGATAAAGGGCACGTGTGCACTCCATCAGGCAAAGCAAACCATCTATTTGCAAGAGTTCTGAGTAAGATTTTTTTTCAAAATGGGCTGTGTGACCCTCTGGCTCTACAAAACATGCACACAAAGATGGTGGGACATAATAAAGCACCAAATGGGAAAAGACATGTATGACTGATTACTTGTACATACAACTACTCTACAAATTATTCATTCTAGTGGGTTAATTTTCAATAAAATACAACTCCTTCTAATGAAGATGCAAAGCTCACAGCAGAGAGTTGATTCTTGTGCTACTCTTTCAAGTCAAAACAAAAGCTTTTTTTAAATGCTTTTGGGAGCTCCTGTAAATTCTTGACATCTGGGTTTTTTTGAAGCAGGGTATGAAACAATCATTAATGGAAACAAACCTACTAAAAGGAGTAAATGAATCACCAAATTGCTGGAGCATGCAGAATTTATTGGAGCATAATGCTCTGCCAGAAGGTTTTCTCAGCCAGAATTGCAATAAACACTTCAAACAAGCCTAAACTCCTGTTATTAGGAGCTGAAGAGAGAATAGCTCCTTTAGTTTATTTAATTAAAGTCTGATCTTTACTATTTCTACATGTGACCTTTTCAAAAGCATGTGCTTGAATGTGTAAGCAGGAAATTACCATAGAGCAAATAAAAGCAAAATAAGAAGGCACAGAAACAATCTTTACAGCAAAGGATGTTCAAGAGCATCCCAAGAGGATTTAAAAAAAAATCAGAAATTATTTTAGCCAAATTATGGGCTGCTATTGGCTGAAGCATGGCATTTTCTGCAACACACAGAAGGTGCAGAAGCCTGGAAGGCAAACATGGGCTACAACATGTTGTCCTAGAAAAAGGAGAGAGAAAAGTCAATGTTTACATTCAACGCCTTCTCTTCTAGAGCAGGTCTGAAGGAGAATGAGAGCTTACTCCTCTGTTGCTTCAGCACTACCATTTCCAGTTTTAACCCTTCACTAGTACAGTGTGGTATCTCACCTCCACAGAGAGCTCCCCAGGGTGCAGAATCTCTAGGACATCTCCAGACTTGGTGTGATATGGAACCAGCTGATCACCTCGCTGGCGAGCAATCACAGTCACCTTGGAACAAAGGGGAAAATATTTACTGGTTACTGAGTTGGGAACAGAGCTTGCAAAACATAGAAACAGCTGAAGATTCACCTTATCAGCAGAGCCCAAATAGGGATCATCTTCACTTAGACCTGCATAGAAGAACGAGACACGAAGGTCTCCCACCTACAAACAAGAAAAGATTGGAAGTCAAGAAAGATTGTTTTACAAAGGAGAACTACAGGAAAGACAACTCAGCATGGGCACACCCTGTATGTATTAACATTTTTTCTGAATGATTATGTCAAGGCAGAGGATATCTATAAGGATTTCCAAGCTGTACTTTTTCAGGGATAGTTAACAGCAGAAACAGGAATGTTCAAAGGCTTTTATGCAAAGCCCTCTCTGATTTAGCTGCAAGAGCACATTAACACCAATTATATGCTTTGTTCATTCCTTATCATTTCATCTTTTGGCAGAGCAGGGCAGGCAGCACAAGCTGACAACAAGCTATTTCATTGTACTCCTTTCAGCAAGGCAAAGGTAGAACCCACCTCCCAGCACCATCCCATGTCTTTCCCTTTAAAAGCATGGCAGACTCAAGAAAACAGAAGACAAAGAAGCAGGATTAGAAGCTTCCTGCAAGAGAAGAACTCATGCTGAAGGACTGCAATAAGGGAGTCAACCTATGTAATGGTCTGCACTCTATTTTCTATATATTTAAATAGAAACGGGACACGTCCCACTTTCTTCTTCATGTAAGAGTAATTACTGCTTTGGTTTATCTTTCTCATCTTACTTCTGGACGCCTGGGGTTCTCACTGTGATAAAAGTAATCTCCTCCTCGGGTAACATCAGCATGAGGGTCCTCAAGGTTTGACAAGCTCAACTGCTTGAAGTCATCAATTTTATCCACGAGACCTGAGGAGAATAAAGCATCAAGCTGAGGTCCAGTGTCTAACCTGGAACAGCCAATTTGCTGGCTGCCTTCCTGATTATCACTTGGCATGGTGGCTATAGCGGAAAGAACCAAAGTCCACTGCTGATGCAACAGCAGACATAAAGCCAGTACAGAGCAATCCTTACCCTTGGAAAGAACAAAGCTGCCAACCTGGACATTAGGAGAAACAGCAGTGAAAGACTCCACAGCCATGGCACTGAGGAACAGAGAGAGTCCCTGATTAGTCCCAGAATTATGATCAAACTCTTATTTTGCAGTATGTAATATACAGCACAAAAAAGGTACTATGGCAAACATTAGAGAAACTCAGACAAATGACTGTCATGATATAAAAATAAATCCATCAAGAAACTGTCCAGACTCCATAGTGTGGGAGCCATTAAAATAAGTTAAGACAAGCTATGACTGTCTCATTCCCTGGCCTGATTTACCATTCACAACACAGATTTCACCAGTTTTTTTCTGTGCAGAACCTACAATGGGCTGAAATGCAGTTCAGCTCCTAGGAAGGTGTACTGTGGTGATACAGAGGTTTTGAGTGACAATGAATTAATCACATTCCTAGATGAATTCCTGCAACATTTAACTACACTCATAAATGCAAATGTTTCTAGACTGAATTTATTCAGCTTCCATTGTCAACTGTTAGCTCTTACCTGCTGAATTAAGAAACCTAGATCATAAACATTACTTCTACATCACAACCAAGGTAATTCAATTCCAAACTCAGGAATCCTTGACTTACAGACTTGAATTCATTCTCAAAGCAGTACTACTGGAATCTCCTTAGCAGTAAACAACAGATTTTATTTTCACAAATGTCTAAGTTGGAAGGCAGGAAGAAGACATGCAGCACATGCAGTTTAAAATAGAGTCTCATTAATGCCAGGCATGAACTCTAAAGTTCAGCATGGCTGCACACACCACGCAGTCTCACTCAAGGATCCACCACAGCTATGCTCAGTCTCCTTGGTTGGTATCAATATACTCACATGAAATGCTCTTAGCTGAGCATTTTTAAATGATGTGCTGCAACAGCACTAAATAAATGTTTCATACTCTTAACTGGAGATTTGCATTCAGTGAAGAAGGCCTGAAAAATCTGCCTTAATAAACAATTGTAGATGGGGAGGAGAGAGGAAGCAGGCGTGTAATCTGTGCATCCCTTTTTCCATCTTCTCTCATCTAAACTGCTAATTTGTGACTAAACCTCCTAGTTGGGACTTAGAATCAAAACCACATCAATCTTCGCTTTCCTTTCTTAAGTAGGACTTCCAAATAAAGAGCACTGTATTTGGATGAGCCCACAGAACCAAAGCAAAGTTCTGGCGATGGTGCAAAGTTCAAACCTTCACTGAAATCCTGGCCCTACTATCTCTCTGCATGTATTTTTCAGTCACACATGATGGTTTTTGCCAGATGGCATCTTGCATCCAAGGAATCAAGCAGGTACTGCAAGAAGGGCCAGCAAGCTAAAACTTAGCATTAAATATGGCACATTGTACTGTAACTAAAATGCTGCAGATGAGATATAAGAAAAAAATTCTATAAGGTAATTGCCACAAATAAGCCTGTGAGCTCATGCACACTGGCTTAGAAAAGGCAGCATGCAAGTAGCATGACAAGCACAGGGGACACCTGCCATTCTAACCCTCTACTTGTAATAGAAGAAATAGACTGCACTAAAAGACAATAAAAGCCAGAAAGGAACCCATTCAAGTTCTTCTACAGAGAGACCCCATGGTTCAAAGGTAATATAATAATAGCTTGATGTCCAGCCATTACCAATGGATAGCTTAACTCTGTTTCCATCAGGCAGCTCTGAACTGCTCTCTAATTTCTTTATGGTTTTGTTCTGCCAACTACCAAAAGAACAACAGTTTCCATCTACTTCACTGTGTCATTAGATTAGTCATTTAGCTTTCACCTTTGATCAGATCCAGTGACAGAATCCAGAGGGACTGTGCCAGGTGGAACATTACCTTGGGTTTTTGTGTCCAATTTCTCTATCAAAGTTTCTGCTGTTCACAACTTCCGATTTCCACTCTGTATCTAAACAGAATGATACGAAAGTTGAGGAAAAGACACTCAGATGTTGGTTACTGAAGACACCTCTCAATCAATTAATCAGTTCTAAGTTACACTTCTAGTAATACTGCATACATCAAAGTATGTATGTGATAGTCTGTACTGATACTTAGATCCATCTTCCTAGCATATAAACAGGGAATGGTGGGATTTAGGAGAAAAAAGGGATTTTAGGGACAGAGTTGTAATTCAACTTTGCTCAGCTTTGCTGTTGGCATCTTCCATGATCAGGCTTTGATTCCTGGCTCCACTCTTTGGGACTAACCTGGTTTTGTGAGGAAAGGCTGTGAGCTCTGGTGGAACCAGCAGAGCTGGAAGAGTGGCAGAAAGAGACCACCACATAATGACTGTAAGACCATCCCCAGCTCCTGCACCATTCACTGCCCTACCAAAGGAGTGAGTGTAACCTGTGGTGAGAACAAGGGGCAGGGGACAAAGGGAGAGGAGTCTGGAGTGAATTTAAGCCTGGGAAAGGGTGAGAGCAAATGTGTTTTGCCAACACTTGAATCAGTAATTAATTTATTATTAATTAATAAATATTTAAGTTAAATTTCCCTAAGTAAAGTCTGTTTTGCCAGTGAGGACAATTGGAAAGCCATCTCCCTTATCTTTATTTCAACCTACAAGCTCTCTAATTCCTGTTCTTCCCAAGCAAGCAGCTGTGTGACTCCTTGGCTACCAGGCAAGGCTAAGCCACCACAACTAATAATACATGGACAGTTACTGGACAGACTCCCTCCATCTTGAGTGGTTTTTGAAATGGCATTTCTTTTTGTTCCCTGACACTGTTTTTCACAGCTCACAACCACTGGCCTTGCTCCACATACACCTCCATGCTGCAGGGTCCAGTGCTTCACTGTGAGGGGTATTTTTATATGATCACACCCAGAAACCGCTGCACGCCCACGCTACACATCCATGTGCTTTAATCAGAGATAAATGAAGCAACGAGACCAATCTCAAGAAATAGGATGACTCAGAGCATTTTCCTGCCCCGGGCAGATCAGAATATCATGTGCAGATCTGCTCCTGCTAAAAAAATCCTTTGGCAAAAGCCACAGTGCACATCAGAAGGTGCTGGTGGTATCAACACATAAACAAGTTCTCAATAGGCTCCCTTACAGGGTAGAGCTACACTGCTATTTGTTGTCTATTCTCTACTGCTCACAGCTGACATATGCCCAGTTACTCCATGTCTGAAGTGTCATCTCAGGTGTAGCTTTGAATACACTCCCATCTCTGCCCATCTCCTGTCCCCTGAGGACTTTATAGGCCCTATCTCTGGAGCATTCTATCTCTGGATGTTGCTCTGAACCTCTAGGAGTTCCAAGACAAGACTTAGATTTTCTGTACTACTTGTTTGTTAACAGCACATCTCCTTTCACCTCAGTTACCTCAAGAAAGAAGGTTCTGCCATTTGTTTAGGAATCAAAATTTTTGCTTATATCTTCACATTCCTTTCCTTTCTTTCCCAACAATAAAATACAGGTTTCACAAAAAGAACAATAAACCAAACCCAAAATACACACACACGAAAGCCCAAAGTTACACACATAAAAGAAAAGGGACTTTCTGTTGATCAACTTACTGTATGAATACTTTGTCTCTTTTTTAATCTCACCATTCTCTTCATATTCCCTGTAGAGAAAAGTGGTTGGGATGAGAACCAAAGCAGTGCACACACACCCCTGCTCAGGGCAGAAAACACTTTTCAAATGAAATGCACAGGCAGATCACTGGCAACACAAACTTACCTTTACACATAACCTAACTCTTTTCTGAACCACCTTTTCTGAAGACAGAGATTTTCTGTACAAGGAGAAAACTACACACAAATGCTGAACAGCCACAACCCTTTATTCCCATGTTTCCAACAAGGAGGTGCTGACAAAATCAATGAGGACCAACCAGTATTAAAGACAGTGAGACAAGCTGACCTAAATCAAATCTTTTCCAGATGCTGCACCATAAGCAAGCTAAAACTGAAAAATTATTTTTCACAGCTTCACAACCTGTGATTTTTTTATGACATGAAAGACATTTGGAACATGATTTCTGTGCAGTCAGGCCTACCCAACAGCTAATAAAACTTTCATATTACTGTCAGTGGAATTATTGGTAATAGAAGAAACATGCTTGCAACTTTTAGCAGAGTGAACATCCCAATACAGTTTTGCAAATTGCCTTGAAAAGGTACAAAGTCTAAAATATTGACTATTATGGACTAATCTGAAGGTTTCTCCAGCAAGTAAAACTTGAAGTTTATTTTCACAGCTAAAATTAATGTTGTCTTTTGATTATTAAGGATAAGGGGTAGCAAAGTCTTCTAAAAATAAAGAAATCATGTCTTGGTTTAGTTAAGTGTTTCAATTTGCACATGTATGAAGTACTAAAAAAATTAAGAGAGTGAATGAAGTTAAATGAAAACAGGAAGTGGAAACATTTGTTAACAGGCCTTGTTTGTTACTCAAATTTTATCAGATGCAAATTCTGCAGCACTGACCATCTGTGAGACCTGATATCTCCACGGAAATCAAAGTGATTCTCTATAAAAAAAAGAGCTCTAGAATTTTCCTGCTGTAATGAGATTTTTAGGATTTTTTTGATATGGGTATGGGGTGGGGAGAAAAAATCGCAATGGGATCCTGTTAATACAAGAGCTTTATAAACTACTTCCAAAGATTACTTCCACTTACTTGGAATCTTCATATTCTACCCACTGGTACATTTCCACATTACGCTTAAGTTTGACAGCCTGGATGGAGAGCCCATAGCTGGGGTCAAACAAAGGCTGTGGAAAAGTTAAAGAAAATACAAGTCAGTATAAATGCTGTACCTCACAAATTCAAACACTGCACCTTTATTATCAAACCCCTTTACCTCTCTGTACACAGTAAGCACTATGTTATACACATCTGAACACAGTGTGAAGCCTGGGTGATACCCAGCAATGCTTACAGAGGAGGAGAAAAGCTACATGTCTTCTCCTGGATATCAAACATATTTAATTGGCAAAGGCTTTTACTTCCTTCCAAGCCTGAAATACTCATATCTTCAAAGTACTATTTTATTTACCTTAGATGTACTCAGAGCACCAGACAAGTGCACCAGCCTCCCTTCATTCTGCTGAGAGATACTGTGGATGCTGTCAAGAGGAACCACAAGAGAAAGTCCCTCATCAAGAGATTTGGCTGTCCTTAAAGCTCGTCCCTGCAATCAAGAAAACCAAAATCAAGTTGTGCAGAATCACCGGCACAGCAGTATTTTGTGAAAAAAGTTAGAAGACAAGTGAACTGAAGATCACAAGGAATGCTTGTATCAGCCTCAAGGCATATTTGCAAAACACACTTGTACTTCTCCACTCTCTGTGTCTGACACAGTTTGGGGCAGTACTTCCTACCCATGCATCAGGGCCATTAACAGTGATGAAGCTTCTCAAATAGACATAAACTATTCCTACAAGAGTCCAAACCTCTTCAGCTCTTACTTTGTTCATTGTTCATGAATAACTGTAAAAATTATACAAATTATGGTCCTTTTTCCACAGACCCATGAGACTTCTTGTCATAAGTTTTCTCTACATTACCATCATGTCATAGTGTGCTTTTATTTTTGCAGTCATCGATTTTGGGAGTAGTTCTTTTTCCTCTTGCAGAGGTATAAAAGGATGTCTTAGGTGAGAATTCACAAAATTACCCTCTCCCACTCCAAAACTGTCAAAGCCTGCATGTTTACAATGGTAGGGTCCTTATTTTTTTTTAATCTAACAACCAAGACATAAAATAACACCGACAATAAATTAATAAATGACACTTTTAGTTTTGCAACATGGGGTATGAATTCCTTTAACACAATGGTAACAACACTAGAAATTGGGGCCTTTTATTATTCCAAGAAAAACGAGAAGGCTGGAACGTGGCTGGCTCATGCAAACCCCTAACAATAATACCACAGACTGTTTTTGCATCAGTCTCTCATGTCTCACCACACACTGCTACTGTCTCTACTACACTCAGGTCTACAGAAATACAATCTGTGGCCCTGTGATTTCACTCTTCTGTTATATCCCAAACATAAGCATCAGGCTCTCCAGACATAAATCCTGTTCTCATGGATGAACTAATAAAGCTGTGTACAAACACTGACAATATTTCACTTACTTCATTGGTAAAAAGAAGGTAGAAAGCCAGAAGAAATGTCACAAGTCCCATCAACATGCCTCCAGAAGTCTCGCTGAGCCTCTCCAGGAACCCTGGTTTGGACTCACTTGTGATCTTAACATGCTCTTTTCTGCTGCCAGTGTCAGAGAACTGTTGGAGAGAAACCAAAAAAGCAATATTGGTGTGAAAGGGAAAGCATCCAGTTTCAAAACAAGTCTATTTGCTTTGTTAATACCACTGCTCTACAGAGTAGCACCTCTTGCCTTGGACCAAAATTTTCCCACACTTATTAAATGACTCATCACACTTTTCACATGAGAAATACAGTCAATAAATAAAACTCCGGCCTCATGGAAAAAACCGATTTTCTATTACAGTGGTTCTTCAAGCTTTGTCGCTAGGTTCTGTGTTTGGTGTCCACACACTGCATTCAGGCCATGACAAATTAAGTTAAGAGTCCCGAATTCCAGACCAGCTAAAACATCGCTATAAATAACAAGTTACACTTCACCTCCTCAGCGACAGAGCGCCTACACACTTCAAAATAATGACATCCAGGGCAACAAAAATCGCCGTTGCTGTCCTAGGAAGGGCCACGCGACAACACGAGAGCCCAGGGATTTATCTTTGCCCACGCGGGCTGTGAGGAATTACCAAGATGCAACTTCAGACCAGCACACGCACAGCCAAGGAGGGGCTGCGGCTTCCCCTCGGCTCCTCTGGAGACCCCCGGGGGCTGCGACCTGCACAGGCCCCGGCCCGGCCAGGGCACCTAGGAGGGAACGGGCCGTCCCGGGCGAGCAGCACTTACGTTCCTCGACATCTTGAGCTTCTCGATCCCTCCGGGAACCACCACACAGAGACCGCAAGCGCCGCGCACCGACAGCCGCGCCCTGCTCCGCCTCAGGGCACTCCCGGCCCGGGCCCCACCCCGCCCGCAGCGGCGCACGCCGGGACGCGTAGTTCTCTCCGCGGCTGGGAGGCCTTTCCTCCCTCCCTCCGTCCCTCC
>JAOXXN010000175.1:11117315-11128506 GCA_026770055.1 Myrmophylax atrothorax | reverse complement strand
AGGGCCCGGGGCGGGCGGGACTCGGAGCGGCCGGAGAGCCCCGCGGGCATCGCGTTCGGCTGCGGAGCGCGGGCAGCTCCCTCGCTGGGAAAGGCACCCGCCCGCAGGGGTTAAATTTGCCTTTCTAGCGTAGCTTACTGGCCAGAGGTGTCGGGTTTTGCCTTTTTGAGGAAAACACGGCAGGTGGGCAGAGTGCGAGCTTCATGTGTCTGTCGTGTGCGGATATTTATGAGGCTTGACCACTTCTTACAGTGCGAGATATATATGTATGTCTCTATATGTATGTTTATGCATCCTTGATCTCTTATGTAATGCAAAGTGGATAAACGTAAAGTTTCAAACTGGGAAAAGCCATTCTGCAGTTCTAAATGTCATTTTCAAGTTACAAAATTTGGCACAATGAATACTGATTATAATCTGCGGTGAGATAGTCGTAACCTCTGGACCTCTTTTGTGCTTTACGCTGTGCTTTATTTAGTTTTTCAAGATCTTCAAGGTGCCTTATGCAATCGTATAAAATTGCAGTGATGGGGTTAGAGTTCATTTGTTTCTGGTTCCTTTTATATAAGAAATTACTTAATATTCCACATGTTAAAGTTTGCTGGAGTACTATGCAAAGTTGCCAGAAAACTGTTTCTAAAAGATTTCAGATTGATCTGTTTCTTAGACATGTTTAAGTGCATATTGGTTTACTGAACATCTACTGGCTGAGGCCACATGGAGGGGCCAAAAGATACTAATTTCTAATTCTATTTTTGTACTAATTTCATTGGAGTGGCCAATATGAATTGGGAGAATTCTTGGGAATTTACCATTTTCTTTCCACTCAATGAATGCACAGTTGTGCGTTGAGAAGAGTTTCAAGTAGTTGTTCTTTTCTGCCTGTGCCTGCAGAGTGTTACAGTTTTACAGAGTTAGGAGAAAACTACTCAGGTTTCCTGCCAAGCCTCCCCCCACCCGTGTGGAACTTTTTGGTTAAATCAAGAGTGGCCCAAGAGCAGGAGGTGGCTGTGATGGGTGTCTGTCCTTGGGAGTGCTCACAGCACGTGTCAGTGTAGGTGGTTCTACGCTGTAATGGTTATCTCTGTAATTCAGGTGATTACTGTCAAATATTACACTAGTCTTTGATGAAGAACACTTATTAATAAATATGCTATTGAACACATATTTAGTGTAGTTTTTCTTTAACTCTTCCTTTTTTCAGTCTAACCTCTTCATGTCTGTTGGTCCTGGTAACAGAGTAGTTTGAGCTTGTTTTAAAACAGCTTTTTAACTTCATGGTTCAATGAACTGTACTGTGATCTGCAGCCAGTACAGGATGTTGCTGTGAAAGCTGGAACTTTAGAACTAGAATTTCAGTGTGTATGAGTTCCTCTGAAACTATAACTTTTGTAATTGAAGATGATTAAGTACAACAGAATTCACTCACCATTAATATTAATGCATCATAATGAGTATCTCACTACCTCGTGGTGTTCAGAAGTTTTGTAAAAGACTCTCTTTCTGTCTCAGATTTATCTGAACTTCTGCTTCTTGTTTCCTGTATGGTAGGAAAAGACAGAATTATATTTGCGACCAAGGAGGACCATGAGACACCGAGCAGTGCTGAGCTGGTTGCAGATGACCCAGATGACCCTTATGAAGAACAAGGTCAGTAGTGAGCATAACAGAAGTAAGGGTGGTACATGACATGTAAGAAAAATAACAACACAAAACAAATCCTGTATGAATTAGGAAGAAACTATTTGTAAATTTTTAAAGACTGAGGGCAATGGGTCGTGCAGTAGGTAAACACACAAACTCTTGGCAGTTTTATCTTTCAAATTAAAACATAACAAATTACATGCTTTCCTTACAGTGTTTTTTGTTTTTTTCTACACTTGTAATGATTTTTTGTAGTGACCTAGTCAAGTAATGAGTTGTTGGCTTTTAGTTTTGCTTAGTAGCCAGAGATATCCAGAAAAACCTTTTCCTTTCTTTGTTTTTATTAACAAAGTTAGAGCTTAATCAGTGAAAATGATGGTATTTTTTTCACTGTTTTAAGTGACACCTGACAAATTTTAGAGAAGCTGGAGTGAGTTACACACCACTGTCATTGATGCAAGTTGCTCACCTGTCTGTGTGCAGCTGAAATTGCCTAATTTGGTGGTCTCTGAATATCCGACTTAATGCCAGTTATGTCTGGCTAATCCTGTACTATATTCAGAGCAATATAATCAATAACTAGTAGTAATATCTTTCAGTGGGACATAACAGGTAAGTTCAAATTACTGTTTCCAACTGTAATCATCTTGCCTTGAAAAGATCTAAATTTTCAGTGAAAACTGCAGTTCTTACATGAAGTAGATCTAACCTGCAGATAGAGATTTAAGAGAGCAGAATATTTCTGAGACCAAGACTTATGTATAATATTCTGGTTGCACAGAGTAAATTTTAGATTATTTTATTTACCCATTAGAAACAATTTTCCTGTAGTGATGAGTATATAATCTTGCCCTAGATTAATAATGATCATGAACATCTGTGAATTTAGATTTTTTTCTAACTGTCTCTATGTTGGCAGGTCTTTTAGCCTCTTCTCTTTGTGTGAAGTGATTTCATTGGTTTCATCCTAACTGAGAGTGAAGTAAATTCTTCACCCTTTTTGAAAGTTTGTTAGAAAGTTATGCCAGTGGCTCTAAGACCTTTAGAGGGCAGCATTTAAGCACAGTTTAGCAGCTGGAGCACACAAGGCCTCTCCATTAGGTGATACAGTACGTAGTGTAATTTCAATTAGATCTTTAGATTTGCATTGAAGTGATTGTGCATTTTTCTGCCTATTTCGGCCTCATTACAACTGGATGTAGTCAATTATATATCTAAAAGTTTTGCTCATCAGCAGTGATTAGTCTGTTCAGTATTATAATGACCCAAATTAAAACAGTGAAAGAAATTCAGTTTCAGAGGGATGTTTAAAAACTGCAGTTTAGTGTCTTTCAGGAGTTCTTCTGCCTTGTGTTTTCAGGTAGGTTGCTTTGCTGGCTAAGACCCCATACCGAAACTGTGTATTTGGTAGAAACAATCTATGTTTTGGTGTTTTATGTTCACCTTCACCATGGAAGTGCTGCTTCAACCACTAAAGATTTTGAATAAAGACCCCTGCAGGCAATAAAATCAATGTGACACTTGTATCTCTTACTACCATGACCAGAGTGGATGATGGAACCTACAAATAATCCTCCCAAAGCAGGTTCATCCTTAGCTGGAAAACAGTGTCTGAGGAGAGCTCATTTTGAGGAGTGCTTGTTCTTGTCAGTGTTATATGTGGAAATGAAACAAAGTCTTGAGTTTTTAACTCCTGTCTCAGGCAAATTTAAAATCCAGTGCTGGTCTGTTAAGTGAAGAATTAACAGCCTCTAGTGATCAGATGGTAGAATTAAGTTGCCCATTCCTTTTCCACGGCTTTCTGTTTGCTCTGGAAAACTGGAGACTGCTTGAAAAATAAAGCAAAGATAGTTTTTCTAGATACCACATCTGAAGGATGTAAAAACCCTTGGAGATTTTATTGTTCACTGAACTGTGATGTCACTTTGTGTGATGTACAGCTAAACAAAATGGCCTGCTCTTTAGCTGAGCACATTCATGTATGCAGCACATGTATTCGTATTGGTCCTGTAGCTAAATGTGGATTTTTGACACTGTCTTTTAAGAGGAAACAGAAGAGTGTCCATCTCCAATGGACACAGCATAACAGACAGACATCCTACTAAAATTTGGAATGTCAGCATAGCAAACAATTCTCTTTGTACCTCTAAAGAGGGGGTTCTTTTTATTCTGTCTCCTGTCCCAGCTCTCTGCCCTAAATGATTCTTCTCCTGGTTGTGCATATACCCCAAGTATATAGTCTTGTGCCAAGTTTATTTGGGTAATAAACTAGTCAAAAGAGCCACTTCTTCCTTGTTTAAATACCACATTCATTGATTCCTTTTACGTGTATTTTGCTGGCTATGTATAAAGGCTGTGGTGAGGAGGAGAGGGGTGTTTTTTTCTGAGCTATCCTGAGTTTACAGCATATCAGGTCACTTACTGCCTCAACAGTAGAGCAGAGAATCAAAAAGAGAAAGCCAGAAGCTTGGTATGTCAGGGGCACCTTACAGTGACAGTGTATGTCTGTGGCATTCAAAATGAGGAACTCTAAATTATATTAAAATACTGTTAATAAGTTGGAGGGAGACTGTTGTTGGGTTTTGTTTGTTAGTTTGGTGAGAGTTTTTTAGCATGTGGTAAGTTATTGCTATGTTTTAAAGGTTCTCCGAAAAACTCACTTGAACAACCTAAGGCTGAAGTGCATTAGATCAGAACAGAGAAACAATTGACATATCACAGAATGTGGCTGCATCTAATGGGAGTGAAACTTGTGGGCAGGAAAGACGTGGGCAAAATGGTTTGGAATATGTTGAAGTGCAGCAGCTGTGGCTTGTGTGGCTCTTATTTAAATGACATTTGGAAAGGGCTTTGCTGCATTCACCGTAACATGCAGGCTTTTCTCATTTAGCTTCTACTTTGAATAGACTTGGTTTCCAGTGTTCAAATTGTGTTGTCTCATTAACCATAATGACTCGTTTGGTATTATTTTTTAAAGTGCTCATTTTGCCCTAGACATTAGCAGACATTAGTATTTGAGCAGTATAATTGAGGCAGTAGATCATTCATGAAAACTTGTGTTGTCTTTGCCTTGTGAAAAAGACATTTGTATAGCATTCTTATTTCTATCAATATTTTTTGTTGTATCACTTAGGAGATTTTGGTAGGCAAAATGTTAATGACTTGCTTTAAGCCAAAAACATTGAAAGAAAAAAGTCACATGAAACAGAAAGGCAGGCAAACCAGTGTAGATTCAAGTTACCATTTCATATTGCAGCGTAGCTCGCAGTTCTCTGTGTTCCTTTTGACAGCTGTGGCTGATGGAAACAAATGAAGAATTCATTTGCAGCAGTTTTGAAATAGTATTCGTACTGTAAAGCTCGTTTCTGGTCCTATGTGTTGCAGATGGTGGAATTTAAACATGAAAGATCCCTGGTTTTCTTTGAGATCTTTGCTAGCATCAGTTAGAAGAGTGTCTTACTTTATTAAGCTTTTATGAAGAAGGCACTGATGAGTTTTATGCATGCAAAGTAATTTTTATTAGCATTACAGCTGTGATGGGAAAGTTGGCTGAAAGTGCTTATGGAATTGGACCTCAGACACAGATTGTTGCTGGTCTTTCCCTTCTGTTTTTCCAGACTTGCTCCTGTCATCTTGTTTTAGAGACAGTTTTAATGTGGTTTCTACAGGGGATTGATGAAGCAAACCCCATACTTTTAAGAAGTAACTTGATGAGTGATCAGATGTACAGGACTGTTTCTGTGACTGGTCATGTCTTTTTCATTCGTGCTTCCCATGTGGTCATCATCTTACACTGTGAATCACTGGCAGATAAAGTTGTTACTGAAATGTTTGTCATATAACAGGAAAGAAACTTCTCAGAACAACAGTAGGACTTCATTACAGCGTGCCCAAAGACAAGTGTTGACAAGGATGCAGATGGACCATTCATGGCATTAGAGAGTCCATGAGCCCTGAGGGATCGGGCTGTGTGACATCAGCAATTGATTGTTAACACAAACCTTGATCTGCTATGATGTAAACAGGGTTGCTTTTTCTTCCCCAAGTGCAGGCTCAAGTAGATTACAACCCACTGAATCAGTGAGCTTCATGCTGCATTTCAAAGAAGTTTTAATTCAGTTTTACTTTAAAATAGTAATCCTGTCTATTGCAGGCTTGCATTTCAGGGAGAGTGATGGCTCAAATCTGTTTCTGATTTAATTGTGTTCTAAGCTGGCTGATACTCATTGATGTGTGAACTCTGCTGTGATTGTGAATGAGGAAATGCTTGCTTTATTTGTCTGTATTTTTCCTTTTTTTAAAGCATGATTTCTATGCATATAAAATCTGAAACTGATGCTGTTTCAGTAATCAAATAGGTGCAAGTCAGTGCTCTTGAGATATCATAGAATATATTGTTTATGGAATAACTCTTACATTGTTAGAATTTGCATGCTTACAATGCAGTTCTGGTTCTAAAAGGAGCAATCTATTTTAATAGAATTATTTTACAGTAATTTTATTGCTGTAGTGTCTTCAGGAACACTTCAAAACTCTTCATATACTTTTTTCTTTTCAAGGTATTATAAAAATGACTTTAAAATGACTGGTTGATGTTAACAAGGAGAAATACAAAAATCTAGTTAAAAAAGCAGGTTGTATTTCTTTTCCACTGTATGATTAACATCTTTCCCATTTATGTGGTCTTTGGCAATGAGTAATCTGGCACCAGCCACCCATTTTCTTGTCTCAGAAGTGCTGCTTTTCCTCCAAGCATCTAGAGCTGCTGTGATGGACTGGAGTAGGTTTTATCTTCTCAGTACAGTGATTATTAGAGATATTTTACAAAACTATCTTGCTAAATAAAGCATGATCTCTTAAAAATGTCAATATTACTGTAGTTGACTAAATTAGGCTAAGGAGGTTTTTACTTGCTGTGTGAAAAACAAGTCTGAGCAATGCTGAGATTTGACTGACTCAGTGTAATTTTCTGCTGAACTGCATTGGCTGAGTTAAAACACATCACTGATGCATTGCAGATCAGAATAAAATATTCCTCTTAATATAGCAGTAAATGATTGAGCTGCTTTTGCTACACCAGTCCATAAGATCCATGATATTGTAGCCTAGTGTCCATGGAATTGCAGCAGGGAGCAAAACATATGTCTGGAACTTCATGGTCTCACAGGACAAAGCCAATAAATAGGTTTATTGTGTTCTATGAAAGTATTTTAGGTAACATCAAATTATATCAGGCCCTAAATATAATTTCATGTTTGAAGCAGAATTAATGCAACTTTTTTCTTTGCCAATGATATTTTCATGCCCCCTTCTAAAGGGAAAGTGCTTAAACTTAAGGTTTATGCACATGCTGTCAGCTTCTGCAGAAACTCAGCCTGGAAATGAAGTTAGAAAAGTCTGTGAAAGAGGAGGAGGAGGAGAGTAAACTGTTCAAGTGGAGAAGAAAACAGCTTGGATCATATAGCACAGTATTTCTCTTGTTCTTCATAGATGAAGACACCTGCATGTATGTACATACAAGACAGAGAAAGGAAATGGAGATGTATTACCTTAAAGAAATCCATTGGAGGCTCTAGAGGCCCACATGATCAACTGTGTTAATGAATTTCTAAAACTTAGAGAAAAGAAGTTCTCTGGCTTGCTGTTTGACTTTCATTGTACAAATCAGTTGATACCTCAAAGAACATACACCCTTAAATCTTGGCCTTGCCATTCTATCAGTGAAGTATTTCTGTGATGGTTTTAACTGTTCCAGAGCAGAATCTGTTTCAGTTTAGAGTCTTAAGGAAATCTGAACTCCCTTGCAGTTGTGGTATGAAGTGCAGTTTGTTTTCTGGGAGCCAGACAGGCTGGGATGCTTTCACTGCTCCTTGTGTTCCGTGACTTAATAAGTGTTTTACAAGTATCCTCATTTTTATTTTTGTAATTGTGGTCTTCCAGTTCAAATTTGAAGGGGGAAAATTGTGAGTTAGTATTTCAGAGTTCATTAAAAACTAAGAAAAATTCATCCACTCAACTTGATTTAAATGACTTCTAGTCTTCATTTAAATTCTTACTCCTTGTATGGCATGATTTTAATGCTTGCTTGTTCTCCTTACAGAATCTGGCAAGTGGATTGACTTGCCATCTGTGTGTTTTCCAGTTCCTTTAGAATATTCTAAGTGACCTGTAGTTAGGGAGAGACTTAATTCAGAGGTGGATAGAGAACTAATCTCAGTTGTGCTCAGTAAAGGATTATACAGATCAGAGAGAGAAACAGCCTGGGTGGAAGTGAAAGTTTATCACCCTTGAAGCTACAGAACTAATATGGCATTATTAGTACTTCAGTTCATGCTGCAGCCTAGGAACTTTAACTGAATTAAATCAATTTTTGGAAGGAGTGCTTAACTTTTCTTCTCTCTTGTTTGTTCAGGATTGATATTGCCCAATGGAGATATCAATTGGAATTGCCCGTGTCTGGGTGGAATGGCTAGCGGTCCCTGTGGGGAACAGTTCAAGTCAGCCTTTTCTTGTTTCCACTATAGCACAGAAGAAATAAAGGGATCAGACTGTGTGGACCAATTCCGTGCCATGCAGGAATGCATGCAAAAATACCCAGATCTTTACCCTCAAGAGGATGAAAATGAAGAGAAGTCCAGCAAAGATTTGGAAACTACTTCTGAGGAGGCGTCTGCTGCCAAAGAGGAGGAGGGATCTAGCTAATGAAGATGCAAGGAGGCTGTTGTCTCCATTTCTCATTTTCAGAGACATGGACTTTCTCAGTATGTCTGTCTTCTGAGTAGTGAGGAAATGTTTCACCATGTTCTGTGCACTGTATCATAATAAATAATTTATTGCCGAAGGAGAAATCTCAGAGCTACAGCCTTGCAAATGTACTGCAGAAAGAGTGAGTGTGTGTATGTACTGTGTAACCTGCTATCAGACACAGTTAATCCTTTAACAGCTGGTTTTTACCCTCAAGTTTTCCTTGAGTTTTGACTTGAATAATGTCTTGAAATACATAGCTTTCAACTAAAATTCCACTGGCACACCAGGTCTGTTTTCATTTCACTATGTTCTGATCAATAGCTGCTCTTTTTGAATGTATTCTGTTCTATCAGTAGAAACTTCATTAAATGATTGTTTTTCCTTAAAGATTTTTTCCTTTGTCAGTGATACAGGATACTGAAAATCGCCTAAATCTAGAATTTCTAAAATAATTTCAAATGGTCTTATTAGGTTATGGTTGCATTTTACTACTGGCATCAGATCAGGACTGCCAGAAAAATGTTGAATGCACATCTTTGATTTCATTTGCTTATTGTGATGGGGTTTGCATTTTTAAAAGTGGTGTGTTGTGCAACTGATGATAAAGATGGATGGAAAGAATGTTGGTCACTGGCTTTATTTTTGCTCTGAAACCACAGAATTTGGGTTTCTTCAATACCTGCTCATTCAGTGTGTAGATGGACACTTGAAAAATACTTTGAGAAAAGAATAAATTGTTACCTGGTGTAATGATCTCAAAACAGATACTGTGACTTAAGTGCATATTAAAAAACAAATACTTTTTACTTCCACTGGATTCTCCTGTGTATTTGTGGGGTTTTTTGCTTGTTTGGTTTTGAGAACTGTTCTGTGCTATAAGCAGAGTTTGAATCAGTTTGTGGGTTGTGAAGATCAGTTGCTCCAGCTTTTTAGATTTTTATTCTTGCCTCATTCTTTTCTTCCCACCCTCAGGCAGGAAAGCATAAAAATCCTAAAGCATTTAATCATTTTCAGTAGCTATAATAGATGGAATTATGAACCAGCACTACAGAAGACCTGAACCACTCTTAAAGTACTTCAAAATTATTTAAAAGATACACATAATTTAATAATAATTCACCATAGTTTAATACTTGTGGATAAGGGAATACTATGTTGTTTGTCTTTCCTAACAAAACATGGACTATGAGAAGTGTTTTACAAAAGAAATTGTACCTGTGGCTTCAGTAACTGTTCATTGGAAGGTTATTTGGTTTGAGTTTGTTGGTTTTTTTCCTCTACTTATGTGTTGGTTACCTCAACCTAAGCATGAGTTGCCAGTGATGTAGCCCAGAAAGCGCAGCAACGTTTAAACACTTGCCAGTCTCTGGGCAGCCGTCTGGAGTGCTCAGCAACTACTTCCATATAACGTTTTGGTATCTTTGCATAAGTTATTTTGGTGCTACTGATGATGTTTCTGAATATTTACGGGGAATTTCTGTTCAGTTTTACTGTGTGTTTGAGCTGTTTGTATTTCAGTGCAGCTGTCGGATCTTCCAAAAAATTGTAGGCAGTGAAGCAGCTGACAACTCCTCGGTTCTGAGGGCAGAGATAGCAGGTACTCTTGGCATCTCTTTGCTTTTCAGAGAAACAAAGTGTCACAGATCTCCTCAGTGTGGCTCTTTCAGGCATAGGAAGCCAAATGCCAAGTTAACCTGAGTAAATAGGCACAAAAGCAGCAGAGATAAACTTTGGCACTTGGGCAGTTGGACCATGAAAATGGACTCTTAGGCAATAGATAAACACTGGGCACCAAATTAAAAAAAAAAGAAAAATCACATGCACCCAAGCTTTTGGTTGTTCAAATGGAAATGCAGTGCCTTCTTTGTGAGGAAGCAGGAGCTGTTTGTGAAGGGGTTCTCTGTTCTAACAACGGGTTGCCTCCTTTTTCTTTTTTGCTGTGCTTTTCTTTCCCACGTTGCCTCAGTTCTCTGCGGGGTTTGGATTTATCCTCTGTAACAGTATTTGTTGCATCTGTGTACAAAACATAAAATGCTCGAATCCTGGTCTGCATTAGGTAGGGACCTGAATCTAAAACTGACAGAAGGAACTTGCAGCATATAATCTGACATGACTGAAGGTGTGTTTAGAATGGATGTGCTTCTTTCTGACTGCTGTGGCTTGGTAACCCGTTGTGCTGCAACCAGTAGAAATATGAAATATGTGTAAGGGCCTTACATTAGAAAATGAAAAACACTATGTAATATGTTTGAAGTGTTTCAGGAAAAGGAAGTCATAGCTCTAATCCTGAAGAGTTCTTTGCTGATTTTTTTTATATGTAAACTAATGCAGTTGTCAATGTATAGATGATGTAACTCCTTGTTTCTATTTCCCAGCATTCTTTATTTGCATGATTTTCCTCTTACACACTTGCATGCTCAAATCAAACAGTAGTTATTTTAATATATAATAAAGATGATAAAATGATCTTTTGCAATATGTGACAAGCTTGTGAAATAAGCAGATGATAAAAAGTTGCCCT
Organism: Myrmophylax atrothorax; assembly: GCA_026770055.1. Classification (NCBI taxonomy): domain Eukaryota; kingdom Metazoa; phylum Chordata; class Aves; order Passeriformes; family Thamnophilidae; genus Myrmophylax; species Myrmophylax atrothorax. The sequence continues at coordinate 11,117,594 of JAOXXN010000175.1, read as the reverse complement.
TTTTTTGTGAATACAAAACTTAGAGCTGCATATTGTGGTCTTGTTCTAATGTGTTTCTTATTTTATATATATATATTTGATAAGTAATATTTGCTTCTCTGTCTGCCATCACTGAGCTACTTGGAGAGAGAGTAGCAAATTCAAAAGTTTTTGAGCAATTGTGTTCATGGAGTTGTTTTGTAATGATTTTATGCATGGTGTTATCAGGTACTTAAGTCAGATGTTACTCTGTCAAGTCAAAAGTAATTGGGGGGGGGGGGGGGGGGGGAAAGAAAAGGT
>JAOXXN010000175.1:11085709-11110549 GCA_026770055.1 Myrmophylax atrothorax | reverse complement strand
CCTTGTAAATGATTCTCTGGGTGGAATCAGGCTCAAGTTAGGAACTGACCTGTAACCTGTGTATGATGCACTAAATAATTTTGCACCATAAGGCTGTACACTCTTTGAAAAAGTAGTCATGTCCTGAGTTTTCTGTCTAAGCACATGAGAGGAGAAGGGATGGCAAGTCTGCTTTCATCACTTCAGCTAGGAGCATGTTGAATGGAAACACATGAACTAACTACGCCTTTCACTGCAGTGTTACTAAAAGGCAAAGTCCAGCACTGTGACTTCTGAGGCAGAAATTATTTGCAGCCAGTTCGAAGAATATCTGATACTTGTTTTCCCAAATACGCCTTCCAGGGTTTCACCAGGCTGTTCATGTTCACAAGGAGTTTGCCAGTCCTCGAGTCCTCCTGGCCTGCTATAAGGTAGTCTGTACCTAGTTTAAAAGAAGGAAAAAAAAAAAGGAAAACCTTAACTAAATAAATAGAAAAAAGCAGAACTAAATGCAGAATTTCTCTATTTCATAAAGATTTTTGAATCCAGATCTTTCATAAAGATCCTTTGCCAGCTTCATCCAGCTGCTGGCTCCCAGGCACACAGATTATATTGTCATGATTATGCTCAGAAATTACAAATACAAATTGATTTAGTTCCAATGGCCTTATCACTTAGAAATTCAACACCTCCATGTGCAGTTGGCCAAGTTTGAGTCTGATGTGTCTATCCTTTGTTTTAAGCCACTGTGACTCCATGGGGTTTCAGAAGTGTTGCTGATGGTCTGATGAGTAGCAGGATCTGATCTGGACATACATGGAAGCTGGTATATACGTGGAAAAAGTAAGCCAGACTTCCTAGATTTTAACCTTAAGATACAGGTAGCAGGACCTTAAAAAAGAGGTCTGTGAACAAAAAAGTGGGTAACTACACAGGGAGACAAGAAACAAGCACTGCTGATAAAATCATGTCATTGCCTTAGAAGATGTCTAAGCACTCTCTGTTGTAATAACTGTAGTAAGTAAAATTTCTTCATTGATCAGAATTTAAAGAAATAGAAAGGCACCTATGGCAAGTTATGAGTGATGCTCTGCACACAGATTTGCAGGGATCTGCTGGCTGCTATTTAGGCCTTTGTCCCCTTCCTGCCATTACCACCCTTGAGAATGTGAGCTGGGAAGCAACTGCTAAAGCTTGTAGAGAAAGGAGAGTAAAGGTAGGTGTAAGAGTCCCAAGAAGAGAGGAAAAAGTAACATTTCCACCATCAGTCAAGATACACTGTGCCCTTGGAGAGGAGAGCAGTGACTGTGATCTGTCCATAGCTTTAATTTACTTCAAGAGACAGTGGCATAATATCTGTATCTCTGGCATCCAGATTGCCGTGCCTTGTGTCTTCAGCCCTGTGTTTCTGTAGAGGTGCAGAGTAAAGCTAGAGAGGTACCAACGGGGAAAACATCCTGTGATATTTTCCCACTTCAAATATCTGGATTTTCTTTTCCTTACAAACGTTCTAGTCCCAAGTATTCTGGAAGATCAAATAAAGTCCCTGAAAGTAAAACATTTCCAGGAGGTTTAGGCTCTTTGGTAAAACTTCCTTCTCTGATAAGATTTTTTTTTATGTGGTTGCTTATTGACTCCTTTGGTGGGAATGAATCAAAGGACACTGCCCCAGAAAGGCTGATCATAGTTGATGTTCATAAGGAATTGTCACCACTGTTTATAGGGGAAGTAAAACACCTGGTGAGCATTTTGTCCTTACCAGGATTGAGAATGGGACATGTGCAGCCCCTGTTGGTCCAGGATTCTGGGTAAATGCTTCTGTTGCTCCGAGGAATTTTCACTTTGCCTGATTTCAGGACCTTCTTTACTTTCACAACAACTTCTGCATGGGTCCCTTTGTCATGAGCAGAGAGGATTCTTGCTTTTATCACTGTCAGAAAACATATTCGGATAGAGATCAATAGTGAATTTCTAAATGTTTTTTGTTTTATGCTGATATACCTTGAAAGAAGACATGAAAAGTAGTCCCCAAACTGCAGTTTTACGGAAAGTACAATGCTTCTCCATTTCACTTGTGGTTCTTCTAAATAAATTTGGAGAAGAAAAACTATATTTTCCTTTTGAAGTAGATAACTCATCCTTTCACTGTGTTATTTAGCAACTATCTTTAATGGGCTGATACCCAACTTGGCAATCCTACGAAAGCACTTGTATGTATACATATGGAAGGGTCAAAACCCCAGACCAGCAGCTATCAATCTGATTGTTAGTACACTGAGTGTAGACTTTTATGTTTTCCATTTTGAAAAGTTGTGTTGAGCTTTAACACTGGCCTCTCAAAAATTTTGTCTTGTGGGAAGGGACTGTCTACTCCACAGGAAGGAATTCAGGAAGTTTCCCATCAGACTGCAGACATGTCACATGGCTAAAATTCTATGATTGCACAACAAACCTGAAAAAGCATTTTTGTTTTGTGGTGCAACATCTGGTTGTCATGACAAATTTCTACTCCTTTTGATTTAATAGAATCCTATAAATTTTTGGCAGGGCAGCCTCATCTATATCAGCCGCACAAGCAGGCTTTGTTGTGTCATGGCACAAGCACATAACACCTTTGCATCCCAGCATTTTTCTTTCTTACTTGTGATGGCATGAGCCAGGTGTTCATAAACAGCAGTATTAAATACGTTCATGGTAAATCAGTGTGACCATTTGAACGTGCATAATGAGTGCAAAAACGATGGCAGTTCAGATGTGAGATTTTTATCATTTATTCTTGATGTAGAGGCCAGTCATTCCACTGACCACCCCTTCTGCTGTCAAGAGGGAACTGGCTGCGTGGGAAGGAGACACCACGGAGCCTTGCATGAAAAGTTCTCATCAGAAGTTGGACATGTCACTAAACAAAGAAGGCAGAAGAAATCCTACCTCTCATACCGTGACTTATCCAATCCTGTCATTTTTCATAACTATTGTCTAACAACATGCACAAAGAGAACATTGCGAAATTATCGTACCTTGAGGGCATGTTACATACTTACCATAGGCATACTTCATTTGGCAGAAGTCAGTGACACTTCCAAGCACCTTTTCTTTGCACACACACTTTTCTAGCAGGGAAAAACACCAGAACACAAAAGATTGGAGAACAGCCAGGACATGAGAGAGAAAAGAACAGCAAATGATCCTCAATTATAAGTTAGATATCTTTAGCTCCCATAACCTGTATGGACCTTAACAGGAAGTTTGAGAGTGAGCTCAGTTATTTTCAAATGTGTTTCTTGTTATATGATACCATAATTGTTCTGAGATCTCATCAGTACTGTCAGGTAAAATGCAGCTGCATGAAGTCTATTGTACAGTTAATAAACTGATCCTAATGAGAAGATTTGTAACAATGAGATCCAGATGTAAATCATGTAAGTAATGATACCCTTGTCTGATCCCATAACCTAAGAAATGCTCATTCTTCTGGTATTAAGGCAGTATCTGTCTGGAAGATAAGCTATGCCATAAGTGGCACTGTTACCTCTGGGTCTTACCAAGCCACTGATGGTAAGTGCTGATCTTTACAGTTCTCAGGCAAAACTTAGAACTATTGAAGTACTAAAGGTGGCATCACATTGCTACTTTGTAACTTAAACTGGATACAGTATGCTTTACTTTCCCTCCTGAGCTGTCATGCCTTGAGGAATATCTTAGTCTTAAAATCACCTGCATTCCACCCAAGAGGTGGTGTGTTTCAGTGATGGCTGACACGAGTGTACACGAGTGTTTTACAGAGAGCATTTGAAGTTCTGAACCGGAACCCAGTGCTTGAGAAGGAACTGTAAAATCATAAGCATTATGACTATAATTATGACAAAAAAGGGAGAGTATTTTTTCCACACAATTCATGACTTACAATGTGTTTTCAAAACCAAAGTTGGATCCTACATTTAGCTGGGAAAATAACAATGCAAGTGTAATGATAGCCTACAAGCTCAGATTAGTGTATGTTGCCAGCAGATGGGGGACAGAGAAGCTGGAGATGAGTGGGTGGGTTTCAGTCAGGATGGAGAATGAACTGTCACTGAGTGAAGTTGGTAAATGTTCCCAGACTCTAGACTGTACCTGGGTGCCTCAGTGCAGAAAATCCCTGCTCGTGGTCATTCCATTTCCACTCCTCTTCGCTCTCATTGGTTGGTGTTTGGACAAGGTCAGGGATTCGTCCCCCAATGGGAATGTTAAAGAATGGCTCACTGTTGTAGCTGGGAGGACAAATAAAACAGAAGACTTGGTTAGGACCAGACATGGATGGGAAGTAGGTGTTTGAGCACAGGGCTGTATCCAGACAGATGGGCTTGCTTTCCTCAGATTGGGAGTGCAAATAAGAGCAAGACTTCATGCCAGATAGAGATCCCATGACCTAGGCTATTGAGGCCTTACCAATGGGGACTTAGCATCTTTTAAAGTACCTATAAATTGTGCCCTTTTTGCTTTTGTTTGTTTGTTTATAGAGAATTACATAACAAAATTAATGGCCACTTGTTGATAGCCCTGGGACCTGAGAACAGCTTTAGGACCTGTAGAACTGCAGTTGCTCAGCAAATCACAGGATTTCTGTACTGATTAATGGCCCTCTAGAAACAAGATGGAGAATTTGTCATTCATTTTACCCTGGGCATAGATGAGAACAAGCTCTTCAGACTCTTCTATTTCCAAGGCAAACAGGCTCTTTAAAGATGCTATACACATCATGGAGTTGTGGAATTGCCTATTATTACTGCAAAGGGTCATCATTTCAAGATTGCTTTGGATAATACAGCAGCCTTAAGTGTGCCAGATACCAAATGTAATCTAAGAAACCTTTAATGATTTACAGCCTCCTTTTCAAATGATTGTGCGCCCTCCAATTACTGTTGTGGCTGGAGCATTTGTTAGTCTTTGTTTCATTTCACAGAATCCCATCGTGTAGTGAACCCAAAGGAAAGCTTCTTTACCTGTTGAAGCAGCGTCCAGTGTGCTGGTCACAGTCTCTGGCACAGTCACAGGGGCGACAGCCATTTTCCCCAAAGCCCCAGTAGCCCACGAGGCACCTGTCACAGTTGGGACCTGCCACACCTGGTTTGCAGTAGCAGAATCCCGTCCGGGGGTGGCACCTCCAGCTGCTGCTGAACGTTGCATTGGTTGAACCCATCGGCTGGCAGGCACAGGCTATGGAGACATAGCCAGAGGTGAGTCACAGTGTGTGCCGTGGGGGCACTTCGTTAACTGATGGTTTGGCAAGGCTGATAAACTTGTACCTTCTTGCTTATGCTCAGTGGTTTTAAGTCAAAACTGATAAACATTGCATTTCATCCTACATTTGCAATATTATTTTTGTTTCTTTTTTATTTGTTAAAGACAGCAAAACAAGTACAACTGGGGGCGTTTATACATGAAAGGCAATTCTTTCCTGCTACACAAATCTTGACCATACAGGATTTTGAAGTGGTACTAGGAAGCCTCCCCTGTGTGTTTATTTTTAAATGGACTTGAAGGTCATTCACTTTTACAGTGTGTTCCAAAAAGATTCATTAGTATGGACAAGGTACCAAATGATAGCTAGTGCCTACATCACCTTTCCTGTAAACACAGAGATCACAACACTACTGTTTCCTCTGGGGTAGATGCGGCTTATACACGTGGTTCAGGCAGGTGACCTGAAACATATTTTTGATTCTGCCTCCTAAAAGTGGACAAATTTCCTTCAGTGTGAGTTTTAGGGGACACTTCTCACCATGCAGTATGGTATGTGTGTAAAGAAGCTCATGATTTTTCTTTTTTTTTCCTAAAAATACAGGAGCAGATTTTTTTACAGGGAAAGCAAACAGAATTAGAGAAGACCTCTAAACTCACTAGACACATTTTACATATAGCTGAAGATAAGCAAAAAGGAGGAAAACCTCCTAAATCTTTCTAACACTTTTGCCAGTTTGACATCAGCCTGGCAACTCAAGACAACTTGGCAGTAAAACAGATAGTTACAGCTCCTGTGGGCAACTCTGCCTCCACAGACAATAAATTGTCATAATACCACATCCTTAGTACATTTCCAACGTGGCAGCATCAGGGAGTGATACACAGAGTGGTTCAAAGCCAGCAGTTGACCTCTCTCCATAAGGGCAGGGATTGTCAAGCCTAGTGCCAATAGCTCTGCAGAGGTTAAATACAAGCAATAAACAAACCCACTCATTTCTGATACTTAAACAAGTTTGATTAAAATGAGAACTGAGCTGAACTCCAAGCCTTCATGTGCAGCTCTGTTTTGTGTTAACAAAGCAGCGTGCCATGGCTTTTGCTTGTAGCAGAGACTGAAAAGGTAATGCATCACTACTTCATCCATCTGGAAGAGGGCAGAAATAAAAATCATGTGGCTAAGACCCGCTTTAACAGAGATTTTCAGTTAAATGTTGGACACCCAAGGTGTTTACATAGCTTGGATTGGGGGCAGCATTTTGGATACTTATCTGAACAAAACATGATCTCCAAAGCTTTTGAAGTTTGCCCATCATTGCTTCTGATCAAACTACTTTTCTTCATGATCTCACAGATAAGAGACCAAATGAACACTCTGATTCTACACATCATTTTCCAAGAGGAAGGGACAAGTATGTGACTATAATGAGTTGAAGGTGTAGCAAGGACAGAATTCATTTTCATCTGCCACCTCATATTTGATACTTAAGAAAATATCTTTTGAAAATAACACAAAAAAGAGTGAGCAGTTTTGTTTGAAGGGCATTTCTTTTATAACCCGCTTACCGTATAGTTATGTTTTTCACTATGCCTTGTGTTCTTTATGCAAATAATTTTAATAATATTATTACACTGCTGTAGACAGATCTCAGTCCATTGCTTTCAGGGGACACTGGCACAATAGCCTAAGGATTGAAAATAAGTGTGCTGTCATGGGCAGTGTGATCAGCACAATGAGCTGCTTGGCGGACAGCAGCAGGCTCGCCTGTTTGCCACTAAGCAATCTTGACTTTGGGAGCAAACCCAGGGCTTGTGCTGTCAGTTCTGGAGAGCAGGTGTAATACTGAAGTGCTCATTAGCACTGACAGTTTCAAAGGCAAGTTCTGATTTTTTGCTGCTAAACTTGAGGGTTTTGGGGTTTTTTTCCCCCAATTTTTGCAGAGCCAACTACAGCACCCTAGAAAAGGGCACACTTCGTGTGTCAGTCACTGAAAAAAAGTAAATGTCATAGATTTGGGAATAAGGAGAGGAAGCACAACTTTCTTACTGCTGATAGGTCTGAGATGTAAGAAGTAAGAGGTTGCCAACATCTGGGTTGGCTTGAATTCAGGTTTGTTTTCACTGTAATATCTCCGTACGTAGGATCTACTTGTGGAGGCTTCAGCTAAGCTGTCTTGCATTTCTGCAGCTTCTGGGTCTGTCTTTATTCCCATCTTCTTTCCAGTTTTCAGGTTTCATCAGTTAGAGTCACGTAACAGATGGGTAAATCATTTATGTCATTAAACTACCTATCCCCAACTGAGAGTGGAGCCTGATTCGGGAAGATGAGACCTTTACCCATCCTATCCCTAAGGGAAAACATTACAGCACAGTGACTGACAGCATTGGTGAAAGCTGATGAGGAGGTAAAGTGCCTTTTTTTTTTTATTTTGAGACTACAAATCAGAAAAAACTGATCTTCGCAGATAATCTGCAGGGCATAGTCTCCAGTTAGAAACTGGGACCGCTTCTGGTGGATCAGAAAGCTGATTCAATACATGTACAACACTTTCAGATGAGTTATACAAGTGGCTTGCAAACGCTTTACTCAGTCTGTGTTTATTTAGCATTTCAGCTTGGGTGAGTACATTGTCTGGCTTCCAGAGTATTACAGCAAAATCCCAGTTGTGCATCTAAGGTAACTCCTAAAATAAGAGCCCACATGTCACATGCTGAAGGGGCAGCTGTGTGTGACTGTGTTTTATCTGTTTAACAGTACCATGGATTTGCAAATAAACCTCACAATTAAAGGAACATAAAAGCAAGTTTGCAAAGCCTCACCCTTTTACATTTTCCAATATATGATAACACTTTTCTGGCTGATTTTTGCCTTTTTTCTCTTGGCAAAGCCTAGTTTTCTCTCCATCCACCTCCCTGTCTAACAAAACACCCGCCAATGTGACAAAGGCCTTGTTTGTCAAAGACATCATCAATTATGTTAGGGACGGTGTGCAGACAGTTCTGGCTCAGAGCTGGCTGGTTATTTGGGTTCTCCCCTTAATAGTAATGTAGTGAAAAAATTCATCATTGTACTTCAGAATTAGTTATCAGTCACAAAGTATCACAAAACATCTTGTCTTTTAGTCTCACTCCCATACTAAGTTTGTTTTGTGAGAAACTACTGTAAAAGGAGGAGAGAAGAAATAATGAAAAATGAATAATTCATACAGCAGCCTCCACTCAAGTCCTCAATAAATCTGTCTGCCCTCAGCACAGCTGTCTTCTCCATTTAATTAGACACAGATGTAAAATAAAATATTGGTTGTAACAATATGGTCCCAACATACAGAAAAACAGCAGGTGCTCAAGTAATTCAATGGCCTTTGAGGTATCTTGCCTTAAACTTTTGTCTGATAGTATTGCATGTGATATGAGCAGACACTGGCTATTTGATAAAAAATGAGCAAAATGAAAAAAAATCAAAGCCTTTTGAATCTGAAATACATACATGTGTATCTTTGGAGCAAATGACCAAATCAGGGCAATTTTTATAGCAAGTCAGGTGTGGGGATTGATTCTGCCAATGCTCTTTTGTAAATGAAGGAAATAAGATAGACAGCTCTGTGTGTGGTCAGGGCTGATTAAGACAGACTTTGAACCAAGATGTGATGGGGCCTTTGTGATATTAGAATTAAAAGTTCACTCTCCCTGCTCAGAAGGATGAGAAGCAGAGCCTTTCAGACCACGTGTGTGTGTGCATGTGCATCTGTGCACATTTTAATTTTCAACCCTTGTTCTCTGAGTAAAAAAGCTTGTTTTCCTGGAGACCCTTTTTAATGGGTCTACATGCCTGCATTATTTTTAATCTAAACGAGGAGTGAATACAAAAGAAGGTGTCATTCCAGAAGGATCCTTTAAGCCTCAGAATAAGCCACAGGAAAGAGCTGAGGATACAGCAGCTTTTCTAACCATTGGTTAGGAAACGATTTGGCTTCTGAGTCAAAGCTCCCATACAAGTCTATATCCAAACTGCTTAATCCTGTGTTGTCACCCCCAATAATAGGCAGGTGTGTGTCTTGCTCTGGGGCTCTTTTCATGCCTTTTTTTTTTTAAATATAGATCTAAGCAGTGTCAAAACAAGGCCTTGCACATGACCAAGCTCTCATTCATCTCAGCTGGTAGAACACAAGGAGCAAAGGGATCAGAGGCAGGCCACCTCAGACAAAAAGAAATAGCAGATTCACACTTCCATATCAAATTTCAACAAAATTTTTTTTTCTCCAGGGGAATATCCTTGGTGTCTCTCATTGGACGGTCAGCTAAGGGTGGTTTAGATAGTGCCAGGAAATCCAATTGTTATACAACTTTTTTTTTCCTAGCAGATTAATGGAGAATGCTATTCACTATTATGACTAATGCTTAAAGACTTTTTCTGGGCCTGGGCAGTGTCCTGTTAACTTTCTGGGAGCCTGAGGGGGATGTCACAGCTGAACCTAGACTTTGCTCTGGATGGCAGAGCACTCTTCAAGCGTGCTTTCTCAAAGGGATTAGCATAGCATTTCATTCAGCTTTTTCATCAGATTTCCTTTCCCAGCTCAGTATCTACTGTACACAAGGGTCAAGTTTGATCTCCCATTGAGGGTTGGTTTCTTTTTTTACCCCTCCGAGTCCAAAATGGGAAGCTGAGCTACAGGTTGCTCTCACCAAAACCATCCATTCAGTCTGCTGTTTGCAGTTCGTTACTGCTTTTCAAAACTTGCTCAGTGGGTGGGTTTTTCATTTAGTGTTGTTAGTCTGGCACTGTTTGCATCATTTTGTCAAAGTGAGATGATGCCTTGGAATTGGTATATTTAAATGCTAAAAACACTAATCCAGAAGTGGAAACTCTTCCATTTATAATCAGCAGGCTGAAGTATGAGAAAAATGTACCTGGTTGTGTGATTCTCTAATTTCTTACATATTAACAATGCTCAAAAACAGTGGCTGCTTTTTTACTGAGTAACCAGAGCTATTTTTAGAGTCACACTACCTGAACAACTTGGACAAACCAGATTAGGTTTACTAGCAATGCAAGTTTTGCAACTAAAGGATAGAGAAGAAGGCCTCTAATGTCAGCTCTAGGACTTTGGAGCTGATGCAGTCCTGGAGACAACACCTTACCTCTATCAAACTGAGCCTGTTTGAACCAAAACTACTCTGCCTGTCTCCATTGCTGTTTCTGGTTTTGCTGTCAATGATAACCAAAGTAGTGAAGCATTCCCTGAAAATTCTCTGTAGAGATACAGCATAACACAAAGTACACACAGACACACTCCCTGTAGTGCACATGGGAATGTGTTTGGGGATCAGGTCTTCCATCATACAGAAAATTACCCTATTAAGCTAATTTTCCAAGTCTTATTATGGGAATTCTCTTCTTCTTCACCCTAAATAAAAAAGAGGCACCTCCCTCCCAGGTTTCTCTTAACTCTGTAGTTATATCTAGTATGCCTTCTATTTCCAGAGGCACAAGGATCATGTACACACTGACTCTCTGGAGGGAACTGCAATGCTCTTTCCTTGTATCTTAATACAGCAAACATTCATGCATGCCTTTACACACCTGAAAAAGATCCCATTGACTTGAATCATGCACAGATAGGGTCTGCAATAATGCTGAATCAAATTTAGATTTGTCTCAACCAATGGAAACTCTAGTGCAGGCTAGTGATCCAGAGTACCTCTTAAGAGAATAGATATGCTTTAGAGGGCAATTCAGATCATTTATCTCAGGCATCTACCTTAGACTGCAATAAATTCCCCAGAGGTCCTGCTGTTTCTCCACTGACAGTACAGGGAGCCTAGAAAAGACAACTTTCAGGTGACTAAAGCAGGATGGCAGCTACCTAGGCATGAACATGCAAGTCAGAGTGGAGACAGTTGTGTTTGGGGGCCTTCTGCTGGCAGCAACATGTTCCCAGGTGAAAAGAACATTATTGTGCTTGACTGGCATGACAGGAATAAAGCTCTTTCAACAAGGTATGTTTCTGAACAGTTTTTCTTTTGCTTTGCACAGTATTGGCAGAGGGTACTGAGAGACCTGTAACCAGAGCAGACAAAAGAGGCAGAGGTAGAGTCAAGGTCTGATTTCATCCAGGCAGACTGTTCTAGGGTTTCCACACAGATAGGCTGTATTTTCAAACAATGTTTTTTCCTCTTCACTGCTCTCCAGTGCTCCTTGACTTTAGCAGTTATCTAGTATTACACACGATGCTGGTTACTGCACCATCACCCTGCTGCTTGATACAAGAGTTCATACACAGATTCTTTCAGGTACTAGGAGATTGAAAGACAATCTTCTGGCACAACAATTTGTTCTCATTACAATATTTCCCTGTAGCAAATCTGGTCAGAGTAGAAACAGGACTAGAAAGAGGCCACCATAGTACACTGTGGCATACAGGGTGAGTCAGATAAGCTCACCCCCAGCCCTGTCTGCTGATCAGTGTTCTGTGATGAGCACTGTGAGACTGAAAAGAAAGGGTTGTGTGGAAACAGCCTGTGCTGTCACCACATTCCAGTGGGAAGAATGCAAAAGATCAGAAGCACAGGATATGTTGGGCACAGAAAGCTTGAGCAGTATCACAGGCCACACAGTCCTACATAGAGGAGTAACCTGAGTATTTAAGAGGAATCACCTTGAAGAACATGAACAGGGTGAAGAAAGCTTTGAAAGCTCGTGATGTCATCAGGCATGAGGTTGATGACAAAGGATGAAGTTCTCTGTGCTAGCAAGTGATGTCTGAGCTATGGGGAAGGAAGACTATCCAAAGGGAAAAATGAGATTATGTGTTTTGTTGAAAGTAGCAACCTCCCAAATAGATGCCAAATGGAATCAGGTATGTGAAGCCTGGCAGGATACTCAGGAATTGTTTACACTAAGTGAGGGAGATCTGGGCTGTTTTCCACACTGACTGGGTGCAAACTACTTTGATCCAGAGGTTGTACACTCTTTGTGCAACCACTAGTGCCTCTGCACCCAGTCACTTCCTAACACATTCAGTTGAAGTGTTAATGATGCAATTAATTTGGGCAGAGCACACCATACTACAGTTGTGGAATCCAGAGATAAGTCTGAGCTCTGATGTATTTGTTTCCAAGTTAATATGCATGGCCCTATGCTTCCTGCATCCATTATTGTATATATTTATGTGTACCAATGTTGAACTACAAAATGGAATTTAACAATAACTTGCACATAGGCACACACAGTCTTGAGGTGCAGAAAAAACCCAGGTAAATAAAATATGGCTCAACAAAAGAGGAACCATACTAATTTAAACCTAAATACAAGAAGCATGTACCTTTCCCACAAAAGCAATGCATTTGAAGAACTGTAGTAGTCACCACAAAAACATGTGATACCAGGGGGAGAAATAGACACAAAAAATCAGGATGATCATCTTTGATCAAAAAATTGTAGGTTAGGAAAAGAATACAAACAAAAGACAGTGACATGCATTAGTTACCTCTACAGGAGTTATTGATTCTATAGAAATTGTTTGTTTTGTTCTTTGAATGATTTTTTCACCATTCATTTTTCATCAATACACATAACATGGTCACTTACGTTTGCAGACCTCCACAGAAGACATGGGTTTCCCTCTGTCTCGGTAGTACCCTGGTTTGCACCTTTGGCACCGATGTCCCTCTGTGTTGTGCTTGCAGTTGTCACAGACTCCCCCACTGCGCTTTCCTGATGCCAACCACACACTCAGATCAAAGTGGCAGCTCTCAGCGTGGTTATGACAGCGGCACTCTGATGGAGACAGGTGAACATCCTTCAGGTTTATATACTACACACAGCAATACTGGTCAAATAGTACCGTTTTCCAAACCAATCTGATGATATTTTGAACCCTGCTAGAACCTGTGGGGAATGTGAGGGGACATAGCTGCATTAAAACTGGATTTCTGGCTTGTAAATTCCACTTCCCAATAACCACACTGGGTCAGCTGCAGAAAAAAACAACACACATAGTGAAGCTCTCCATCAGTGACCAGCAATTTATCCCCAGTTTATGTAATGGCATCATTAGTGTAAATGGACAGAAGTCTTTGTCAGGGAGCTTTGCCTGCTGGCATGGTGAGTGCTCATCCTGAAAGCCTGGATGAGTAACCTCCCTTCCACTTACTTCTACATTCATTTGGGGCCCCTGTTTTTCCATCTCCTGGCTTCCAAGGCTGATCATTGTACAGGGGAGCACATTTCTCACAGTGGTCTCCTGCTGTGTTGTGCCTGCACACACACTTCCCATGGACCTGTCAGGGAAAACAGACTACAGTCAAATAGCTGCAAGCAAGAACGTGGAGTCCCCAAGAGCCTTGTAAGGAGATGGGACTTCTGCACAATTCCCACACAGCTGCCTGGCTCTCTTAGGAAACCTACAAAGCCTGGAGCTTAAATATGTAGCTTTATTTCTTCACACAGTTGTTAATTATGTAGAATTTTTTCTCTATATTCTAAAATTCATGTAGCAACAATTTCTTTTTAACTCACAAGTTGACTGTTTTACTACTGCATTGATGAACAACCTCTAGACTGCTTACATTGGGTGAGCTAATAGTTTATTTTGATTTATAAGTTCAGGATGAGCATGCAAAGACTCTAAGCAGGCAGTTCCCTCCAGGAGTACCAGATACAATCTGGGCTAGCAAAGCTCAGTCTAACACAGGAGGCTAGGCCCTGTCTTATTTGACATTAACAATGGTCTGGAAGAGAGAGTAAATAGAGGGAAATGAAATCACCATGAATTGTTCAATTATAAATTGTGAAAAGAATGAGCAAATAATCCCAGACCTCCTAGCACAGTTAAAAATGTAGCAAAAATATTAAAACTGAAAATGACAAAAGCACTGATGTTTGAATTTAGATACAGTAGGCACCAACCTGTAAACTTATATATGAATATGCATACCTTAGGTTAGCAGAAAAGGCACAGTAAAATTTTAGGCTGTGCAACTAAGAGCACTAACTCCAAGTGGAAAGGAAATTGTACCTGCAATGCTACATTTAATTTTAAACATTTTATTACCAGATAAATGAAGAATTGGAAGACATTAAACAAAAATGAGCAAAAACTGGACAACGGAGCTTATCTACAAGCATGAAGTACATAAACCCACCTAATATAGAAAACTACCCTTTACAAAATACTTAAGGGGGAAACAAAGTGCCAGAAGTCTAAAACTGTCTGAATAGTTCTCTGTGCCTATTTGCTTGAAAAATTACTTGAAGAAACAACTTGCTTTCTTTGTACTTATCTGCCTCCATTGGAACACAATAATGATTTTAATCATAGAAATATTCTAGTGTTCACACCGGAAATCTGATCTTGGAAACTGAACTAGTTCACCTTCAGGTTACTATTGAAACTGGTTCTGTTCTCAAGTCATTTCTCACACCAGGACTGTAACAGCCAGTTCCACTATACACTGTGATTTGGTGCACAAGACTGTAGTATGGAGCCACATTCAAGAAGAGCATGCCAGAGGGGTTTTTATGTTGTTATTTACACCTGTCTGGTCTGTTGTTTTCTTTTTTGAATAAAGAAACAGGATTCCAATACCTGTTTTCAATGCATAAGAGCAAAGATTATCCAGATAAATTTGAGGAGATATCCAGCATAGGGAATGAGAGAAGGGGAAAGGTGGTACCATACATAATATTCTACACTTATCACAAGAGAAGCTGTTAATTAATAGTATATATTTCACATGCAAGCAGACACTTGTACTAAAGCAGGAAATATACAGAAATAGGGGCTGGACCCCTGTACGTCCCTGGGCTGTTGAGGATGCTGACCTCTGTAAGCACTGGCACAGCTCTGGCCCGCTGCACATTACACAAAAAACAGAGGCTGAAACTTCATCTTGACTGGGGTGTGAATTGACTCTAATCCTTTAATCTCACCAGTAATCTGAATTATGGTTTTCCACAGTCTTTCCTAAAAGTCAGACTTGCCCTTTGCAGTCTCCCCCTTCCCCATCAGACAGAGCAGGTAGGTTGGGACCAAGAGAAGCATTCAAAGAGCAGTTGCATCAATGTGCTCCCCTGCCCCCAAACTCTTATGCCTGCAGCAATTTGCTCTCCGCTCCCCTGGTTTCTAATCCTCCCAGAGCAGAAATGTGATGTAGCAAGCAGAGGGATAGGCTGCAGCTGATGCCATCGCCCCTCCATGGCCAGCTGGCAGATTTGCTGCCTCCTCACGGAACACTGAGCACAGACTTCAGGGTGTGCATGTCTGTCAGAGCTCAGCACCAGCAAACCTCAGGGGGATACAGCATGTAGCACATTACATGGTGCCTCTCCAGACCTTTGCACAAGAAAGTCACCCACATTCAAAGCACTGAATAGGGTGACAAATTACAGAGACAAAGACAAAAATACTTATAAGCAACAGTGTTGTACTTGTCCCTATTTGGGTTTGGCTTTTCAGGCTTTACATTCTCCCTTGTGGACACAGGGACTGCTTTTCAGAAACCCAGAGAACAGAGAAAAGATAGAGTGAACCTGACCCAGAACCATCATTTTTAATATCTCCAAACTTCAAGCTCCATCTGGACTTTGCAGCTTATTCCAAAATGGATCAGAATAAAATCTTAGTTCTATTCACTTCTTAGGGAAGTGCTTCTTCAAATTTATTTCAATACAAAAATCTGCAAGTTGGCCAAATCTTTCTTTTAATATATACAGAAACTGTGCATTCACTACTTTTAAAAAATACATGAAAAGTGCTGAGATTGCCATTTCTCAACTGTACAGAATTAAACCATGCAATCTTGTTTTAGCCTTGAATGACATGATCAAATATTCATTATTCTACAGGACCCTGCACTTACAGTGCACAGCACAGATGGTGTGAACACTCATAAACAATTATTTTATAGAAAATAAACAGGAAAATTCCATGAGAAAGGAAAAGTACAGTTTTTCTTTGGAAAGTAGATGTGCTGGTTTGCTCATTGCCCAAAGGCTTGCTGTAAACTGTTGTTTGTGGCATATTGTGAGTAGGACAGAGGCATAGAGGAAGCTTCCTGCATGTGATTCCTCCTATGGAACCACTTACAAATTAAGTGTGGAGAGAAGACTGGCTCAGACAAAAGGGCTGAAAAGTCAAGCAGCCAGCCCACAGGAGATCCACTGAGCAGGCAAAAGGAAACAAGGGAGCTGGCATAGAACTTTTTAGGAAGTGTTAGACTTGAGGACTAACCTTTTTTGCATAGGTTTAAGAACAAGGAAAAGAGACTTGATGGGTATTGGTGCAAAGGATAAAGAAGGAAAAAGTAAGCCTGCCATGTGTTATCTGTGGATGGATATCTCATAAAAGATCTTTTTCCATGAAGAGTCATCTCATAAATGGCATTTATAGGTGAAACAGATAAGGAAGAGAGTGCAACAGGAAGGGAGGAGGAATTACAGGAAGAATTTGGATAGGAGAAGAGAGCAGAGACAAAGAGCTCACATAGAACACACAAGAAAGGTGATCAATGGATTTAAGTTGCCACTGCAGAAAACTGGTTAATACAGGAAAAACTATGCTGTGAAAGAGACCTGTTACATTTAAGTGTGAGGTAAAATAAGGGTGAGTAGCTGCAAGTAACAAGACAAAACAATTTGTTCTGTTAGAGAGAAAGAGATAGGAGAAGGAGCCAGAGACTAAAGTCCAGGAAGGAACAAGAATGAAATACAGGAAACTGTCAGATAAAATAGGAAATGGGATATCTGCTTAGGGAAGGGAGAATGTGAGAGTCACACTCAACACCAGCACAAAGAGAACAGGCATGTCCCTGACTTTTTATTCATTGCTGAAATAAGGCCACATTTCTCTCACAAAAGTAGGTTCAAAAAACTAGGAAACTGTGATCTCCACCAAATGCAAGACATTAGGATGCACTTAATCTCACTGAAACATAATGATTATCATGCCAAGGTAAGCAAATCAGAGAAGTACAGATTCAGGAAAACCACACTGATATTCTTCTATGTCCTAGAAAGCAGAGTCAGAATTATGAGGAGATAATGATTAAGGAGAGGATTGTCAGGAAACTGCAAGGACCATTTTTTTCTTGAAGTGTTGAAAAGCTACAAGTTGAGGATTATCACAGCCCAGGCTCTGCCTTACTGAGGGGGCAGTATCCCAAGCACAGTGAGCAGAACAGGGAGGTGGTGCCACAGTCCATTGACAGCCACAGAAACAACAAGGGGAGAGACCAGGGCAATACATGAACAGCAACAGATAGGCCCAGAAAGATTCTCACAATATGGGGTCAAGTCTATTCAGAGGGCAGAATGAGAGACAAGCTACAGCACGTGTAATGGGTCCAGCATGAGGGAAGGTACCTACAGCATAGCCTCAAGATCCATCCAGGACACAGGGCCAGAGACAGGAATGCACACGAGCACATCCACAGCTTATTCACACAAGGACTAACAGCCCACGGCTGAGTTTAAATAGAGCCCATCTGACCAATGAACAGAGAGCATGGGTCAGAGTCCCAGATGGGGCTGGTCAGGGCTGTTAAAGTTCAATTAGTGCCCTCAAGACAATAATAATTTGATTAGCACTGGATTAATGTCATTGGAAGCTTTAAGATATTTAACTACTAGGAGGCATCTGAGGAAAAAAATACTTCAGCTTCAACTTTCTGGATTTGGAGCTGGAAATCCAGGTGAAAGAGTCTTGAAAGCAAGATGTGAGCAACAGATGCATATGCAAGATTCATGGCATAAGTTAGGAAACTAGCCAGCTTTCAGCTAAAGCCTGAGTAGTTTATGATGCTGATTTATATGAATGCACAGAAATGTATTGGTACAGCAAGAGACAAATTGAGATCCAGGGGATTTCTGTCACACATCTCTCATGTTTTACTTTATCCTCAATGTTCAACAGGTGACACTGCGTCACTCGACATATCCTAATCTGTATCTGTAGATACTAAAGTATTTAGGCCTGTATGGACTTCCCTACAGTGCTCAGGCTACCAGAGCCTAAATTGCTACAGAACAGGACTGAAACCTTTATGATCTTTTCATCAGGACTACTACTGCAGGTTTTGTGCAATTCTAGGAAATAAGTGGTGTAGCATCTGAGTTGAAAGTATAAGGTACCTAACCAGAATGAACACATTTTTTGAAAGGAAACATGCTAGACACCAACCCAGAAATGTGCTTGAGTTTGGAGGATACGATTTGTCTAAAATAAAGGGGGAATTTGTACCATATTTTTGCTTGACTTCAAATTTTTAATAACTCGGAAGGACAGAGGTAATGATTTTTGGGTTGGACAAGATACAGCTCCTGGCAGGAATGGGGCCAGTACTTTAACGGGCTAATCTTCCTGAAACAACTGGAGGAAGCATGGGATGTATAAGAAAGTTCTTTTTTATATTTATGTAGGTATTCTTCAGTCAAAGTTTCTGGTGACTTTAGTGAGAATGTGTTAAAATAGGATCTTCTGGAGTGACCTATGAGACGAGTCTGAATATCCTTTTCCAACCTTTGTCTAAGTAATTGTTTGAGAAGTTGACTGTCATTTAGAGTCACAAGTTTTGAAGCACATCTTGCCCTGTGAAACTGTGAATCTCACTAACACTATCCACTACGATTAAAGAGAAATCTTCCTTGATGCTCCCCTGTCAGCTTCGTGGTCATCTCTGAACACAAATACCTGAAACTTTCTCACCCACCTGCATGTACCCACAAGGATTCCTGAAAAGGCTTTGGCCACCTGTGAGTATCAAAGGTGGCAGCAACACAATTTTCTTTCCATGTAGTTCATGTAATTCATTACTACCTTTTGCTGGCATAATTTATTTGATCTCCTATGTTTTTGGATCATTATGGGCATAGCTTAAAGTCCATATTCAGTTTCAAATTTGGGGAAAAAAATCAGCACAGGAATCTGTTTCTAGATTTTATTCTGATGTGATCCAGAAGCTCTTGTAACCTTATTTTTTCACATTCCTGAATCTACTCCCACAGCTGATGTATACAGGTAACTTTTTCATAAGAAAAACCTACTCTTTGAGTTGCCAGTTGCAACTCCTGCATCTCTGAGTGCTGGACATCATACAGACTGGCACAGCTTGGATCAGATAATGTGAAAACTTAGCTAGGGATTATCAGTAGAACTGCACAAGATATCTGAAGAGGAGGTAGATAATATTTGCAAGAGTTACAAGAGCCAAGTCACCTAGAAAATTGATGTAGAAAAACAAGTTTTACCTTATGTAACCTCCATTGTGCCATACAAGGAATCCTACTTAGAACCAGATCCTGCTCCCTTTGAAGTAAGTGGAAAACTTTCCATTTGCTTCATTGTGGAGGATCAGACCTACAGGGAGTCTAGTTTGTCTCTGTAAACAGGATAAAGAAGCAAAAGAAACATCCGAGGCCACTTGTAAGAATTTCCTGGCAGTGTAGGTACCAATAATTAACAAGCAAAAAAAAAAACTCCTAATGCTTTATTCAAAAACATTTTAATCCACATTTACTTTCCTTTCTCCATACTTACTTCTCATGGACTACAAAGAGAATTGTGAAATGTTTGGCAAACAAAAAGGACTTTAGTCTAGATTCTGTGTTCTGTCCATGTGCACTTTCTGCTTTGTAAACTTTTTTCTGGAATCATCTCTGGACTCAGCTAAAATGTGTCATCAAAGCAGATCCTAGACCTGACAGCTCTTACTAGCTTTGTTGAAGCTTAGTAAAGAAATAATCAATTTTAGAGCAACACTTAACTCTGTATATCCTACTACTGCAATATCTGGGACAGGATTATGTTCATTGCATCCAATTGTAGAAGAGTAGATGTATTCAGGTGGCCAGGTCCTGGCCTCCACTTAGAAGTAAATACTTCCTGCAGTTCCTGTGACAAAATGCAATCTCAGTAATTTCCCTCACTGATAGAGAAGATACTTACAAGAATTTGAATAATACAGGCTGTGATATTCACAAAGGAGAATTTTATCCTTAGCTACCACAAGAAGTTATTTAAGTCAAGTAGGAATGACATCACTGTCTCTTTTTTTTTTTTTTAGCTGAGGAAAGTTAAATAGAAACCAAGAAAACATGACTGTCAATAGCAACAAACTCTGAATTCAAGATATGTTTGTCCAGGAATATCTTTCCTATTATTTATAGCTCTCATCTTCATTTCTCAAAGTCTTCCTCCTGTCTGACATGATATTCTTAGTAGTTCATAAGGAAAATTTGATGCAGATAAATTGTGTGGAGGTGGGTGCATGGCTTGCTAAAAAAAAAAGCCACATTGAAAGAGCAATTCTTACCTTCGTGCTGCCAAAAAAAAGAAGTCAGAGAACATTTTCATTGGATCTTGCTGTATTTTCACAAACTTATGTCCAGAGAAAATTTGCAGGAAACTATTTCAAGGATTTCAAGCTATGAGGGATGATGCACCATTTAGATGTTGGTTTTACAATCTGCAGTTTTCTTGTGTTCATTCATTGCTATGACACTGTGGCACCTGCGATAGTTCTCACAGAGCTGCATTTCTCACTGGCAGCCTCAGTGGAGAAGCCAGGCACTGAATGGGTTGTCATGAACTGACAGATCCACAGATAAACTGATCACTGACAGGTCATCTGGTAATCACAGATCATCCAGTCCCTCCAAAATGATGTTGAAAGTGTCAGTTCAAAAGTGTCAAAAAATTTGCTTTAGTTTTCTCCATTATTTAGCCTATGGTCTAGCAATGTTAGAAGTATTACAACTCGAACAGATTTCTGTCGAGATTAAGAGCAGACTTACAAGTTAGCACAATCCTGTGATTTTCAAGACCAAAATGCAGAATGATCTCAGATTTTGGGCCTATCCCATGGCAAACAATTACAGTTGTTTTCTGCATGAAATTGCTTTTGTTTTTGTGAACTACTGAAGATAAATGCATCATAGGAAGACTCTGAACTCTTAAGAGGCTGAAACTTGTATTACTTAAGCCTTTCTGTGGAGGTCTATGTTTTGCCAGCATTTTATTTAATTACTTGACAGCAGCCCAGGAAACATGAAGCTGCTGTGCCTTCAGTCTTTGACATCACCCACACCAGCCACATTAAAAACTGTGTGTCTTGAGACTTGCTTGGCCCATCTGTACATTAAATATGTGGATTAAATCAGAGTATTTCTGCATGTGCAATGTTTGTTTCTAACAGCTTTTTTCCACACCCTGTGACTGAAAGTAGAGCACCTTCCCTCTGCCAAGAATTTACAAAATGACAAAGATTTTTTTGCAGTGTGCTTTGGCTGATAGGAACTGTGTCATTGGTGTTCACTTCTCAACAACAACGGCCTTTTCCACCTGCATGTAGGCAAGGGAATTACTGTTTGTAAGATGTAAAGTTATGCACTTACGTGAACTCCCTCATGCTGTCTGTGAGATCTGTACCTATGTGAACTCTCCCTTCACCACTACAGTATCATCATTGGTAAATATTAGATAAAATGTAAAAGGACCCAGGAATCTGGTTCTTCCAAGGGTGGGCTTTCATTTTGAGTTTGAGAAAGAACTAGAGTGTAATGACTAAAGCAGAGCAAAGAGAAGCACAATACCATGATCATCTTTACTCCAGGCTTGTATGACGTGTGTGTAGAATTTTAAATTTTGACCACCTAAGGTTTCACACTTTTCTGGTTAGTACAAAAAAAGGAACCTAAGGAAGGCTATGGTAAGAACTTTCCCATTGTATCTGCAGAATAAGGATGAACTGCTCTCCATGATCATTGAGGGAGATGGGACAAGAAGGAATCACCTTAATTTGCAGCAGAGATTATTTAGGCAGGCACTAAAGAAGAGCTTTCAAAATGTCAAGATTGGAACAACTACTGAGGATTTGCATCCCCTTCACCAGAAATTTTGCAAGTCTAGTTCAACACACATTCACTAGTGAATGGTTTAGGTGTGCTTGATCATACCTTTATGTGAGGACTCAAAACAATTCACTTACGGTCTTTTTCAGCCTCATCTAGGATACTAGAGGCAGTTAAAACTCTGGAAAGCTTTTCTTTCAAACACTTTTTTTTCTGTGTTTGAATCCCTGTTTAGGCAAAGACTTGCTTAGGCAAAGACTCTGCGAGTCATGTGCTGCATCCACCCTCTTGTCTCCTGGGATATGAGTCATTCATGAAGTGCAGTTCATCAAAACTATTTCACCTTCTGCCCTGTGAAATCATTGATGGCACAAGAAGATTCTATTCCCTTGTGACCAGTGGGAAAAAATATCCAGTCATAGTTTACAGTGGTTATGCCAGTGATATACACAATATTGTGTTTTCCTTTTCCAAGGGGCAGAATGTTTATTCTTCTACCAGCTGTATTCACTTAGCATGTTATTCATCTATTTGATTTCACTATGTGTACATTTAACAGTTTGCAGTAGGGACAGTGCACTCTTTAAACAGCTTTTCTCTATACAGTTATGATTTAAGTGAGTCTGCATTATCTGAATCTGATAGTATCACCTCATATAACTGAATCTTGGATTTATTCCACAGATGGAACAAATTCAGAATGATTTTGAAAATATTGTGAAAGTCATACAGTCCTAATTATCTTATAGTATCTACCTCTTAACCTAGAAAAGTTGAAAGAAAGACAATGAATACACATCCCAAAGTAAAATAACCCAAAATATCAAGTGTCCCATATATCTAAAGGTACAAAAATTAGCTTAGGATGTTTTTCTTGAGTCTATTATGTCAGGGTGCACCAGGCACTAAAGTTCTAAGGGTTATTTGGGTTTTCAAAACCCATTGCAGAGACAGACAGCCTTCTGGAATCAGTGGAGCCTTTGACTATTTTAAAGTGGTTTGAATTCTGTCTGTGATGTATGTATTTAGATGCACCTGGATATTTGATTATCTTAGTTACAGTTCTCTACACAGTCCTTGCAGTTAAGTCAAAAAGGAGGCAGCAACCATTCCCTCTAAATTGCAGCTGCTGAGTGTGCATACGAATACAACTCATGTCTTCTGCACATCCAGCGCCAAATAGAAGAATAAACAGGGAAGGGCTACCTATAATAAAATAGAATTATTTAGAACTTTACTTTTAAAAATATTCTAATTTATTTTAAGGTGTGTGGATAAGACAGTGGGAGAGTGGAAATTATTTTCACGTCTGGAACACTGCTGTCTATGTAGTAAAATTAACAAGAACAGAGCAGGTTGAAAACTTCTAACTGAAGGCTGATACCCTAAGTGTGACAGAAGTGCTCATGTCTCACAAACTCAGAAAACCTGAGATTTGAATCTGACACTGAAGTTGAGGTCAGAGTAGATTTTGCATCAAAGATATTAACTTCTGTGCAATCATATAGGTAGGAGATTTCATTCACTATATTTGGGGTTGGATGTCTGTTCCAATCACAAAGGCCCTTCCCAATTTACAGGTATCTTGAGTGCAGAGTTTTTAACAATGAAATTAATATACATGGAACTTCAGAAAGGATTATGGGAAATATTTTCCTGGAGAGGGTGTATGTGTCACTAATATGGACTGACAGTGATGCCCTTTTCTTAGATAGGCTTACGAAAGCTGGGACAGGATCACACATAAAATACACAGTTAGAATGAGACAGCAGAATCAAGAAGCAAGTCTAGCAAGTTGGTGAATGTCTGGAACTCACCATGTTCTCCGTGACTCCCGTCCTGTTGGCCAGCTCACATTCCTCTGCGTGTCCATTGCAAAAGCAGCTTCCCCGAATGATTAGGTCATAAATAGCATAGTGGGCAAACCTCTGAGGTTTCTCTACCAATCCTGAACCATGGCATGGACATTCCTGTCTTTTTAACAAAAGGAGGCGGAGGTTGGTGAGTTTCAGGAGATCTTGAGCCTCAGGACTATAGGGGTCTTCGATCCTGTTACTTGGACTTAAGGCACGATAAATCACCTGAAAGAGAGAACATACACGTCCCAGAAGGGATACAGGGCTCTGCGTGCACAGCAAATATCCCAAGATGGTGTTCAGGAAAAAGTAATAGTTCCTATTTAGAAGACTCTGTGTAAGCCCTGCCTGTGAGCCCTGTCACTTCTTGAAGTTCAGCCAGTATGTGCTGCCTTGACAAGGGACAGTTACTTCCTTGTGCTTTTGAGCCAAGTGACAACAGTGTCACTCAGAGAAATCCAAGGTTTATTGGCATAAATGCAGTGCTAATGCAATCCAAATTTCTGTAAGCATTTTAGGAGCATGGCTTTAGCATGAGTTCTAGAGTCAGGTAAACTAAGGCACTAAGGGGATCTGTGAAAGAAGTGGAAACTGTGATTGGAATTTTTATTTCATCACTCAAACTATGTGCTAGAAAACACAACTTGGCTTAGAGTGAGTGAGCATTCAGAGAGCCTTCTTTGCAAATAAACTAGGTAGTTTATGCCTTAGAAATAGCTACTGTGCAGTGAGCTCACTGGACCAAAAGTTCTTTGTGCCCACTGGCTGTCTGCAGGTTGTTATTTTTTTGTGACAGCATTTATGTTGTTTGATAATTTTCCAGAGCAGCAACAGTTTGGTTTTGAGCATCACAATTCTAATTTGGTGTTTAACAGTGACTATCATATTTTGGCAGCGGGACATGTATTTTAGCTCATGCACCATTCTACCCTCTCAAT
>JAOXXN010000175.1:11068101-11085609 GCA_026770055.1 Myrmophylax atrothorax | reverse complement strand
TGTTTGTTTCTGTTGCATTTTGGAGAGGTTGATAATGAAGGGCTGCACCACAGTCCTTGCCTGTAAACTGGAGAGCTGGTTATATCTTTCCCAGGATTAGATGTGCAAAATCCAATTTGAAAGCTGTTTCTCCTCTGCTTGAGCTTTTCCATCGTGGCAGAGGGACTTGCCCTTGGAATTCTTTGGCCCTGCTTTATAAGTGGTCACAGTGTCTGTCTGAGTCACTCCTTTAGTGTTAGCAGAGTGAAAGCTTTGTTTCCATAGGGGTTCCCTTTTTCTCTCTGGTTTTATTTCTTCCTGGTGAACTAACCAATTTAAATACTTGCAGCATATAAAATACTCTTGCTCCTTTTTGCTTGCAGGAGCCAAAAAAAGAGTTTGTGGTACGTGCCTACAAGATAGTTCTGCTGCATGTTGATGGAACACAGGGAGACAAATCTCCTTAGGCTGACAGAATCAGCTGCTGGGCTTTGCACAGAGCTACACCTGGCAGTACCACACCAAAGGCAGTACTACCTTTCCCACCCATCCACAGCATTTTCTATTTGGTGAGCTCTGTTCCTTTTTTCTTTTCTCTTCTCTTACATTGTCAGCTACTTATAAAGCTGCACACAGCCCTGCTCAGTGAGACCAGAAGTGCCCATGTTTTCTTGTTTGATAGAGCTGTGGGCAGATTGCCCAGGTTGTGCAATGCAGGTGCTGACATTCCCCTGACCAATGAAACCATGACAAAATAGCCCAGGCCTTTCCATCCCAATGTCTACATTCCCCTGGTCAATGGAACCATAAACAAATGGCCCATTCTGTTTTGTCCAGGTGCCCAGCATTCCTCTTACTGATGGATTCACAGGACAAAGACCAAATCTCCTCTGCCCAGTTCCCCTAATCCACAATGATCTGATCTGTTTAGTGGAAACTGTTATAAGAACCCTCTCTCCTTCTTCCCAGTCCCCTGTGGACCACACAGAGGTGTAATGGTTTCTCAGAGTCCTGATCACCTGGTCATGTACAAACACACACATCTTCCTCCATGTTGTCAATTAAACTGAGACCGAAGCAGGGAACTCGATGGAATAGATCTGCAGACCCTGCTGAGGTCAGAGATATCAAAGAATGGCTAAAAGTCCTTGTGAAACATTTTAAATTGGTATAAAACAGAGGAATTGAGGCTAAAACAGTCTGTACAGTTGCTGGGATTTATAAGCTCTATTCTCACACTTAGCTTTCTTGTCTATGGCTTCCTTAATGTACATGCTTAGTTAAAATGGTATCTCCTTTCAGGATAGCTCTCCGCAGGATACCTACCAGATCACTGGCTTGAGAACACAAATGCTAGAGGTACTTCACTCTAGAAAAAAGATGTCTGAAAGAAGATAATCAGTATGTCTTTAGGTTCTGCAAGATCTGTGCTGGTCCTGTCAGCGGCTTCCTTATACAAGGCAGGGCCTGAGGCTTAATGTGTCTGTGCCTCAGAGATCCCAGCTGTGAACAGCTACAGATCTCCTCACAGGAGATGGGGAGAAAGGGTGAATGAGGTGAAGAACAAGAGTTTTTACTGAGCCTCTCTGAAGAAAATGAGTGGATAATGGCCAAAATGTTTCTTTTTACCCTGTCTCTGGCACTATACTTAAGCTTGGTGGCAATACTCTTGCCTTGTGCTATTAGTAACTGTGAAGGAAATACTGGACACTACTAGAGACCTATTTTGTACATGCCATGGTAAGTTTAAAGAGATGGATTCATATTTTGGGATCTCCCGTCAATTATCTGTCCTCCCCATGTCTTAATTGGCAATCAGATAGCACTGAGTTCTTTAGGCAAAAGAACAGCTGTTGTGTGCTCTTCCCTCAGCATAGGGCCATTGCTTTCACAAAGCTGTATTGTTTTTTGTTTCCCTGCTTGACAGCTTGGAAGAAGGTTTGGTTTCCTGTGGGCTTATTGTTTTGCAAATGTTTTCATTTCTGGCCTTGCATCTCTTGAGGGGAGTTGCTTTGGCATTTTCCAGATCCCCTTAGAATGCTGAACATCATTTGTGAGTAGAGACATTAATAGCCTGGAAGTCCCATAGGGATTGTGGCATCCTTTTAAGAAAAAAACAGTATTCCATTCCAGCTGAGGTACAAGAGTTTGCTTGTATGATTAATTTATGACATATTTCTGTCTAGAATAGGCTCAGTGGTGACACTGAATTTGTTTGTCCTTATTTTTCCCAAGGCAAGTCTTGTTAAGTGTTAAAGATCTGATTTGGGTGACATAACACTAGTGAGGTCTTTTGGGAGTGGCACTTATAAGTTCTTCTTGGATTCCAGAAGCACTAAGGAATTAACCTTCCTTAACTTTCTAAAAATCAAGGATATTGAGGACTTACTGAAAGAAAGACATTTTGTACCGGTAGAGTCAGAGCAGAGGTCTTGTGCCAATAGAAGCAGGTTTAGGTGAGCTGCCTTTTGCACCGAGGTAGCAGTTCTATTTCACTATTAAATCCCTTTAGCAGCATTCTTTCATATATGCATATATCTGGGAAATGGTATTTCCCTCTCTCTTCCCTTCTGACTGTTACGGTCTCCTTGAGATATTGGTGGTTAAAACCCTTGAGCACTGGGAAGAGCATAATTTAATAACCATCTCTTGCCTAATTTTTAATGTTTGATATTTGATTGGATGTTTCTTCTCACATTAAACTGTCAGCCATCAGATCTTCCTTAACACATGTATTGTTCCAATCTCAGGAACATTAGTTCTTGAGGAACAGATTATTATCCATAATTTATCCTTTTTAGTCTACTATATGTATTGACTTAGATAATTCTAGAGTGGGATGAATTTTTAAAAAGGAACTGGAATGTCACCTTACGTACTCTGAATTATATTTTCATAAATGCCTAATTTACCTTAAAAAAGTAATAATAAAAACCCACAACAAAACAGAAGTCTTATTTTTTTCTGCACTAAAAATGCATTATTATATTTTAGATTAATGTATTTAGATTTATAGTTCCCTACGGTAAAATGGATCCTAAATTAAGAGGTAGATTGGTGGTAGCTCTATATATTGGTTGATAATTTTATATGATTCAGGGAAAAAAAGATACTTCTCTAAAAAAGGAGCAGGTGTCACTTTGACCAAAATATAGAGTTGGGAATGCAAGTATTTGGTCATAGCCCCAGCACAATTCAGTGTAATTTTCAGCAAGTAACTAGGGCCTCATACTGTTCTGGATTGCCAGTGAATTCAGTAGGAATAGGAGGAGTCTGTTTTATGTCCTGATTTGTTGTGGGTTTTGGTTTGTTTGTTTGTTTGTTTGTTTTAATGGGATACAGGTATTCAAGTACTTTGTGGAGTGGGAGGAAGATTAGTAAATTTGTATCTGTAAAATTCTCTAAGAATCACTGGAGATGAATGTTCAATACATGCCATCTTAATAAGTTAGATTATAAATGGATCTAAATATTGCTGGACTTCCAGAGCCATGACCTGTAGGAAGAAACATTCCATCTCTTCACTGTGTTTTTGTTCCTTTTTTTTCCGTTCTCAAGGTTTGTATTTCTCAAGCCTATGAAGTAGATTCCTTCTATGCATATAGACATTTGACTTCTGCCATTTGCAGAAAGGCAGAAATATCATTATTTTTCATTTCCCAGAGATAATGTATGAACTTTTAGTTTTCTGTTTTATTCATGTAATGGACATGAAGAGAGTATAATGAAAAAGAAATACTTTCTTTTAATTAAGATGCAAACTTTGAAAAGAGCTTCCCATGATGTTCACTGCAAGGTTATTTCTCATCTAATTAAATCTTTATCTGGTATCAAGCACTGTCTTTTTTTTTTTTTTTTTTTTTGCTGTAACAGACTGTTCTGAAGTCTTCCAGTTGTTTTCCTAAACATCAGTTTGCAGCTGTCATAAAAGTAGTGTATGCACAGCTGCAGAAGAAATCTAATGGTTATTTAGTCTTTTAAGGGACACTCTAGAAATCTTTCCACTTCCACTGAATTGAGTGGAAGCTGAAGCTGTTCAACACCTCTATAGTTTTACCCTTTGTGGAAATACATCCTAGAGGCCAAGTTTCCTTTACAATCAGGAGCTGACACTGGAGCTGAATGCTGAGTAGGACATTCACACTTGTCTGTGTGTCTGCTATCAAGTGCATATTTGTCATTCTCATTTTCAAAAGTCAGTCAGATGCCCCTCAAAAAGGCTGCCCTGTCCTCTCCTGACTTTTCTAAGAGCAAGGAAGTCTAAAGAATGCTGTAAGTGTGAAAGGCTTAAAAAGGTAGCCACTGTTAGAAGATTGGCTGTAAGTTGGCACAGCCTCATGTTGTTTTATCACCCATCAAGAGCTCATCTTCATTCCAGAGGCAGTGTCTCAAATTTTTGATTTCCTGCCATAGGTTTTGCTTCTCCATTCTTGAATGCATCTAATTCTGTTTTCTTAACCTGATCTTCCAGGCAGTATTAGTCAGAAAAGATGTGGACATAACACAGGTTCCCCCTTGCAATCTCATAGCCTAAGGTCAAGGAATATGAATCATAAATGGAGGGCAATGCCAATGCATGGCCTCCTACAAAAGAAGATCCTTGTGCAGAACAAGAATTTGATATTACAAATAATCCTTAAACTATGTTGATCACGTTGCACACAATTAGGTTAATGAGGTCAGAAATGTCTGTGTGCTTATACTACGCCCATCAGAAGGAAGCTGCAGTAAAAACTCTCATCAGTTCTAAATCCTTTTCATTAAGAGATTTTCATGTGAGTTGATTTTGTTCTTAAATGAACAGTAAACAAATGTCTTAGAATTTTTCCTACCCACTGGCATATATCCCCTGATTTATTTGATGGAGCCCCTTGATTTCCATCTTGTGGTACAGTAGTGTTAGCTAAGAAGTAGTCTTTCTCCTGATTTACTGTTTGGAGTACAAAGTCTAGCTGTTCTCTTAGCCATTAGAAACCCCATTCTGACAATCCATAGAATAGTGGGTTTTAGGCAAGATCCACTGCTTTTTCTGTCCTTTCAGACAACTAAACTTAAAAGCCAGTATAGAATGATAACTGTGCATTTGATTTTTTAAAATTTCTTTGATCTGGGTAAACTCAGCTACTACAGAGACAATGGCATCTTGAATTTATTCTGTATTCTCCAGATCAGAAAGGGTTGATGTCCCTTCAGTTTGCATTTGCTTTGATGTTATTCCAGTAATCCAGTCAGTGTGGTATTAATATTAATATTTAGACATTCTGCTAATATGAATGGCACAATTGAAGTTAGGCAAATCTGAAGAGCCATGCAGACTTTTTCTCTTTCTCAAACAAATTGTATTCTGTAAGTTCAGGTTCTCTGCAGATGTACATCTGTGTAGAAAGGCAAGAGTTGTAAGGAGAAGCAGTACCCTCTTTTGAGACAGGTAATGAAGTTGGAGTGCAAAATCTAGATTATTTGATGCAAAACCCTCCAGCTTTCAGTCTGTATACAGGGAATGGGCAAAACTCTTTCCATTCTACGTAGCAGTACCTCATATGGAGATGTGAGAACATTTACATGCTCCCACAAAATGCAGTGTTCTTTTTCATTATGAGGAATGATACTTGCTCTGATATGAAAAAGGGTGGCACAAGGAGTTCTGTGATGCACCAGAGCTCCTGAATGACAACTGGATTGAGAATGAGGAGACTCACTTCACTGAATTGTCAGGGAAAGTTAAAACAACCTATTCCTATCAGTATCAACCTGTGTCAACCAGTCTGTGTTCTCAAGGGAGAGCATCCATTTCTTGTAAGTGGAGCCACTTATATCTCTAGGTCTTGGTTGAAATCTTACACATGAACAGACTTAGCCAAGTGTGTAATCTCACCATGACAGTGATGTGTGAACAACTGTAGAGCAAACATTTAAGTGTTCTTTTGCCTGGAGTCTGAAAATGACAACAATAAATTACTAAGATTATAGCATTTTAGCCAACAATTCTTTTTCACTATTGAGACTTGGAAAAAAAAGTAATGGCTGCAACTCCATTAAGGTTTTATAAAACACAGTGGGAAGAAAAAAATAATTTGGTATCTGCTGCTTTTTATGTTCAGGAAATGCACAAAATGCAGAAGCACTGCTAAAAAACCCCCACTGCTGCATCTTTCTGGGTGCTTTATTACATTCCACATGTTTCTGATATGGCTCATTACAAAGCAGGTCAAAATAGGACACTTGGTGCCCTCCTCAAGTTCGCTTGCCAGGGATGGGATTGCTAGACTAGTCTCATCAGTTCCAATTCTCTTCAGAGACAAATCCGTGCCTTAATTCTTCCTCCAGGGAAGCAGAGGCTGGCAGTGCAGTCTGCTTGTTTACACTGCTGGTGTTAACTGCTTCCTCTCAACTTGCCTCTGCATTCAATCGGCTCTACAGTTCAAGTTAAAGGAAATGCTGAACAGACAGCCCTAGTCATAACAATCAGGCACTTACCTTCACTAGTGACTAATCCCTTCTGGAATTCTTTCTGGTTGGAAGCTGGAATAACCTGAACATCATACAACTTTGAGAGGCCAGTCCTGATGACTGTTGGACAATTAACTGCAGTGCAAGTCCCTTTCCTTGCATCTTAACTACTAGAAATTCAACCTTGTGATGTGCTGAGCATGTTTTTTTTTTTGCCAGTGACCCTACTGCCATATGAGATCAGAACTCTAAGAAGTCACTGAAGCCTCAGTGGTGGCCTCTTGAATTATTGATGTTGCCATTTAATGAGGAGTCTGTGTGTGTGCCCCTGCACAAGGGTTCCTCCTCTGTTTATCAAAAGGTTTGGCATGAATACAGTAAAAGAAAAGCCTCAGAAAAGACAGCAGAAAATGTAGGTCCTTGGAACAGGATCACATACATTCCACAGAGAGCCCTATCCCTGGACTGGTTTGGTGTCTGGGTGCAAGTTGTCCCTCTCTGCCACAGCTTTTGCTCAGAAAGTCCTTGTGGATGGAGAAAGGCAGCAGAGGCCTTCAGTGTCAGTGCAGAAGAAAAGGTCTTCCATAGGGTTGACTGTGGCTTCTCTCTGAACAAGCTGGTGGCTTTTGAAGTAGACAGAAGTGTGTCCCATCACAACATGTCTTGATCTGGCATTCACTGAGTGCATTTAGAAGAGTGATTAAACATCTTTTAGCTACAAAGAGGGTCCACTCATCTTTGGCAAAAGGCACTACCGGGGACTTCTGTCCCTAAAGAGGTCACCACAGGATACAAAACGGAGAATGAACAGGTCTTCTGTGCAAGGCACACTTAACATGTTGTCATAGAAACCAGTTGCTTAATTCAGGCATACACAATTCTTCCAGCCCCCAGTGAATTCCAGTAATGGGTTTATCATATCACACTTCGTTGGTGTCATCTGTCACATAGACACACACTCATAAATGAACCAGCCTTTGATTCAAAACTCCCTTCCACTAGCTAGACTCAGTAGGGGAAGGGTCTTCTTTTGGGTCTGGTGGCTAAGAGCAGGTCAGCATTCTGCTCCACTTTGCATGCCAATGTCTTTCTCTCATGCAAACATCATATT
This sequence comes from Myrmophylax atrothorax, assembly GCA_026770055.1. Lineage (NCBI taxonomy): Eukaryota > Metazoa > Chordata > Aves > Passeriformes > Thamnophilidae > Myrmophylax > Myrmophylax atrothorax. The sequence goes on along the minus strand of JAOXXN010000175.1, from coordinate 11,078,069 downwards.
CAATGGAGACGAACATTTGTTTTCATTTCCTGATATTCCAGTTTATTAAAAATATACTCTTAATCTCTCAAATCCCTGAGTGCACGTGCTGTCAGGATGCAGGTTCAAACATATCAGTCCCTGTTTCCCCCATATGATGTTTGAACTGTAAATCACACTAATATCTGGTGCAATGTTGTGGTAATTTCTCCTTTTGTTTGGGCCAGATTTTGATTTATATTTGCTAAAGTGAAGGCTCATTTTAGGCTCCAGGACTATATAGTACAGTGTTTTCAAGTTAGAAAAACAGATGGATGGACAAGTAGGTGGAAAGTTCTCGGCTGATACATAAGGCTCCATGACAATATTCCCTGTACATGCACTTACTAACAGACCTTAAAAATGCAGATGAACAGACCTTAAAAATGTGGGGTTGATTTTAGTTCATAAACTAATGATGAGGATCCTGGGGTCTCAGACAGATAGATTCTGTCTGCAAAAGTACTGTGGATCTGAAAACGAGTAAGGGATTTAATAAATGCTCAAGTAAAAGAGATAGTAGAAAGTAATCTCCTTGCATTTCTACACAGGTTGTTCCCCAATGTCTGACACCTTTTGTCTCAGATGTATCTTATCTGAGATGGAATGGAGATGTATGACCCTCTGAGAGGAGAAAAATAAGGGACAATCCACCAGAGACAAGGAATATACCTTGACTTACTGATACATTATATTCTCTTGTGACATTGTCACATCACTCATCCAAATGTCTTTTACTTCCATTGTAGTCTCCTAAAATTTTCTCTTCTGCCAGATTTTCCATTCTGCTCCCAGGAAAACACTTTTCCATGGTCTTAGAGGACCATCAGAATATGCCGACTCAGGGAGATGCATCTCAATTTATTGATGTGTGTAGGTTACTACAGCTCTTCCACCTTCTCCTTTCATACCTACATTCTCAGTTCTGGAAGCCAGTTGACCTGAAATGTTTTTCCATTACATGTCCTAGCATGGGTTTTAAACCTAAGTGTTCTCACTAAGCTGTTTCTTTTTTTGATGTCATTTGTGCCCTGTTAAAAAAAGAACTTGTGTCTCTTCTTCAGTTGAATAAGACCCGAGAAAAACCTGAGTGTTATGCAGTAGAAATTACTTCAATGCCCTCAGTAACGAAAATTGGCATTTATCTTGAGCATTAATTAGCATTTAAGTTGAAACAGTTTGGATCGTTTCAGAAGCTGTCAGCTTGTGATGTGAGCCCCTCAGCAATTCAAGGCTAAGCCACAATCAGTAACAGATTCTAGATTGGACAGAGTGAAGGTGAAAAAGAAAGAGAGAACACTGAAGAAAATAGTGGTGGGGATTCTATCATCTGCCTTCTAAGTCACTTGAGTCAGTGATTGAGGAGATGCCCTGGTGACATTCGTGACATCTTCAAAATGGGGTGTAAAGTTGCAGTTCTGAGATGCGTGAGCAAAGCTCCTGTGAGACTTGTAGAAACAGTAGCAGTGTCACTAAGGCAAACCTGATCAGGTATCACTTTAAATAACTACACTCTGCCTGCCTTTATTTCAATTCACAAAAGAATCTGCTGTGTCACATTGCTGACCTGAAAAGTCTGATGCTTCTGCACCCTTGACATAGTGACATTTCATGGATTGATTAAGAGATCTCTGTAAAGTCTGTCCAGAACTTGACAATCCTTTTGGGTTTATGTGCTGGGAAACAGTATTTGTCTTGCTCTCTGTTAAGCTGCCATACAGATTCCTGTGTGCTGCTTTAAAGCTTCAGCACTCCTCCTGTGGAGGAAGTGATCTCTGTATGTATTCAACTCATGTTCATGAAAGTATTTGGGATTTGGAAGGGTATAACCTGTAAATACAGGACTGTTCTTACTATTACTATTGCTTTCTGACATCTATTACCACAGTGTGACTTGATTAAGCATACACATACTCATTTTAGTGTAGTTGCTGCTCCAGTTGACAGAATCATTTTGACACTTGTAAACAAAGGCTTGTGTTGGATTAATGTTTTATTATTTGATTTTTCTGCCATCCACTTCTCAGATTCGTTGTAGCAGGAACACATGGTCTTAATGATAATCCCCAAGATTAAGAAAGCACAAAAGCCAACATAGTGAGGGGCAACAGTGAATACTGTACTACAGAAGGAAGAGTTGTTTTGTATTTAAGGCCAAGACATTTGCCTCAGGCCCTGTATTCTGTCCCTTACTCCACCAGAATTTTCCTGTTTTACCACAAAACACTTCACCTTTTTGTGCTGCTCTTTCCCCATCTGTGAAATGGAAGCAGCACCCTTGTATGTGGCTGAGGATCATTAACTGGATCTTGCAAAGTACTTCCAGATTTTTGATTGGAAGGCACACAAGAGTGGAAAATTATATTACTTGCCCGGATTCTGTATTGACGTGGCAAATTTTAATCCCTCTACAGAAGACATTTGGATGTATTTGACTTAAATGAATCATTCTAACTGACCAACAGGATTACTACTCCAGAAATGAGGCAGTTTAGCAGTCAGATGATCTGCTCCAAATTTCTAATATGCAGGGATGTTTCTTAGCCTGTTGCACAAAGATAAATTCCGTCTCTCGTTACTTCTGTTTCTCTGTCTCGGGTGTAGCACTCTAGTTTCTTTTCATGTGTATTTTGAAGTTTAGTGATGAAACACAGAGTTTTTTGAAGCCTATCTGGACCATTCACCTCATCCCTTAGCTTAATTTGCAGTGAAGTATTACTGACAAACCTTCATGATCACTTCCAGACAGGGAAACCAAAAGGGTTGTGACTTCTCCATGAAAGGGAGAAGGAAATGAAAGAAAGTGAAAAGAGTCTAGCCTCTATCGTGACTATAGGAATATTTTGTAATCTCCCTTTGTGCCTTTATGTCCTCTCTATGAAGTGATATCAATGACAGTTACCTTCTTCCTCTTCTAAAGAACACTGTTTCAAGACTGATGAATAAAAAGAGTTATAACTAAACTGAGTACCTGATTACTAAACAGTAGTTAATTTTCTTGTCAGAGGAATTTATCAGAGCAGTTTTACATTTATTTTTAAAAAATCCTTTTGCATATGTTTAATAACTTCAGAATATTCATACCAAAGGAGGGACTTTTACTACTATTGAATAGTACTTTTACTACTATTGAACACTCCCACTTCCTGCTTCCAATCAGTTTCATTTCTGGAGCCTTGGCTTGAGAGAATCAGCAGTCACCACCAGCAAGAAAAAATACATTAAACTTAGAGGATTTATGTATTTAAAAATCATACAATCATCTAGGAACTATTTATATGGAGGAAAAAAAAAAGCAAGACCATGCAGTTCATGTCATCTTAAGGTAGGAAAGTGGTTTGGATAAATCAGACTCTATAAATCTGCATTTCCCTACATCTAACTTTGTTGAATTTCTACCTCTGTTATTGGCATCTGCAGAGTAAAATTAGGCACTGCTAACCCTATTCTGTGCAGCTCTCATAAAATAAATTTGTTAAAGCATTTCCATTCATTTCCATTGGTATGTAATTTCTGCCCTTCCACTTTATTTTCTTCACACAAAGCCCTTGGGGACAAGCTACCTTTCTTAAGTTATATGCACGGTATCTCTTTGGCACACACTCTCTGGCTTTCAGACACTTCAGCTGTTTGGCATTAACCTTAGTCCGAGCCTCAGTTGTTGCTTACCTCTCCTCTGGTGCAGGGCACTGCGTCTGAATACCTGGAGGTGCACATGGAGCCATCCTCAATGAGGTCATCCTGAAGCCCAAAAGTAGCTGTACAGTTGACAGAGAAATACTTGTAGGGTCTCCAAGTCTTCCCATAATCCTGGGATCTTTCCAACACCATTGCAGCTGGGCGGGGTGACTTGAACACAGCAATGACATGGGTCAGGTAGAATTCTGTTTCAAAGTCCAGTCGGATTTCTTCCCTGTGTACCCCTTGGGCAGACTGCCACCAGGAGGTGGGGTTCACAAAGAAGTCATCTGTCATGTCAGCAGGGAGGTGGGAGTTATCTGGCTGGTTGGCATTGCATTTGGTGCAGCGAGGCTGCCCACAGCCATGGGAGGTGTGGTGAAGGAGATTCTGGTCTGGGTAGGAGCAGTACAGTTCTGTGCTGTTCTGGCCACACGTGGTGAGGGTGACTGGTGTCCTCCCTGTTGCCAGGTTTCCCACTGGAGGGTTGCAGGCACGGCCATTACAGCGGAAGGCTCGTGGTCTCATGGGATCTGAAAGACAGGCAAAAACCCCACAACAGGTAGAATTTCTCAAATAGTTCTCAGGGTGTTATGCAGGTAACCATGTAAATGTTTGGAGTTTGGGGGCTGACATCCGAGAGTTTACCCTCAAAGGAGACCTACTTCCTCTTTTCACACAAAGTTTTGAGGCAGTTTCTCAATAAATCTAGTCCTTGTGTTTGGTGCCTAACTCAGAAACTGATGCTTATGGTGCTTAAGCTTAGTTTCTGTTGAAAATGCAGTGGTGTTGGCCTACTGAATTTTATGTTTAACCAGAGAAATCTTGTGTTTTCTTACTTTCCCTCTAGTAAAAATCTGTATCGAAGGACTAGATCTATTCAATGCATTTGTTTTCATTATTATCACAAAGCAAAGTCAAGCTGGACACTGCACTGTAGATACATGAAGAAAAGAGAATGATTCCTGCCCAAAAGAGTACAGACACTAATCACATATAAAAGCATATAAAGAAAGGATGTATTTCTACAGCTGAATGTTGGGTTTCCACAGCTCCTATTAAGATCAGGTGGAGTCATTAGTTCATAGCAGAGTTGAAAATCAAGTCTCTCTTTTGTTTAAATACCTTGACATGGAGGTAGATGACTACATTCTGTTTGCCAAGTTTATAAATACTGGCAAATTTTTAGTATCTTTAATCTCTATATTTACTTATTTCTAAATTAAGAAAAGACAGGGATAGCTACAAAGTCTCAAAATGGTTTGAAAATCAGTAGTGTCTTGTGGAGTGGAATTAAAGGTCATTTCAAAACCTTATTACCATGCTGGAGAAAACTGCATTTCTAATGATGTGCCGTGTCCTCTTTGCAACTTAACACTCTAGAAGGAGTTAAAGACTGACCTTGCAAGGCCATAAATCTTATCCAAGAGGTCACAAGTCAGATGACTGGATGTAGGTCCTACAGGAAATGACCCTTCCAATGAAACATAGGATGACCATAAAGCCTGGGTAATCTAGGAGCAGTTCAAAGGTCAGCTATTAGTTCAACATTCTAGGTCAAATTTTAAAATCCCTACTTGGTTTGTATTCAGCCTTTCCTCAGGTAAAATTAGTTTAAAAATCAAGTTGGGTCAAAGGAAGGGGTCTTCAATTCAGCCTTTATAAAAGTACTCAAAACGTAAATGTAGTTAAATGCAACTGCCATCCCTCTTTCCAAAAGGAAAGTTTAAGGTGAAAAATTGTGTCCAGTGTGCAGGGGTTTGCCTCTGTGTTGGTTCTGTCCATAGTTCCTCAGTGACACCTCTGCACAGGCCATGAAAAAAAGGTCAGACATGGACAATGTTTTGGAAAACACCTCATGTATTTGCCTCCCAGGATTAGGACACAAAACGAAGTTATTGTATGTCCACTGAATCCCATTGTCCAATGGTGCGTACCGCTTTAGCTTACATACAGTGTAAAGTAGTCTTAAACTTCAGGTAGCAAGGAAGCAGAGAATCCAAAAATGCTCTTGACTACTCTTAAAAATAAATAGAAGCCACTTTCAAGGTAATTTGGAGAGTTTTCACTGGCAAAGATTTTTTTTTAGTATCCCATTGAAGTCCTAGGAGACTGGAAGGGCTTGGAGGGCAGAAGTGCCTCAATTACCTGTGCACCTGAAAGTCTTCAGATGAAAGAAATGAAATGAAATCTGCCCCAGCTCAGTCCCACCAGCACTCTCTGTGCCAGCACAGAGATGAGAAGTTGCAGAAATCATCTCATGAGGAATGGAGAGAAGATGGGGATGTTTGCCTCTATTGGTTCTGTTCTTTGCTCCTCACCTTCAACTGAGCCGGTGATTCTTAGTGCTATTGGAGATCTTCCACCAAGTCCTCACACCATCCAAACTGTTTGATGGCCATTTCAATGTAATTTCTGTCTGATTGTGAACTTCTTGTTCCATCTGAGTCCAGTACAGTTACAGGAGAACACCAGGAGATTCAGAGATTTTATCTAGGATGTTCCTTGCAATTTCTCCAAGTCTTTTTGTCCTGTGAAGGGACTTCCTCATTTTTGCAGTGCATCTGAAATTTGAAAATTTTGTGGGCTCTGAAGGGTGAATTTCACTGGAGGGTGAATTTCACTGAGTCATGCAGAATTCCAGAAATAAAGACAAATCTATACTTATGCATAGAAAATGAGCTGCAACTGCTGCCTCCAGAATGTCTTTGCAAGTGACATTTAGGTTCCTGTTCATGTCAAAGCTGTTTGGTAAAAACTAATGAAAATAAGGAAGGCACAGCAATTTCTGTCTTTAAAGTAGATTCAGTATTAACCAGTTTTGCTCACAAAGGTGTCGTCTTTGCCTCCAGACAGTTTCAGTAGGACTTGTCTTACAACTCGGCTTTGAACAAACATTCATTCTGACTAAGCGTCAGGTTACTTAGTTTTGATTAAGAATGGATCCATGTTACAAATGCTATTGGATTATGGATGATTATGGATAAACATACCATGTAATTAGAAGGAAGTCCATCTCTATTGATGGATTACACCACTAAAGCTTTCACAGAGGAAATGGGATGCTGGAATTCTAAATTTAAGAAGTTGTATAAGGGGAAGCTTTGCAGACAGGAATGTGAGAAAGCAAAAAAAGAAACGTTTTTTAAAGAGAATGTCTGCTTTTTATATTTCTCGTAAATGGTCTGTTAGCCTTGTGCTGAGTTTTTGTAGCTGTTTTTTTCTGAACCTAGAAAAGAAAGAGAGATGTTTGTTCTCCTGAACACCGGTCACAAGGAGGTTTTTCTGCTCTGCCTGCTAATGCAGCAACATCAATACACAGTTCCTGTCTGAACTGCTGTGTCATTAGGAAAATGGGAGAAGAACAAAGTGCAAATTAGCAGAAGGGAGTTTGAGAGAATGAGAGAGATTGGAAAACAAAATCTGCAGTCGATTAAAAGCTTTGTATTTAAAGAAATCAATTGGCAGAACATTGCTTGGCCACAAGGACACTGCAGCCTGTCCATCACTCACTGATTTTGTGGAAACAACACAAATTGGTGAACCTGGACAGCAAGGGGGCACTGCTGCAGAAGAGAAACAGCAGCCAGACAAACAAACAAACATCCTACCCCAACTTCCAGGAGAACTCACTGAATAATTCAGAAAGAACTAAACAGTTTGATTACGCATGGGCACTGTGTGTTCTTATGAAGTTGATTACCTTTTCCTTCATGGAGGATGGCATGGCTCCATAAATGGTGTGATTAATTTATTTGTTTGCTTTCTAGTCTCTCATCACTGTGCCACAAAGTGGCAGGTCAATGGCACATGCCCAGCATGTGTTATAGCAATGGTGCTATCCAGTGATTAGAGAAACATACAGTTCAAGGGAGGTCATATTATTGAAATTCCTGGACACCATTTCAAATACAGATCTCTTACTTCAGAACCTCATAACGCAACAGAACTTTGCAGACATTAACTAAAAACAAGTTCAATTTTTTCCCAGGTTTTTTTTTCACCCTTGATTGGATACCCAGCAGAATAAAGGTCATATGACAACTTATTCAAAGCCTGCTGATGTGACTGAAAAGATGCCTAATATTTTATGAGTGATTTGAATTGGAATTTTTATTTCTTTTCCATATGCAAATGTATGATTTTGTGTCTCCTGCAGTGACTCAGGAGAACAAATTTCACAGATCTGAGAAAGAGTAAAACCTTTGGGCATCTTCTGCTGTGTTTTTGATGGAGTAGTTTCAGCATGTATGTCCAACCTGGATTTCACTTGCATAAATGTTTAACTTTTTTCTTAATAGCCAGAAACTTTTCAATGTTATTTTAAAGCTAACCACCCTGGGAACATGAGTTGCTCAAGTTTTTATTATTCATACCTAGAACTTTATCCCTTGACACTGGTTAAAACAGAAGTGTTGTACAACTCCTTGATTTGTCTGGGTCCAACTTGCAGTAAGTTTGGCAAGTCTTCATCCATGTATGAATAGCCTGATGAATTTCTGGACCAAAATAGGTGTGATAACTGGGAAAAATGAGCCATCCTTCCTAAATACCCCAGAGGTGAAGTCCAGAATATGCTGTGAAACTAACATGCCTCCATGACAGAAGGATTAGATCCCAGGCCAAGGCTCTTCCATTGTGGCCAGTGGGAGTCTGCCTGCCCACATCCCTTCTGGAGCAGCAGTGGGCTCCAACATCTACAGCTTCATTTGCAGATGAGCTGAATGACCTCAGACCAGATGAAACCAAACCCTGCTGATAATCAGGTCCTGCAACTGACATTAGGCTTGATGGTAGAAATAGCCATTTTTGACCACATCGCATCCTCTTTTTCAGGGCTCCCACTGGGAAGAGAGTTGGCCCAGGTGCTGCTCCCCAGGCCACTGCTTACATGGGGAAGTCTAGGGCTGAAGCAAAAGCTCAAGTTGTTGTCAGTCCTGTTAAGTGTCTCAATATGCAAGAGTTTTCAGATCACTGCAGAGTATATTTAAGGGGAATAATGCCCTCCATCTGAAGAAGACTAGAGGAAGGATCATCCAAGTGTCACATCTTTCAGTATAAACCCGGGGTGACTGCTTCAGCCTAAGCAATAAGGTGGAGGTTTTTGTTTTTGTTTGTCTGTTTGGGTTTTTCCCCCCCATGGCATTATATTTAAAGATCCAAGGAGCCAGTCTTGACAACCCAGAGTGTCTTCTCTGTACAGAGAGGGCAGAAGGCAAATATCGTACTCACCATACAACTGCCCCATCAATTTGTTTCACTTCTGACCAGAAGGGATCAGTTATACAGCTGAAAAGGGAGTGTATTGTACAGGCTAAGGAAGTATGCCAAAAACATACTTGTCTGTACACCTCTCAGCTCTAAAAAAAGGCTCAAAATGAGGAGGCTTCTGCTTTCACAGGCTAAGAGTGCAGCGTTTTGATCAAGCACCAAATATTTATTTAAAGAGACATTGAGTCCTTAGCAGCATCACCTTCAGTATCCAGTTGTTTTGCTGCTATTCACTATGTCCTACACTGTTATTCTGAGTGAGTTTAGCTCTGCACAGAACACACCCCCTCCCTTCAAATTCACTTTCCAAGCAGTCAGCTGGAGGCTGAATTTCCTTGAAGATTTGTTTTCAGACACAGAGCAAATTTAGGCTAGTTTGTAACAGGCTGCCTTCTGCAACAGTGTCAGCAACTTTACAAGGCATATATGAAACCTTTCTGTGGTATCTGTCAACATATATATCCTATAGGGAATTTATATCCTCACCTGGGAAATCAGTGAATGTCCAAAATAAGACACTGTCTAAGGCACAAATACTCCTTCCTTCATTCCCTGTCATGCTGTGACAGCCTTTCCCCCAAATGGGTTACTGGGTAATATGATAGGATTTAAAATTTACAAGCTGTTTTCAGTTTTCAAGAAAATATCTCTTGCAATTATGGAAATCCACTGTCTGTCATCAGAAGAGCTCTAGCTAGGGAATAAACTGAGCTGAATCCACTTGATCTGGCTCTGCCTTTACTGGAGCTTGCAGGGCAGCTGAGCACTTCAATTACTTTCAAATCACTACGTGAAGAATGTTGCTCCTGCCCCAATACTCTGAGCACACAGGTGAAATTTAAACCACTGATATGCTTTCCTGTACAAGAAGAGACATCCCAAGAATAGTATCTCAAAGTCACCAATAATAATAATAATCATCATCAATAATAACTTTTATTTTTCTGACCTGAACTTTGTAACTAATCCCTCTTACAGATGTATTAAACCACAACAGAAGG
>JAOXXN010000175.1:11036035-11068001 GCA_026770055.1 Myrmophylax atrothorax | reverse complement strand
AGGAATTTTTCTTTAACATAATCCAGGTATTTTTAGGTCCCTATGTAAATACCATTACAGCTGTATCATTCCTGTATCATGTGTATATTTGTACACCCACATACACACACACAACTAGTTAACTTCTCTTTCTGTTCTAGTTCATTTTTTTCTCTAATGTTAATATAATTCCTGTTCAATGCATGTTAACTATTAAGTCAGGGAATACAGTGTATGAGTGGACTGTATTGGATAAATAGGAATTCCTAGACAGTGTCTCTGATTTTTACTGACACAATATTAAGTAATATTAAGAGAATAATTCAGATTCCTACAGTGATGCTGTCCAAGGATGTTGTCCTTTCACTCTTGTCCTGCCTAGGAAGGCAGTGTTTCATCCTCAAAACAAACATTCAGCATATCTCAATCCACCTACCTCTTTCTTTCTCTCTTACTTTTCTTTTGTTTGCAAAACTAAGACACCTTTTGCTTGTAAGGATGAATGAACCTGTACATCCTATAAGTCTTTGGAAAGAAAACACTATAAAGCTGCTTATTGCAGATAACACAAATTCCTTGTAAGAATCCAATCTAAAATAAAGATGCTGACTTTTTTTTTTCACAAACAGAGCTGATTTTTATCCCATTTCCCCTTGTTAAATTTAGAAAAAATATTTCAGGGTGACAATATTGATTTTTTTGCTTACCTGTTTCCCCATGGGCAGAAATAAAATATTCCAAGAACACAATCAGCATGATGCCTTTATGCTGCATGGCTGTCAGTAAAATATTTGTCCTTAGTGAAGCAAAAAAGACCTTCAGTGATCTACAGGTTTGGTGCTTGCATGGCTTTTCTGTATTTTCTTTCTTTCTTTCTGCTCACCTTCCTCTCAGTGCAGGGGTCAAGGCTGCTGTCTCATTCTTCTCTCTCGTTTGGGTCCAGAAGTGGTTTGGTTTTTTTCAGGGCTCATATGCCTTCTGGGTGTCACCCATACATTGCTTCCAATAAATAAATAAATAACAGGAATTCTCTGTGTCTTTACCTCTCTCCATGCAGCGGTCAGGGGACGTTCACATCCCTGACGCAGCGCCTCGGATGCACCATCGAGGGCTGATGCGAGGCGGAGAGCTCAATTCGGTCCGGTCCTTGGCGTTTCTTTGGATGCTATTTCGAAACTTTCATTCCTGCTCCTTGCTTTTGGTGGAGGTTCGGTTTGGCTTTGCCTGGATTCACCCTGGCAGCCTTCCCTACCTCCTCGCACCTCCCGCAGGCTGCTGCTACCCGGGGTAGCGAGGGGGTCCGGGCAGCCTGAACCCTGCTTTGTTAGGAGGTGCTCCCCAGCACCTTCTCTCCCTTTGCTCCCTGCAGCAGAGGGTCATAAGAAGAGCAGAGTTGGCTTTGCTCCCTGAGAGATGATGAGAAGCAAGTGCTTTCCTGGCTCTTCTCCCTTTTAATTTTGGTTTGTTTTATTTTATTTTATTTCCCTCCTCCCTCCGCTGTCACGGAAGCCGCTTCTCCCCCACCTCCAAGGGATTTGCTTCACACAGCGAGCGCCAGGGGAGTGGAAAACAAACCCAACGCCAGCTCGCCGGGGCCGGTGCTCGGGCAATCCCCGGCGGTCTCTGCTCCTGGACTGGTTCCTGACCGCGATGCGGGGGCTGCGGATCCCGGGGAGGGGCAAGCGCGGGCAGGGGTTCTCTCCCGGGATGGAGGTGCAATGCCCAGCGCCCAGACGAGAGGGTGGAAAGGGAGAGTGGGCTGGAGAATCCTGCCTTCCTGCTGCTACAGCAAGGCTTAGGGCTGGGGGGTTCCTGCCCTTCGGAGGGCGGGTTAGTTATCTGCAAGTTTTGCCTCTGCCTCCCTTCAGCCTCTAAGCACGTCTTTCGGTCCTACCCGGGCAGCACTCTGGTCCTGTCTGCCTACAAAGGGGATTATTAAAACATGTGATCTTCTTTCTGGGCTTTATATGTGTCTTTTTTTTTTTTCCCCTAGGTCCGTCCCGCACCTCCTCTTGGGCCGGGCTGGTCCTGGTTGGACTCAGATGCGGGCGTTGTTTTCCAGCCGCATCCTCCCCTCCCGCAGCAGCCCGTGTGTGACCGTGTGCGCGTCTCAGTGCGCGGCCGCGTCCGTCTGTCCCTGCAGCACCCTCTGCCAGCCTGCCCGGCACATGACACCTGCCCCGAGCCCCGGGACACGGTCCCCGCACCCCCGGGCGCCCCCAGGACTAGGGAGAGAGGGACGGGTTTCGGTAAAGATCACTTGGTGTACAAGCGGGCACACGCACCAGTTTCATTCCATAATCACAGGCAGGAGCTGGGACAAACCAGGCAACAGAGGAACTTGAGGCTGCCTGGAGAAGTTGGGATGTCTGCGCTGGCAGAATCCCTGAAGTCGGATTTGGTAACTCCTACACAAAGCTCCCAGGGACACAGAGAGACTGCAGCATGCAGAGATCAGGGGCTGAAAGTGTCCAGCCCTAGGAAAAAAAATTAATTCAGGGTGTGTGTTTCCCACATCTTCATTCTCTCTTTCCTCAGGTTTCTTATCAATATAATGCAAATAACTTCTTGATGTCACAGAGGGAAGCATGTCTGAGGGGAGTCCAGTGCAGAGGGAGTTATTCTTGTGCAGGATCAGACCTTAGAGGGATTTGAAGAATGTAGGTCATACGAAGAAGAGTAAGGAAAGATTTATTTCCTTCTGGGTGGGAATATTTATGTAAGGCAGGGTTATTTGGCTACATTTTGGGGCAGAATTTTCTGACGTTAGCCTTATCTTCCTTTATTTTTGGTGTGTTTCTAATTTGAAAACCCAAAAGAAAACTTAAAAATATGGTGGCTATTCCCTCTCCTTTTGTCTTTGCCTTTTGTTTGAAAGCAACTAAAATACTGTTTAATTACAAAACAAAATTCTCCTGCCATAAATGACAGTATCCTTCAGAGGGTCTCAGTCTGCTTTGTGCTCAGCTCCCCTGGGATGTTCGGAGTTCTTTCAACTCGAGCATCTTCACTGGGAGCTGGGGATGTGCAGGATGTCCTAGAGCTAAAGCTGATCTGACATTAATGAGAGGCTGTCATTTAATAATTGTGCTTTGTTGTCATTGCTTGTAGATTGCTGCCTTTGTGAGGAAATGCTGTATTTTTTTTTTATTTGCTGGTTTTAGGCTCATTCTTCACTGAAATGCTTCTCCCAGTTAATTTCACCACATTAAACTGTGGCACTTGTAGTTCAATAGATGTAATAAAGGTCAAGTAGCTTCTGCATAGTTTAAACAAGAACTCAAAATGAAGAGCAAAGTTCATGTTGCACTGGTAAGTGGGGAAAATAAAAGTTAAGTGCACTCATTTACCTGGGATGCCTGCACGTCAATACCACAAGACATTCTACTAGTTGACTGTAGGGTATAAAAGTGACATAGAACTGAAAGCCTTCATCCTTCCTCCCAATTATTGCCTGTCTTGAGAAATCCACTATCAGTGCTAATGAGTACATTTCCAGTTTAATGCTATGAAAATCCATTCATACCTGTGAGCTGAGAGGAGCTAACACCTAAGGGGGAAATTTTGCTGTTATCATTGACTACTACTGTTGTCTAGAAGACAAATTGGTGAGATCTGAGGAACAGCCCATACCTAGAGGTGTCAAACAGAGAATGCCCATCTTAGCTGGAAATGTGTATGAACAGTGATGTGAACAATAATTTTTAATTTTAATTAGTTCCTAAACTATAGTAATGTAAATATATGATCCTTGAGGTCTTGGGCAAGGTTCATGCTCCAGTCTGTCACTCTCACTGGGACACAGGGGACATCAGGTGTTTTGAAAAGTGACTGAGTTTGCTCTAGTGGCAGTTGACAAAGCACCCAGAAAATAAACGGCAACACTGTGAATCATTCATTTTGGGGGAGGAGGGAAGAGCCAATGGCATGGCAGAAAGGGGGGAGGTGTGTCATCTGTACCACCTGCCCTCCCTGCTTGACAGCCCTGTTTGCAGAAGCCAGAGGACAGGCTGTCCTCTTTGAGATCACCCCAGCGTGGTGGTGCATTTGAACCACTGAGCATCCTGCGTGCCTTCACCTTCCTTGTACCTCCCACTCCTTGTACCTCTCCAGTTTGCCTTGTCCTCCTCGTGTTTCCTCAACAATGACCAGCTTGAAGGAAATCTGTCATGGCCTTCCTCTAAACCCTTTGCCTGAAAACAAAGGTCGAAGAAAAGGAATACCCCATGCACCTGTGAGAACCCCCAATCTCACTGCTCAGGAGAAAAAGGTAACTTGGGGTTTCACAGGGCCTCACTTCTTTTCCTTTCAGATAAATGCAGTTTGGGGCAGCAGACCTGCTGGTCTCAAAAGATTTTCTCAGTGTGCACCTAACTTTGTGGCAAATGTACTTCCTTGGTGTTATATAACTCAGTGTGTAGTGGGAAAAAGTACTGGATACTCTCCTGCTCACTTCCTTTCTTCCTCCTCCAGAATAAGCAGGTTGCTATGAAAGAGATTGGCTGCACAACTGCTTCCATGACTTTAAATGGCTAAACAAGAGGCATTAGACTTCAATGCTGTCAATCCAACATTGTTCCCTAAAGATGAAATTCTGAATGCTGTTGCAAAAATACTGCATATGTATGGGAATGAGAGCTAACCCCTCCAATACAATAAGCATCACAGGTGATGAATCAGCATCATGGTAGCAGCTAGACATATGTATATTTGCATAAAAAGATCTAAAGGTGATTTATTTTAACCAGTAGTCTGGGCATCCTGCAATTTAGGCAAGTTAATTATTTGTCTTCAGTTGCGTAATTATTTTCCTGTCTCTTTTTCTTTGAATAGTCTACACACACACTAAAGTAACCATTGCATTATTTCATGTTCTAGATTAAAAAAAAAAATCAGCAGCAGAAAACAATAGTTAATGGGTGGAGATCCTTAGGAATTTGTGTGGGAGAGGATAAGATGGGTTTCTTAGTTTGAAAGGCTGTGCTTCATCACATGTAACAACACTTATACTGTGACATTGTGGTCAGAACACAGAAGCTCCTTCCCCACTAACAAGTTGCACACAACTTCCTTGCCTTCGTGGGAGTTCCCCACTGGCATCAGCAGTCAAATTCTTTCTAAGTCCACTTCCACAAGCAGAAGAGAGTCTAGTCAAAGGATAGAAAGAGGAACAGCTGTAAGATATCCAATGAGGATTTACTTCACTCTCAGGAGCATTCATGGCTGAGACATCCTGGAACAGCTCAGACACATGGAAGTGGGGCTACCAAGTGTGCAGAGAGGGCTGTGGTGATGGCTGTGAAGATAAAGGAGGGGAAAGTGATCTTCACTGCATGTCAGAACATTGCCAGTCATCTCTATTGTATTCCTTGCCTTTGCTAAAGCACTTTTTCCCAGAAGCAGGAAGGAGTCCATGTTGCAGGAGAGGACAAGAGATCTCCCAAAAGGGAATCCAAGCCTTATTCTTTACCTGAGGAGCGAAATTCCTTGTTCCCTATATAGAAATTGGAATACTTTCCTGCCTTCTTTAAATTTTGGAGAAAGATGGTAGTAAACTCATTGCCTCCCTCCAGTCTGCTGTGTAACATCCTCTCATATCTCCGTCTTACCTCCTGCCTGTGATAAGAGGTCATACTGGTTGGGTTTTTATTAGACTGTTAAAGGTTTTAAAGCTTCCTTTCTGACTTATTTTACTTTAATCCTCCACCTTAAACTCTTAACAGAGTTAGAGGCTCCACTGGTATTTTTTGCATATCTGAAAAGTCAAATCTCTTTTTTTAAGAGGCGTTCCATGCTTAGAAAACCATGTAGACAGAAAGGTTGTCTGTCTGAAAGGGTTTTTTTTAAGCCTTGGGACAGGCTTCCACATTTTATTGACAGTGTGTAATGCTAAAGTATATTATAAGACATGTCTTTATGTATGACACTGTGTTAATTTTCTAATTGAAATATTCAGAGGAAGTTTTGACAGAAGTGAGGTTAATAATGTTCTTCTGATTTCCTTGGGATTTGTCCCTCTATTCATATGCCTTCATTCCAGTTTTAGACCTTGTTACAATAATAAACCTGACCACTGCCAATGTTTTATTTTCTTGGGCCTCCTCTTGTGGTTATAATAGAAATCCTGCAAGTGAGATTTATAAAGAACTGTGTGTTTTGGGGCTTGCTGAAGAAGTGTCTAGTTCTTCCTATCATACTAACTTTAATCTTCTTGGATAAATCAAGCCATATCTCAGAACTGATTCTGATTATATGTTTCCTGAGTTCTTTTCCTTCAGCATTCTTTGCCTGAGGCCTGAAAGAGCCACATCCTCTCTCTTTCCCCCCCTCCACAGCCCAGGAAACTCTAGCTTTCTGTTTCCCAGCATCTGTATCTTAATCTGAATATGCAACAAAGAAACTACCCTCAAAATCTATGGTGGTGTGTCCTTTGCAGAACAAGGATGTGGTATGCTCCGTACTCATTGACATTCCAATAAAGCTGGAGCAGCTTGGGAAGAATGTGCACTTCTCAGTGTTGCTCAGGATCAGGAAAAATGGTCTGCCGTTATCCATGGAGCAATCCCTTTATGGATCTTAGAGCCAAGTCACATTACAGTCCCTCAGCTACCCAGCACGGTCATCTGTCACCTGATTGCAGCATCACTTGTGTTTCTGTGGCAGGGCAGTGAGGGCAGTAATGGGCCTCGATGACCTTGATGAGCCTCTCCTGATGTCTCCACCCATGTTCTCTGCTCGTAGGCTTAGGGACTCCATTTGAGCCCAGGCCTAGGACTTTAGTCTCAGCTGTGCTGGAGGTGTCTCTGGCTCTGTCACAGGGTGTCCCTGTCAGGGATTTTACTGCTCTGGTCTCCAACCTATTGGCTGACTGCCCAGTCTGAACCTCCCTGGTGATCTCTGGGCTATATTTCTCTCTGGTAACCATCACCACATCTAGTCCTGTCTTGCAGTCCTAGTTTGGTCTTGGACCTGCACATCACTCTGTTTTTGCTTGATGATCTGGACTCCTGGTGGAACCTGGCTGCCATCCCTGGACTGTCCTGCTCACCTCCCTCAGGTAGTATGAGGTTGGGCCCTGGCTGGTGAGGTGCCTGTTCTGCTGGGCTCCCAATCCTTTAGAGAGCATCTTTGCTACTTGGTGACATCCTCCTATGATGAACTGAAAGCCAGAGCCTGGGAGGTCACTCAGCACCTGAAGTTGTTTTTCTACTTTCTGGCGAAGAAGTGGGATGTTTGACCTTTGTGGTTCCTTTACACATCCAGAAATGAAGCCAAGTTTAAAAGTTTATATGTACTTTGGGAAGATCAACGTATTAGCTCCTGTTTTGGAACATCTGGATGATAAAGAATTTGGTTAAACTTTCACAGTTCGTAGGGCATTTACAGCAATGGACAGTCAGGAATCTCCATGTTTACTTTCCAACTGAGCTAATTGAAACTGGGACCTATCAGAAGGAATAATAAATGAAAGAATCTGGCCTGCTGTTTAGAGAATAGTGGTACCAAAGATTTGGAGCCTGGTTGTCATCAGGCAGAAGATGACAGGTGGGAGGGAAGCACCATCTCTACTAGAAAAGGAGTTAAGAAGGAAATTGTTGTAGAGTTAAGCTCATCACTTTCTCTCCTCCTGCTTCCCTTTTCCTCAGTAAACAAGAAGGCTGCAAACCTTAATGTCTGCATGTCTCAAGAGTCTTAAATTGGAAGTCCCGATCTTCTTAGACAGTGGAAATAAATTACACTCCTGAAGAGGCACTGGAGCTTCAATAAACACTAATTAACAAAGAGCCTCATTTACTTGATTTCTCAAGACAATCCTCCCCAAAAATATATTAACAACTCATCGATTGGAGCAGGATTTCGTGGGTTGTTTTGACTCTATTTTGTTGACATTGAGAGGTCTAAATATTGATTAAATAGCAACAGAATCGTGGTTTACTATATAAATGCCAGGGACTACAAAAAAAGACACCCTAATAGTGACTAGAGCTTAAACACAAGAACCAAATGTTAGGGCCAGCTGGCAGATCTAAGAGGAAGACTTGGCATCTGGTGCTTACATTGCACTGAGCTGAATTAAATCAGTAACTCATAAAATTCAGAGCAGGTTTTTTTTAATGGCCCATCAGGCTCAGGAGTATAACTGCAATTATTATTTTTTAAGACACCAATGAACTCTGGACCTGGTTTTTCAGAGGTACTGAGCATGTGCAGCTTATGATTCTGTCAGTGGAAGTTATGAACAGGAAGGACACCTAAATATCAAATGCACAATAATATTCAGAATGTAATGTTCAGTTATAGGTAAATCAATCCTACTTAAACAGTATAATAATGATTTTTATGGTGCTTTAATGAAATGTATTGTCCTTGCACAAAAGCATAATGATCAGACTATTTGAATTTGCTCCTTGAGTGCCTTTCTCAGGTTATTCAGTTTATGACTCAATAATGAATATGTAAAATTATTCCCGATGCACATGGTAATTGCCCTTTCATAAAGCAGTCAGGCTTCACCTTTTTGAGTGGCCCAGCCTTTTACTGAGAGACTGTTTCAGAATGTCTTATATTTAAATCTTCTCATTCCAAGATTACATTTTTTTACAGGTAATTCACAGCTATTTATTCCTTTTCCAGCATTTCCCTGAAGCTTCTTCCTTTGACAATTATTGCAGTGGGACAGCAATCAAATGTCACCTTTATTCAGTTAAGCTAAACAATCCATAGTCTTAGTCCTCTTTTATAAGATCTCTATTGTCTGTGCAAGGTGCCTTTCCCATCCTTCATGTAACATTCAAGTTCATGTTTCATTTATGTTTGCATCATCAAAATTCAGGCTTCTGCTAGTGTTTAACACTAATAAGATAGAGGTTCAGTCTAATTGAATTTATTTGAAAATCATACCAGAATTTTCTTGGGGTTTTTTTAGGGTGAAGAAACATATTTGCCCATCAGTTTCATCTTAATACAAATAATATATTGATCAAATATTGTGGGTGATCCTTGCCACATTGGAAACAAAAACCACATCCTTATAGTTCTCTGCAGCTCTCAAGGCAGACAAAATACCAGTGCTTGACTCTTGGTTTTGTTATTGTGAGACGTGCAGGTGATTTTATTTGTACTTTATAAATTTCTAAGATTTAGAACCCACTGTGGTGGCTGCTCACCTGAGATTGACTTTGGAAATCCCTGTGCATTTTGTCATGGTGTGGATGTAGCAGGGATTTTTTGTATATTAGTAACATGCCCTTGAAAAATCTGACTGAACAGGAATAAAGGGGTATAGAAGAGGGAATTTGCATTTTCTCATCTGGTAAATAGGTTTCTTTCCCCCTGTCATTCCCTGTGGATTTTGGATTTCCCAAATTGGCAAATCTAATTTGTAGGGGTTTACTGGTCTTATCCTCAGCTGGTGTAAATCAGCATAACTTCACTGATCTGTGAAGATGAATGCCTGCTCAGTAGCAACTGTGCCAACAAAAACCTCTCTTAGTAAGATGTATTTTAGATTTAGAGATATTCTTTCAGGGTGCTCTAAGGTATCTGAGCCCAGTGTGCTCGAATTAACAGGCTGAAGGGCTTTAGCCACAAGAGCCAAAGCACAGTCAGGTTGAATGAGGAGTTTTAACTACTGACCTGAGGGCCTTATAGAGCTTTCCAGGGTGGATGGTGATGATACCTAGACTGGGTGGTTCTAGATGTCTGTAGTGCAGCCCACTCCTTCACTCCCTCCAAAAGACACTTGCTTCTCTAACTGAGGTGCAAACAGCAGGTGTCACAAACATGGGTTATCTGTACTTTACTCATCCCCCTCAAAAACTGAGCAGTTATCAGATTTGGAAGCAAACTTTGATCCCTTTCTGTCCTTTCCATGGCCATTAAAAATAGGCCCAATGATGATGTGAAATTCCATATGATTTGTGAATCTTTCCAACTAAAAGTCATTTGGATGGTGCCACTATTTGTCAGGGAACTTAGAAGATCTTTGCATGAAACAGGCTATTTATAGGGTTGTTCTCATTATGGTTTTAATCAAATGAAGCAAAGAATAAAGACATGACTTAACAGACTGTTACTAAAGATACTGATTTATTTATGGTTTCTTTCATCCAAAAGGACATACTGTACTTTGAAAACCATGGCTAATGTCTTTGAGGCAATAAGGAGTATAAGTCACGTAGTATCATCTGCAGAATTTAATTAAGTGCCTAGTAATCACATTAGCTAATTTGGGAGTGATACATGTAGCACCAATAAAATAATGTAAACCACCACTCTGCAATACATTAGGATGCTAAATGGAGTGAATCTTCTATAAAACTTAGCCCAAGAGCATTTTCATCTGGGAGCATCTCACAGGAATCCAGGCTTAGATCCCTTTTGAATAAAAGGACAGTAGGGTCTTCAGTGTCTCTGAGAAGTTTAGTGCCTCACTTCAAAGGATCTCTGAAGAATTTGTCCATGTCTGATATGGATAGGACTGAGCGCTTACCAGTTCTCCCAGCTTTCTCCTTGCAGATTTGGGGAGACAGGTGGGAAGAAGATGGTTACATGTTTTCAGCAATTGAATCTACATGGAAAGATGAAGGTTGAAACACTTCAATAGGAAAGCAGGAATAGAGTTCCTCTTGTGGGAGCTGGGCCTTTGAATTGCATTGTCCTTGCAATGGCTTAGGCAGGTTTCCAGCTGAGTCTGATTAAAGTTCAGGACCACCCATTACCTCCTTTTCTCTTTTATTTTTTTTCTTGGCAGCTGGCTTTGCGCAATGCCTTGCGTTATTTCCCACCTGAAATACAAAAGAAGCTGGCACCAGAATTTGCTGAAGAACTCCAGCTCTATGGTCACATCTACATGTACAGATTCTTCCCGGATATTGAGATGAGGTAAGTGCTGGCTAGTTCACATTGTATTTGGCTGCCATTTGCTTACCTGACCCTCAAACAGTGGTATTTCTGTGTCCTAATTTACCTCTTGTAGAAGTCATGTCATAAGATACTAATGAAGCTCGTCTGATAATTCCCATGTTCTGTGTATTGCAGTTGTTTCATTTCCAGGGAAGGCTTCTAGATGTTTTGGAACGCTCCAAGGGACTGGTAGGGGAATAGTGTGTATCCTGGATAGGCTGTGACTTGGCCAGGGCAGCCTCACTGCTGGAAAGCTCAGCACCACTCAATGCAGGGAAGGGATTGAGCGAGGTTATGTGCTTGGTAATGACAGATTTACCACACACAGGGATCTCAAAGGCTCTGCCGCATGGCAAGTCTGAGTTTCTAGAGGCCAGTCATTACTCAGAGACGTCCAAATACAACCTTGATAGAAAATTTGCAGTAGTCCTGAGCTGCTGCAAGTGAAGTCTCAACTGAACCAAGAGGCAAGACCAGATGAATGAATGGAGACCTGCTGTGAGTGGCTGGCTGGGTTATCTGTGCTCTCGAAGCAGAGAAGGCTTTCTCAGCTTAAGAGAAAGACAGTACGTGATTTTCCACTGGAACCTGTATGTGACTCTGGTTTATATATGCTGTGCTTGTTGGTCTTGGACCATCACTTCATTCTAGGTCTGCTGGGACTAATGTTTGTGAAGCAGAACAGTTTTAGTGAGGGCTGCCAGGGGCTATCTGCTTTTTTTAGACTGTTTGGTTCCTTTTTGCATCGGGAGGGGCCTGGTTACTGTCCATACAGGAACATGAATAAAGCAACTGGAAAGCACTCGAATTTCCAGAGATTTTCACTGTTTCTCCATTGTCTGTTTTGGCCTGGGGTCAGATGCTGCAGAATTCAGCTAAGGGCAGGACAATTGGAAGACTCTGAAAGACACTGCAGAGCTGGACTTAGAATCCTACTACTAAACTACAGATGATGACACCTTCCAAGTAGGCTTGGATGAGACAGTCCAGCAGCTGGTTTCCAATAATGGTGTCTGATTCTTTGATAACTTCAAGTATTTTTTCTTTGTGACCATTTCAGTGAGCATTTTCTTACAAGTTATTGCAGTCTCAGAATAAGAAAATGCCTTTTGTTCTCTGCAGTGTGGTAATATCTGATTTTTGCTGTGTATGTCCCAGGGAGCACAGTTGCATTTTACAGCCATATTCCCATGACAGCACACTCAACTGATACTTGCAAGTTGGGTTTCTTATGATTTGAGCAATATTATCTGTGAATATTTCCTTTTGATGAATTGGTTTTGTTCCACAGAAATCCTGTTTTATCACAACAACTTTAGAAAAGCATAAATCACTAATAAAAAAAGCATTGTGGAAAACCTTAAAGGCTTTCCCTCTTGGTTTGGCAATGATTGCAAGGCATTTGTTTTAGTATCCTGATGTAAAAATCTAGGATAAAGTGCATATGATCATGGGAAGATGTAGAATATACATTCTAGATCTTGGCTTGTGAGCTGGACGGTGGATGACCAATTTTTTTTGTGGCTGGTACTCTTTAGTTGAACCTTTCCAGTGTAACTGTCTTCCCTGTACAAAGCAAGGGCCCAACCACTGAAGATCTGTGGCCCAAAAAGGGAAGATTATTTAGAATCCATGAATAATGATCCTATGCATTTTAGGAATTTCTAACATCTGTAATGGTGGTGTTGTTTACAGTAAAGGAAAGAGTAAAACTCTTGATGTGTGGTTATACTTCCTTTTGGTACCACACCTTGGAGACCTCAGCACAGTTGTGCTAAGATCTGTGCAAACAGCAATGGAACAGTCCCTGCCCTTAACAGCTACAGTATAAATCCAATAGTAGAAGTTTTAGAGCAATTTGTTATGACAAACAGATGGTGGAGGATAGCAATGAGATGATTGCAGAACATTAGTGCCAGGAAACCTGACTTTGGAATACCTTTGTGAGTGTTTCCCTTACCTCACCTCTCAAGTTCCTAGATGAAGTACATCTTAGTAAAAAGGCCCATATTTCTCCTAACTAGTTCAGGTTTTTTAGAGCCTCTTGGGGCCTGAAACCCAGACCAAGTGTTTTTTTTCCTTAGATAATATCTTAAACAATGGTTGATGAGCCTGAAAGCAACTTCCATTGATGATATTTTCCTTAGCTGCTTCACCTGGCAACTTGTTGGAGGCCAGTTCCACCATCCCACTTAAAAAAAAATCCAGTTATAAAGCTATGAGAGTTTGTGGCCACCATATTTATCAATTGTGATTAACCAATTCAGCAGGTGATAAGCTGAATACAATTTATTGTTTTTCATTAGTTCTGATAATAGTTAAAACCTTATTTGCCTGTTTAGGTACATATGTAACTCCAGATCTGCATTTTCTGGATTTTTTTTTTTCCTTTCCCTCCTGAATAAAAGCCTGCATCTTAAACAAGTTTGAGCATCCATGGTATGCAGGGATATAACTGTGGAGTGTGTTGTTCTGGTTGTTGCTGTGTGTTGGAGTGTTTCTCCTAAATTTCTGTGACTACCCTTTCAGAGCATACCCCATAGGAGAATACCCTTGCAAGACCAAATCAGCCGCTGCCATTATGTTGATGATCATGAATAATCTGGACCCCTCAGTGGCTCAGGTAAAGTGCAGTGAAAGGGAACTGGATTCACAGATTAGCTGCAAATCTGCAAGATACTTCCTGTGTGTGCTCTCCCACAAATACTGAAAAATTCAGACATGCAGGAGCTTGGTCGCTGCCTGAGACATAGGTAGAGCTCAGCTCTGCTACTACAGCTTATGTTGAAAAATTAGTGCTGATGCTTCCTGTGTCTTTGGAAGCTCATCCCCCAGGGACAGGTAGAGAATCACAGGACCAAAGTCCATCCTTAGAAGCACCACTCAGTATAAGGCATCTTGTTTCAAATGGCAGGGGAGAGGCCGTGCAGATGTGCCCTGCGGGTCTTGGCCTCTTCCAGCTATGAATGCCAGTGGCAACCAAACTATGAGCTCACACATTCCCTCTTTAAGTGAGTTTACCAGGATGGCTGTCTGATACAGAAACTGTAATCAGGGAATTGCTCTGTAGCATTCTGCATCCAAGATACCATTGTTACAGTAACAAATAGTTTTGAAAATAATATTATTTTTTTCTTAATTTGTGATGCTACTTTCTGATTTCAAGAACCTGGAGAGTTTTGATGCAGTAAATAAGCTCTAGAAAAGACTTATTGCTGAGATTACAAAAATAGCTCAGAGATACAGTGAAAGTTTCAGAAAAGTGCTTGCCTGATTGTTAAATTGTCTTTTTCAGTTTCCTCAGGAGCTTGTCACTTATGGAGGAAATGGGCAGGTCTTCAGCAACTGGGCGCAGGTAGGACATTGTTGGTTTTGCAAATTGTTTCACAAAACAAGTTTCACCCTCCTCCACACACATTCTGCTTAAGCAATTCAGGATAGTTCTTGGCAGTCATTGCCTCAAAATACTCCAAAACATCCTGTTTGGAGAGAGGAATGCTCAGTTATGAACTGCATAGACGGAGAGAGCTTTTTTTGGTGACGGAGCACAGACGGCCCAACAGAAATACTAAACATCATACTATGCCCATGCCAAGCTGTGTATGAGGATATAAAGACCAGTTCTTTGCCTTTCTCTGATGCATATGTAAGTGGCTGTGTATTTTCCACAGGTAATGCTGGAGTCTAAAACTAAAAAAAGTCTTATGTTTGTGGTACTTTTGCAACATTTTTCACAAGTAGTGGAATAAAAATAAGTCTTCAATTTAAGGAATTGCAATTCTCAGTCTTTTTCTGAGTAAATCAGATTAGCTGCAAATATTTGTGGTAGCTCACCAGTTCCTGGTGCACTTTACTATGAACCCTGATCTTCCAAGAATAATGGCAGGTAGGTAAAAGCCTCTCTAAGATCAAAGCTGGGATGTTGTGGTTGTATAATTTCTGTTCTCCTTCTCTATAAAAAAGGTCAATAAACATCCTCACTTTAATCTGCCAAATGCATGTAGGAAACATTTTGGGGAGACCTTTGGAATCAACAGCATATTTAGAATTATATTTTTGTGGGCCAAATTTATTGTCTTAAAAATGCGCTCTGGGTCTGAATGCTGTACAGGTGTGTGGTGGCAGGAGGAACGTTGGATGAACAACGAGTGTCTGTGGGCAGGCACAGGTGTGGTTATTGTGAATGCCAAACCCACATCATGCCTCCAGCCTCTGGGTGCCCTAAGGCCACAGAGTGGAGACAGGTGGAAATACACCTTTGAGTTTTGCAATGCAGATCAGAAACAGCACATGTAGAAAGGTACATCCCACTGTGGAGGGCACCATCACTCCTGAAGAATGGGAAGGTCTTAATTTCTGATTCTGTAGCTTACATAAGCAGAAGTTGACTTAAGGAGCCTGCTTCTGTCATAAAGGATCACTTATGCATCTTGTGGATTTATCCGAACAGGCCTCTTGCTTACTAAAGAAACCCAGCAAAACAGATGTGTAAATGATGTTCCTAGTTAGGGCAGAGGAATGGATTCCTCACTGTAGCATGGGACTGAAGGACTTGGGGTTTCTTCCCAGTGGGGGATTTTTCATTCATGGTTAAAAGAAAATTCATACTTCAGTTTCCTAATCTGGTAAATAGAAGTTAAATGGAATCTTAGACAGATTTTGAGGCAAAACTGTTCCTTTTAAAAAGAAAGGTATGGTGAAAATACACACAGTTTCTTTATTCTGGATATTAATTAGTAAATGCCAGTTAACCATTGCCTGTTAACTACATGAGTGTTGTTGCATTTCTGAGGTGAACAGTGCCAGCAGTTTAAATAGTGGCTCCTACTGGCCTTACATTCCTTAGGCAGATGCTGGGCTGCAAGGTGAGGTTGAAGTGCTGCCAAAGTCAGAAATACTCTCTTTTCTCATGTTCTCATCCAATCCAGACCTCTGACCTACAGTTGTTTCACAGCAGAACAAACAAAACATTTTTGGTTTTGCTTGCTTAGAGTAACAATCACATGAATGATTCAGTTACCACAGAACATTTTATTCTCTTTGTAGCTTGAAAACAGCATGTTTTTAAAAAATTCTGTTATTGCAGACTTCCTAGTGAAAAGGTTCAGTTTGGTTTATATCATCCATGCAGACTTGTGCTTTCCTCTGGATAATTTCAAGTGAGAGAACCATGTCCAGAGTTAACTTTACAAGTCTGCAGACAACAGGCCTGCTCTTCAAGCTAGGAAAGGCTTTTAGGCTTTTGCTTTCTTGTTAATAGTTGTGCCTTTCAATGGAGAAAGATCTGTTTATATTACAGCTTTTAGTTTTATTGAAATGTTTTTCCCAGATTGCTAAAGAGTTGAGAGTTCAGCTAGTTACCTGTTTTGGCCTGAGACCAGAATTTGATTATTCTGCATTTTTCATGAAACCAAAATGTGAAAAGCAAGACTGTAACTCTACTAACTTTTTCATATTCAATTTGATTTGCAGCTTGGGAGATTGGCTGGATTAGAAGGGACTGGCCTCAAATCTGTATCATTTTTAGTTCAGATCAAAGCCACTACTACAGAGTTTAAGTGCCCATGACAATTGGGTTTGTTTATTTGTCACTGACACTTCATTTCTGTGTCCCCACTGAAATTCTAGTTTCAAGGAATTGTTGAATTACAATATTGCATGGGAAAGCTTCTTTCAGGCCTAGTTGTCACATACTAAAAGTCCTGTGGAATATAATAGGCTTTGTGGTAAACAACGATGGATGAGAGTTAAATTTATAGTCAGCTTAGGTGATCAAAATGTACTGAATTATGCAGACAAAGTTGAGATGTATTTATTTGCATATTCCTGGGTGTATCAAGGAGTTTCTTCAGTGTCCACAATGGACGCTGATTTTTTTTTATTTGAGAAGAAAAACTATCTAATTTTTAAGTGCACATTGTAATAGCCATTTATTGAACAGTCAACAAGCACTGGAAGATGCTGAAATTCAGGTTAGGGTCAACAATAAGCATGAGTATTTCTTCAATTCTATAGGGAAAATTTTGTAGTTTGACTTTGGAAATATTGCCAAAAAAGTGCCAGATCCAAATGTTTAACCTCAAGATAAAATTAGAATGGCTTTAAAAGTGAAGGATTTCTGTGCTTTTTACTGGAGAAATTATTCTGGAAGTTATTCCAACTTTTGCTAGTTGATGATTTATGTTTCCTGCTGAGTGATATCTCTTGAAGGACTTTATTAAAGGCAAGAATGTGTTGAGAGCTCTGGCTGTTATTCCATATGTGAGTATACCTCATTATATCTGCCTTCATTCTCAAAGTTTAGCAGCTACACAGAAAACCCCCCAAAATAAATGTAAGATGCAAACAGACTCCCTCTTTTCCTTGCTTTTCCTTTTAGTTCTGGTTGGTAATGCACTACTTGTCTGAGATGACAGAAGAACAAACACTAGTAATGTACAGTGGGCATCCTCTGGGACTCTTCCCCAGCCATCACCGTGCTCCTCGTTTAATCATTACTAATGGCATGGTAGGTATTATCATCTTGCTTTCTTTGTCCTCCTCTTCTGTTTAATTTTTCAAGTCTTGGCTGAATTAAAATATGATTTATTATCCACATTTACACAACATGCAGGAGAACCTGAGGTCCAAATTCTGCAGGATTTATTCCAGTACAGTTGCTCTCATCTCACCTGTGCTGATCTGCAATGATGGAGGGAAAAATCCTCTCATTATACAACTTCTGTTCCTACTGAACCTGAGTTGTACACATTCTTGACTAAAACAGTTCAGTTAGGCTCAGTTTGAAAGATTTAAAAGCCCTCAGTAAGCAAACAGATGATTACTAATCAGAGGCTCAGATATCTGGACTGCTTTGCTTGGAAGGCAAGCCGGACAAATGAAAATACTGGTATATTGCCAGTCTTTTGAGCCATTCAATATCTCTCTCCCTGTAGGCTGGTTTTTGCATGGCACTCAGTGCCAGAAAGACTAAACATTTTTTTTTTAAATACTACAATGCATGAAATAAAACACCTGAATTACTTCTCTTGATTTTCAGTTTTTCTATCTGTGTGACCCTAGTCAAGGAAATGTGGGCTGTTAAAAAGACCTGCTTAAATCTCTATTTGGCTTATGTGGATACTATTTTCATTGTTTTCTTAGGTTATTCCCAACTATTCCTCCAGAGATGAATATGAGAAGATGTTTGCTTTGGGAGTAACAATGTAAGAAGATAACTCACTATTAAAATATGTCAAATACTTGACTAAAATGTTATTCAGACATCAAGGAGTAGCTGGTTAAAATTTATAATGCAGATGGATTTCAACTGTGCTGCATAAAGTCCTGATGCTGCAAAGCATTAATGCACACTTAAGTAGAATTACTTTGGAGTTTGAGTTATGTTCAGCCACATATATAAGGATGTAATTGAGGTCTGCTAGGAATTATTATTAGGTTTATGTGTGAGGCTTGGCTGAATGACAGCCTGAAGCCTTAATCATAACACACTTAAAGCACTGGCTAGTTCCACTTTGCAGAGATTGTTTTGCAATTTATGGAAAATATAAGTTATGAAACATTCTTTCAGGCTAAGAGAAACTTTGAAGTAGAAAGTTATCTTTTTTAATGATTTTTTACATACTCTTCTGTTGATGTAGTTGATGAGCACAGGATTATTCTTCTTTTGTGTACTATGGAGAGAATAAATTTAAACAGCTGGAGAGCTGTCCCACTTCTCTGGAAATTTAGTAGGAATGTGAATGAACATTTTGGCTTAACAACTTCAAATGCAACTAGGTGTTTTAGAAGCACAAGTGCCACTGAAAACCAATGGCATAAAGATGCCAATGAGTTGAAAAGGAGCATCCTTGTGTCCTAGTCACTAAGCTAGATGCCAAGACAGGTTTGCACTCATTTCTTGAGCCATGCATTTCTGAACACAATTTAATGAACTAAGCACTCCTCTGAAAACATGTTGGTGCATTGCTAATGATAAAACTCCATAAAGATGTGAATTTGATGATAGCAGACCTTCAACAACAAATCAAACCCCAGGGAGTTGTTGCTGTTATACTGAAAACACATATAGTCAGGTACAGAACTCGTTCCAGCCTGAGTAATGTGTGGTCTCACTGTGTCCATTGCCATCTCCAGGTATGGTCAGATGACTGCAGGGAGCTACTGCTACATTGGGCCTCAGGGAATAGTGCATGGGACTGTGGTAAGAAACTGGGGAAACATCTATTTCTAGGTAGTTTTTGGAGGAGGCTTTCTGCCACGGTGGCTGGTGACTGGAGTAGGTTGGATTGCTGTCAGAGGATATTCTGGCTACTAAAGAAATTCTCCTTGCCCATTCCTTAAAAAACCAGTGGTTTTTCACTTAGATACATCTTATCCACAGCACAGCCTTGAAGGGATTCGCAGTCAAGGTCTCAGTCTGAGCTCACATGTAGCTACAATACATGAAGTACGAATGGACCAAATGTGTTCTGTAAAAGCATTTTCTTGGTTGTTTTCTTTGCAGCCATCCTTAGTAAGTCTCTGTACCTCAAGAGCAGCATATTGGGAAGCACTGATTATTCTATTTCATGGTGAGAGAAATAAACATTACCAGGACAGATGGTTTCACAACATCATTTTGTAACATGTTTCCTTCTTAAAAGATTGAAACTGTTTCATGGTGTCAGTGACCTGAGGGTTTCAGTCTGTTTGCAAAAGTGACAGAAGATCTTTAAATTTAAGGGACTCTAGGGAAAATAGCTCCTGGTGATTGCTCTGTTTGCAGCTCACAGTGCTCAATGCAGGCCGTCGCTACCTGAAGGCAGAAGACCTGTCCGGGAAGGTGTTTGTAACTTCTGGTCTCGGAGGGATGAGTGGGGCTCAAGCAAAGGCTGCCGTCATTGCTGGGTGTGTGGGGATCATTGCAGAGGTGAGAGCAATGCTGTTTTCACTTTCTCTCCTTTCCTCCGTGTGCTGAATCAGAATCTGCACTCTTCTGATCTGACATGTTCCTCAAGTACCTGACAAACCAAATACAAAAGATACTCTTTTCTAAAATCTGCCTGTCTTTTTCATTGCTGAGCATTTTTCACTGCTATTCCTCTCTCCATTCACTCACTCACTGGATCAGACCGCATAGATATGGAATTAACAACTTACGATTGCTTCACAAATAATGCAGAATGATGCTGTCAGATGAGCTCCCAGTGCCTGAAATACCCTCATTTCATGTGTGAAAACGTTAAACTTTCACAGACAATAACTGGGGAAAGCATATATGCTTGTATGTTTTGAGTTAAATACTTTTTCATATAAAAAAGTAACATCTTTCCTACTGTGAAAGATATGCATATAATTGCATAAATACACTACTGTAAGGAGGAGGATATTTTGATAATATAATAGAATTAATCAGCTCTGCCACTGCTTTTATATGTCCAAGACCCCATGCATGATTCTTAATAACCCACTGTTGCTACCAACATTATGTCCGTAAGTTCCTATCCTCATACTATTGCTTACTTTGGTTAGACTATTTCCTCTCAAATTCCATCTTTCTACAGATCCTGTCTTCCCATGGGATCCTTAGTTCAAGTTGAGAACAGCTGCTTATTCCTTTTTGCCCGGGGTATAGAGTGCAATCACAGACCAGGCCTGGTAATGTCTTGCTGGCTGTATCTATTTCCTCTTGAAGAGATGCTCTTTCTAGGCAGTGTTGCAAAGAGTTCCCTGTGAAACACAGAGAATTTCTACTGGCTTGAGGCTTTTTGTTTTGTAAGGCTTTTTTAGCAGAGGTCCTACTTCCATCCATACTTTATGTTAACTTATATTTTAAATAATGATTGTAACATTTCTTTTTAAAACATCACACTTTCATCAATGTCAGCTCTGATCAATCTGACATCCTCTAACAGAGACTTCCAAAATGCCTTGCAAAACAGCTACCCTAAAAAGTGAAACAGAACTTGAATATTCATTTTACAAAGCCAATGCATGTGTTTGGTTACAAATACTGGAGTATTTCTCTAATATTTCCTTCAAAGGAATTTTTTTTTAAACTTGTAAAGTTTGATTTGAAAGAGTGCTGATCCCTATTCTCTAAAGCAAGCCAGCGTCATTACGATGACAAAATCAAGTCTTATTGTGGCAAGAAGAAACATCGTTTAGTGCCAACAACACACTGCTATTGATGTGAACTCCTCCTTGCCTCACGGGTGAAATAATAAGCTCCTACACACAGACTCTCTAAGCATACCAATAGAGGAAAGAGGCAAGAAAAATACTAAAAATGGCTGTATTAAAGATACAACAGGAAATATGTGACTCATGAGATGCAAATTCTTTTATCTGTATGACATAAATTGAAGAAGAGCTTAATATGGCTTCTGCGATTTCTATGGAGTTAGATTAGAACAGAAATACACCTACCAATAATATACCAGATTTAGGCTTCCCAACCAGTATCTCCCAACTATTCAGCACCCACAGCTTCATTTTCATTACCTAATACTTACTAATCACTTTTTTAAAATGACACCTTATTTTAGCATCCTGGTTGGCCGTTTCAGTGCACCCTTTCACAATACTGGCAGGATTTCTTTAAAGCAGAGCTAAGAAACTGTCTGTCAACACAATCAGGTTCACTCTTTTCCTATTTCTGAACAGACTAATTCAGAAAAAAATCTGTACCTTTCTTTTTAAAAGATACAAAAAGAATAAACCGATAGTCATGCAGTATCCATATAAATACCGCTTTGCACACTGCCCTGGTTTTGGCTGGCATAGAGTTCATTTTCTTCCTTAGTAGCTGGCACAGTGCTGGGTTTTGGATTTAGGATGAGAATAATGTTAACACACTGATGTTTTAGTTGTTGTTAAGCAGTACTTACTCTAAGTCAAGGAGTTTTCAGTGTCTTATGCTTTGCCAGTGTGGAGGTGCACAAGAAGTCGCGAGGAAGCATGGCCAGGACAGCTGATCCAAACTGACCAAAGGGATATTCCATACCCTAGAACGTCATGCCCAGTATATAAACAGGGGAAAGTTGGCCAGGAGGGGTTGATCTCTGCTCAGGGACAAGCTGCAAATCAGTCATCAGGTGGTGAGCAATTTTGTTGTGCATCACTTGTCTTTCTTGGGTTTTATTCCTTCTCTCTTTTTGGTTTTCCTCATTATTATTAGCATCATCATGATTGCCTTTCTTGTGTTTTATTCCTCCTCTCTTTTTGCTGTCCCCTTTATTATTATTATTATTATTATTATTATTATTATTATTATTATTATTATTATTATTATTATTATTATGTTACTGTCATTATCATTATCATTATTACTATTATTGTTATTATTATTAGCACTGTTATTATCACAATCATCATTATTATTATTATCATCATATTCATCATTATCCTCATCATCATAATCATTATTTTATTTTGCTTTGTTTCAACCACTAAACTGTTCTTATCTCATGGGTTTTACCTTTTTTCAATTGTCTTCCATCCTATCAGAGCAGACAGGGGAGCAAGCAAGTGGCTACAAGGTACTTTAGTTTGCCAGCTGGGTTAAATCACAACACACATCAATAGTTCTTTTTCTAGAACTTAAAGCTATGTATTTAAGCAAATCTACAAACAAAAAATGTAGTGAAATGAAATTATACTTGTGTTGTCTAACTGCAACTAAAATTTTTGCTACTTTCAAACACTTTTGCAGCATCAATTTAGCATGCTAGAATTCCATAGTCTATCTCCTAAAACATGAACTAAGTAATATACAAGGCATAAAAAACTATTTGAAGATTACTTCTCTTTTAAAAATACTGAAGTATAAGGAACAAAGCTATTTTCATACCATATCCAGAAAATGGATGAGGTGTGAAAGAAATCTCTTGTTTAATACGACCTTTGGCTGTACTTCTACTTGTCATCATTATGAAGTAGCTACTTCCAGTGCCAACACATAAGCTGCGTTATATTACCCCATAACAGTAGTAGCACGTCTTTCAGGGAGTGTTTCATACTCCAAGAAACTGGTGGCAGAATGCATTGGCAGTACTTACCTTTGTAACTGCTTATAATAGGTCTTACTCAACAATAAGATCTCATTTACAAAAGGAAATAAGAGTGTACTAAATTTCACAGAGCATGTCGCATAAACTAGTATATGTTGAGGAACTCCCTTGGAGTTCTCAGCTTCAGTGAAAACATTCAAATAAGGAGAAATGTAAATTTCAGATTGGAACTATGCCCCAAATAATAACATTAAGAGCTTTGTTACTGTGCACAGACCAAAAATACTGCATCATTAAGTTCTGCAACATACTTGACTTTTCTTAATGCATGTAATTAAGAAAATATTTCTGGAAAGCAAATGAATTTGAAATTCAAGTAAAATTAATAGAACAAATATGACAAATTTACGTTTTATACAATGGTAGCAAGCTGCAGAATAAAAATCAGTAGCTATCATTATCTAAAGCTGTTCATCTAACACCACAGAGAGAAAAAACCATTGATACATACTGTACACACATTTTTATCCATGTATATAAATCAAAGAAAACAGCTTCCTTTAAGGCAAGCATATGAAGATACTAAAGCAAGATACAAATTAAATATTCATACATTCAATATTTCAAAATAAGGAATTTGGATATACACATGCATAATTTAAGTTCTATAGTGAAACCTGTCTACAGAGGCCATTTCTACTGTATTTCAACAGCACTGAAACTTGAAATGTACAATGCAGCCTTTCCATGCAGTGTTAAAACTTTAAAGTATATAGTAATTCATTTCAAGCACTAAACACAGAATAAAGGCCACATTAT
Source organism: Myrmophylax atrothorax (assembly GCA_026770055.1). Classification (NCBI taxonomy): domain Eukaryota; kingdom Metazoa; phylum Chordata; class Aves; order Passeriformes; family Thamnophilidae; genus Myrmophylax; species Myrmophylax atrothorax. The sequence continues at coordinate 11,044,305 of JAOXXN010000175.1, read as the reverse complement.
GCAGACGGCACTTTTGCAGAGAAACTGCTGCTTTGCCCTATTCATTACAGCCCTGAAACAGGGCTCTCACAGCCCTCTCTCCTGCAGGGTGGCTTCCGACTGCCCGAGGAGTTACTCATTGGGAACTGAGGCCAAATAGGCAACAAATAGGAACGAGATGGCTCACTGGTCCTGAAAAGCCCATCGGTCAGAATTTACTCCAAGTCAAATTCTGATCTAGACACCAATTTCAAACTCTGTTGAGCTGGTGCTCTGTTGAGCTGCCCAGAGAGGTGGTGGATTCACCATCCCTGGAAGATTTTTAAACGCAGATTGGCTGTGGCACTGAGTGCCATGATCTAGTAAATGGACTGGAGTTGGACCAAGGGTTGGACTTGATTATCTCAGAGGTCTATTCCAACCCAATCGACCGATTCTATGATTGGACAGTTCTAATTTCTCTATCAGGAATCTGGACACAGTCACTTTGGAGAGGCAGCACACTGCCACACTTCATTTTGTGCAGAGCTGTGCTACCCAGCACATTGTATAGTGATGTTTGTTACGTTCCAAACCGCTCCTGAGGTATAATTTTGTTTGATTTTTGCTTGAGACCACTTGAAACCTCATCTCTTGCAACTTATCTGGAGTCTTGGTGCCTGCGTTTGAGACAATAATCTAGCACAATATATTCCAGGTTTTCTCCACATTTCTTTAAGTGCTTGGAGTTTTTTGTTAAATCTTGCTTTATATATGCATGATGAGCGGCCCTCATATTTCTCTAATAGTTTGACAACTTCTCCATATAAGAGGGTCAATAATATTAAACACATACCGTGTGTCCCTATTATTCATTGTCAGGAATTATAATTGCACAGTCTTACTTTTCATTGATTCCCATGATTTCAGACACGGAGTGAGGCTTGGCTTAAACCTCTTCTAAGCTCTGAAGCCTCTAACTGGTCAATTCACCTATTCAAATGTTTGAACTTCACTGTTGTTCCTGGTGCTATATATGATGTTTAATCATTTATCTGGACTGGAGATGTTCTTTTGTTCAGAGACCTGCTTTATTGTAAACCACATAGGAGAACATCCACCTCTTCTTTACACTCAAGCTACTTGGAAATTCAGGTTAGAAAGAGAGCAATAGGTTAGAATAGGCATAAAGTAGAACCTTTTAATCTAACTAAAAGCTTGTGGCTTACTTCATGTATAATTGAAAACAGTATAGATTCTCCTAAATATTTGAAGCTACTAATGGGTTTAAGTGAATCTAAATGAAAAGGAAGTCAGCCTAAAGCATTTGATGCTTCCCTTCTCCATCTGATTTGGTTACTTGCCACGTTAGATCACAAGAGGTTCAAGAATGTGCCTTACATTTTTTCTTTCACTGAAGCAGTATTCCATATCCTCCAATATGCATAGAGGATTTGCAGTCCTCTGTAGGAGAACCTTCTTCAATTAAAGTCCTGAAAATTATTGACCCAATAGAGCCTGTAACAAAGTGATACAGCAGTATGGTGATGCTAATTCTGGCATTTCAGCATGTCTACATACCCCAGCAGACCCTATGCTGCACCTGCTCCATCCATTTCCAGCTGCAAGCAATTCTTGGCAGAGAGTCAAGTGTCTGTGTTGGGCTTGGTGCTATGCTAAGCCATGGGTCTTGAGCAGTTACATAAATTAACACAACTCTCCTGTCCTATTAATTGTGATCATGTTGCACACCAGACTGCTCCTGAGAGATGGGACTTACTTGCTCAGTCCTATGCTAACTCACTCTATAGTGAGAGAAACCTGTTCTTTCTGGAGTGAGTAAAACCTTGCTGTTTCTGGACCAGAGTTGATGAGCAGTGAGACACTCAGGCAGGCCAGAGCCATACCTATCCACACCTGATTGCAAATTATCTCTTAAAAATCTCTTTTTCTTTACTCTCTGTCATGGAGAGAGAAAAGATCCTGACATATACCCCTTAAAAGGCATGGTTTAAAAAGGCTAATACAATTACAGCTCAGTCTTCTCTGCATTTGTGCTGCAGAGAAGATGTAGGACCAGATTCATAAGCCCTGGCAGATGTAGGTTAATTTTATTATAGCTGCATAAAGTTCCACACACATAAACTTCCAGAACAGTTATGACACTGCAACTGGCTCATATGTAGGCAGCCAGGAGTGCTGGCTAAAATTTGTGTCCATTTCTATCTGAGTAGTTAGATATGCTGACGCAGAGGTGCATTTCTGAAAATGAGATGCAGCAGTTAGCTCTTTCCTATCTTCTCCATTTTACTTTGATGCTTCTGATCACTTAATAATTATTTTGAATGTGGATTAAAAAGGCAGAGAGACTTCAAGCACTTTAATAATAATAAAAAAGGGTATGAACAATGAGAAGTTTGGCAGACAAAAAGAACACAATAATCAGAAAAATCTTCCTTCTGTTGATAAAATTTATTTAGAATTTTTTTAACTTTTAGTTAGGGGAAAACAGTTGTCAGACAATTTTCATTTTAAGTACTGATATGGGTAATAGATTTTATTCTGCATTTTAAACACTCACATTTAAACCATTTATTCTCTTATGCTTCCATATCCTTTTAGTGTGTGGCATATCAATTTGAATGTTCACATGTGATCTGACATGGACAGAGTTTTACACTGTGTAAAACAGTATGCCTATCCCTTATATTTAACCTGTAATGATGATGGTGATTCAGACCCAGTCTGGGAAGCCATGGTTTTCAAACAGCTCACAAGGAAAGTATGGACCTCTGGAAGCCAAATAAAGCTCCCGACCTCGATGCTTAACTTTTAGATAGTGAATCTCTCTCCATATCAGATCAATTCTTATGGAACAGTGGGAAGAAAAGAAAGGCTGAGTAGCATATGTCTGTCTGAAAAGATGTGCAGGCTTACGACAGGTGATGAATTTCAGAATTAAGAACTGTAGTGTAATTGCAAGCATAATATATATGAATTATTCTGATCCTGCAAAAAACCTAAATGTAACACAAAAGTACTATTTAAATCAATGCATGTAGTTTTAAGCATAGTGAATAGGATTATTTCTTATCTTAGATTTCAGTCCTTACAAGCAAGGTATCTTTGCTCAGTCCCTACCACACTCCAAAGAAACTGATAAATGGAATTGGTGTCTGGAATGCAGAGAAAAGGAGGAGCTTAATGGAACTGAAAGCTGAATTTTACTATTGGTGAAACTAAGGCAAGAGGTGCAAGAAGCTTTGCAACTGCAACATGGTAAATATGCCATAAGCTTTGAAAAAGGTTTCTTGTCATTTATAAACATTCTTTCAGAGAAAAATCTACCTTTATCTACAGAAGCAATTTCCCAGATCTGTTATAATGCTATGTTGTCTTTTTGGTGAGCTCATATGCTGACAACAGTAAAGGAGTTTAGGTTTTGGGAATAAAAAATCAGTAATGAAATTTGTGGTATGAGAAAACTCAAACAAGGAAAGATTAAAAAGTTTTGTGACAGGAGTAAGAAAATCAAACCAAGACTGCTTTGTGCTTTCCTGAACAGAAGTTTATATCTTTCTTTTCATGTACCGGATTCACATGTACCACTGAAACATTTTCTAAAATCAGGTGTTACAAGAAAAGAATCATCTGTACTGAAAATGCACATAAAATATTCGTATTGAGCTTTAAGGTAAATTAAAACATGGAAGCAGGATATTCCATGGTGTTGTTATTTGTTGTTTGCTTTAAAAACAAAGAAAGAAATGCAAAACAATTTGGCATGTTGTTACAGAACACCACTGATGGGGATAGTCCTGATGCATCTCATGGTTGCACAAAGCTGTTGCAAGAATTTATTAAGTTCAGGCTCCTGAGTCTTAGTGTGTAAAAGAAATTGAGAGGTCAAAAATGACAGTTGGTCTTTCAACAGTAATGGCCAGGTCAGTACTCATAGACAGATCTTAATTCCTATTGACAGATTGACAAGAATTTTCACAGTGGAGCTACAGTTCTTAAAAAACCCTGGTGCGCTATTCAGAAGAGGAAAAAAAATGGGTCTTACATGTATAAAAAAGATGATGTAAACAATGAAAGAGCTAGTTCAAGCTGACAGGACAAAAGGGAATGTATTCAAGCTACAGCAAGTGTATTTCACATTCAATGCCAGGAAAAGTATTCTAAATTAAACACACACACAAAAAAAAAAAAAAAAAGGAGAAAAAAGGAGTACTAAAACTTGACTATTAAATGCCATTAATATTAATCACTACTTCTAGTCCTGCCAGCAGCGTAAAGCTGACCACTCATGACCACTCACAATCTCATCTAGTTAAGGACTGGATGAGAAAATTATTAGTGCTATATAATATCCATCTTTTCATTTGTAAAGGAACTTCATAAAAGCAAAATCAGAACTGCAAATACTATTCAAACGGCTTGTTATTTCCAGTCACAAAATACCACAGTCTGTAAATAAGGCACATCAAAGACATGCAACTGTCCTGCTCTAGGTGGGAAAATACTGCAAAGTCATAATATTTCTCAAGGACGTAGGAAGTGCTTGAGACATTCTTCATCTTTTCATAAACGTGCCTCTGGATGTCACTTACATTCATCAGTTATACATTTTTAGCACCAGAAAAGAGAGATTCTTTAATTTAAATGGGCATAAAATGTCTGCTGTTTTTCGGATTATGTACTTGGTTTGGGGGAATTTCCGTTGCTGGAGAAAACATCTCTTCTGTCTGGCCCAGCAAGATTTTCTGCTTCACTCTTTCCTGCCTGTTTTTACTGACCAGAACTCAGTGTCCAATGGAGCAATCTGCATTTCCTTCAATATGAAAGTCAGTTACTTCTAGGCAGACATAGTGTTCCTTTGAAACAGTGAACCAAGTCTACTTGTTTAGCTAGAGTGTCACCCTTGTCTGTAAACCTGGGGCAGGGCAGACTGGACTAGTATATTTCATAAATAGCAAGTACTAAAAAGTATTTCATTAAGCCAAATAATTTCCTGTTTATAACCAGGAATTGTGAACGCAGATTGAACGTGCTGAGCATTTAGGCTTACCTAGTTTTGCTACTCTGGAGTATAAACCAGGAGAAAAGTCAGCCAGAGCCTTTTCACAAGTGCATACACTATGCTTTGTGTTTTGTTTGTGTTTTTATTGGGTTTGGTTGGTGTTTTGTTTTGGTTTTTTAGTTTTTTTTTTTTTTAATAAAAGTAGAAGACCTTATTTTTGGCATGAAAGTAAAATACTACAGACACCAGAGTGCCATAACTCCTGCCTACAGCTGCCTTTTTACATGAGTTTTTGGAAATATTGCTAAAGGTGTTTTGCAAAGCTTGATTGCTTAGCAGGAACCATGGGAATTGCCCAAACATAACACAAACAGAACACTGTGCTGCCATCACACAATTGTGTACACTGCAAGTCTGTGTCTCAGTCATTCACTCCAGAAACATTAAGCACAAAGATGAGAGTGGAGGAAGTAGCAACCTAACACTTTACAACCAAAATAGCATTATTAGGAGACTTTAGGCTTGAAAGTGCTGCTTTGATCTGGACATACTTACCTGGCATAGTTGGGAGACTGAATAAATAAAGAGGAATTTTGCCTGTGCTTTTTGCATACCAGTAGCTTTACAAATAGTCCGTTTAAAAGATCATGGCCACAGGCATTGCTTAAATAAATTTATATACATAAGTATATACGTATATATGTATTATCTATGTGTGTGTGTGCGTAACAAAGCATGTTAAACAAAAGCCCTAAGAAGGTTGAAAAATCCCCATAGATTACTCCATTATTTATTTTCTATGATAAATTATCTTTTAAATTAATCACTTCAAAAATTGAAGTTGTAGGTGACCTTTTAAAATGACTATACATATACAGCACACAGATTAATATTGATTTTTTTCCCCCTCCACTGCAAGCGAAGTTTAGACAATTAGCTTTCATACTGAGAAATAATTATTAAGCTTCACTTTTGTTTCTTAGAAGTTCAGTTAAACCTTTTGATTGTGAGCTTTTTTCAGTTGTTAAGTCCAAGTAACCAAGCATCTATGTGCAGAAATTAACCTTTTTTATTACATTAAGTACTGTAGTAGTAAAGCTTGTTTGAAGTGCATGAATAAAAAGTTAGTGAAATTACAGGAAGAACAATCTAATATAGCAGTAATAGGTGCATTCACTGTGCATCTGAGAGGAGGAGGGGGGAAAAAAAGAAGAGTTTTAACTCATTTTGGCCTAAAACGTATTCAGGTTTCCAGGATTCTGACATCAGAACCCAGATAACACTGGCTAGAACCATAGGGCTTTACAATAAAAGCTAAAATATTGACCATATGATGGCAAAAGTCTTTATTTTGCGGTTAACTTATTCTCTTCTAGCTACTCTCTGATGAAGTCGGTGGTGCTGTGGAAGATGATCTCCTTCTTCTTGACAAAGATCGTGATCGCTCAGCACTGTAGGCGACATGCTTATCATAATTTTGTATCTGAGCCTCGAGGAATTCCCTCTGTTGCTGGCTGATTGTCTGGCTAATCAGTCCAGGGAGAGCTTGAATGCTACCAATTAAAGTTTCCAGTTTAGTTTCCAGAGTAACAATTCTCTTCTCAAAATCTTCACTTCTTTCATTTAAGTCAGAAATCATGTCATACATGATGTTTTGAGTCTGAAAACAGAAGGATGTAAATAAAGGTTTAGAGAGACCTTACAAGTATTGCAACAAGTAGCACAGCTCTATCAGGGTTTGTAAATATTTTGCTTCTCACAAAAAAAAGGGACATTAGTATTATAATAATATCTAGTCTTAGGAAGTAACTTTACTTGTAGATTAAACTACAGTAGACTATGCTTTCTACTAAATATGTTGATCAGAAATGTAATATATTTTGAGTAGCATTTTAGACGTCAAAGTCTAAATTAATTAGAGAAAAGACCACACCTTTTTTGGAAATTCAGGTGCTTGGGAGTGCACCAGGCTGAGCTTTCTGAGCAGTCAGTTGTGTAAGTCACCAGGAGACTGAAGGCTCCAAAGATGTGCTCCATCCTTGACTGTTCTTGATTCTAAACACGTTAATTCTTCTAAGCAGAACACAAATGTTGCTTATTTGCTCTTCGTTAAACTGAGCAGATTTTCTTGAATTGGCAGCAAAAGTAGTTGGGTGGATTGTTTTTGAAAGGTTGTGGAAGAAGTAAAAACAATTGCAGGCATGTCTATTTCTGCAATACCTAATCTATCTGCCCTCTACAAAACACTGTTTGGTTACAGCAAGTATACAGAGTGTACTTTGGTCAATAAAAACGTAATCTGAAATGTGTTACTTCACAGAGTTGCAATTAATTGAAAATAATAACTGAGTTTCTGCCTCCTTTGAGACTTCAGCTAATTAGAGTCAAAACTGGATGTAATCCAGTAGACAAACTGGTGGAAGTTTATAAACAATCCAAAGGGAAGAAAAATTAATTGAATGACTGACAGTCTGAAGTATAAAGCACTTCAGTACGAGATGAGTGTTGAAAACCCATTTCTCTGCCTCCTGTTTCAGGATGCTAGCATATCTCATGAAAGAGAAATAGTCTACAATATATAGTTGCTACAATTATTAGTTGCCAGAAGCATTAGATTCAATTGTATTTTCACAGCTGAAGTTGTCAGGTGGCTCTGCATAGCAAGAGAGGAATGAACACTGAAGAGTTTAATCTCTGCTTTGATGTACTTTATATTGAGGAGGATTTTGAGGTAAGTGAAAAGGTATACAAGAAACCCTTAGGAAGAGTCCCTTAATGACTCTAATGTAGCCTCAAATTATAACCATGGAAACTATTAAATATTGAGATCTAATGAGAAATCTAAAAAGGTATGAGCTCAGACCTCTAGCTGTCTAGTTATTATTTTGTATTAATGCAAATCCCTGCAACAATAAACAAGTAGTTTGCCTCTTTAACCTCAACTCAAATGCTTTAAAAAGATTAATGAAGTCTAATGATATATTGGCAAAGTAGCAGCTATTATTCATTATAAAAACTTAAATAAATGCCGATTTACATTTACTTGTCCAATGTCAATGCTGCATAAGACAATAGAACAACTCTAATTCCAGTCTAGGTAGAGGCTGTGTACAATGGTCTTTCACAGTACAGTCACTATCACCATCTGGCAAATCTCTTTACTACACAGCACTACACCACTATGACCCACTCACAGTTCAGCATTTACCATGACTATTGCACTCACTTCAGGATCAGCCTCTGAATTCTGAAGTCTTTTTCAAGTGTACAAAAAAATAAATAAATACAG
>JAOXXN010000175.1:11010195-11035935 GCA_026770055.1 Myrmophylax atrothorax | reverse complement strand
ATTGAGAAACAGTAATTATCCCTGTGCATTTCTTTCCTCATGTCTGTATTAGAGTTCAATATGCTGGGAAAACATTCTTGGTGGAGCAGATGCAGGACTGACCAAAATGCATTGAGGTCTTCTGAGTGTCTGCACGTGATGAGATCTTGTTATGGCTCCAGAGCAAGGGGGATTTTTGAGAACTAAACTCCAGTCAGAGCTGACTGCAGTGGGAGCTAAGCCTTCTCAGACAAAGTCATTTGTAGACAGTTATCTGGGAACACTGTTGTGGGCCTGTCAAGCTACAATAGAAAAGATAAGAATATTGTGATCTGACCTATATAGTTACAATTAAACTTTAAAACATAATGGGTCAGACTGCGCAGGTGGTGTGCAGTAAACCTGACTGCTCTGCCCAGCTCAGATCTTGTTCATGGGAGGCTGTGGATTCATCTGCTTTACAACAATGGAGCAAAAGTGGTTTTGTTAGCACATGAGTTTTGTGCGTATTTGAGATCTCATCAGGTGCTCTCTGCAGATGAAATAAATTTGTTCAATTTACCATTGAATAAATTATTAATGAATAAATTATCTTTATTCAGACTTCTGTCATCATGATATTTCAAATGCTGGAATACAAAGGAAAGATTCCAGTGAATGCTGTTCACAGCAGTCCTTTGTCCTTTTCATCTCTGCGGCTGCAGATGATTTTGTTCAGGAGACTGAATATCGCCTGGTTTTTATCTCCTGTGTGATGATCCCTGTCGGAAACGAGTCTCAGGAGCACATGTGGATAACTATATATATGTACATATTATTTATTTAAGAAACTATTTATGCAAATGACATTGAATTGTGCAAGAGAGATCATTTTGTCCGCCAGGGCTTCCGAAGCTCTGACGGAAAGGATTAGTGGTGCAGGTCTTTTACCTCTTCTGTTTGACAGGAAGCAGATTGTAATTTTATGAAATAATTGCATGGAGGGCCTGATGGTCTCCTCTGAGCTGCACTGAGCTCTCTGGGGTTATGCTGAAGGCAGCATTAGGTCATCATCTTTATGCAATTCTTTTAAACTACTGAGATGCTGATGAAAAATGAGCATACTTTTGAAAGTGTGTTTCAAAGGAAACTAGTTTTTTTGAGTGTGCTAGCAAATCTGTGAAGGACTAAGAATGTCAGAGAGGGCTAAAGTAAAATATGTAGGATGTGGTAACATTTAAATAGATGTGATCTATGTTATGTGGGCATTTAAATGAACACAATTCCTGTAATTCATACAGGACCACTTAATATTTTTCCTCCTGTGCTGATTTAAATAACTCAAAAGAAGCTGTCCCCCATGGCACCTGACTTTATTGAATAATTCCATTGGCAGTGACACTGTTATTATCATAATCTGGGGGGTTGGAAGAATAATCTTTAGTATTGATATGGAAAGTGATGAAAGGTTTCTCATGCTAAGAATAATTAGGAAAGGAAAGGTTTCCTGGTGTTCAAGCAACTCATCAATACAGAAATTTATTAATTTACATGTAAATACTTAATGAGAAACAATGAAAATGATGGGGATGGATTATAGAGAAGTAAAAAATGCTTTAATGAAGTAGTAGGAGATACTCAGGTTATATGTTCTCATGCACACACACCACAGTGAGGTTTTTAAATCTGCTGGTACCACAGAATATTGGCTTCAATTACTTCTGCCACTTGCTTTATGCCACTCATAGCTCATTACAGAAGTTTTAATGAATGTGCAAGTTTGTATATTGGCACAGATTCCATATTAATGGCTCAAAGTCTCCAGTTTGTCCATCCATTTATATTTTTGTCCAGCTGTCTCTTAGGCACATACAAGTGGGCACACAAAATCTGAGCCCAGAAGAGAGTATAGATTTGGGATTGAGCTTGTTTGGAGCTTCAAATTTCAAACAAGAGGGAATTAAAGATATAGTTTTGGTTTGATCTGTGCTATTTTTTAGTGACATTGGCCAGCTGGGACAAGAAAAAGCGTTATTCTTTTTCATATTTGGTTGAGGTTTTCAACCAGCAATCTAAGAACAAAAATAAGGGTTAATTTTATTCAGCAAAACCTTTACTCAGCCTGGCAGAAATGTCTCTCTGAGCTGATCAAAGAAAATATTTCCTTAATCAGTTAAAAATACAATTTCCACAGAAAGTACCCAGATTTGAAAAATCAATTGGAAACTACTTGCCTTTCTAACATAATCATGGAAAGAAAAAGTAAGAATAATTCAAATTCACAGAAAAATATTACCTCTTGTACAATTTTAATGATAAATTTTGGGTTGCAAAATATTTTGGACAGTGATGTATCAAGCCTATTTCTTCAAGCCTGCAGTAAAAGAAGACAGAAAATGTAAAAAACATCAGAGGTGAAAATTAAGTATTTGAACAATAATTATATACTTTAATATTTATTATTTATAGGTATATGTATATCTCAAAGTAAGAGCAGGGCTATTAACTTTACCATTTTGCTACTCTTTCTTTCAGGGTAATTTTAAAACTAGAGGTCAAAGTGACTACATAGGGAAACAGGAGTTTTAAGATCTCTGCTATTTCTCTTAGGTCGATGAAGCAGCACTTTTGAAACGTCACAAGCAGGGGTGGCTGATGGAAATCTCGAACAACCTGGACCATTGCATTGCTCGCCTTAGGTATGACTTGCAACATAATCCAGTGAGTTTATCTCTGCCTCCAAACCCTCACTTATCTTTCTGCCTTGTGACATTTTAGTGTATGTATCAGAAGGGTTGAGGGACACTTCTTATTCCAGGTCTGCTTTGGAATATGAATCCACTTTCCCAAACTGCAGCAGTCATTATTAGTGACTGCTAATGTTTCATATGATTTTTATATGTTAAATGTGTCTTCATTCAATTTCATGAATATGCATAGAGTAATTACTTCTAATGTTACACCTGCAACATTACTCAGATTTTTTGGAATCAGTGATTAAAAATTATGTAAATGTTGAAAGATCTGTTTTCTACAAATGTGTTGAGAACTACATATAGAATTTTTTACTGGGTTTGATTCTGTGTGTGATTTGTACATTGCAAGATGGAATGAGGTGCGTTTTGTTTAACCAATCTTTTTATTCTATTCTAGAGAAGCAAGAAAGAATAAAATTGCCCTTAGTTTGGGTTACCATGGGAATGTGGTAGATCTATGGTAAGTAGTATGTGTGGATAATGGATACATTAATGCTCTGGCTTGTTAGTCAATCTGGAATTAATTCCCAAACTTGGAAGAGAAGAGACATTCAATGTAGTGCTGAGTATATTACTCTAGATGTTAATGAAAAACTATCGTCAAAAGAGGGATCTTCATCCTTGTATTCCAGCTCCCAGTTGCTTCTCATGCTCCTCCTTTCCTTAGGGAACAAAAAAATGGCTTAGTGAAAGAAATTCTAAGATTCTTCCTTGGAAGAAAGAAAAATTTTATCTATTTCCTTCTAACCTTTCACTAATTGGATTGCAAGAAAACATCTTTGACTTCAGTGAATCATAGACTTGTTTGAGTTGGGAGGGACCTTAAAGATATAGATCCAAACCCCTGCCATGTATGGGGAACCTTCCATGAGACCAGGTTGACCAGGGTGCCATCCAGTCTGGGCTTCACCACCTCCAGGAATGGGAAGTCCACAGCCTACCTGGGCAACTTGTTCCAGTGTCTCATCACCCTTATAGTAGAGTATTTCTTGTTAATATCTAATCTAAACCTTCCTTCCCTCAGCTTAAGATCATTCCCCCCTTGTTCTATCACTATATGCCCTCATGAGAAGTCCCTTTCCAGCCTTCTTGTAATTCCCTTCTAGATACTGAAAGGATGCTGTAAGTAAAGAGTAGAAATATTGAGGTATTGATTAAATAAAAATAATCAGATGATGTATAGAAATTCCGGTGCTCCTGAGGTTTTATTCAGTTGCTGTCACACCATATACCAAAGGCTAAGACTGATCAGTAAACTGGTAGGTCATACTGGTATCCAGCTCATCTGTTAGCATTCCTGCACAGGGAAGTGTGAAGTATAAAGATTGCACCCAAATCTTTGTCACCATCATTCCCCACCTCCTGACTGCTAATGCAAAGGCTTAACCTGCCAAGGGCATAATTTTACAAACAGCCTTTTGGGATGGAAGAAATTCTCCTGAAAGGGGAGCCAGACTGTGAAATGACAGCTCCTATTCAAACACTTCATTCACTGTCTTCCCCAGGGAGAGGTTAGTCTACGAGCTGGACAAAACAGGAGAGCTGTTGGTTGACCTGGGGTCTGACCAAACTTCATGCCACAACCCATTCAATGGTGGGTACTATCCGGTACAACTTGGCTTTGAGGAAGCAAAGCAGCTCCTTTCCACCAACCCAGGGAAGTTCCGGACCCTGGTACAGGAGAGGTAAATGTTTGTTTTGACAATAAATCTTTTTAACCTTTAAGTTTAGTTGCTCTGTAAGTGATTGGTTCTCTATCTTTCTTTCCAGAAAGTGTCTCAGTTGATGACTTATGGGTTTATGTCTGAATTTACCTAGGGTCTTTCAGTTCCATCTGTCTCTCTCTACTCCCATGCCTCTAGTGAGTCCATGATATTTTTCTTTTTGATATTTCATCCATCTCAAGAATAACTGTTTCCTTCTTTATTTCAGTCTGAAGAGGCATGTGGCTGCTATTAACAAACTAGCTGATAAGGGCATGTTTTTTTGGGATTATGGCAATGCTTTTCTCTTGGAAGCTCAAAGGGCTGGTGAGTAGATCCTGTAGTTGTAGTTAGGAACATGAACAATCCTTCATGTATCTTCCCACCTCTGTATGTTGGCAGGATAGGGTTGGCCAGTGTGTTATTCTAACTTTTCAGTCACTTTCTCTCTTGTTCTCCGAGACCCTGTGGTACAGCCTCCACGGGAACCTTGGTGCAATCTGGCTTTATGTTTTATGGTTTTTCTTCACCAAGTCACTGACTATTTAAATTCTTTTATAGGTGCTGATGTTGAGAAAAAAGGAGCAAATAAAACAGAATTTCGATACCCTTCCTATGTTCAGCACATCATGGGGTATGTAGGGCAGAGTTTGGAATATGCTCTCAAGTGCCTTGTGACTCCATCTGTTAAGGGGGAGACATGAGTGCAAATTTGCAGTGCACTACAGATGTTCAAAAGGAGGCAACAGCAGAAGGAAAATTGATCTCACAGGTGGTGTGTCAGAGTTAGTCTAGACTGAAACACTGACAAGTCAAAACTCCTAACTCCTTTACATGAACAACTACTGCATGTTGTCCTTGTATGAATTTTCCTTAAGCAGCTCCACTCAGAAGAAGAGCCAGGTCACAGTCTAAATCTAACTACAGGCAACTTCACTTGTAGAAGCTAAAAAACTAGAGCTTGTCTTTTTAGTGCAGTAAAGCTCAATTCCAAATTATCAAAGCCTATGCCTACACTAAAGTGAAAATCACATCTGAAAGAGGACATTCTTCTGCCCATGTCACCAGTCTCTTACCCAAACTGTACAAGGTGCTCGTAGGAATAACTGAGCTCAGGAGATCTGTTGAGGGACTGGATTTATAACTCATTTTTCTTCTGACTCATGCTTAACTTGCCTATGCCATGCGAATAAGAGCTTGAACATAGAGTAAGGCACCAACCAGACTAGATCTCTTCTTCCAGACCTCAACTGAAGCGTGTCTCACTATTGTATGTAAACAATGTGGGCAGTAAATGAGTCTGGACTCAGGCACTTGTTCAGATCCTACATTTGTCTGATAGTGTAGATGCACTCAGGGTTAGCCTGGGTTAAGGGCACAAAGACCAAGCAGCATGGAGAGTATATATGATGAAACAGAAAAAAGTTTGCAAGTCATCTGGTGATGTACTTGGTGGATGGAACTGCCCAACATGACTATTGAAATTCTGGCCTGACTGTATTTTTATACACCAGTTGATGACTGCATGAAACAACACTGTTTCATTTCTCAATTAACGGTCCTTGATGCTTCTGTTTGGATTAGTTCATTGAAAATGTTTCAAATTCTTCCGTCTCCAGCTAATGAAAGAAAAGCACTGCTAACAGCCAGGATAAATAAGGAAAGAATGTCAACTATCTCTTAATGAAACATGTTCTATTCCCAGGGACATTTTTTCCCTGGGATTTGGGCCATTCCGCTGGGTTTGTACCTCAGGTGACCCACAGGACCTTGCTACGACTGACTCCGTTGCCATGTCAGTGCTAGAAGACTCTATACGGCAGGGAGGTAAGACATCATCCCATGCTCCATCACTGGGGCTGCTTTTGGGGACTAAAGGAAACTGAGAGCTGTGAAAGTTAGCTTTTGGCTGAAAATGCAGAAAGCAGACTCTTTCCTTTTCCTTGTGGACAGGAAATCTTGCTGTCCTCCAAAGTCCTGTAAGGTGTGTAACCAGTAGGTAAAACGTAAAAACACCATGGATATTGATCCCAAAGTGCTTGTATAATTTTGGCTAAGAACCTTTATTTTAATTTGTTACAGATTTCCCTAAACTTTGTCACCTTGAAACTTTAAGGTAAACAGTATCTTTCATCAACAGGTCTCCAAGAATAATTTAAGGAGTCAAATTGCTTTGCCCCTGTCTCACAGGTGAATGAGGCATGGGAATCTAGGGAGGTTTTCAGGAGGTTAGCAAGGAGATCAATGGCGGAAAACCCAGGTTTCATGGGTGTGGTGCTCCATCCAGTGTAAATTTTTTATGATTACAGTTTTAAGGGGGTTTTGTAATTTGTTAATAAACTGACAACTATTTCCATTCATTGGTGGAATCACTTTGGAATACCTGGTTCTGTATGCTACTCTAGGATCCAGGAGTCACATGGTACACAGTACTTTCTAACGTCTTTTAAACTCTAAATATATACAAGGACCTGTCAAATGCCATAAGCAACACAGTAACTTGCCTGACTTCAAAACACATTCCTGGTGTGATGGGGAGGTGGAAGCAGCAGTATAGCAAATGAGACACATGTAGTTCCTCAAAATTAAGGTTATTTTAGAGAAAGCTTTTAATTTTTTTTCAATTGCAGGAAGTAAGACTAAATAAAAGGGAGGATTCCTCACTTTCCCAGGGATAATTGATGAAATTGAACTTTGGATACACCACTATTTAGGAGAATGTTAGGGAACTATATAGGGAATGTTACTGTTTATTGGAGCTGGCTGGGCAAGAGACAGATGTGCTGTATTGAGATAGCCACTATTCTGGTCTTGCCTCTTTTCTGGATAGGTTCTGTAGAACTTAGAGACAGTAAGACCTTTTCCCTAAGTCTTTGCACTGTGAAGTATAAAATATGGTAAATACTTTTTGACATAGCTTATAAAAGTGATAGAAAGGATCCTGGTCTCAGGGTTTTTTTTGTTTTGCTTTGTTTTTGTTTTTGTTTTTTCTTTTTAAGAGTAACTCTTGTAAACTCTTTAAATATCTACAGTAACCTAAGTGAACACTACCCATTACCTTCTAGAGGCTGCTTCCTCAAAGCTTATGAATGGCAGCACAATCCTATTAGGATAGTACCAGCAGATGTTTCATCTTTTACTCCCTGTAAAGTGAAGTGTTGACATGTTAATCCTCACAGCAGAGTTTAGAAGCTATCACTTGGAGCTAACCCCTAGAGCACTGACAGGTCTTTTTAGGATCATTAAAGCTCTCTGTATGAAAGGTCTGTCTCTGCAGGAATGAGCGTATTTTACATTTCCCCTTAACAGCGTGTTCGACACAGGTTACATATGAGTATCTTACATCTTCCTCTTTCCTTTTTGGTGTTTTGTTCTGCATAACTGCTGAGGTACTGCCTAGTGGAAAGGCAGTAGTATACACACTGCTCAGTGGACAATTTCAAGTTAGCAGTGTGCAGTTTCTGCAGTTTGACTTTCAAACATATGCTATGTGTACATTATAATTCGACTTGAAAATGGCTAAAAGCTGGATTGTAATGGACAGCGTGTTATCCTGGCATCTGCAGAAATGATTGACTTGAAGCTTCAAAGCATGAACAAGTTGTTGTGGCTCAGCACATTGCCACACACCAACTGAGCTCTGGTAGCTGGCCATGTCCTTCAGGGCAAGGTAATGTGACATAGCCTAGACCACAGGGGAAGAGTTTACAGGCAGTA
Source organism: Myrmophylax atrothorax (assembly GCA_026770055.1). Lineage (NCBI taxonomy): Eukaryota > Metazoa > Chordata > Aves > Passeriformes > Thamnophilidae > Myrmophylax > Myrmophylax atrothorax. Next base: position 11,027,801 of record JAOXXN010000175.1, on the reverse strand, counting down.
ATTTCTTCAGCCACTGCAACCTCATCTGAGCTATAAAAGCTCCCTAAATTAAGACAATGCTTCTGTCCCATTCCATAGCCCCTCTCTTTTTTGTTACTCACTTACAAATGGTGCCATGCCTTTGGAAACAGCTGATTGTACTGAGGTCACGATGTGTCTGATGGATATGTGTCATATTTTGCTGTCTCTTACTTCAAATATCTTTATTAAAACTCCTCTTTGGTTTGACTTATTGAGATGGAATGGCACAGACAGGAGAAGCTGGAGAATATAAACCCATTGTATGTAGTTCTCTTCTTAAACAACAAGATATATGTATCTAAACAAGATATAGAGTGGATTTACACATGGAGTAGCTGCTCCATAATATGTTTTTCTGTGCAGTTTTTGTTCTATAGTAACGTGAGGCAACACACCTCAGTTCATAGGATAAGAGACCTCAGTTTTATCTTGGGATGAAAACCTTCACAAGGACCACTTAGAATAACTGCTGTGCTGTAAATCCATATCCCAGCATTGGTGTAACTTATCCTCAAGTATATGTTGCCAGCTGCTTCTGAGAATTTCTGCTCACTGTCGTAAAGGAGTGATTTACTACCTGGTGCAAGATAGGACTGTAGTCCAATGTTATGATGTTGATTAAGGTACTAATTTAGCAAAGGCCTGGAAATACATTGGCATTTAGTAGGCTGCAAGCCAGATGACCAAAAACTAATAGTATGTGTAACCCATATTTCAAGGTTAAATTTAGTTTGCTGAAGATCCAAATGGGAGTTATAGTTCCATCTGTCTCCTGAGGGACATCTTGTACCTTTCTCTAAATATATGATGCAGTTACTTCATCAGTTGTACAGAGGATTCTATACAGCATTTCCTATATGCGTGCTTATATCTAAGAGTAGAATGTGACTTCCTAGTGCTGCCAGATGAATTAAAGTAAATTTAGAGCACATTGCATTAATTTTCAAACTCTATTTTTACTTGCTTTTTCTTGCAAGTGAGCACATCTGTGAAGCAGCAGTACCACGACAACATCCGCTGGATTCGGGAAGCTGGCAAGCACAGCTTGGTAAGTTCACAACCTTCTTCAGCAGATGTGACTGCTCCTGGTCCTGAATGCAGCTCTTGAATGCTGGGGTGAAAAGCAGGAATAGGCATGGATGAAAACACTGGTTGTAGCCCCCAAGGCTGACAATTCAAACCTCTCTGTCCACAGCAGGGTTTTAGGGTAAGCTGAAGCAGTTACTTCCCTTCATTTCCTCATCTGGAAATGTTAAAATAATCCAGCAGTATCTACTCTTCTATCTGGAATGAAACATATCAGTCATTCACACTCCAGTTGTAACCACCTTTCTTTCAGAGCATAATTCAAAATGTCCCTCTTGGCATTGCTTTGGGCCAACCTCTTCCTGTCTGCAGTTCCTAGAACCCTTTTCAAAACAGGTGATAAACCCAGAGCTGCCATCCTTTTGCACTGTGGGAAGCAGAATGCCAGTGGACCATCCTTTGTTTTTATTTCAGGACAGGCTGTCACTGTGAAGCTAACCAGTAATGCTGTAGGGTTTATATGTGCTCTCCTAATCTGGAAGCCAGCTGGGTCTATGGGGTGGACAGCAGCATAGCTGAGCAGGACAGATGTTCTTTGCTATTCTTTGTCTCCACATTTCTCTTTCCTTCCAGCCCACTACCACCAGTTCCAAATCTCTGTATCTCAGCTGTTGGTAAGGGATTTGTTGATAGGGGGATTATAGCCTAGCAATCAAGTTGATTTTAAAAAGTGGAATTTATTGGATAGTAGCAGCTGAATACAGAAATACATCTCAGGAATTGTGTGAGTGGAGATAAAACTAAGTTCAAAGAGGGATTTTATTTTCTTTTTTTTTCTGGAAGCTGGATGTTGTTGAAGAAATAATCTGCACTTTTTTCTATAGAATGGAAGGGGTCATTCCTGTGACTCCATTCATCTGGGGTCTGAAGATAAACCAGCTGCAGAGAACCTTATCACTCTGTCATTTTTCTTTTCCAGGTTGTTGGCTCTCAAGCTAGAATCTTATATTCTGATCAGAGGGGTCGTGTGTCTATAGCTGTGGCTATTAATCGAGCAATTTCTGAAGGAAGGATTAAGGTTTGTCTGTTTTGTCTTGAAATGGTCGGGTAATTGTGTTTAATATCTGAGACTGGAGTGGCAGGTGGGAAAGCAGAGCTTCAACCAGTGAGAGCAGAAGTGCCTGCCATTTACATGGCTCCAGTTTCTGTCAGTGTGTGTTAGAGCTCAGTCCTTCTCTCTGTCTGCCACCAGTATTGCACTATGTAATAGAAGAGAGAGGGGTTTAGAAGCTCTGAAATGGGCTACCTTTTGTTTCATGATTGGAATTTGCCTTACTTTCTGTTTGGCCATCTACAAGCACAACATACCATTCTGTGACTTGGTGAGAACACAAGGCAGGGACTGTAACTCACTAGTAGTGCCCCAAATATTAAAAGTAACAAGCCACTGTGTCACTCCCCAGTGCTTCTTCCCCTCTATCCCTCACTTTCAGCCATATTATAGCTCCAGCCAGCTCTGCAGTCAATTTGCATTGCGTATGTGAATGAAGAAAATTGTTAGGCTTGACTTGCCACCCTAGTGCATAATGCTCATATCTTACTCATCTGGGTGGTCAAATCCCACTGACTCTATGTGGTGGTAGTAAAAGTACACGCTATGGGCAAGACTGTGTAGAGACATTGTAAGGTCTTCATGAGTACTGTTAGGTAGATGTACAGTGTGACATCCTGGGGGAGACCAAAATCCTGAAGGTACTACCCTGGAATTATACCTGTTACTCAGGGTGGTCCTGTGCAGTGCCAGGAGTTGGATCCTTGTAGATTCCTTCCAACTCAGAATATTCTATGATTACTTGTGTGTTCAGCAGCATCAGACCAAGGCAATGTCATTTGTTCAACTCCATCTCTTTTATGTTTGGATCACAATTACCCTTTTAAAAGGAGTGAACTTAGAATGGATTCTGGCTGGAAAGGTCTGGGTTTTGTTACTTAGAAAATGTTAGTTGAATATTTCAAATGCTGTTGACCTACTCAGGATTCCAAGTGAAGGTCACTGCAAGCTAGTCTCATAAAATAAACCTGACCAGCCAGAGCACTCCCTTGGAGCTATGACTGACAAGGTCAGACTCCCAGGCCCTTTGGATTTTGTTGTGTCCTTTTATTTCTGCAAAACTCCATTCCTGCTCTTACAAGCTGGGTGCTCGTGTATATTTTCAGTGATTTTCTAATTCACTGCCAGCATAAACCAGAGCCAGCTAATTCCGGGCCACACCATGCCAAGAGTGAATTATTCTTATATAAACCCTGTGTATGGCAAATGGTAATGAAGAACTGCAAACTGATATAAATTCATACTGTCAGTTAAATTCCAGATCAAGAATGGACTTGTTTGAGGTTTATGAAATCACTGATTTTCATTACTAAGCTATTTTTAGTCCTGAAGTAGATAAAAAAGGGCAAAATTGTAGAATTTTATACTGTAAATTTTAATTTTAAGCAGCAAACAAAAGTCTGAATGAAGATTTTTGCATACTGAAATGTCTTTGAAATTTCAGCAAAGAAATGCTTGGATGAAATAACCTCACTACTTCCCCTCTTCTCCCTGCCCTCCCTTGTGGATACCATCAGCATAAAATCAGGATCTTGTTCTTTGTTATGAAGGGATGATGGCTTTCATGAACAGTATGTGAACAACTGTTTTAGAACAAATAATAAGAGGCAGAGAAGATGTTTCAGGGGGTTTGGGAGAGGAGGCAAAGCTGAGATTTTAAATGATTTAAGACGGAAGTGAATAATGATCCTCAGTAGCAGTGTCAATCCTTCAAGGATTCCACTTTCTTGTCCTTGGCTTTTTCCAGGCTCCAGTAGTCCTCAGCCGAGATCACCACGATGTGAGTGGGACTGACAGTCCTTTCAGAGAAACATCAAACATTTACGATGGATCCGCCTTTTGTGCAGGTCAGTGGAGCAGCTGAGGCTTGTCAGTCTGGGCAAGCAAGGAAAAGGCTTTAAAAAAGAAATAGATTTTTATGTAATATTTAAAAATTGTTTTTGTTTAACTCTTTAATCCTAATTAATCAGATTTCCTGAGAAGCTTCCTGGGATTAAATAGTGATACAGACACAGACAATGTATACTGAATGTGGAGCTATTTACACAGGACAGATCCAGAACAATGTTGGAAATTTGATGAAGATGCACCAGATGTACCTGAGTGCAAATGGAAAGCAGTCTCAGAGGACTGTATTTTCTGTTTGATTTTAATTTTGTGCCTCACTGCTTTCAAACAGGTGGTCTGAGCAGAATTACAGCTGTATTTCCTTGGAATCCACAAGATCACAATCAGGTCTATAATAGTACTTTGCTTAAAGCAAAAAAGTTTCACAGCTGCTTTCATTCCATTGCCTGAGTACTCAAAAAAAACAGTCTGGAGTTTCTGAAAGGAACTTTTCTGGTCATAAGGGAACGTACTTTGATAGTAAAGGTGTAAGAATAGAAGTCAGGCATTCTGTATTTGATTCCAAGCCTTGTTACTCACCTATTGTGTGACTGTGGGCAAATCATGTAGATTTGTTATACAAAAGGTATACCAAAGCCTTTAATGCTACACACCTGACCTGAGCTAACCAGGCCATGCTTTTAAGTTTTTAAATGATGCTTGAGAGAAACAAACCCCAGAAATACCAAATTGGAAACCCACAAAAAAAGAATGAAGCACTAATCAATTTCTAACCAAAATCTTCCTCATTTTTCCATCCATAAAGTGGAAATTATGATAATAGCTTTAGCCCAGAAGTGTTTCCATATGTCATGAACTGACAATCACAAAGAGGTGTGAAATTGGAGGATCTGCTGCTGTAGAAGGAGAAATCATGATAGAGGTAGCTGAACATATTGAATTACTTCCATTTAGGGAATTTATAATAGAACCAAATTATGGCTCAATTTTAAGATAAAAGTTCCCTGCTATATTAACTGGATTTCCTGGTGAAATTACGCTTTTAGCTGTATCTATCAGTCCCACTTCAACACTTCTTGAATATGCTGGCTAGTTCTAATAGGTCAAATGAATAGATGTCTCAAATAATGTTGGTTTCTGGCAAGCTGTGAGAAAATGATGCAGCTGCACCGAGAACAGCAATCCAAAGCAATGTCTCCATCAAAGGGCTCAGCAGCATAAGTAAGTGTCAGGCAATGGCCTCAGAAGAGGCCAATAGAAACAAGGCTGGCTAAAGCCCCTTGCTCATCCTGCTTTCTGGTTTTCTTTGTGTTTTGTGATTTACATGAACCATTTGCCTTCTGCAAGGGCTTATCTAAAGCCAGTTGACCACTGATATCACTGATCTTTGAAACCAGGGCTAATGCTGTTTTACCAGATGAGCCTCTGGAGTTAGTAAAATAACACCTTAGGCCTTCCTCTCCCTTCTTTGCTGTTGTTATAACACCACATTTCAACTGGTTCAGGTGAAATTGGCTTCTCTTTAGTACACAGGACTTTTCCAGAACATTTGCCTGTCTCATTTTGTTTTAAAGTACCTCAGACCGATGGGTTATCACTGCTCTGTAAAGTCTAGTTTCAGCACAGACATTTGCAGTCAATGACCTTTATCAAAGCCAAGAAGCAGCAGGTTATTGCACTTTTAGTTCACTTGCCATACTCCTTGTCCAACCTCCACTCTTATGCTAGTGGCTGAGGAGGAAATCTGTATGTTTTAGAATATGGTGATTTAGATCTCTCCCATTCCATCTTGACAGCACTGTAATTATGATAATTGCATTATTAAAGTGACATAATGTCAGATAAAAAATGCCATAATGGGGCTTTTGACAGGGTTTAACATAGATTAGTGCTCAAGTAAACTCGTTTTTCCATCAGACATATAACTTTGGGTCTGCAAATGTGGAAGGGAGATATTGTTGTTCTATTATTTTTCATGTAAAAAACATGGTAAATTATGTATTGAATCTCTCCTGAATCAAATCTGGACAAATGCTTTCAGTAAATTTTATTTTTTTATCTGCTGTGTGTACCTCTTCCCCTCTCTTTGGATATGTTCTCTAGCACAAATTGTAGTGAATATACAAAACTCTAGTGAACAAGTAAGTGGAAATCTCACAACTGGCATGAGTCAAATTACTTTTGTTTGTGAAATTTTTTTCTTTTTTTTTTCTTTTTTCTTTTCCTTTAAGGAAAAAAAAAAAAAGAAACCTTTTCTGTTGTTCCAGCAGTTCCTCTCCAGGGTAATACCCCCATGTTCAGAGAATTGGGATGGATATCACTTTCATCTCAAATTTGGTCTGAAAATGCAACCCCTTAGCTTTAGGCTGGTTTTCTGCACAGGGCTGAAATAATTCTGCACTCAGATCTGAAAATATTTCAGATTTCTGAGAACTGCAAGATGTGTAGTGTTCCAGGTGTCCTCCCCATTTTGCATCCATTCACACAGATGTGTCCAGCCTGTTCTTCCATGACTGAAGCATCCCAAAGGAGGGGGTTATATCTCTGTCCACCCTGAGGAGGTATCTCCCAGCTGAGAAGTAGAACCTTCATCTGCTTCAATTGGAGCATAAATGCAGAAAGCACTGGAGTCCTTATGAACCACGGGGTGAAACTGGCATTTGTTTCCCTCAGTGTAGGGTCAGTGAGTGGCAGGAAAATCTCTCTTGCCCATTGTTCCCAAGAGTGAGATGTTCAGTGTAAATCTGTGAGAGAAGCTGTGAGTAAACCCTGCCTCCACACCTCCCTCCACACAGCCACAGTGGAGGTGTCAGTGGAAGGAGTGAGCAGCACAACAGAAAAGTGAAAGCAGCGTGTGAGATCCATAAACACCTTTCCTCTCCTCCTAGACATGGCAGTGCAGAACTTCGTGGGAGACTCGTTCAGGGGAGCGACCTGGGTTGCACTGCACAATGGTGGTGGAGTTGGCTGGTAAGAGCTTGTTCGTGTTTCTAAAGCTGGACCCTGAATCCCATTCTCACCGCTCTGTATGTGTGTAGGAAGGAGAGATAGGAGGGAAACTGCTGAAAAAATGTGCGTACTAGTGGAGTCATACAATGTCATGCTGATGGGAAGGATGTGTTTGGAAACAAGGACTGGAAGGACAAATTTTAAGGCAGTGTGGTATTGCATGAGCCTTTTCTAATTAATGCCCATATGTCCAGAAAAAGTGTTTGAAACACTGGCCACAGTACAGTTTGAAGAACTTCACTTGCCAAACAAGGACAGTCTGCTGTGATCTTTTTGAACAGATCCTACTTCCAGACCTGTCTTCACACATGCGCAGCCAGAGTGTTAGTGGATAGATTGTTTAGGTTTCCTCTTAAGCTGTATTTAAATTTGTGACCTTAGGACCCCAATATAAATGCTCATGTGCCAAAGTGCAATGAGGGGTTATTGATACAAAACAGCTCATGTGCCAGCAAACCCCACAGTCTTTCTGTCCCTGCTTGTGCCTGATGGGATAAAAGGTCACAGCCATATAATGACTGAATTAAACATCTCCTTCACATGACATGTAGAACTAAGAGAAATGCCTAAACTGAGAAGCAGAATGAAAGAAATATTATATATGAACAGGGAAACTGATCTCCTCTATATGCCACTAAAAGGTTGCTCTGGATATTGGAATAAGTGTAGGGAAAAGAAAAGCCTGTCCACACTGCAGAGACTAGTTCTGTTTTGTCCTTTACAGCATATTCCAACAAAGCCTCTGCCATTTACAGTCATGTCTTCATTTGGTGATGTCATGAGTCAAAAGGGCCACAGTCCTCTATTAAATACTGTATTGAACCTTCCCACTTCTCTGTTTCAACCAGTGCTGGAATATGCGACAACAGCAAGCGAAAGAACTTGTAGCAGATGTTATCCTCAGAGACATTTGATGATACCTAATTGTTATTCATCTGGATGAGATGAGTCTAGAAAATATTCCCTCAGATCAGCTGAAGAATTCCCTCCCTGTACTCTTAATTACTTTGATTTCAGTGAAGTAACTACTGCATAGAAAGTATGTGAGAGCAAAATTGAACAATGGGATAACAAAGCTCTCTGAGGGCTTAGGCACATGGAATGAAAGTTTGCCTTTACTGATTTCAGTGACCAGAACCCACAGCCAGGGTTTCATTCACAGTTTCCATAACTCTGAATGGAAAATACATATAAGAATATCTCCCTACTCCGGTCATCTCAGACTGCGGAGATAGGAGCAGACTATTTCTGTCTGAATTGCCTTAGCTGAGTTGACATTTTAAAATATCTGCTTATGAAATAAAAGCACATAAAATCACTTTTCACAACATGTTGCCCAAAATATGTAGGATATTTTAATGAAAATTATAATTATTAAAATTGCTAAAATAATTGCTTATGCCGCAAATATTCCATGCACTGATGATGTTTAATTCAAAGGATAAAAATGATCCTATTTCTTTTTGGTTCTCTCTAAGGCAAATCCCTCCTCCACATTTCCAGCCCTCTGAGCAGCCCAAAGAGAGCTTAGCTGAATGATGACACTGCCCTTTACTGCTGGAAAACTGGCACTGTCCACAGTGCAATTTCAGTTATACTGTTTCAGTTGTTTCTTATGTGGAATTATATCATTAAAAGGAGCTTTACCCTAAGGCAGAGCAGAGGTGCTATAATTTGTATAATGCATCAGAAAATTAGTGTGTGGCTATTTACTGAAATCAAAATATCTCTGGAAAAACAGGGTTTGCTTATCCTTTTTTGTCATTTCCTGTAACTGCTTAGGAGCTTGTCATTGCAGAACAGTATCTGCTCACCTTACTCTCAGGAGCAGTCACTGCCCTCTGTGATTAAATTACTGTGCTTCAGTGAAGAATGCAGGGACTGAAAATTAGGCCTGTCTCTGCACAAGCCTTAATAAGCCACCATGCTGGGACTCAGATGTGGTAACAATGTGGTGTCATTAGCTGCCCTGGTCTGGAGAGCCCCCAAAAGCCAGGGCAGGACAGGTGGTTCTGCTTGGCTTAACTAATCGTGGCACCACCTTTGGCTAGTTAAAAGGCTGCACCCCTTTGCATTGTAAGGAGGGAGAGGAATAACTTCAAGGTGCTAAAAGAGTGAAAACAACCACCAATCATAGCAAATTGCATTCTTTGCTGGGAAGAGGTGGATGCCTTTATGGTTTTGGACCCTGTTTTTCTTTTTCCCTGGAGTGCTAAAAACCTGCTGACTTTGCCATAAAGAAATCTCCATGTGTTTGATAAATTCTTCTTGTCATAAGCTGATTTCAAAATGTGAAAGTGCAAGTGAAAGCTTATATGTGTCTATAAACAAAGATACACGTGATTAAAGAGAAATAAAGTTGGTTTTGGCACGTTTCTGTCCAGGGAGTTCAAAAGTGGCAATTGCATTGCACTCGCCTGCAGGTCCCTCCTTGCAGGGGCTTGTCTGGAACTGCTGAGGTGTGCTGGGTCTTTTCAAAGAGACTACAGAAGGCCCTTTATACCTGCTTTAATTTTTCTGTGTTATAGCCTTGTGGGACAAACAGAAAAAGCTGCATTAATATTTATTTAGCTGGAATCTCCATTACATGTGCTGTTGGAGAGACTTAAGATTAACCTCAACTATAATTACTGCAAATCATTTATTGATTTTTGGCAGCCTGTTTCTTTGCTGGAGAATGTATATTAGCACAGAGCCTGAATAACCTGCAGTAACAAAAAGGCAGAAGCAATTTAAGAATTGCACTGCACTGTTGACAGTGTGACATCTTGATTGTGAGAGAGGCCTTGTTTTCTTTGATCACCTTAGAAGGAGACATCTGGAAATTATAGGAGGCAGCTTAGGTCATGATGCCACACGTTTCTTTAATTACTTGAAAATGTGACCCAATGCTAATGAATGCAGAGAGCTCCCCTTTAAAAGTGAGAAGTTTTGATAGAAAATCCATCATAACAAACATTGGCCTTTAATGTGGGAGTGATTTCTAGACAGTAGAACAGATTCTGATGAGTGGTTCTGATTTACACTGGAGTAACTCCTTGAGAATCGGTAAAAGGCTCTAAATTTATGGACTACAAGTGAGATCAAATGCTCACTGTTCATACCTAAGCCTTGAAGGATGCTCTTTGGGATGCCCTGGACAGAGGGGATCTTTGCCACTGAAAGAGCATCATCTTTCCCTATGGAATATCTTTATAAAGCACTGGTCCAGAAGTGTGATTTTCTTATTATCTGTTATTTCCTGTAGGCTGTCTTGAGGGGTGCTCATACTGTGATCCCAAATACATTGCAATTGCATCATTGATGTTCCTGAGTGTACTCTGGCTTAGTACTTTGACAGTAAAGAATGGTGTTACTTGGGTCTCTGTACACAGGAGCAGCAGAGTATGGTGAGGGAACTGGGCCTGGTATAATTACATTTGTAACATCATCATCCAGTCTGGTCCACTCTTTCGGAGAAGACAGTAACAAAGTCAGCTATTCAAAAAGTATAATGTTTGCATTTATCCCCAGATGAGACTAAGAGTAGATCTAGTGAAAGATTTCATAGAGTAAAGACATCCTGGGAATTAAATTCCAGGCTGAAAAGCATTGACAGTATCAATCAAAAAGAATAATTTTATTTTGAAGAGTCAGATCATACAATATTTAAACATCTCAAATGGAAACATGACTTTGTTTCAAATTTTCTTGTTAAAAACCTGATTCACTCGCTGATGTTCTGCTGTGAGAACTGTCACTTTCAAGAAAACTGTGCCTTTAAACAGAAAATCTATTTGTGATAATAGCATGTCTAATAATGGAAAAGTGGAGGGGATTTACAGAGTGGTACCATGATGGTGAGATCTGGAGCTCCAAGTTCTTGAGCTATGTGATAGGGTCCTGCTGAGCACACAGGTAGTGTATATAAGTAGAGAAAGGGAATTAACATGACATGAGTAATAACATTACATTGAAAATGAGAAATGTGAGTTCTAGTTTCAGGAAGTAGATCTCACGTCTGTGAGGCTCCAGTTTAGCCTCGTTTCACCATTTTCTCAGAAGATCAAGTTACTGTTGGAAAATATACAGTAAGAAACCGTTCCTTCCTGGACTGGAAGACATGCAACTCCTATCTGATTAATGGATATGTCTGATGTTGTTCTATGTAAATTTTGTAAACTTATATTAACTATAAAACTCAGAGGACAAAATCCTGGCTCCAGGGATTTCCATTAGTCTCTCATACCATGTATTGTATGACATGCGCCATCCCTCAGGTATTGCTGATGCTGAGCTATAGTGCCAGAACTTTCACAGATTTACAGCAACCAGCTGCATCCACCATCATACACCATATGCCATGGAAGGGGAACTTGAGCAGCCTGGATTCTGAAGTCAGACAAGATGTTTTGCTCTACGTGTTTTTCCTGTCCTTTAAAACCAGGCTGTTATTTCTCCCAAGAATAATCTGTTAGTTTTAACATATTTCTGTTCTTCTTCTGCCAATAAGTCTGCTTCCTGAGAAGTTGGCACTGAAGTCTTTAAACATCTACGGATCTCACACAAAATGAATGACTGTGTTGGAAATGAGTGAGGCAGATGTGCATTAAGTGGTGGTTAACACTTTTTTAATAAAATACTTATGCTCTCCCATTTGTCCCAAGAGAATATAAATAGATACATCTGTCTGCTTCAATGAGTACACTGTCCTCCTCATGATCTTGTCTATATGGCAGGATGTAGTGTAGCAAACATGAAGATCTTAACCTCTAAAAATACCCTGAGGCATGTACCTACCTGATCCATCAGAGGTGTTAACCTTTCTTCACTTGTTTTTAGAGCCAGTTCAGTGTGCAGGCCTCTTTTTTTTTTTTGTAAGTATAAAAGGACACTTATAATGTCTCTTTTCAGCACAATTTCTATGTTCTCATCCTTCTTCTTGCAGGGAAACTGAATAAATCAACTCCTGTGAATTTTGTGGGATTGTATTGAATTACTTTCATTTCATTCTCTTATTTCTTAGGGGTGAAGTGATCAATGGGGGATTTGGCCTGGTGTTGGATGGGTCCAAGGAGGCTGAAGAACGAGCTAAGATGATGCTCAGCTGGGATGTTTCCAATGGAGTAAGCAAAGCTCATTTTATATGTTCACTTTAATATTTTTCTGCTTTGTGACTATTTATTGTAGGTACTTTTATTACAGTGCTAAATGTGTTTTAATCCCCGCAAGAACTGACATGACTTGGGATAGAAGAGTAGGAACAATTTGCATGTATTCCCTGTCCCAGATCTGGAATAACACACTAGTAAACTATTAAGGAAGAAGGAGGATGATAATTATATTCATTTGCAGATTTATGAAGGCAAACCCTTAACAAGAACTGGGTATGAGATAGCCTATTAAAACCCCAATAAATCTTTTGCTGCTCTGATTTATCAAAAGCCCCACTCCTCCCACACACATTGAAAAAGGACAGTCCGAGAGTGTTACCCATGTTTTATACAAGCCTGAAAAAGTGGAGTGTACCCTTAAAAATATATTGCCAGGAATAAGCATAGGTGAGTGGCAGGAAAGTGGAGTTACTGACTTGAAAGCTGCTATTGCTGTGATCATGGGAACTTATTAGCCTTATATTAATCATATGCTTAAATATGTTGCTAAATTGAAACATAGGTATTTTCTTGAATGCTTTTGATTCTGAATATTTCAGACATTGATTTGTAATTCATCGTAGAGATTTGTAAGGTATTGAATAGAGGGAAAACTTATTTCTTTTGTGCAAAATCTTGATTTTTTTTTTCTTCATCTGAGGAATCTTACTTTTACACAGATCAGAGTTTTGCTGATGGAAGAGGGGTTTATGAGGTCTCTGGCTGTCCATAGAGTTTCATACTTACATGCTGGCAGAGAATTTGGCTCCTTGATTTCATAGCTGAAAATGCATTGAGTGACGCTTTCCTTTTTAAATATTTATCCCACTACAAAAGCACTGATTGCTTAAATGATACTGTTATCTACAGTAAGTGCTAGTTTTGCAGAGCTGGTGATGGAGTGCTCAATTACGTTTACTGAGAGAAATTTTTAAGTTTATAGGGTACCTGGCTCTACCAATGTTATCTGTCCAATGTTATTCATGGGAAGTAACATGACTACCCAAATACTTCTCAAAAAAAATGAAGTAGGTATTACAAAAATTACTTGCAAAATCAGTAAGGAAACTAGAAACTGGCAGAGGGCTGAAAGATTTATTGTCATGAAATTGAGTTGCCCGTGTTTGCGCAAATATTGTGCAAGATGGATGTGGCAAGAGAAATGTAGGATTTTTACATCTATTGATTTTCTGCTCTGACAGGTTGCCAGGCGCTGCTGGTCAGGCAATGCTTTTGCTTATGAAACCATCTGCCAAGCAATGAAAGAGAACGACACATTGAGGGTGACCCTCCCTCACAAGGTGGTGGATGAGAACATCTTGGAGCAAGCAGTGAAACATTAGTGGTATTCCAAGTGTAATGTTGTTCTTGCAGATATATTTGAAGCTGATTCCGTGATATCCTATTTTGCTCTCTGGCCAAATGATAAAAGCCTTGCAAATGTCTGTTCCATGTGAGTTTTTTTCCCTCTCTTTAACTTGTTAATGGGACAAATTCATATCTGTCTCTGACAGATCTGCTGATGCTGGGAACATTCTTTTCACATTTGCAACAGTGTTTGCAATAAGAAGCTATTCATTATAAGGAAAGGAATGGGGATTTTTGTCCCTGAAAATTAAATGGGGAAAAAAAAACCCCAAACAACAGAACAACCAATTATTCCTGGTAATTCATAGATTAATGAGATTTTTAGGTCTGATAGGTCACATGTGGAATGGAAATTTGAACTGATTCTGCTGCCATCAGCAGAGACTTGAAATCCAGTAGCCAAACACAAGGGTGTGTAAACAAACTTATTCTTCAGCTGATGGAGGATGTATTGATATCACATGTGCTGGACTCAAGCTTTGCTCGATTGCCATAAAACAATTTGTGATTGTAACAGAAAGTGGCAGACAAACTCTAACCAGTTAAGTGCAATGAATCCTGCATGACTTATTTTGTGAAAGTTTTACCCAAGATATTCACCCCAAGCAGGAACAGAATGCAGTGACACGTAAGTGGGTGGAAAACCCTGAGAGCAGTAAGTAGTAGACCATGTCCAAATGTTATACAACAAGGCCAGGAAAATATGGAACAACTCATAAATTAGTGTAAGCCAAATTCTCCATCGGTTTCAAATAGTGTCATTTTGCTGCATATGATGTTGTGTGCCCTTTACTGTCTCAAAGTCATGGGTTTGTTCCTCTACTTGAGTCTTCTAAATGAATTGAAACCTCCAGAAAACCTAGATCCTTAGTGCTGGCTGCTGCTCTTCAATGAAAAAAACATGGGCTACTCACCAATTTTGGTGTGAGTAGTGCAATCTGTAGCAAAATAATCACGTAGACTTTCCTTCTGAAAAAAACCCAAATGTGACTGATGTGAAACAAACTAAAGCACCAAAACCAAGACTGTATAAGCTTTCTCTAGACAGAAGTTGATTGTAATACAAAATAGAGATATAAAGGTGTTTTCAATCTCCTTTCCTCTGGATAAGAGTTAGGAAGGCACAGAACTCCATGTGCCTTGGTACAACTGAAGGATTGCATGTTTTGCCCCTGAGCCCACTGTTACATTTGTGTTAACAGTAACTTACTTCAGTATCTTGTTCTAATCAGCTGTGATGATGAACAAAGAATCGAGGCTGACTTTGAAGTCCCTATATGTGTACATAGTGACAGATACATGCTTAGATATATTTACAGAGGCATATTTTACATACACCTCTACACCCATACGTGTCATGTCTCATGCTAAACATGGCTCTTGCACACGGGCCTTGTTCCAACATGAGCACAGTGTCACCAGTCCCTTCCCCCAGTGCACATGTGGTATTGGGCTTGGTCTGGCCTGTCACCCAATCTCCTTGGCACTGTATCCATTACCTCTTGGAATAAAAATGGGTGTTACAAATGTAAACCTGTGTGGGCTGCTGCAGATGGAATGTGATGAGCTGCAGTCCTTGGGACTGGGGGGTCTGGAGAAACTATGCAAGTGGACCCACAGGTGAGCACACTCTGCAGCTCTATAATGTCTCTGTTGCTAAGTATTATTTATTCATTTAGTATCACAAATGAGTTCTTTACTCTGTTCACGTACTGTATATGTCTCCAGATGAATAGTGAGAGTCTGGCATCTGCTTCAAACTGAACCTTCTGTGAAGTGCAATCTGCAGTTGATAGGAATTGCTTTATATTGTGGAAAAAACTGGCCACATTGCCAAGTTAAACGATTGAGATATGAATAGTTGTCAGCCAGATTTGACAGCCTTTGCTTTGACATATGTTATGCATTACCTGTTATTAATAATCACAGTGGACTGGAATGTATTGGTATTGTATAAAACCACTCTCATCTTCATAGCCCAAAAGCACTAGGTACTGCTTTGCTGAGATGAATGACCAGAAAATACACTGGCTTTTCTGTACTAAGGAATGTAGAGCTGCTCCCCAGATTCCTCTTAATTCTGAGTTGAAAATCCAGCAAACACAAAATATGGAAGAAGTCCTTATGGATTTTTCACCACCCTTGTATTGCTTAGTACTGGGGTACCTGCCAGCATGCTCACCTTTACATCCCAGGCAAAAAAGGAACCTTATTTTTGTCCTTGTAGCTTTATTAACTAGAGGACATAACCTTGACTGTATATCTGTGCTTAATGCCAACCAAGTCCCTGGGAGTTTATAACTGTGGATTCCCTGTAGGGAGACACAGAACCTGAAAGTATGAGTGCCATACAAGAGCTACTAGTTGAAATTCAGATAATAAAATCTACTAATGAAGTAGCATAAATTTCTGCAGTGCAGTTGCAAGCTTGCCACAGGCTGAAGCATCCTTCCTATAAATCTTAGCACCTTAATGGTTTTCTAAAATGCAGACATTTATCCCAAAAACCTTGTGCCTATTTTGCAGGTAGAGACAAGAGCTCAGTGACAAAGAACACTCGTGTCTGTAGCTACAGTGTTTTTTTAAAGTGTGAAGCTTATGCTATGAGAGAGCTGTTGGCTCTCCTAGCTAGGGTCTTGTTGAATCTCTCCAGGCTCTGGCAAACATAAGGGGTTTGTGGCTTGAATTGTTTTTCAATTACCATGTTCAGGTGTGACATCCTTTAATCAGGGATGTGCCTTGGTGTTAAGCAATAAAGTTGGGGGAAGAACTACCTTTTCCTGGGAGCACAAAGGAATGTACTGCAACGATCTGCACGGGGATATTGGGATGGCTGGGGGCAGCCAAACCCGGGAATAACCCACACCCTGTGGCAATCAGCAGGGGCGTCAGGAGGATTTCAGAGAAGGCTGAGCTTAAGCATTAAGGGATTTCACACTCGGCACAGATGGCTGTGAAGGTGCCCAGTGGAGCTCTGGGTGCACCACAGCTCCAGCTTCCCCGGCGCTGTGTGCGCCTGGCCAGCCATTTCCCAAGCTTGCTGTAGGAAACTCGATGCTAAATTCCTCAGCGGAAAAGAGGCATAATCTGAGCATCGGAAGGATCACAGCACCATCTGCTGGGACTGCTTGTCGGTCCCACGGCAGGAGGGAATTGGTGAGTTTCCATAGCAAATACAGGATACTTGTGCCTTTTCCTCGAGTGTTTGAGAGCCAGAAAGCAGGTGAACATTTTACCAAAGAAAGCTGTGCCCAAAAAGGAAATAAAATTCTGCACTAGCTGATTTTGTAGGTGTGGGTGTTTTGTTTGGTTAGTTGGTTGGCTTTCGTTGTTTGTTTTTTGGTTTTGGGTTTGTTTTTTTTTTCATATGGGCTCCTCAGTTCAAGAAAGGCAAGGAACTACTGGAGAGGGTCCCGGGGAGGACACAATGATTAGGGGTCTGGAGCATCTCTCTTACGGGGAGAGACTGAGGGAGCTGGCCTTGTTTAGTCTAGAGAAAGCAAGACTGAGAGGGGATGTCATTAATCCACATAAATAACTTGAAGGTAGGCACCAAGAGGATGTGCCAGGCTCTTTTCAGTGGTTCCCAGCGACAGGAGGGGAACAACGGCCGTGAACTAAAACAAGAAGTTTCACCTCAACATGAGGAAGTTCTTTCCACTAAAGGTGGCAGGGCATTGGAACAGCTGTCCAGAGAGATCATGGAATCTTCCTCTCTGTAGGCATTCCAAACCCACCTGGACACGTTTCTGTGTCACCTGCTCCAGGTGACCTTAGGGCTTGGAGTGGATGATCTCCAGAGGTGCCTTCCAACCCTGACAATTCTGTGACTCTTCCTGGCTATTAACAGGAACAGACACCAGAATATCCCCGAGGACCCGAGACGATTCCAGCAGTGCTCTTGCGGACATCGCGATGCCCGACTTCCACGTTGGCCGCGCCCCGTCCGCGACTCCGCACTCCGGGTTTCCCCGGCGCCTCCTGCTCCGCGCCCGCTCCGTCGTTCCGCGCTCCGGGTTTCCCCGGCGCCTCCTGCTCCGCGCCCGCTCCGTCGTTCCGCGCTCCGTGTTTTGGCGGCGGCCCGGCCGGCC
>JAOXXN010000175.1:10974521-11003243 GCA_026770055.1 Myrmophylax atrothorax | reverse complement strand
GAGTTGAGACTAGTTCTGATTTGAGAACTGTTGTGTTTGTGTATTTGTAAAATGCATACCTGTGTAAATTCTGTCTGGTTCAGTGAATCATCATATAGAAGGAAGGATGAGTGTGTTACGATGCCAATTCTAAGTGTCCTTGTATTATCAAACATGTGCGTGTATCATCAAATGTGTATTTTCAACATTGGTTTGAAAAAGGTGATTGCATTTTGCATGACTCCTAAAATGACCTAAGAAAATTCCTGTTCCTGTTCCTACTCAATACTCCCAGTCCACTTTTCAGCAGCTGTTCCCTTAATGCTACTCTGTGCTTCTCAAAGTGGTCTACAGAGTCTTGTATTTCTAACTGGTTTAACTGAGTTCAGCGAATACTATGGAGGGAAGCTCAGTGTTTAAAAAGTTATGCAAGCCCATTTACTATAGATTAAAAAAACTTCAAAAAAACCTGAAGAGCTTACAGGGCTGTATCCTTGCAATTGTTTTGATTAGGTTTTTGGTTTTCAGCTTGTGATACAGCAGCTGGTTCATCTTGTTTTAAACTGAAAGAAGCTTAAGGTTGTGATAGTTGTGTAGCCCGTCTGCCCAACAGTCCTTGAAATCTTTCTGGAAATAGATGAGCTTCACTATGCTCTTTTTACAGTTCAGAAAAATGATGTGCATGATTTCTCAGGAAATGAGTTGCAAAATTATAAATAGAAAATGCAGTCCTACTTCCTAATTATTTTCTATAACTCTGCAAATAGGCTGGCATTTCTGTGCTACCACAGGGGTGAGCCCTAAGCTTAGCAGTTTGTGATGTGGTTTTAATGGTGTTCATGAATAAAGTTGCACAGTCAGCAGCTGGAGTTCACCAGCTTTTAGCAGTTGTCAGATGGTGCTTAATGATATTGCACTGTTGCAGGCATTTGCTGTGTAGTGTAAATAGCTACATAAAATAGAAAAATACTAGCAGGAAACTTTGGCAAATTGTTTCTGGCCATCTAAATATTGAAATTGCTCTCTTTTAGGTGCATCTGGCTCTGGTCAGAGGAAAAACAAAGGTGGTAAAGTAAGCCCTACCAATTTTTCATCGTCCACTCCTGGCAGTCGATTGGGTGGCAACATAGTCCTGCCAAATGGAGGGCTGACAATAAGGGACCCTGCCACTGGAGCCCAGTATGTGCAAATTCAGCTTCTTCAGGTAAGAGCTGAGGAGTGAAAAACAGTGCTCATCTTCTCTGTTACCCAAACTGGCACATTTGTGGAAGAATACGATGATTTGTGAACTCGGGTACTATTGTGCCTGGATGGAATCTTGAGCTCTGCAGTATTCTTACATTATCCCATCTCTCATTTATTGAAATATTTACACTTATTGAAATAAGTATAAATATTAACTATACTAAATATAAATAAATATGAAAATAAGTAAATAAGATTTACTTGAAAACATTCCTGCAAAAAGAAGTTTCAGCCTAAACTGTTATTTTCCTAAACTGTTGAAATAAGGCTTTAAAAAAACCCCAACCAACCTAGTAACTGGTGAGAACTGATTAGTGGAGCATGACCAGTAGTATGTTTTTGGCCAGGTTTATATCTGTATAGTATCCAGAGAGAGAGGGTAAGTTCCTTCTGTTTTACTACTAACAGCTGTGGTATGGAGAAAGCTACAGGCAGAGTTCTCCGTCCTCCTAATTGTTCTGAAGGTTTGTAACATAACAAACTTGAAAGTTTGTAACTTCTATGTTACAGATCAGCTTCATGAAAACATGGTGAAACTTGTTGCATATCTCTTTCTGAGTGTTGCCTTTGTTGGAAGATGAACCATTCCTTCTTTTTCAGATATTGCCAGTGTTCTGAGTTGGTGAGGACAGGAAAAGAGGTTGTACACTGGGCTAGGTTGAGATTTAAGTGGTAGTTTCTACATCTTTGTGGGCCTGGCCCTTGACAGTAGAGTGCAGTGGTTTTAGCACATTTTGTAAGATCGTGAGGCTGAGTGAAATTTACCCTATTGTGCTGAGATGCTTGGGAGCTGTGTAATTTCATCATGTTTCTGTGTTTACAGGATGATTCCCCAGGAGAGGGAGATTTGCCCTTTCAACTGAGCTCCCAGTCCTCCTCATCACATTCTCAGCTTACAGTGGATTTACCTGTTCACATACTTCAGGTACAGCACATCAGACTGTTGAGTTTTGTTGCCTTGCTTGAAAGTGAAGACTGTGAACAAACTCACTGTGAAATCTACTGTGACACTCTTGTGTTCTACCTAATGAAAATACCTTATTTTCCACTGGGACATTCACTCACAAAAAGTAGTAAGCAGAGAGCTGAACTGCACGATTTATCTTGTGTCTGTTACTAACCTTTGACACATCATAGGTGGTTGTTTTTCTTCTTCTGTTACTGAGTAATGGATAACTAAATGTTGCTCATTTATTCTGAAGTGCCACATCGTTGTTCTGATCCCATCCTGCAGATATTAGGTGGGTCAAGAGAGAGGTTCAGAATTGGAATGTAACAGGCTACTGGTAGAGTGGGAAATAAAATCTTGAGCCTAGATTTCAGATGGTGATGGTATGGGAAGGGTAGTTAGGTTAGAAAGCTTGCTTGGGGCCCTCAGTTTTGATAAACTCTGCCATCAGCTATTCTTGCCAAGTGGGCTTCTCCTGGGCAGCAAATAAAACTTTTATTTAGGAGGGACACCTTACTGTGATAAACCTAGAAATACAAAAAGAGGAGGGGTTTTGGCCATGGTAGAGAGTTAATAGAGGGGAAAAAAGTAGTCAGTGATTTATAAATTTATCTCCAATAGTAATGCTTATCTGAAGTGTTCCATAGAAAAACTGTGGCAACACTGTTTGGGTGGAGCCCCAAAATAGGAGGATTTCAGGTTTCCTCTGAATCATTCAAAGCATTTCTCTAGCGTTGGATAATTGCCAGGGTAATCTTGCTGATAAGCACTAGAAGCATCTAGAGGTGAAAGTACTGAACTCTTCCTGCTGTCTGTTTGCTTTAACAGGAGCCACACAATTCCACTGAAGATGATGCAGGTTCTGATAACTCTCAGTTCACTGGAAGCACAATAAACTTACAGGATCTGGAATGACCATTATTAAGAACAGTTACTTGAAAACAAATTAGGCAATCATGACAGAGTGAGGTAACTATGTGGGTCTTTTTCCAAGGAAAACATGAAAAGTTGGAGAACTGAAACATGATTGCACTCTGTGATTTGCTAAAGACAGTTGCAACTGAAAGATTTTCTTAAAAAATGTAAATCCCACTTGATGTGCCTGTGTAAGATACCCTGTCTGCCAGGTGGTCGGGGAGGCTGAGGCAGACTGCTGTACAGTGTTGTTTCAGGGAGAAGTACTGTATTACACTTCAAACTGAGGTAATATTTACTGTTTTCACAGGAAACCAAGTATTCTACAGCTAACAAGTGCAAATTTGTAATCCTGCCTATGACAGTTAAAACTTTCTTTCCATTGGTCTCCTGCTGGAGCCAGTGGAATAAAGGAATTAAGAGCTAAAATTTACAAGTGTTTTCCACATGCAAAAGAATAATTGGTTTGGCCCGTGTTTTGGCAAAAAAAAAAAAAAGGAATAAAGTGTCCCATGTAACAAAATAATGTTCTATGCCATGAAAATGAAATGCTCTAAAATCTTTGTTTTAGAAAGCTAGATTCTAAATGTTAACTTAGCTGTGAATCAGTTTGTAGCTCATGTTGAGTTTCTCCCTTTCCTTGCTCCCGCATCCCAAATACTTTGCTGAATTCTTCCAGCAAAACTTGAAAAAGAAAACTGCAATAGAACTGTACTCACTGTAAGTGATTAGCTAAGAGTCCAACAGCATCTGAGAGGTTTGTTTTTATCTTTGTGTTCCCTTTTTTGGGAGGAATGTTGACTGTCATGTAAATTTAAGCACCTTGATTTTTATCTCATCTATAAACAGCTGCCAAGTTACCTGTAAACTGGCCACTACTTTTTTATTTTGTGTTGCTTGTTGTCTTTGGTTTTTTAATTGAACACTGTTAACACATGTTCTTTATTGCTATCCCAGAGTGTCACATGCACATGGACCTTAGGCTGGTTTACAGAATATGTAGTTGTCACAATATTTTGTGAGAGGAAAAGAATTGTTACCCAGGGAGATTTGTCCCGCTGGAAAACTGCAGTTTCTCTTGGGGCTGGGGAGAGAGGTTGTATGTACTCTACTTATCTGGATTGCAGACACCTAAATAAGTATAGGGTTGTATAGGGAATAAAACCACCTTTGGTTACATTTTACGGTAGTAATTTAAATGTTTCTTATGGTGATGTTCTGAATGCCTATAAAAGTATGTATAGGAGTTGCTAAAAGGCTGTATGTACTGGGGTTTTTTTATTCTCAGTGAGGTGTGTGTATGCACGTATGTGGGTTTTGGTTTTGTTTTTTTACAAAATATGATATGTCACGGAGGAGAACGTTGTGGTCTTTCTAATCTTGCACATATTTATTTATTTTACAGTTATACTGATGTTAAATTCACATGAGGTCATTCAGAAATGCTTTTACTTCCTGTGCCTTTTGAACTATGTATGTGTCCATATAAATGCTTTTTTTTGATTGAGGACTTGAGGAGGAAACAAGCATACAGGAGGTTACATTGAACTTCAGCTCCTGATTTGTAGGCAGTATTATATCCTCTGGTTGAACCAGTTTTATTTTTCTATCTTTAGCCTAACTGAGCATTGAGGTCTCTCTGTTCCTCTCACTCTGAGTTTACAGCTTGTGTCTTAACCCTCTCAGGCTGGATTTGCAAACCAAACTAATTGGTAGATGAGATCTACCTGGTGGCTCTGACTGCAGCATGGAGTCCACTCCTGAGAGATAGAAAGATTGGGAAGGAACTGTGCTCCAGGGACTACTGGGTCTTGCTCTCTGGGTCACCATGCTCTCTCCCTGGAACCTGAGACACCTCGAGCTCCAAACACCTGCATTATTCTGTTCTCAAGGACCATACCAGTTCTTAGTCTATTAAAATGGCCAAGGAACACTCCATCTTTTTATGGGACTTGCAACCAAATCTTTCTACTTCTGAAAATGTACCTCACTCAGCTTTGTAAGTGAATGTAAAGTGCTAACCTCTTGGGGGGGAAAATTGGATCACTTGGCTTGGACTCCATTGCTGGCAATGGATACCTGAAGAACTGCTGGTGCAAAAAGGTTAATAAAGCTTTTTTTTTTATGGTCAGTTTGTCACTGGGTATTTTTCTTTGCATGGATGCATCTGACATAAAGCTAATTACTCGTGGCTTGATTTCTGCAGACCTTGCGTTTTGCCTTCGGTTGCATCTCCCCAGTAGTGGGGTAGAGTCTATAATGAAACCCATCCTTTGGATTAATGCATAGACATCGTTTTTTGTAGTCCTTCAACAGGCTGGTGGTGGTCATAAATGTCTGGCAGGTGCCTGACTTAGTTGTGCCCTAACTCACTGCTCGTAGGCGTAGTGCTGTTGGCATCAAAAACTGAATGAGAAAAGCACTGGGGCTTAGCAGAATCCTGAGAAGCAAAATGAGAAAGTTTTTATTTATTTTCTTAGGTAAAATATCAATGGGCGGGAAAAGATGTTGCAAATTTTCCCTGGAATGTTAGGGTAGGAAAAGAAGGAAATTTCATGGGACTGTAAAGTTGTTCAACTGAGCAAAGACTGACAGAAGGTGCATCTACAAGACTAGTTCTACAGTAGCATCAGCCCTGTGTGCTGTGGTTGAGGTTGTGCTGTCAAGAGAAATAATACATTTGTTCTTCCTTCTCCTTATCTATTTGTTCTTGGTTCTTCTCCTTCCTGGCAGGAGGGTTGGAATGAAATGCCAGCCTCCCACTGTTCTGTGGAGGAAGAAGAGGCACATTCATCAGTGCTGTGTTGGTGTGTCTGAATTGTGCTGCTTCATGCTGTCAGGCTCTCCTGCTGCAAGGGGCCATGCCCCCTTGCTCTGTTTTCTAGGCAGGCTGCAGTGTGTCTATTAAGTGTGTTTTTTGTATTAGAAAGTGAGTGTGAAGCACCTGAAGGTGGAGGCTCCTAGAAACACTGTTCCCTTAAACACTTCAGGTACCCCCAACTTCTCTCATGGGGCTGTTGAGGTGTTCCCATGGATCACTGCACTTACCTTTTTTTCTACAGTTGCCTGCAGTCTTTCCAGGTCCCTTTGCAGTCCTTCCTCCTGCTGCTGCTTCTGTTTCATCTTTTCGTCTCTGAGCCTTTTGAAGGGAGGAAATAAAAGCTGGGTTAAATGCAGTGTGCACCTACACCAGATGTGCTTTTGATGTGGCAGCTTCAGCATCTCACATTACATCGTACATCACACCTTACATGTAACCATCTTAGGACCACCAGAGCACAGGGGTTTGGGTGCAGCCACTGCTGGAGTTTGTGAAGTGGTAACAGAGAAGCACTTACTGCAGTTGGTCCTGTCCTTCTGGAGTGATGGGTGGAAAAAGGCATGTCAAGCTTTCAAATGGAGATGGTGGACAGTTGTTCTCTATTGCAGACATGCTCTGTGGCACCTTCAACAGGTGAATTAGGCTTTGAATTGAACAGGGTGCTCCCCTGGAGCTTTTTTGAGTGAGTGATGCTTATTGTGTTACCAGTTCTCACCAGTGCAACCAAGTCTGTAATGCACAGGAGTGTAGGAGGGTTTTACACCCATGGAGCATAAACAAGCCCACCAATGGGCACAGTGGGGGCCAATACTGGTTAAGTGGCTACAATTCCCTATGGAAACCAAGTGCTGTAACAGAAATGGACTCAAACTGTGGAATGCTGTGGCACAGAGGAACTGAATCCTTAACGTGATCTTGAAGAAAACTTTAAATGCTCTTTGAAGGTTGGGGGTTTTTTATTTGATTGGCTTTGTTTTTTATTTGGGGAGTGGGATGTGTGTTGTCAGGTTCTTTCCTGAATTATTCTCCTTCATCCCCAGTGCAGAATAAATGTGTGTCTTATTTTGTAATAAGACACACATTACATAAGAGCATTGCAGACAAATGCCTTTATGTACCTATGGAAGCCTGACAAAATATCAGGGCACGGCAGACTTCGAGTGTGTTGCCTAGATGAATAATTTTCTATTTAATCAGTTTAAATATTGTTACTGTAATAGTCTTCTTAAAATGGTGATTCTTATCATTGAGTCTGGTTTTATTTGTGGGTTTAGTGTTTTCTTTTTTGTTCTAGATTTTAGCCTTCTCCACTGTAGCTTGCAGGTCTTTTCTAATGTAGCTGTGGGCTGCTGCTTGTTCCATGAATGTGGAACCCTTACAGAAGTAGAATGGGGTGGATTGGTCACATGGGATTTCAGATTGCTGCTACAGTTTCTTGGGTTGGTTTGGCTCTTTTGGCTGTCAACATTTAAAATTAGAGGCGTTTTCCACAAGAGAGTCTTACCTTGTCATCTTTTCCTTTTTTATAGCTTTCTCAGCCTTTTCTATCTTTGATGGTGGGATTCTGTCCAGGTTGTCCAGTAAATCATTGAGCTGCTTTTCTATTACCTTCAGCATCTCTACTGTCTGCAGGTTTGTCTCATTGTCTCCAGTGCAGTGGGAATAGACTTCCAGCACCTTCTTGTTCAGGCTGGCAAGCATTTTGTCCTAAAGGTGAGAGGAGATATGGTAAGAGGCACAGCTGGGTTCTGCCCAGTGGAATCATAATATCTCTCCAAAACCAAAGGGAATCAGTAAAGGAAACACTTTAATTCCCTCAGCAAACTTGCTTGTTTACCAGTTGGCTTAGCAGAATGGCTGGGACAGATGCCTTTATTGAGCCATTTTCCTGTTGGTTGCATCTCCCCAGCAGCTGAATGGAGCAGACACATTTGCCCCAGTTTGCTGCCTTAGCAGTGCCCCAAACCTGCCCTTGCTATAGCTCCCTTGCTGGGAAACAGTGCTGATCCCTCAGTGAAACCCAGTCTCTGCTCTGTTCCCAGGGTGGATATGGCTGGTGGAGAGGAACCACTTATGCACATGTGAATCCCCCTTGCCTTGGTCTCAGCATGTACCTGGTCATCAGCTTCGTGTTCTCCAGAGGAAAGGAGGTGAACTTTGAGTTTCAGATCTGCTACTCTCTCTTCTTCCTTGGCGACAGAGGATCGGAGGGTGTTTATCTGCTGTTTCAGCTGTGCTAACTCCTCCTCCCTAGGCCAGAAGAGAGAGAAGATACTGGAAAGGGCATCTGAAACAGAGGGCTCTTTTGTTCTCCCCAGCCTGGGCCCATCCCTCCTGCTGCCAGCAGATGGAGGTAACACTTCAGCCATTTCTGCGAACTTGCATCCACAAGCCCTGAGAGCAGAGGGAGCTTCTGTTTTTTTCGAAAAAACAGTTCCTGGTGTGGGGGACAACGAAGTAGCCTAGCTAAACTAAGATTTTAATAGTCAATGGGGGATCCAAATTACCTTTAAAAACTTTCACAAGGGGATAAGTTGCACTTTAAATTGCAATTTGTGTGTCTAGCTGCCTTTGAAATAGTATATTACAATGACACTTGGGTGCCCTGCTGTCTTCCTCTAGAAGGTTTTGCATTGAGTCATCATAGGTGCCGGTCTGGATCACTCCAGGAATTGCCCTATTTCTTCCTTTAGTCTTTCTTTATGAGAATTATACAATGCTTCTGTCCTATATCCGCTCCAGGATGCTAAATGCATCAGTTCCCTAGCCTTGAGGACTAAGGAATTACTCCCAAGCTCAAGCCTTGTCTTCTAAATTAAACATAGATGGGACACTTTCCTAGGAGCTCACAAGAATGACTCTGTAGTGTGCTGCATGAGCAGCAGTACGTGTGGTCTGCAGATGGGGAGGTGCCAGAGGGGGAAAAAGGGGTCACGTGTTTGAAAGCTGGGGCACAGGGACCCCTTCCTGTCACTTGCAGGATCACACTTACATGCTTTCTTGTGTGGTAATGAGAGTGTGTTGGACCTGGTTCCAACTTTCCTCAATGTCCTGGGAATTCTGCATAAAGGATATGTTCTCATCCTGCATCTTCATGAAAGCAGTCAGCAGTTGTTCGGGATGTGTAAAATACAACTCAGGCTCCTGGAGTGGAAAACATGTGATGAGTGTTTTTCCTCCTCTAGCCTCTTGAAGTACATGGAAATTGATCTGCACCAGCCCTGGCTGTTCAAACACTGTTACACCTAGAGAGGTCCATGACTGTCCATGTACAAATGTCTCCCACCTTCCTGCTGTGTGTGTAGCTTTACTCTGCCTCAGCAGTTCACTCCCAAAGCAAGTTGCATTTTGGGGGGTAAAAAGTGATTCAGACATCTGTGAGAGGGAAAACTTCAATTTCAGATATAAACCAGTAACAGCAGTAATTTAAAAATCTTCCATTATATGATGTCATATTTCACTGAAGGATGACAAGCTTAGAGATGATGGCAAGTTTTTGGAAACTAGAGGAGGAAAGTTAAAGTATTCATAATGTGTGTTGCCAAAACATGAACATTTATGAATATATAAGCATAATTTGTGGCTACAGTAACTCTTCAATACCATAACTAATGGTTAGAAAGTGAGGGAGATTAGTAACATCAGTAAAAGACACAGGACAAACAAAATGTAAATATTTTAACCTAAGACTTCTGACCTCATCTTCATCCGAGCTGATTTTACTTTCTGCATCCTCCAATGGACTTCTGAAAAAGCATTTTGTATATTAGGTCCTTAGAGAAATGACAGCTCAGAGGAGACCTTGTTAGTGACTTGCAAGCATTGTTGTTTCTGTGTTCCTGAACAGTCCTTTGCATGTCCCCATATTTACCTCCCTGTGGCTGTGGGCTGTTTGGGGGTCAGTAGGATCTAGGGGTCACACAAACAGTCCATGAGCAAACTGCCTTTTGCTCTGCTGTGCTGGCCAGAGGATCTGGGACATGAGCCTGAACTGAGGGTGTTGATCCAAGTGCCTTTAATCTCACTGGGAGGTTTTGACACTTGGGCAATGAGAAGGCAAAGGCAAGAGCCTTACTAGAAAGGCTCAGGCAGCAGCAGCACATTTGCAGAGAAGGACTTGTGCTCTTTGTGAGAAATGGTGCTGCTCCTAAAAGATATGGTATAGCCACTATGGGGAGTCTGCAGTTTTTACCTGCCCTAGGAGGAGGTTGTTGAGTGCTTCTTCCTCTGCACAAGAGCTGGAAGAGAGGGCAAGGGCTGCCTGGTTGCTGTTGACAGCACAGCCTTCTCATCAGCTTCACTTGCACCTGTCACCCAGTGCCACAGAAGGGTTAAAAACCTCTGTTTGCATCACCTTAGTGCCAGCCCCACTTGGGGCAGGGCTCTCAGCAGAGGATTTGAGGACAGAATAGGCACATAGGTACTGACTTGCGCACCTGATGTCTTTCTACTGGTATTTTGATTTGTTTCAATAAACCCCAGATCTCAGTATGCCCATAGCAAAGGTGAGGAGTAGGATTCCCCTCTGCTGACTGCCAGTCAGCTGAGTCCTCTCTACAGTACTTAAGTCTGTTGTTTCCATTGTCTTGTACTTACAGTTCTCTTGTTAAAAGAGGTTTCAGGAAGTGTTTGAGCTGTGGCCTGACAACACATGACCTGAAATCCAAATCTTCGGAATACAGCAGGGAACTGGGCAGATCTGTATAACTGGTGGCAGTGTTTGTCCTGGCTGTCAGACCCTGATCTGGAGGCAAGAGATGTACTCAGAGCTTGGTACTGTCCCAAAGAGGAGTGGGCAGCACTTTCCTGGCATTCACCCTGATTTGTACAGGGGGCAGGTGAGGCACTTCCTTCATTACCTCCAGATTCTGTTTTCAAATCCTTATACTTTGTGTGTTTTTTTCCGTGTTCCTTCTGCCACTCCTTTGGAGACAGATGATAGAGGATGTCCCTGTACATTTTGTACTCCTGCAGAATATCCTCAATTCTGGATATATCACTGGGTTGAGAGAAGTGGACAAAGTTAGCAGGGAGGAAAGCTCCTGTTTGAACATGTTCTCACTCTTGGTGTTCAGCTTCACTCAGAGAAGGGATGAGAGGGCATGTTTTCATGGACATGCACAGACAAATGGGAACCTGCTGTGCATGTTCTCCGTGGTTCCTCATGTGGAACCCACCTGGTGCTGTATCTGTGGCCAGACCCTTGATCTGGCACTGGGATTGCTAATTTTGGATATTTTACTTGGAAAAGAATGGGAATTTTTACCAGCTCAACTCATAATGGTAATTATAAGTATTTCTTTTGTCTTTCCCCAAGTCTCCATTAAAATGCATTACTTATTTTTGTTTGGTTTTTAATCTGATACTAAGCTTTGATTTTGGTTTTGGAATATTCTCAAAAATATAAACAAAAACTGGTTGAGTTGGTTTAGAAACAAAGCCAGCGTCTGGAAAACAGAAGCAAAAACATTTTGACTCTTAAAATGGACCATTTTTAGAAAACTTCTGCCCCCAAGAACTCCAAAGGTACAGCGCTGTAGGAGCTGTTGAAGGCCAGGTAGGAATAGTGAGCAACTATTACCTTTGGACCTTCTTTATTTGGGAAGTGATTGCCCGGATCTCTGTTACTTTCTTTGTCTTTGCTGAGGTTTCTTCTTTGGCCCTAGGAAAGAGTGCATAAACATAAGCCATTAAACAATTTAGTAGTGAGTAATGATTTGAGGTGCCTATGAAACAGTGAAAGAGATGTGATATAAGCACTAGAAATCTGTGTTATAGATGTATCCCAGGTGATGTTTGGCTTCTTCCTCAAGGCCCTGCTTCTCTAGACAAAGAGTATGGCATCTCAGTGTTCAGGTCTCCCTAATCTGGCTGCTGCTGAGCATCAGTTGCTGCTCTGCCTATGTGATACCTGTAATGGACCAAAGTGCTCAGCTTGCTTCCCTGAGGGGACTGTTCCTGCTGTGAGGGGTTGGGAAGAGGCATTTCCCCATAGGAAGGGTGCTGTGAGGAGAATGAAAATGGTGGGGTCAGCAGCAGGTTTCTTGCTGCTACCAGATCAAGGGGTTTTGCAATGACAGTAATCCCTGGCTGTTGTTCTCCTTCCTCTCTTTTATTGAATGTGTGGAGAGAAAGGACTGTAACTCTGGGAAGACCAATGTTTTGTAGCCAAAACCCTGCAAGAAGGTCAAGCAGAAAATCTCCTGTGTCCAGCATGAAAGAGCACACGGGTGTTTCCTTCAATTTTCCTTACATTTTCAGGGCTTGGACGAAGTTATTTTGGTTTTCCTTCAGGAACTCTTCAAACATGGCAGCATCCTTCTCCAACCTTTTCTCAGCCTTTTCCAGTTTTTTTTCCTCCTTCTTTGCTGTGTTCTCCATCTTTTTAATCTCCTCTCGCTTTACTGCCATGGCATACTGAAATGAACCCCAAAGGCAACACAGTCACATCAGCTGGTTGGTTTTAAAGGTACATCGGTTAAGCTTTGTTCTTGGTTACTGTATTACCTGATGGTTGTTAACAGAGAGGGTAAGGACTTCAAGGTGTGTGCCTTTGTGCATAGAGGTACATAGAGGCCAGGGGTTATTTCAGAAGGAATATAACAAAGAAACAGTGAAACTAAAGACAGAATCCAGAAGTCCCAGCGCTGTGTTAACTCTTGGCTGGAAAAGATTGATTGATTCAGTTGTGTTACAGCACAAAAGTAAAGATGAATAATTGGGGCTATTCCAGCACAGTTACTCCATTCCCTTATTTAGAGTTCAGAATAGCTTCTAGCTAAAATTTATATATAGGATAGCAGGAGTCAAAAGGTACATCTGACAAGTGAAATAGTTGCATGGTGGCTATGGAATGATGCAAATGAGGTACGTTCCTTTATTTCTTGGTTGGGGATTGCTGGGCTAAAGACTATGAGTGTCTGTAACACAGGACTTGGACACTCCATCCATGAGGTCTGATGTGTCTCTTCTGGGAAAGATCTCTAGGCAGTGGATCTCAGAGGAAAAAACACTAAAAAAAAGCAACACAGGAAAGAGTAATTAAATGAACAGAAAGTAACATTCTAAAAGCCAAGTACCTCAAGAAAAAAGATCTCTCTTCTGTCATTTATGTAGCCATGGAAGGTCTCCTTTTCTAATGGGTAATCTGAAATTAGAATGCAAAGTTAGACTAGAGGGGGAAATATGGCCAAGGCAAAACACAGTGAATATGTGGGCTGTCATGAGCATGGATCTGGCTGGCGTTGGAGTAAGCAATACTGATTATTGTATTATGGTTTTAACCTTATTCACGATCGGTTTCATATGGGCTTTCGTGGAGTAAAACCAGATGGAATGGTGTCGAGAGTCTGGTCCTTCTCCTCTATATATTAATAGGCAAGCAACTGCTCATGTCAGAGGTAAAAAATTTAGGCCTGTAAATCCACTAAAATCCAACTTTAGGTCAGCTTAGAAATGTTTCTATGACACAAGGTCCTGCAAACTCAGCTGGCTCTCAGCTGATTCTAAGGGCTCCCAGCTACTGTGACGGAGTGCCATGTGCTCTGTATGTAAATGCATGGGATGGAGATGCCTCAGCCACACAGAAGTTGGCAAGATACAGCCAACTATCATGTCTGCATGACCTCACCAAAGTCAGCCAGAGCCAACTGCTCCCCCAATCCCCTCTTTGGTCTTTGCTTTAGGCTGTTACCCAGCTGTGCAGCACCACTGCAAAGACAGCGACTGTTCACCTTTTTGCATGGCTAACTTCCGTGAGAGAATCTCCTGAAGAGCTTTCAGTCTCTCTTCACTTGCTGCCTGTTTTCTGCCCTCCTCTTCATCCTCCTTTTTCAGAGCTTTCCTCAATCCACTTTTTTCTTTAATTTTAGTGGAGTAAGTAGTTTTCTCATGGACTTTCAAGGTCTTCATCCTGTCACGTTCCTGAGAGAAGTCAGATATGTGGACAGTTTGATTGTGTGCTGTGTTTGCTGTGGTTTTTAAAGACATGAGTAGCTATTCACAGTCTAGAAATTTTCAGACTGCTGATGCATGTTTGCCTGGTTTATCTGACTAATCCTAGTGATACTCCCTCCTGAGTCAACTGAAACACTACATGTCTTAGCACTTAGTTTGTTGATTTGTATTCTGCATCCATCCACCAGCTGTGCTAATTTGTACCCACTCAGTGTCCTCATTTTTCCTTCCTGGATTATTCCTTCCAGAGATGGGATATCTGCAACTTCTCTGAGCAACATGCTCAAGTGCTTCATCACCCTCTGAGTAAACAATTTTTTCTAACTTCTAATCTAAGTCTCTTAAGTTTAAAATCATCCCACCTTGTTCTATCACTGTCTGCTCATGTAAAATGTTGTTGTTCTTTTTTCATAAACACCCTCTAAGTACTGAAAGGCCTCAATCAGGTCTCCCAGAGCCTTTCCTTCTTCAGGCTGAACATCCCCAGGTTTCTCATGAAGAGATCTTTTGATCCCTCATGCACTAAATTTTGGTATTCTATTGGTTGGTTGCCTGCCCTATTAAGTGCTTATTATATACATTGGCCTAAAGCATGTATACATACTGCCTTTGCTTTTTTGATTTCCTTGTCCCTTATTGCAAAAATATCAGCATCTGGTGGGATTGTAAAAGGATTTTTCATTGGGTTTTCTTCATCCTCTTCTGAGCTTTCTGCAAAAAACCAAATGGATGAGGATGCAGAAGATGTGAAGCAGAACATCAAGACCCAGTGCAAAGAGATTTGCTACATCACACCTGGAGGATGGGCAGCTGTGCTCCCTGCTGCAGGTGTCTAACAATGCTGGATCAGGAGCAGGGAGCTGGATAAGGCTTATAAGAATCCATTGATATAACTGAGTTCTCTGTATGGTTTATGTCACTTGACCACATGTGATGATCAGCTCAGGATTTCAGCCAGGGATTTTTGTAAGTCTGGAGCTGTTTTACCCACCACATCTGTTTGTGGCAGAATTTGACTACAGGCCTCTCCTTTGACCTAACAAGGGAAAGCTGCCAGAGCATTGCATCCTTACCTGGCAGCACAAGGTGAGTTTCTGTTCCAGGAGTGGAGGAGAGACTTATTGCTGCTGTATCTTCAGACGGTGTCCTTGACCCTGGCCCAACAAAAACCATAAACAAGTCAATCAGATTGGACCTGCCAGTAACTGACGTGGTAAGTTTTACAGCAGTGATAGGCCTAGGGGCTTTCTGGATCTTAACCACTGAGCCCTTAGTGTTTGTAGGAATTAATAAAAAGCTTCATTAAACTGGCAAACATTTATGTTCTGATCCCCCAAAAGAGATGTTCATCCCTGGCTTATGTGGAAGCTCTGTAAAACACAGTCTTCCTTACACACACACTGATGGGAAGGAATGACAAAACAGTTTGGATGCAGCAAGCAACCCAAGTACCTTGCCTCTTTTTCCACCCAGTCACCAGTTGTGACCCACACCCATACTTTTTCATCCTTCTGCCACTAGTTCACAAGCTACGTTTTTACTCCCTAAAGCTCTTACCAGTAATTGATTCAGCATTGTGGCTTTCATGCAGTGAGGCTGAATGACTGTTGGACAGCATCGACATGTTGTGTGGAACTCTGTTGCGTTTCCTTTTAGGTTGGCAAACTAGTGAGGGTTAGTTTTTTGTTCTCTGACTCCACTCTCTTTTTGTAGTTTTTGCTATGAGTCCTAAGGGAAAAGGCATAACTGGAATGATCTCACTTACAAAGAACAGATAGACCATTGTTAAAGTTATCCTTTAATCACCAAAGGCAGTGAGCTGGGCCCAGTGAGGTATTAGTTCAATTGATGCAATTCTGCTGCTGGCACCATTCCTGACCTGCACTGGTATAAGACACCACAGAAAATATCCTCTTTCTCTCACACTAGTTTTAAGGCTTTTTTTAAAGCAGTAGTTTTTGCTCTGAACAGCCTCCAGTTTTCATGTACATTAAGCTAAACTCATCTGGCCTAATTTCCATGTACATCCTTGGTGCTTTGTGTCTCCTATTGGCTGTGTTTCTGCAGCTGCCCAATTAGTATCTAATTCTTTGGAAGTGTCAAACTTTTGCTACTGCTGATACACAGAGGCTGAGGTAGAATTCAGGCTGTTTGAATATATCCCAAATGTTTCCTCTCTCCTTTTCTGTTCTTGAAGTGCCTTTCCCAAAAGCCTCCTTTGACTGGTTACTTAGATTTCAAGTCTCTCTGAACTTTGAATAACATAAGGGGATATTTGGCTCTAGGGGTCTCTCATCTACATTCCTGAACGTCACCCCTGCTGATGATGTGAGTTTTGGAGAAAGCACCATCAGGGCAGGGGTGGGAAGGCAGTCAAACTCCTGAAGCATTTAGTTGAATACAGTTTGTGAAACCTGCAGAGCAGTTTCAGCAAACACCTGGAGGCTCAGCCCTCAATGCATACCTTGATTTCTGTAATCTAAAATCCTTCTCATAAAAATATTCTTGTGGCTGATTTAAAGGCCTGCTACAAAGAATAAGACTGAAAAGCAGGACTAGACAGAGGATACTGGCATATGGAAAATAATTGTCAGTGCAACCCTCAGAGATAAAAAGTGCTTTATAATATAATTTTAGCTAAATATAAGAAACTGGTTTTATTATTAACTTATAAATATTTATTTATTATGGTGTTTTTTGTTTGAGGTTGTTGGGATTTTTAACAGGTTGTTTGCACATCACTTTGGAAATAATACCAAAAGCTACAGAAGCACTACCTGTGCTAATTATAATTATTAACCTCAATAATGCAAATAAAAAATGCTTCATTGCTAGAATAATGTGGCATGTATTTCACTGCCTCTGATATCTTTATGTTCCAGTAGCTACATACCAGTGGCCAGTACTATGGGAATCAATAGATAAGGTTGAGGGTTTTAATTTACCAAAAACTTATTCAGCGCTTTTCCCTTGCACCAAGCTGCTGTTAAAAAAAAAAAAAAAAAAAGCCAAAGTAAACATGCAGACAGTTTTTTTAAAAATAGTGCAGTAAATCCATCCACCACTTCCAGAGCACTAGTGTGAGTGTATGTTTTATACACTCAAATGATTTAGATGACACCATCACTTGCAGAGGAGATCGTGTCACTCAGGTGTGTAGGTGGGTCACCTGTCTCTGGCAGAGTTCCCTATGCGCACCATGCTCTTCCATGGGGGAGCTGATGGTGAGTGCGTGTGTGTTCCCGGGACACGCGCCAGCACCTCCGCCCACCCGAGCGAGACGCCCTATCTGATGTCACAAACAGCAAAGAAGTTGCTGTGACTGCCCTCCCCCCTGAATTTTTTGGTTTCTCACCCAAAGTAGAGTTCCTGCGGGCTCCTCTCCGCGGCAAGCCGTGATCAGAGCGGGGTGGGACGCGGGACGGGGCGGAGGCGCAGCCGGCTCTGTTTGCGGTTCCATGGGAACCTGCGCTCCCGTTGCCAGGCGGCCGCCGACAGCACACAGGCACGGGGGGATCATGGAATCATTGAACGGTTTGGGATGGAAGGGACCTTAAAGGTCATTTGATCCCAACACCCCTCCCATAGGCAACGATACCTTCCACTATCTCAGGTTGCTCCAAGCTCCATCACACCTGCCCTTGGACACTCCCAGGGTGCCATAGTGCTATAGTGCTCAGGTGTACCGAGCAGGCAGGTCACTGAAGCTCAAATGAGATGTTGGTTTGAACTGCCTTGGAAAAGAAAGAAAAATGCTGTGGTGTGAGAGGTCCCCCTGCCTTGCTGGTTTTTTATTCATTATTCATCTTCTCAGGAAGAATTTCTTCACTGAAGGGACGGTCAGGTGTTGGAAGGGGCTGCCCAGGGAAGTGGTGGTCACCATCTCTGAAAGTGTTCAACATGGCACTTCGTGCTGTGGTTCAGTTGGCATAGTGGTGTTTGGCCGAAGGTTGGATTTGATAATCTTGAGGTCTTTTCCAACCTTAATGATCCTGTGATTCTGTATGATGATTATTTCAGTTCCTGTGGCCCATGAATTGATTATTTAACCCCATGTCTGCAAGCAGACGGATGAGAAAATTGGAACTGGAGCACTTAATTGTGGAAATGACCATAATTTATTATTTCCCAGCCTCTGCTTTGGTTTTTTTGAACAGTCACAGTTTGGAGACTATGTGTGGTATAGGTGAACGAATTGCCATTTACTGGAGGTTCCCCAAGTCAATAGTGCTATAGAAATGCAGATGTCACATTGTAAAATACCATATAATTCTAAAGATGATTTGATAAAATATCAGTTGAAAAAAAGTAATACATTTTCACAGAAGAAAAGATCTTTAAATCCCCCTATTTACACTTTCCTGTTTCTGAGAAGACCCAATCAGTTCCAAATGGATCGTATTCTTCTTTAAACTCTTTAGAAACTCTATAATTACAATCTCGGCTTTCAGAAATAGCAGCTTCTTTCATTTACTGAGAGGTTTTCAAACAGCTTTCTCTGTCTGAATAACTCATGCAATAAATAGCTTGAATTTCTGTAAGTGCAAACTCCCATTTGATTGTTATAGTTCTTTTCTGTAATTGCTGATTATCAAGAGACTGGATTCAGGCAACAGAAGGAAAATGCTTATAGAGAATTTTTTTTTCTTTATTCTGCACATGAATGCTTTCATTTTGAGCAGTGATGAAGAAAACCATAGTACTATCTTTAGTATGTTTTGGGAAATTTCCCAAATGTATTGGAGAGTATGTATAAAAAAATGACACTATAAAATAATTTCTATTATAAAAAATAAAAATCAGAAGTAAATGGTACTAAATATGCATTTTTCTAAAGGCATAATATGAAATGGTCTTTGTTCAGAAATACCAGTTTATTACAGAACTGAGAATCTGCTGCAGTGGTAACATCACAGAAATAGATGACAGAAACTGAAGACATTTCAACAGCTCTGGTTCTGTCTGGCATAATCTCTATATCAATTAATTATACATTTATATAGCCGTTGCTCTGTTCTGAACTGTACTTGCTAACCACTTATTTCCCAGAAGTGGAACAGAGGTTATTTAAAAGCTGAGATGTATTTTGTGAATTCTTGGAAATGTGAAAGTTCTTCATAGCTTGGATTCATTATTTGTGTCCCACACATGCCATGAGCCACTTAGGCTTTGTAATTTCCTTGAGGGCGAAGAAGTTTTTAAGGTCAGAAGGACATCTGGGGTCTATTCTTAGCCACCATTAACTTGGTTAATGAATGGAATAAATAGCATGTGCGACATCATGGGAAAATCTGCCTGCTAGCACAGGCTGTACAGCTGACCAGTCCTGCAGGTCCTTAGAGGTTTCTGTGTTCTGTAGTGGCACTCCAGGACACCCCAGTTTTTGGAATTATTAAATGTTTGGACAGTGCTTCCTCAGTGCCCAGCTGAGAAAGCCAGACAGTTGGCATGGTAAGAACGGCAGGTGGCTGCTTATGTTTCTGACAGGATGTCTGAGATTTCAGGGCTTGTAGGGGGTGATTTTGTTAGGACACAGGATTACGATTTCAAGATATCATAGTTTCTTTGCTCCATTTTTTCATGAAAGGCCTTGTGTTCTTTATTCAGTTGTGCTGCTGGCATGTGGGGATGCTGATCCTGACCACACAGGGGCTGTGAGGGTTAAGTAGTGTTGGCAAAACATTTTGAAATGGGTGATTGAGAAATGCTGACAGAGATGAAAGCTGAGTAAGTATCTAGATAAATAAATACTCCTTTGTAGTCCTATCATGGGAAACTCCCTGTGTACCCAGGATGCTGTGCAGGTCACTGAGCAGTCATCTCCCCATTGTGTGGAGTCTTCTCAAGGGAACTCATTTATTTCAGTATTTCACTTTAGTTTTTGATATGTGAGGTACAATATGTACCACACAGAGAGAAAAGCCTGGCAGCAACCAGCAAACACCATGGAAATACCAAATGAATTGGCAGCTTTTTCTTTTCCTGGACATCTTGTTTTGCTCTTTCCTGTGAATTGTGCAACTGCAGAATCTGGAGAATCCCAGGGTGAAGAAGGGGAAGTTGGAGCCTATTCCCATGGTTAGAGACAAGGAATGAGGAGGTATCATCGAGTGAGTGTCCCTGAGACAGCACCTACAAGATCTCTGCTGAAGGCAGCGCAGACATTTTCTGCTGACCATTCAGTATGGTCTCTGATGAGCTATCAGAAGTTTTTCTGCTGCTGGGCCTCTCTGGGACACTGTTCTCCTGCCTTTCTCCTGCCTGGGGGGAAGCAAATGGTTTTGGAGAACCCATGGAGAATATATGGCTGCTTTCACACTTCCCTCAAGCTCTGTGCACGCTGCTGAGCTCTGTAAGGAGGCTGAAAGGGAAGGAGAATGACTGTGTAGTTCTCCTCCACTTACACTTTATTCACAGTATAAATCCCTGCATCAGCACCACAGCTCAATGAAAGATGCCCGAAGAAACAGTACTGGAGACCACATCCATCCCATCTGATCCCAGCCTGTCTCCCTGCAAATCATCTCCCTTCCCAGCACCATACCATCGTGAAGAGCAGGTAGAATGTCCACACACATTGCCTGCTGGATCATCACAGCAAATCCAGGGCCTCTCAACAGCAACAGGGATACCTCCTGTCTCTTCAGATCATAGGGCACAGGGAAGTGCTGGCCTGATGGAAAAAGGATCACTAGGACGTGGGGTGGAGCCATCCCAAACAAGGCAAGCAGCTATCGCAGAAGGTGAGCAGGAGACCTCCCAGGAACAGCAAAGCTGTGGTATCCAAGTGCTATGGCCCCAAGGGGTCTAACCACCGGGATTGTTGTTCAAGCCC
Organism: Myrmophylax atrothorax; assembly: GCA_026770055.1. Taxonomy (NCBI): domain Eukaryota; kingdom Metazoa; phylum Chordata; class Aves; order Passeriformes; family Thamnophilidae; genus Myrmophylax; species Myrmophylax atrothorax. The sequence continues at coordinate 10,982,543 of JAOXXN010000175.1, read as the reverse complement.
TGCTATCCAGCAGAAGGTTGCTTCCAGGAAGAATTTTATCTCAATGAAAAATTTTCCAGCTGTAACATAGTTCCCGATAACCTTTGCATGGCCAGAGGCAGCCACGAGATGGCAGCAGCCTTGTATTGCCGGGGTTGGGGTTTCGTTTGGCGTTTCCCACTCTCCCTTCTCCATGCCCCTTTCACTGTATGGATGGGATCTCCAGGGATGACGAGCACCAAGAAACCTGGCCCATCCTTTGGGATGAAGAAGTAACCCCAGAGCGAGGCTCTGAAAGACCTGTGAGCTCACCTCCCATCTTTACAAACAAGCTGATGGAGCAGAGCCCACTCAGGTCTTTGTGTCCAGCCCCCAGCATGTTCCTGGGATGTCTCATTGAACCAAATGTGTGGTATTCTTTCAACTGCTCAGATTTTAATCTAGTGGATGAAAACTGCTAAAATCTCTGAAGGGCCACAAGGAAGTGACAAGACAGCCCCTGTCATCTGTCCTTTCACTGAGGGTACTCCTGTGCTATGTAATGACTTGGACAACAAGCAGCAAGTGCTCAGTGATTTGTATTTCACACTTGTTCTTGCTGAGGATGCAGGCTCCTTCCTGCTGGGAAGAAGAGAAAACGTTCTGCAGTTTTCAGCTTGGGATCCCAGCCAGATCTGGGACAGTTTCTTTTGCAGTGCAAGGCGTGTGCTGAGGCAGCTGCACACAGATAAGGTCCGTGTTTTGCTCTGTCTCCTGGGATAATGCAGCCAAGGCCATGACGAGCCAATTCACTTGGGCTCCCTGATGTGTGGCTCAGTCAATGTGGGGACTGCGTGGTGGTGGTGGTGGTGTGGCAGAGCCTGATGCAGATGCAGTGGAAGGTGGAAGAACCTCAGGATAATGCCATCAGAGAGGGATCTCTGGAAGTGTTTAGTCCAACCTCCTGCTCAGAGCAGGGATAACTTCAAAGCCATGTCAGGCTGCTCAAGGCCTTTTGAAAACCTCTATGGATGGAGATTTCACAAAGTGTCTGGATATCGGAGGGTAAGATTTGAGAGGCTGAGCCTGGGTTCAGTGGGGTAGCCCTACTGGTTTGCTCTGATAAGAATACAAATAAATTATATGGCTGCAATTTCAAGGCCAGTCCTGAATAACCACTTAGATCTGATCCCCAGCTGAAAACTGTAACTCATTCCAGACTTCCATCAGAGCTCAGTACTTTTGGGATCTAGGAGTTTGCATTTGGCCCATTGTAAAGAGGGCCACAAAGCTGCAGCCAAGGAGACTTTCCTAATCTGGACTATAAATCCAGGCTATTTGCAAGGACAAATGACCCAGGAACCTGAGGCTTTAACTTCATGATTTTGCATTAAGCTCTTGAGGCACAATTCCAGCTTTTTTCCTGGCCCTAGCTTTGTGGCAAAATTTCAGTTGCTGTGACTGCATGGGAATTGATCCAGCTGAAAAAATACCCTGCCTGAGGAAAAAATCCTTTTTTATTATGATCACTGTGGTGGCTTGAGAAAGAGGAACATGTGGGCATGGGCAGTTGCAATTGCCCATTTCAATGACAGCCTATGCTTTGATCATCTTAGGAAGATAATGAAACTGCAGCTGGTAAAACAGGCTGATCCTACAAGTCCTGCACACAAATTTCCTTCAATGGGGGCTTATGGAGCAAAGCAAAAAGGATTAGTAAAGTAAAGTTATGGGTTGAACTGCAAAAGGAAGCACATGCTTCATGGCTCCAAACTTTCTACTCATGTGGAATGGATTAAAGATAAAACCAGCCCTATTATGTGCTTTGCTCCTGAGCTATTTTGATTCTGTCTATCTTCTTCTCCAGAGAAGCTTGTACAGGAACTATTATCTGTAATTCAAAACTGTGGCTCATATTCCCAGAGTAGCTCATGGGATCCACTTCCCCTTGCCAGAGAATGAGGCATCACTGGGTGCCAGCTGCAGTGGTTCAGGAATGTTTAATGCCAGCCTGGTTGTTTTCTTGCAGAATCTGCCTATTTGCATCTCTGTGTTAAATATGGAATAATGGGGCACAAAGGAACAAAGTGACTCTGCAGATGCTGCGTAGTGGATCTCTCCTGGGACAAGTACAAAATCCACCTTTACATCTGTTTAGCTGGAATCATGGACAGTACAGACATGTTCCTCATGCATCAACAGCTTTATTACTTAGAAATGCTTAGAAATTCCTCATCCTGTTCCTATTCCTTTGGCTGCACCTGTGTGAATGACCGCTGTTCTTCCCATCAGGATGTCAGCAGATCCCGTAGCTTGTTTTCCATTGAAATGTCTCCTCTTGGGTAAATATTACATCTGTGGTTGCTTTACCAGTGTCTTTCCTACCTGGAGTTGGTACAACAGGTCAATGCCCTGCTCAGAGATAAGAGGAATACTTGCTGCCAGTGCTGTTTGCTGCTGCGAAATGCCACCCTGCTTTTCCCTCATCAGCTTCTCCTCCAAAGGTTTTTAAATGCTAAGTCCTGGAGGTTTTTGCAAAGTGAGGGAAATTTAAGACAAGATGTCGAATGTTTGGACAGACCATAAGGACTTGTTTATTGCAACAACCATGAATTGTAAATTATTCATCTGTGTGTAATTGAAACACTCAGATCCTCAAAGGTCATGTTACAAAGAGTGAGGTGAAGGATCAGTGAGCTTCCAGCAAAACAGGAAGGTTAACAGGTCCTGGGGAACTCTTCCCCATCCACCTGCAACTTCTCTATGACAGTGCCTGTTTGTGGAAGAAAATAGAGTTTTCAATACGTGAACAATGCACAGACACATGTCTGGGAGGGGAGAGGACATCTTTAAAGCATCTTCCTCTGCCAGTTTTTCCTCCAGTGGGAAACACAGATTTGAAACCTGCTGCAGTGAAATGTATACAATGTCTGTGGGCACATACTAAGTGTCAGTGCACAACAGTCTCTGGCCCTTGTGAAATGGAGAAGAAGCTTCCAAAGACCAAGAGGGACCAGAATAGCTGGCTAAGGCAGAAAGGAAGCCAGCACAGTTCTACTCAGCAGTTCTATCTCCAGAGAACACCAGACTTCAACTAATTAAAAAGAGCAGATACTAGATGGAACATTAATTGGAACAACTATCATCTTTTGTCTGTCCTTAAATCTGTGTTCTAGCTCTCCAGTAGCAGGTTTGGAGAGAGAAAGAATAAACCCTTAGGTGGCGTATTATTTTGTTAGGCACAGCATGTTCTTAGAAGAGAGCATAATGAAACTTCCATGAATAGGCTTGGATCCAGTTTTTTTCCAGGTGAAAACAATTCTCTGTCTGATAATGCAGAACCATCATCCCAAACAGCATTCTCAACCCTTCCTTCTCACTGTGTTGCCAGTAAAGTGATCTTGCTCAGCTTTCAGTGGCCATGTAGCAGTGCTGGGCACAGGGCCAGCTGCTGTTTTTCCCAATATGTATTGTATTAAGAGGACACCTCTTCATTAACCTGTGCTCATTTGTTCCCCTCAGCCTGTATTCCTTCTCATTAGACTTGATGTATGATCTATAGCGAGTGTAAAGAGCTCAGCTGACGTGATATGCTTATAAGCAGCCTGTCTGCCCTGCTACGGGTCTGTAGCTATCCCAACAGGAGCAAACACTTGGTATATTGCACTCCTCCTGGAACTGGGATGCTATCAAAGATTTTCCTCTAAAGCATCCAGATTTGGACTCTGCTGGAAGCTGAGTACTTGACTACAGGCACCACTGGTCTGTTCCAGACTGGTGGTTCCTTGGTCTCATCCTAGTCTCCAGTTCTTGAGAGATCAGACAAAGGCATTGCTTAAGCAATGAGGCTTTTCCACTGTTCCCTGCTCCAGTTCCCTTCCATGAGCAGAGGCTTCCTCAGCACAACTACAAGCCCTGTATGTTTCCTACTTTGCTCATGCTTCACTCCTAGGCTTCTGTTAGTTCCTTCCTTCCCACATCCCCAGTTTTCTCCTGCTCCATCAGGCCTGGATCTTGTTTCCTTGGTGGGCTCACCAAGTCCATCAGAGGTCTTGCAGTCCTTGTTGAGATGTGTCCTGTGATGCTTTTCTGAGCACCAGCACTACCATCTAAACACAACATGCCCTGGCTTCCAGTGGATCAAGAGTGTATCCCTTAACTGCTTTTCCTTTTGCTGACCTCCTTGAGTGATAACTGCTGTCATTTCCCACACCTTATTTGCACTGAATGAGGCACTAAATGAGCCTCAAATTTGTCTCCCAAAGAGATTGCCAAAGAGAGATGAATTTAGGCAGATCTAGGGAGGATTAAGGGGCTGATTGAGATATTAAAGATTATCTCTGACTCATTTTCTTACAGGTCTGATGCAAGAAGTGAGTCAGAATCCCTCTGACACAGTTTGACCTGACAGAGGCAGCCGCTCAGTGGCAGCGTGAGGAGCTCACATTGTTTTGTAAATGGAATAAAGTTCATTTAATACAGCGGGCTTGTATTTGCTGTTAACTCAAAGGCCTCTCACCTGAAAAAAATTCTGCAGATCACTTACCCCATCATTGCTTGCAGGTGGAATTAGCTCCTTAGAGCACCAGTGGAGAAGGTGGGTATTTCTGGCAAGTGACCCCCTTTCCAAGGCAGGGTCAAGGTCCCTTCCATGTGATGCTGTGTTCATCACATTTGAAATATTCACGGTCACCAGACCTTTTTTGAGTAGCCAGGATCTTGCCCCAAAATCTCTCCCTCTCCTGGGCTGCTTTTCTTAGCAGTACTGGCAATACTGATCTAGTGCATCTTTTTTTTGTCTGCTTTCTCTTCCTAGGTAGGAATGCTGTCATTTCTAAATGACACCTGTTTCCCATGGGTCCCTTTAGCCTGTAGGAAAATTGTTCTTTTCCCCTAGCCATTTACAGTCAGGCATCTACTGGGACTGGTGGCTCAGGTAAGTAACTCCTCTGACTTAGTTCTTGTTGTGCTGAGTTCTCTTTGCCTGTCTTCCATCTGCATGTGTCTTGCTGATTACTGACAGCCACAGATAAGTGGCTCACACACTGACTGTTGGCTGATGTTTAGATATTTAGAAGTTAGGAGATGAAGCTAATGGAAACTTGTTTCCTGGTATTTCCCTCCCACGTTCTGCCAGCATTTCTCTTAGCACTCACCCCAATTTTGCTGCCCGCCAGGTCTCTGCTGCGCTCTGCTGCTTGTTCTGTTTTCCCTCTCAAGCAGGTTCTGGTTCAGATTCTGCCCATTTTCTTCCAACAGGAGACAAACTCCCACTACTGCCTCCACAACCTGTGTCCCTGCAGCCCATCCCCACTTTTGCAGGACTCTCCTCTGCATTGGGCACTGCTCTCCCCTGAGGCAGCCATTCCCTTGTGGTCCCCCAGAGCTGTGTTTGCAACTAAGCTGTCTGGGCAGAGCATCAGCATTGCTGCATTTGGGCTGGGGGCAGGTTTATGATTGCTCCTTGAGTTGTTCTTTGTGGCTGCTAACTCTGCCTTTATGACCCAGAGATGTAAGGTGTGTTCTGACCCAGACTCTTTCCTGTGGAAAATGGGGGCGATGGTGCTCAGAGCCTCTGATGGGTATTTCTTTCAGGCACGGCACCAGTCTCACCTGGCTGAATGCAGGCTTGTGCCAGGTTAAGCCACTACCCTTGAATGCCTTCTCTGTTCTTGTTCCAATGCAGATTCCAAATTAGAAACCCTACCATCTCCATATGATATGAGCCGGGATTTTGCAATGCTGGGAGGCTGAGTCAGGCACAGAGACAAGAGCCATTCCTGCTGCTGAAAAGGCTTGGATGCATTCAGGTGCCCACTGCAATGGTTTTCCCTCCTCACCCCATCTCCCCGGGGTTTGTGCAATATTGGCAAACCTGGTCAGCCCAGTCTCTCAGGAGCAGCTCAGGGGGGCCCTGGGCACTGGCTGACTCAGCAGGGACTCTGCTCCCTGTGTGCTCATGGCTTTTCCCCCTGTCAGCAGCAGTGTGTCCAAGGTAAATTACTGGGGTTTGGGATAGCTTTGGTTCCAGCTAAGATTGGCAGCCTCTGTCGTACTATGAACCTCTTAGACATAGCAGCAGGACACTATCCAGGTGTGGAAAACAGGCTGAAAATGCTTGCCATGCTGAACCCTCTCCAGTGGTCCAATGGTGTTACATGAACAAAAATTTACAGATCCAAGTTTCCCTGTACCACTGTACCCTGAAGGGAAAGCATCTGATTCTTGTCTTTCAGATCCAGCCCCTTTTGCCACTTCCCACTTATAAAGCCTCCCAGATAAAATCTAATGGAACTTGTTCTGGCTGTTCAGATCAGCAGTGGCTGTGGGAAAGGGTCTTGTAAAATAAGGGTGTTTAGATTTGTTATCTGCATATTTAGTTTCCTGTAGACCTTTCAGGGCTTTCTGAGCCTGGCCTATGGCTAAAACATTCTCAAGGGACTAGTTAAAAGAATCTTGTTTATTTTCTTGATACTTTTTCTGGCATCTTATAAATGATTTTCTGCCTTAGACACTGTTAAATGGTGAAGCAAGGAATTCTACCACTAAGGTACAGCTCATCTGTTTCAAGTTTCCCTGTCTGAATATATATCATCACCTTAGGCTAAACCAAATGAAACCCCTAGCAGTTTACCTGATTTACCTTACACTCCCCATGCACTGTGTTAGACCTGGGACTTTGGGTTATGCTCATCCCAAATCAGTTTGATCTCTTTTCAGGAGGTAAATCCTGCAGCTCCATTAACGTGTGGCTGCTCAAGACAGTGCCTCAAAGCAGCCCACGTGGCTCCTCAGCAGGTCTATGAGCTTGAAGGCAGCCAAAGAAGGCTCCTGGCACATTTTCCTCTCAAAAGTGGGTGTGAGGGAGGAGGAGGCAGCAGTAATTGAGCTGACAAATTTTTTTTGCCTCCTGTCTGGGTCTCAGTGGGCTCCAAAAGAGGGTCGAGAAGCGCCAACTCCTCAGGCTGGCCTTGTCCCATGCAGGGGCTGCCTTCCAGTGTGGCTCAGGAGACTCTGCCCAAGGTGATTTTTTCAGCATTTTTATTGCTTTCTGCATCTCTTTTTCTGTGTTGCTGAAGATTTTGTGCTGGCTTGTATTTTTATGAGGATTCATCTCACCCATTGGGCTCTCATGACTGGGCCACCTTCCCATCTCTGGTTTCCAGAAAAGCCATGGCATGACTGAGACTCACCCTGGAGGCCTGGACTTAGTCCAGCTCTGCCCCAACAGGCTGCAGATCCACCAGCAGCTCTGCTCAGCCCTTTATGTGAAAAGCAGAACTCATTCCTTTTCTGAAAAACCTCCAACTCTTGATTCTTTGGCCCACCTTTGAGCCCAGTGGTCTCTCTCTGTTGCTCATCTTCTATTGCCTGGACAGAAATGTTGGCATTCAGCATTGTCCTCAGAGGTGACGTCCCACAAAGGAGTTCAGCATTGAACCACTTGCCCCAAACAGCCAGTCAAGTGGCTTGGGACTTTGTGTGTTCCTGCCTGTGTCCAGTTCTTTTGTCTGCCTTGGAGCCTTCTTGTGTGTCCTGATTTCTCTCCCTCGCACCATCTCTAAAAGCATCATCATCTTTTGGCTTTGCCATCAATCTTCCTTGATTCTCTTATCCAAAGAAGACTTAAACATCTCCACATACTCATGCCAGCGGTTGCTTCCCTGGGATATTTGTAGCCTTTATTTCTCTTTCCCAATCCCATTTGTAGTAGGCAATGCCCAAAAAAATGAAAAAATCCAAGAAACCCTCTCCTACACCCCATGCAAGCAGCTCTGCTTGTGAAGGCAAATGGCACTTTGGTCCATCATTTTTCTGCTGCATAGCGATGTCCCCTCTATTTTAAAATGTTTTTACCTGTAGGCAAATTATTAAAAATCTTTTTGAGCAGACTTGCACCAATTTGTTTGCCAAACTCTTGCTGTTTCTGCCCGCTCAAGGCTGATCCTGATGGTGCTGAGCTGAGTTGCTGTGAGGCATGGATGTGCCCAGTTCCTCAGTAAAGACTGTTTTGACATTGCACAATGTGTCTGTTCTCTGGGGGGGGGGGGGGGGGGGGCATTT
>JAOXXN010000175.1:10964344-10974421 GCA_026770055.1 Myrmophylax atrothorax | reverse complement strand
CCCCCCCCCCCCCCCCCCCCCCCCCCCCCCCCCCCCCCCCCCCCCCCCCCCCCCCCCCCCATGGGCAATCTCTGACTGGGACAGATGTCTGAGCTTGATCCCTCTGGAATGACGTAAAAGGCTGCAATACTGTCCCTCTTCCCTGGGCTGGCAGGGCCAGGCTGGCCATGTGCTGCTGCTGCTGCTGCTGCAGCTGCACATGAGGACATGAGGCTGCTGCTGGTTCACCCTGCACAGGGTGATTAATGGGTCACCAACTGGAAGCACAGGTGGCCTCTGTCACTTTGCATGGTGGAGATCTGCTTACATGCCTGGCTCTTCCTTGAAAAAATTCCTGCTGCTCCAGAAACCTCTGGCTGAAAGAACATGGGAGTTGATTTTAAAAGGAACACCCTCTGCTGTTGACCTGTGAGCAGATAAAATACCATCAAACTCACAGCCTTTCTCCTGTACTTGGGATACTGTCTGGCACAAGCAAATGCCATTTGTCATGGAGCTGCAGCAGGAAGCGCAGCAGAGGGTGCCAGTAAATCCCTGATGTGGCTTGTTGCCCACCTCTGTGGCAGTTAGGAGAACAGGAGCAGTTATCTATAAGCACTGATTTTGGATGCTTGTGAGAAGGGCTGCTGAAGGCAAAAGCAACAGCAGACTCAGATTGTACCCAGCAAGCCGTGCTGAAACAGGGTGACACACACTGCTACACCTGACTGTTGGTCACAGGGGAGATTTCCCAGTGCTGCAGAGAAGGAAGAGACCAGCACATCCTTGGGGTAGGACTTCCCTGAGGCGCACCAGCCTCTGCACTCCCCAGGGGCTATGGCAGGGCAGGCGGGTTGGGAAACACCATGTGCTGCTCAGCAGGATGTGACTCACTGTGACCTCCTGGCACCACTGCAAGCATTGCCTGCACCCCACTGGACCCATCCACTGGTGAAGTGACTGCTGACATCTCACATCTGCCAGACCCAATCTGAAGTGGGCTGAATCCAGCCCAAGATAGGTGAAATGCTGTTTCTGATCCACTCAGCTGCGCACTGGCCCAAGCCATGGTCCATTTTGGCAGCTCTGCACATAGGTCAGGGGGAAGGAAGGACCATTTGATGTTTTCAATTTTAATATGAATGCCCAGACAGTTCTTGGGTTCTTCTTGAAAAGCTGATGACAGATTAAGAACAGCTCCCAAGTTTGGATTTTGGAAATACTGGGATTTTCTAAGTTGTCAATCCAGCAGGAGAAGTTCCAGCACGCTTGGGGCTGTGCATAGTGTCCTCCCCTTTAGGCAGTTCAGGGCTGCTGGTGGCAGCTGCTCCCAGAGTGCTGCTGCATGGAGGATCTGCCATGGGGAAAGTGAAAAAAGATAATCCGTAACATTAGCAGATATATTTTTGATGGCTTATGAAGTGAAATACTGTAAGATGTAGAAAACTGTATTAAAAAAATTGGTAGCTTTACAAAAAAGGAAGAGATTGGTTTTTAAAATGTGGGTAAGAGGTAAGGTATCTTTAAAAAATCTGTGATTTTGAGCTGGGAATAGGATTGAGACAAGTCTTGAAAGTAAATATTACTGGATCAATTTTGATGAAAAGATTCAGAGTTTGCACTTGATTTCTTTAGCCTCTACTAAACCCACAAGTGAAATTCCTGGTTAGTACTGGTGCTGCTGTGTTGGTTTGTTGTGGGTCCCATCAGCAATTGCTGATTATAATGCCATTATAATGGATTGCCTTTATAATGGATTGCCATTATAATGCATTTTGCATGCTAGAAGTGAAAAACTTGACATCTCAGGACCAACGTCCTTTCTGTCTTCTCTGGTAGGTGTAACTAGTTTATTTCTAGGTGTAAAAGCAGAAGTAGTTTCCTTGACTGGTTGTGTTAAGAAGGCTGTGTGGAGAAGGGCCAGCATGGCAGTGCTTCACACTTTGCAGGGTAGAAATTGGCCAGTATTTACCTCAGGGATTGTGATATTTAGACAAGAATTCCAAAGGAAATTACCATAGTGAACTGCAGCTAACTCTGACAAGTTTGCATGATCAGTGCTTCACTATAATAAGAGAGATGCTTGTTAGCCTGCAAGAGTCATAGGGCTATCTAGAAAAGCCCTACTGCCTCCATTAGTTCGCGGGATGGTCACTGTTAAATGCAAGCCTAAGCAAAAACATCTAAATGCTGCCCAGTCATTGGGGTAAATTGGTCTTACAGCTGAGGGCTGTTGCTGCACTGGCCTCTGCAACAGACAGATCCCAGTTCCACTTGTACAAAGACTGGGTGATATAAAAATGTTTGGAGATACCTTTTTCTAGGAAAAAAATGCATTAGCATGTCATTAAGTAAAGGTTATGGGAGAATTAAATAACTAAATAAGATGTGATGTTCTCTTCCATTCAGAGATTACAGCTTCTTCTCATAAGAGCTGCCATATTCCCTGTGCTTCTAGCACAACTCAGGTGTCCAGAAAGAAAGGTGGCTTTCTCACAATCTTTTTTCTATATATTCTACACCAGACAATCAAAGTTTGTTCTATGAACATCAGTTTGTTCAGTATTATACATTGTCAAGAATATTATCCTTGGTGAATAGGTGGAGAAACCACAGAGCAAAGAGGTGAGATGAGTCGCTTCTGGTCATAGAGACATTTAAATAGTAGCAAGATTGGGGAAAGAAATGGTTTTCTCTCCAGCAATGTTTGTGGGGGAAAAAAATATAAGCCAGTAGCCTGAATTTAGCTCTCTGTTATTGCTTGTGACATCATCAGGTGTGAATATTTTGCTCCCAAACACCTACAGAATTAGAAAATGGGCATCTTTAGATCATAGGATTTATGACTAATTTTTTCTGAAACTTCTTGAAAAGTCCAAGGTGGGTGGGTGTGAATGAAAACACTTACTATGATTACTTCTGTATTTTGAGGAAGAATAATCCAGGTCTGAATCAGTGTTTTTAATTTCTACTAAGCACTCATTAGATGAGAAAATAGAAGCTTGCATCACAATGGACAATTTTTTATATGAGCAATGCAGGTTTTTTTTGGGGGGGGGGGGTTGTATGTTTATTTATTACTAAATATTCTGCTGAAAATATCTACCCTGTGACAAGAAAAGCAGTCAGCTCTCAACAGCAGTGAAATAAATTTCAGTCCAGGGCAACATAAATTGGGAAGAAGCTCTGGAGAGTGGTGCTATTTGAAATAAATTGAGGAATTATTTTAAAAGCTTGCATAGAAGAGCAGAGTTTTGCCAGCTATTACAATTGGACTTCAGAGGAGTTTCTGAGTGGTTAATTAGTCCCTCAGGAACACAGAAGTCTGAACAAATGTAAGAAAGAACAAGAGGGGAAAAAAAGTGTATGAAGAATTAACTTTAGAAGACAAGCTAGAACATTAGTCACAGGAGGGATATAACTCAACTTCCATTTCACGTTTATTTCTATGTTGAACAGAAACATTGTTCTTAACCCCTGTACTAAAGCAGGAAATACAAACCTTGTTGCTTTTAAAAACAGCTGGAACTGTTTATTGAAGTTCATCTCTTTGATAAGAGGGTGAAGGAGAGAGTAAAGAAATAAGCTGAAAATACTGCAAACCCAGCAAATGAGACTTATATTTTGGTGAAGCAGGGAATGAAACCAGTTGTGGAATTGGTTAAGATATTATGTAGTGTTGGTTTTGCTTTCAGAGACTCCCCCATCATGAAAACAGATCAGTTAGTCAAGCTTTAAAGATAATGTCCTCACCAACATTTGCTCACAGCCTGTCTACAATCCTTTTCCTCTGGGCTGAGAGCAACCCATCTGGACAGAAGTGATTTACCTACCAGACAGGTTAGAGGATACCTCTTTGCATAACTCTTTGCTGGGTTTAGAAAGACTTCATGTAAAACAACATAGCCCATAGCTTGCTTGTCCTGCCCTTCCAGAGGTCTTAATCCATAGTCCTGTGCTGTAACTATTGAACCAGAGACTTATTTATAGAGTTTCTACACTTGGGTTTTGTGGTTTATTGCTCCCATTATTATCTCAACAGCAGCAATTTGCTAATCAGTTTTTGTAGGACAGGACAAGGATTGCTTTGGCTGTTTGGTGTTTAGAAAAAAGAAGAATGTAATTCCTGCAACTCTGGAGATGCAGAAAGATTTGCAAAAGCTCCTCATATATCTGTGTGCACATGGGTCATATTCACTGAACTGTGTGTCTGGAGGGTTAACACTAACATCAGAGCTGAAGGTTCAGGAACAGACAACAGACATGGATCTTCCTAATTTTGAGGACTTTCTTGTTGTCTCTAGGCTATAATCTCCAAAGAGACTGAGTCAACCTCCTTGCTGGGCTCTCATAATTTCACTGGCCAGGTGATTGGGTCCCACTTGCCTATTCTGCACTGCTGCCTCCAGGAGCATTGCCTGTTGATGCCGTGGTGTTGCATTTCTGACCTGGCAGTGCTCTGCTGTGACCCAAGCTAAGGTTACTTGAGTTCTAGTGTAGGCTTTGTATTTCCTATTTAAGGTGTGTGAGACGCTCTGAATTCCCTTGGTTGGGTCACCCTCTCTGTTTCCCAATTCAGTGCCAATGGCCAGACAGGCAGGCAGCTCTTCCTTGAAAACACTGAAATCTGCAGGAGGTGTGCCAGTTTCTGGTAGATGTGTTGGCAGTGCACAAGGGACATAGTATGGTCATAGTTGTTTATTCCTGTAAACACTGTCTTCAAAATCACCATCTCCTCTCACCATCTCAAGTCACTTCCCCAGAGTGCTCAGCTCAAATATCCTGCACAGAAGCACCAAGCTCTGGCGTATTCCTTCCAGGAGAGGGCAGGGGAATACAGTTTATTGCAGATCCAGTCCTGAACTGGAGCCAACATTCATTCTTGCCCAGATCTGCTTGTATGTCATCCAGTCTATTTTGCTTTCCTAAACTTGGGTGAGCAGAGGTAGGAGCTGAATCTCCTCGGGGAGAGTCAATGGATTTTGTTACACTTACAGACCTGCCTGTCCCTGAGTGATCTTCAGGAGGGATGGCTTGGACTAGGCTGTTCCCCTTGCTCTTGAACCTCTTGCCTTCTGTGTCTCATTGAAGGCATTGGCTTTTGTGCAGCTTCAGGACCAGGGTTTAAACAGCTGAGCTCCGCCTCTTGTGCTTCATCTCTCCAGGGGAGGCAGTGATGGGACAACTTATCTATCACACACTCAGCACACCCCTATCTCTGCTGGAGGCGGTCTGATTCCCTCGGACGTTCATGATGTCAGCAGGCACAGCTCTGCTTGTGGATGCTTTTGTCAGGAGATGAAAATGCAGTGCATGGAGATCCGAGGTTGGAGCTGGACCTGGTTAAAGATGGCCCAGAGAAGTGCAGCCAGAAAGTCAGCTGGCGTTTTCTCTCTCAGTATATTAATGAACAGAAAATCTGGGAGAAGATCAGAAATCCTCCCCAGATCCCCAGTGTCTAAAGAGTATTAACATAAAAAAATCCTAAAATGAGTTTCTTCCAATTTATCTCCCCCTAGACCTATAATTCGGACTTGAAAGTCAACATAATTTCCAAACCAATGAAGGAAACAAGAAAAAAAAAGAAATATCAATAAACAGTTGGCCCTGCAGCACAGTCACCCTTGCAAAGCCAAAGAAATTAAGTCCTGAGACTGCTGCTGTTGTTTCCATCTGGTCCTGCAGAGCCACAGCCAGGCATAAACATATTTTTTGTGTCAATATTTCTGTAGTAGGAAGAGAACTTACAGTCCTTATCTGTGAGTGTCAAGGACTGCTAAGTTAAAGTGATCATAACACTATTGGAGAGTCTGACAGGGTTTTTTGTTCCCTCTGTGCCCATGTAACGGTTCTGGTGCTGAAAGCCAAAGCCAAGTAGAGCTCATCTGGAGGTGACTGTCACCATGGAAGGGATCTGTCTGCAAGAGTCTAACAAAAAAAAAAAAAAAAGAAAAATCCGCAAATAGAACTTAAATATCTTTTTAATGTTTTTGTTTGTGGTTTTGCTGGTTTTTTTTTCTCTGCTTGATTATTTTTGCTTTTTTCATTGGAAGAGAGCAACCTTGATTTGTAAATCACATGGAAATGTGTGAGTAATCAGTTCAGCCTGACTAACCCTTGTTTTGCCAGGTGTCTGGTTGGCTCATCAGATTACTAATAGTTTGCTGCTGCAGTAAATGGGAAATAGCAAGGGCTGGGGCAGAAATACCACAAGTGAACTCTAAAGACAGCAAAGCACTCACACGGTGCAACACAATCCCTCTTTTTGCCCATCCATGAAGTTCAAACATTTTTCTCTCCAATTCCCTCAAAAATGAGAAATAATTTGTAAGACAGAATGTGCAAGCAATGTACAAAAGATGGGGCAGCTTGAGGCAGGAAAAATCAGCCTTAGTACAGCACATATGGAAGGGCAATGTGTGGGCAGAGCCAGACAATTCTTAGGTGTAAACTGCTGAGTGTGTCAAGGACGAGCCTTTTGCTGCCTTTCCCTTCTTTAATGGGTCTGTGCTATGTGGTCCAAAACAACTTGGGAACAGCTTCAGTGTATGAAACTAGTTTCTTTTTAACTTTATAAAACTATGATTTCTTTTTAACTTTATAAAGCAGTACAACTATTATCTCTGGGGAAATTTTTAAAAGGTTGAATGCTGAGGTTTATTTGCCTTTCCTGACTAGATCTTTAACACACAACCATTAAACAAAAGCCAGTTAAAAGGGCCTTAACTTTACATTATCCCCAGTGTTTGACTGGGCTATGGGATTGCCAGAAAGCTTGTCTGGGCAGGGCAACCAGTTTGACTGAAGTTCTCTCCTGAAAAGCGTCGAAAGAGAGAATGGAAAACCCCCAAGGAATATCAAGAGACAGAAGTAATGTAAGATTTTCAAAGGACTTGTTGAAGAGATGAACAGAGGGAAGGAAATCTCTTAGTGATGTATGAAAAGAATGGGGTAAGAGAAAAGACAGATGTATTTTATAGTAGGTAGTGGGGCTCAGTTGTGCCGCAGTACTAAATGAAGGATGCCAATGTGAGACATAAGCCACAACTGCACAAAAACTCATTCCCAAAAGCCTGTCCCAGCCCAATAGTCATTCCTGCTTCTCAGGAAAGGTTGGCAGAAAAAAGGGATCAGATGTCATTTTATTTGTCTAGTTCTGTGAGTTGTCCTGCTGTTAATAAAGGCTTGTAGTGTTTCCAAAACCTTGAGCACAATTTAGATGTGTGTCAGTTTGTTGTGGGGCTCTGAAGGATTAATCAGTAAATCAGTTCACAGCCTGAGAAGACCATTCAGAGATCACGGAGGGATGGGGAAGTGGCTGAGTAAGCCCAAAAGCTGGCACCTGCCACTGTAGTTTGTAATTCTCAATTTTGGATTTAAACCCCAAAGTGTGCCTGCACATCCCAGGATCAGGACTGCAGTTTGAGGCCCTCCCAGCAGTCATGGGTAAGACAGTGTGTTCATGCTGGGAAAGGAAATTTCTCTAATAAAATCTCTGCTCAGGAAAGGTGCTGTAGAGAATGAAGTTGTGGGCTGGTTTTGCCAAGGACAACCTCAAACTGGGGCTCAAGGTAACAGTGACGTTTGAGTGTTTTCTCATTATTTTCTTTTTTACAGTGACAGGTTTGTGCTGAAGTGAGGTATCACAACTTGTGCTGTCATCTATCCTGTTTGTTTGGTTTTAATATGTCCTTTTACTCTGTCTAGAAATTTTGCCTGGGCAGAAAAAGAGAACTTTGGATTTTTGTCCAGAGTGTACTGATGCCCAACATCCTGGTCAGGGCAACAGTTTCTACAAGACTACTGCAGCCCCAGCAATGCCTAAGGCACAGTCATGGAACCTATGCTGAAGAGCTCTGCTGAAGTTTCCCATGGATTCTTTGTGCATGGCAAATGGGACCTGGGCATGCGTAAAAAGTTTGGTGCACCCAGAACTTGTCCCACAGTGTGTGAGTGAGCTCAGGTCAGGGGTTCCTCCAGGGTAAGATGCTCCATAGGCTTCTTCAGACGTAAAAAACATCAGATCCCTTCTCCATCACTGCATGCAGCTGCACAAGGGCAGGGGCACACACAAAGGAAGGTTGCTGAGCACCTCCTTCAGCAGCAGCACATGTTTGAATCTGCTTGAGCCCACAGAAAACATGTCACTTTTGTATCTCTAGCTTCAACAACAGCCAGCAGTGCGGTACTGCAGCTGCGCAGCGGGCAATGGACCCAGCCCCGAGTGGTGCGTTTAAGGAAGTGAAAAGGTTGTGGGCCCAGTAAAATGGATAAAACTTGAAAAGCAGAACTGGTACACATAACCTGTTATTTCCACATAAAGTAAATATGGGACTTAACTGCATCTCCAGCAACCTAGAGAAAGCTGGGAACTACTGTAACTGAAATATAAAGACACTGAATTTTGTAAGCGGAATAAACATAAGTTAGAGAAACATGTAATGTGTCCCAGTGTCTAGGTAGGTTGTAATAATGACAAAGTTTAGATTGCAACTTTTGGTTGTTTTCATGGTAATAAACATTGTAAGAGAATTTTGCATCTGTACAGCTGACAATTCAACTTCTGGTTAAGCCCAGTCTTGAGGGCTTGGAATTTAGCTGTGTCTAAATCTTATGTCCTTTGCATTGCATGAAGCTGAACTTCACCTACTCAGAAAACAAAGGGTTTTTAATTGAGAGAAAGCAGTAAAGCAAGGTTTGCCCAACACCTATTTTGGATAAAAATATTTAAAGCAAACATTTTAACCAATGTAATGCTTTTATGTCACTGGAGTTATGGTAATGCAGAATTTGGCCCTGATATATTTGTATAAATATAGTATCTAGGATTGTGATGAGTTTGTATTCATGTATTATTCATTAAGATAATGTGGAGAGGAAGAGCGAGGTATGTACAGGAGAGCAGAGCTCTCAGCATCCCCAGGTCCTTTGGCCATCTCCCCTGGGGTGACCTGTGGGGTCTCCCCTATGCTGCTGCCAGGTCCTGTTGCAGAGACTTGTTGAGGCTGAATGTCGTCTTGGGAAAAGACTGGTTTGTTTGCCAGGCTGCAGAACGCGTTGCTGGCAATTCTGAAGAAATGCAGATGGAAGATATTCTTGGCAGTTTAAATTGAGCCGGAGTTGAAAATAAATGAGACAGCAGCTTGGTTATGTCTGGTTTGACCCTCTGTGCCTCAGTTTTCCCATAAAATGAGAATAATACTTCATTTTCTCTGCAGGACAGTGAGGCACACGATGAGAGTAGAAATGGTGTGCTGTCCCATGTGCCCTCAGAAAAGGGTGCACAGACCTCTTGTGACCAGATTCCACTCTGGCATCCCAGACTTCACCTTCCCAAGGCTCTGACAAAAGGAAAAACTGAATTTGAAAAGCCACTGATTAAACAGAAAACCTGACTGCTGCTGCAGCTGGAACCACTGTGACCTTCCTTAGCTGGGCTTCACCTCTGCAGAGTTGAACATGGATCCTGATCCATGCTAAATATTGCATAACTGTGGTGTGTATATACATATAAATTAGTATGTGTATTTATATAAAAAATTAGTAATGACTGTAATAAGACTGGTTTGTGTGTGTGTGTGTGTTTATGGAGGAAACATGTCCCAAACCCCAATACTTTCTAGGAAGTTCCCCCCATCAAGCTCCAGAGAAGAAAGGAGCAGGTGTGAAGGTGTGGGGCAGGAGTGAGGGCATGCGGCAGGGAAAGGGCATGGGACTCCTTAGCACTCCTCCAGGGATTGCACCTCCCCAGAGGCTTGTACACAGAGAGAATCATAGCATGATTTGGGTAGGAAGGGATCTTTAAAGGTCATCTAGTCCACCTCCCTTCAGTGAGTAGTGACATCTTCAACCAGATCAAGTTGCTCAGAGCCCTGTCCAACCTAACCCAGAATGTTTCCAGGGACGGGGACATCTACCACCTCTCTGAGCATCCTCTTCCAGCGTTTCGTCTCTCTCATTGTAAAGCATTCTTCATTATATATATATACCTAATCTAAATTGACTCTATTTGACTTTAAAACCATTACTCCTTATCCTATCGCTAAACGCTCCCAGGACCGCGCATCCTCCCGGGATTCGCGCAGCTCCGGGGTCCCT
>JAOXXN010000175.1:10945885-10957470 GCA_026770055.1 Myrmophylax atrothorax | reverse complement strand
ATTAAAATTGCACAGCTCCTAGTCAACATCCAAGGACAGACATTTGCCCTTGTGCCTCAGATAGTCCAGTCATCCAATTTGAACTTGTCCTCTAAATTTGTCCGCATTGCTCCTGTCCCCATCGCTGCCAAGCCAATTGGGCCAGGAGGCATGATGCAGGGTCAGACGGGAATCATCATGGGTCAGAAGTTTCAAAAGAACCCTGCAGCTGAACTCATTAAAATGCACAAATGTTCTTTTCCTGGTTGTACCAAGATGTACACAAAAAGCAGCCATTTGAAAGCCCACCTGAGGAGACACACAGGAGAAAAGCCCTTTGCGTGCACGTGGCCGGGTTGTGGATGGAGGTTAGTACTGGGGTGCAGCTCTGTCCAATCCCCCCTCCCCTTTTTGCTCACTTGACCTAACTTGCTGAGCAACTAGGTTTGTACTCTGATTTATAAACTCTTTCTGTTCCTAGAACCTGTTCGGTTGGTTTGAGAATGAAGACCATTTTTTTCCTGTTAGGTGATCCAGGGGCTTTGATAAATTAAATAGCAGAGCATCACCTGCTGGCAGCAGCTGTTTAAATGTCTTAAAAAGTAAAAGTAGTGCATTGTAATTTCTATTTCATTCTAGAGGGTCAGATTAAGCTTGTTACCACAGGTTATACCTTGTGTTTTCTTTGGCCTGGTTGCAGCACACCAGCCACAGCAGATGGGGAGCTGGTACCAGGTGAGGCTGTGGGTAAACTGGGTGGTTTAGGGCAGAATTGCTGTGTGTGGCTCCATGTGGGAGTAAAGATGGTCACTGAAGGGCTGTGATAAGCAAGTGTGGTTAAATGCAGTACTCTGTGCACTTTCATAGAAAATGCTCTCCATCCCACTCCTTCTGGAAATGCTGGCAGTGACACTCTGGCATACTCTGGGATTTATTCTCTGTCTTGATTCAGAAAAATGCGTGGGTGCCACTCAAAGTTGCAAAAAGCTATCAGATGTAACAACATAACCAGAAGGCTGAGGTGGAGTTAAGCATTGCTTGAATGAAAGATGGCAAGTTTGACTGAGCAAAACGTTTTGCAGAGGGGATCTCTTTATTTATTTCATTTTATTTTTAATACCAGTTGAGAATGAAATCTTTGTTAAAAATACCAACTTTTTATTTTAAGGAAACTTTGATGGAAGCCTTTCTTCCTCTTTCCAATTAGCTGTGTTACTTGCCCACTGGCAAGTGTGAATATACAGCACTGAATATACAGCACCACAAATAACGATGGGAGAAAACAATCTTAACTACCTTGTATTAAATGAAACTGAATTTCTTTCAGAGAATATGCTGCAGAGCTTTAGTGAACAATGTCTAATGAGGAAATGAGTTGTGATGATGGGCAACAGGCGAGGTAAAAAGTAACAGGAGAGTGTTGTGTAAAAATGCAAGTATGTGAGACATGCAGCAGTTAGAAATGGCTGGGTTAGTTTGAGGGAAAAGGTCAGTGGAGCTGAACCTTCTGATCTCCAGTTGGACCAGTTAGAAGTTTGCCTCTTGGAAGGGCTGAGGAGATCAGTTTAGGGTGGCTCTACAAGCTGGTGGTCATTTTCTTTCATTTTGTCCTGGTGGCACTTCTCATGAGCCAGCTGAGTGCCTTGAGCTCAGGATGCCCTGACATCAAAGCTGTGTTGTTCAGCTGGTTGCTCCCAACCTGCAATGAAGGCACTTGCTCCTTTTGATTTGGGTGCCAGAGTCTGTGTGCATAGGCAGCAGATGTACCTGTGGGTGTCATGTTGGCTTTCCTTGTGCTGGTATGTGAGCAAAACTCTGCCTTTTTGTGACAAATGCATGTGGCACGTGAGGGCTTGTGTGACCCATGCTGAGATTGTAACAATGCTCCCAGTGACTTTGTGGCTCAAGACTGGAGCCTGAAATGTTGCCTGCAGATGACCTTCTCCAGCTCTGTGTTTTTACAGAGCTGGTGTTCCCCAGGCTGCAGAACCAAGGGGAACATTTAGGGAAAATATTAAATGGTAAAGGATGATTGAATGTTCAATGGGTGCCTCCCTTCTCCCAGTGTTAACAGTAAATAGTGTGGATCAAAAGTAGGATACTCATGGGCCAAGAGAAGTGCAGGTCCTGCAACCAGAAGCACCCTGAACTTCCAGCCACCACAACTTTTTAAAGATGAGCCTGCCAGGAATAAGAAAGAAATTACCTTTGTTATGAGGAACGTGTGTCTTGTACACAAACAGCTGCTGGAAGGGCTTTTCAGCCTCTCTGTTGCTGTTTGTCTTGTTGAATTTCACAGCCCAGGCTGCGATCCCAATCCCCCAAACCCCCAAATTTTGGAAGGGCTCAGCTCCAAGAGGAGAGGTTTATAGTGAACAGGAGAGACCGTGTTCGAGGAGCTGCCTCCTATGCTCACCTAGCACTAGCCTGAGATTGCTGTACATCCTCTGCGTGCTGCTCCCACATCAAAGGCCAGACCCAATTGAGCATTGAATTACTCAGTCCCCTTTCATCAATAAACCATGTTTACCTTTTCCAGAAGTTCAGCAAGAGCTGTGATTTCACATGACTTAAGTCAAATGCATCTGTTTGCTCACAGTTTTATGTAATCTCAAATGAATTTAAGCACTAAAACACTGCTGGGCTCTGCTTTCCCCCTCCTTTCCTTCATTCTTGTGCTTGTGTATTTATTTTTTCACTGAAAACACTTGAGATCTGACCTCACTGAAGATAGTAATTTCAAAATCAAAACAAAGTGTTGCCTAGCACAAAGTGCCTGAGCTCTGGGGGGTTAAAGGTTCCCCAGCTCTCTGGGAAGCCCTGCTATGATGGGTTGCATGCTTTAAATACACTAAGGTAGGAGTGTGCACACAGCAAACTCTTTTGCTAACCCCTAGGACAGCTGGAAGACCCTAGCACCTCCTTTGAGGAGGCTGAACCCTGCTTGCTTATGCCTTTCCTTGGCATGGGGCGAGGGCTGTTTTCGGCAGGCTGCAGAGAGGCGTTTGTCTGTAAGAGGGCAGCGACCCGTGGCGTTCAATACCCTGCTGTCCCGGTCGATGCACTGATCCGTGTTGTGCCAGCTTATACCTTTGGCACACCAGCCTCTGGTGTTCCTCAGACAGCCCCAGCCAAAGAGCTGAGCTGCAGTGTGGGCCAGGCCCAGCAGCTATGCTGTGGCACAGAACTCCTGCTTTCCCTCCCAGTGTGTACAAAGCTGCAAAGCTGGGGGATTAAGCAATTGCCTTTAAATGCCCCACTGCACCTTCTGGCTGGAGGCTCCACAGGTGCCTGCTTTGGCAGGGAGGGTTTAAAGGCTTGTAACACATGTGTCCAGGAATGTGCATGGGACTGGGTGAGCGTGGGAAGTACCACACATGGGCAGGCATCTTGCTTTGGTTTTTCTTGCTGGTGCTGTGCAAGGGGTTTGCAGGTGTGCAGGAGGTATGCTGGTTTAGAGTAGCAAAGCTTTCAGGATGGGCAGGATGAATTTAGAATCTCTCCTCCACTACAGAGGAGAGGCACAGCCTGAGTTGGCCTCAAAAGCTAGTGGCCATGGTAGGGACCACAGAGTACTAGGCTGAAGCTGTTGACTTTTCTTACCCTGTGACCCACATAGCAATGTCCTTGTATGGCCAGGAGACACAGGACATGTCCTACACATTAGGGAGCTCTAGGATTTGTCTTCAAGGGAGATATAGTTAGAGGTCCTTTGGGGTCCCACCAGATAGAAGGATGAAGGAGACTCTTCTATTTGCTGTGGGATTGTCCAGGTCCCTCTACGTTTCTTTTGAAGGAAGAATCTGTCGGAAATGGCAGTGACAGAATAGAGAGGTGTTCCTTGGGGCTTCCTTTTTTTTTGGCTGCATTTGGCATTCCACAGGGGTTATTTGCATGTTTTCGAGGTGGATCTCAGTGCCAGAAGGTGCTGCAAATGTTTCACTGCAGAGCCAGACCACCAGATCCTCCTGGCTTCCTTGTCCTAACCTTTGTGTTGTTTTTTTGTAAACACACAGACAGCTCGAGGTTTATTTCTGTGGGCTCTGTAAGCTGATCTTTCCGTCACTGCTGGGGAACAGTATTGCAACATTCCTGCCTCTTCAGCTAAGGACATCGTTATGAGGCAGAGTGTATTTTTATCAGATGAACTCATCCAAGCTCATTCCTGACATGTGCCTCTCTCCCGCACTATCCATGCGATTCTCCTCGAAATGCTCTTGTGAAGCTCTTGTGCAGGATTAGCCATGTGCTACTGCACTTTTCTTGCAGATGGTGACCTTAATGGCCAAAGACATGGGACAAGGCAACCTGGCCACATCTAGTTTTACTCCTTTGGAGTCTGTATATAAAAGGATGGCTCTTTGCAAAGGCGCTTTCCCCACTCTGCTCTGTCTTTTCCCTGGATGTGTTGGCCATGACTGGAAACAAGTCTGTTCCTTGTCCAGCAGAGTCCTGCTGAGGCAGTCTGCACAGGCAGCATCCTGCCCTCTCCAGACCCACTCACCTGTAGCTCTACATGAACAGCCCTGCAGGGATGCGGCACTGGGAGTAGTTCACTGCTAAGGCCTTAGAAGAAATCCCTGACCCTGCTGTTCCCAGGTTCAGCCTCTGTTTTTGAGAAGCTATGGCTGAAAGAAGCAGAGGTGCTAGGGAAAGTAAACATGCAAGTACAAGGGGTGAAGAGAAACCTCTGTCATAACCTTTATGAAGAAAATTCATCCCAGGCAAGGAGCAGGATGATGGCTTTGTAAGGGCATCTATTTGTTGTCCTTAGCGGAGAATTTGACTCTTTCACCATGGGGATACTGAAGCAAAGAAAGGAAGAAATGTAAGGGAATGGATGAAAGACTCCCCCTTAGAAATGCCTCTGGGAAAAATGTGTTCACACCATATCTTACCATGGCGAGTATCTGTGTCTGCTTTGTACTGGCTGAGTGTTGTCCAAGGAGCATGACCAGACTGAAGAGCTGCAGGAACTGAGGAAACCATTGCCAGCATTCCCAATGCCTATGCTCTGTTCCTCAACTGGTGGCAGGAGATCAGAGCTAATTAAAACCTTTATTTGGAAACTTATCTTCCTTGCATGAAGGACTTATTCATAGGAGCCCAGCATTCCTGTTTTCCCCCTTTCATAAAAGTAGTGTATTTGCTTCATTGGTGATGTGATACTTTGCGCCAGAAGGGCACATTTTGCTACATGTTCTTTCCCCTATTTGTTCAGCTACAGCCCATGACTTCATTTATTTATTGTAAATAAACAGCTGATACCATTTCTTGCAAGCTCTCTCTCTGTGCCGTTCTTTGTTACTGTTCTGGCAACAAAACACTTAATTGCCCTTTGTCAGGCAGAAAATTTTTTGTACCCATCTGGACAGGGCTGTTTTAGTGTGACATTGTTAATTAACCCTCTGTCTCCCCGTCATGTCCAAACTGGAAATGTAGACAGTCCTGCTGTTAAGGTGAAAGGATTAGCTTATTTGAGTTCAGTAAAGCCTGTGGGATTCACAGTGGCTATTTGGGGATTTTTCTATGGAGAAGGAAAGTGGAAAATACCTAAAATTCAAGAGACTATAGAAGGCAGTTTTGCTAATTAAAGGCTCAAAATTGATTTCAATTTACTGATGTTGTAAGTATGCCATTGGCCATTGGAGCCCACCTGAATTTCAGCTGTTATGATGTTGAGGATCTCTGGTACTCCAATGGTACTTTATTTAGCAGGAGCACATATAGAAGCCAATTTTTAGCTGGGTCTGAGTCATCATGTTGCTTTGGGTAGCTATGACTGCCTGTTGTCTGGAGTCCCTCTCAAACTAGGTGCAGTTAGTGGGTATCCATTGTGCTTGTGTCAGAGGGAGATGGAAGCAGATCTCCCCTAAAGGACAGTAGTGGTTGTCTCTGCTCAAGAGGACTCTGTGGTTGGATTTGCAGGAGAGAGATTGTGGGAGAAGCTTTGAAGGGAACTGGCAGAGGAATCAAGAGCAGCTCTGTTTTTGTGGAGCTGTACCCATATTATTGGGTCCAGGGCAAGGTTGGTACAAATGTTGCCTCTGTATCTTGCTCTGAGCCCTGAGCTGACATGTCATGAGGTTGGTAGTTGTGTGTTTCCATTGCTGCTGCTGACTGAGGGTTGGGACCAAACTGGCTCTATTTTGTGTCCCTTTCAGTTTGTGGAGTCTCCCACTAACCTGAAGGGACTTTTCTTTACCTTCTGTGAGAGGCTTAGCAATATAAAACCCATTTATCTGAAAAGGCTTCTCTTCTCTTGCAGGTTCTCCAGGTCAGATGAGCTGTCCCGGCACAGGCGCTCCCACTCAGGGGTGAAACCCTATCAGTGTCCTGTCTGTGAGAAGAAGTTTGCTAGAAGTGACCACTTGTCCAAACATGTCAAGGTGCATCGATTCCCACGAAGCAACCGCTCCGTCCGCTCCGTGAACTGATTGGTCCCACTTTCCCCTTCCCATCCAGCCATCTTACAACAACCGATGACAGCACTTTGCTCACTGTATTTCTAGTGATAATTTATTTGTCTCCACAGAACAGTCAATGCTGTTACTTGATACCACCATGTTTGAGTGCCCCATGTCCTTCAAAACTGACTTGAGAATGAAGTTCCTTTGGGGTCAGGGGAGTGGGGTGCTGCTGCTTTTTTTTTTTTTTAAGGATATTATTTTCCTTTCCTTCCATCTGTCCCTCCTTTGCCTCTTCTTCTTTTGGAAATTACAGTGTTTTATTTTTAGCTGTTTTCTTCTGCACAGGAAAATGTAAAAGTTGCTTGCTGCTAGTTAATTATAGCCCTGGCATTCCTGAGGGCTTTGCTCATGTACAGGCCATTCATTGTGAGTTTTTATTAAGCTGCTCTATTTGTCCAGTTTGGAAACAGCAAATTCCTTTTGAAATGAAAACAACTCCTTTGTTTTTGGGTTGCCTGAGCCAAGGATTTGTAGGGGCGGGCCACAGGAGGAGGAATAGTGGGAGTTGGGGACAGGGGGAGAGAAGGCTTGCAGAGCACTGGAATGTGCCTTCATGCACATCTCTGTGCAGTTCTGAATTCCCCGGCTCACATTTACCTTTTCCTTGGCTAGGGCTATATATAAATATTTATGTATATATATTCATACATACATATATATATATAATTAAGCAAAGGCACATCCCAAGCAAACCTGGAAGCTCAGGCTGGAAGAAATGGCTTGGAGTGGAGCCTTTCAGTACTGTGTGCTTGCTTCTGTCCCATACTGCCATAGGGTGAAAGGTTGCCCAGGTGTTGAAGGACATGCTGCTTTCCTTTGAATGTGCAGTAATCCACTGTCTTTCCTTTGAGTTTGCAGCATCCATTGTCTTTAGCAGAAGAGCTGTTGTCTGCATGTAAAGCAGCAGGAAGGTGTTTTTGAGAGTGTCTGAGCTCTGTTCCTATCACTGCTCCTGTTCCTCTTGTGTGATCTTGGGGGAGAAACCAGAGCCCCAGCCCCAGAGGTGCCTGGTGGTCCTGAGGAGCACTGGGCATCCCCATAACCATCATGAGTCAAGGCCTTGCTGGCTGGAGATAAGTGTCCATTTGCCTTCTGGCTGGCAGGGTCTGTAGGATGTGCCAGTGCCCCAGGAGGGTGAGGGGCATCATGGCCTGGTGGGATAGCACTGTGAGATCGGGGTCTAGGAGTGGTCTTCAGTGCTAATCCTCTCTTTCCCAACAGCCATGTCAGAGCTCCATGCAGCTGGGGTGGGCAAATGGGTGAGAACAGTAGCCAAAAGAAACAAATTTGTGTGATAGCTGGCTAAGAAGGGAATTTAAACAAATAATCAGATGGTAGCAGGCAAGTGATTTTGTTTGTGTTTCTTCTTGTTTTGTTTTTCCTTTTGAACTCTGGCAATTGTAAGAAGCTTTAGAGGAAAATAGAATTCAGTAATTAGAAATGATTTTTAATGGATGTTGCATTTCCTTTCCATTTGCAGACAGCATTTGTTTGTCTTTTTTGTTGGCAAAATGGGAAATAGGAAAGTGCGATCCTAGCGCTAGGCAGAGCAGGAGCCCACGCTGTGTGAGAACAGCAGGTCTAGCTAAAGTGAATGCATTCCTTTTGTCCTCTAGAAATTAATATAAATGAACTATCATCTATTGACTGGTTTATATCACATCCTATGAATGTATGTAAATAAAACTGTACATAGATGCATATCTATATAAAATATCTTTTAATAACGTATCAAATTTGTGTAAATTGGAAGCAAAAATACCTATAAAGCCAGTGTACATAAGTTACAATTCTGTATATTTTCTTTTGTCTTCATAAAAATATATTTACTTTGACAATAAAATGAAAATGGAAATTTTAAATCCCTCCTTGAAATTATTACTCATTAATTTCCTTTGTAGCCAGCTCTGTAATCAAGACAATAGCACTTCAAATTTTGATTCACCTGGATGTAATTTTTCAGGTGCTTTGTAACAGGGAGATGATGGAAGAGATCTGAAGTTATCTTCAGTTTTTCTTATCTCAGAAAGTTCTTGGGAGGCGTGAGATGTTTCAGCTCTCTCTTCTCCGGAGCCCTCACGCCTTGCATGGCAGCCACGTAGGACCCAAATGCCTTCCATGGCTCCTGACCACTGTGGAGCAGGTCTGCAGATGCAGTAAAACTGTGGTTAATTGGTTAGAGCAAGCAGGTTTAATGGAACTCAAGCTTTAGAAGTTAGTGTGAAGGGCTTCAACGTCTGCTTCAGACTGTGACCGTTATTCACTGTGTGAACCAAGACAATGGACTCGATTGCCATGTGCCACAGTTCCCTTTCTTGTAAAATGGGAATAATAATACATCACAGTGATATGTGGAACTTAACATCTGTTTGATCATTTGATGGCAGGAGCAAGGAATAAGACCAATAGTCACAGGATTAGATTGCTAAAGAAAGGCTTGGCGTGGTGGAGGTCTTGGTGCCAAGGCACTTCAGTTGGCTTTTTTGTAAACCCACACCTGAAAGAGTGATGTGAAGGATCTGTGGTATGAAGGCCTGAGGAGAAGATGCCCCGATCGGCAACAGCCATTGCTTCCCATTTGTAACAACAGGGGCATGAACATGATGCTCTTGTGATCTGCAAGCTGGGACATCTCTTGCTCTGTGCTTTTGGTTGCTTGGCACCGGAAGAAGAAAACGGCAACATTACTGGTGTTAAAGTCACTTCTGAGTCTCCCTGGGAGCAATGGCGCAGTGGGTCCAGATCTTCTCCCAGCAAGAATCACTCTGAGACTAACAGGCACTGAGCGATTGAAGTGTCTCCCTGAAGAACAGACACCAAAATGTGCCAGCTGATGAGCCAGGGCTCTCCAGACTCCTGATTATTTTTTCCCAGAGAATCCCTATGAGTCTGGCAAGAGGACTGAGGAATGAGGCAGACTTAAGTTCTGTGCGCTTCAGGTTGGTTTTGCCTTTTGAGGTGTAGCCTGAAGACCAGAGTGCTAAGCATGGCTGTTTTAAGCGCTGGTTGTGTACACACTTTAATTAGCAAGCCTGCACCAAGAGGATCTGCGATTCCCTTCTGTTCTCACCCTATCCACTTCATGCATTAAACCAGCTGCTTTATTTTAACCAGCACCTCAGTCTCCTCCCCATCTCACCTGGAGTTCTGATATTGCTGTAAAGTTGGGTAATTCACCCTGCAAGACACTCGGGGCAGAAGTTGTTATTATTCTGCAAGAGGCAATATTTAAAACTGAAGTGGACTAAGGCAAAATCCCTGATGTTGAAGCACAGCAGTGCAGAAATCTAAGATCTAAGTTATGGTTTAGCCTGGAATATTTTCCATGGAATGCTTATTTTCTCTTGACTTTTTTTTCCCTCTTTTCTGTTTTAAGTGTGGTTTTTGAGTGTGGATTGTGTGGGTTTTTCTAGTTAATACCTGCAAGAAAATGTAAGTTTATGTATAAGTTGCGGTGTTTTGCTGAGGAGAGAAGGGCTGTGTTTGCTGTGAAGAGAATTAGTTCTGCATGAAATTAATGACATTTTCAGAGGTTTGCCACAAAAAAGTAGAAATTTCCAGAAGACATTTTAATGTTTGTTTTATGTGGAATTACTGGCCTCCCTGGGCTTTTCAGATTCATGAGAAAAATATGGCCTTGCCTTAAGCCTGACTTTATCCTCCTGGAGATAAATATACATTTAAGTGCTTTGATACCACAACTGTAGATAAGTTTATTATGTCTCTTCTTCAGCAACTCTGCATGACAAAAGCACAGCATGGCATAATTATAAATACGCCTATGTCTCATTGAGTTCAAACCTCTATAATTTGGTTTCTGAGGTGTGAATGGACATGTGTGCAGTGTTAGAGCCTTCACAAAATGATTGTGATCTGGTTCCTAACACTTACAAGAACTCTGTTTTTAAAAGGCTTGTAGTCCCTTCATCAGAGCTAGTGGTGAAGGGGTAGAGTTATGAGAGGTAAGGAGCTGTCAGCTGGGAAGGTTGTACTCGAGGTAAGGACTAAACATAAGGGATATTTCTGTGAGGTGATGTGATTTCTGTGCCCCGTGGCTAAATATGGAGCAGTGGAGTGATGTGTCCAAGACCACAGACCAACAGAGAGGGGAAATGGGAGCAGAACCGAGAAGTCCCAAATCTGCTTTGCCCCAGACAGTGGCACAAATCACATGTCAATAACACATAGGGTTACAGAAGGCAAAGAGTATTAGGACACGCAAGACTTAAGATAAGCAAAGAAAGGTAAAGATGGGGCATAGATAAAGTCTGATAATGCACTGATAATGTGTGCTTTTGGAGATGATGCCAATGAGAGAGGAATGAGAGCTCACTTGCTGGTGTGCAGCATGTGGCAGTCAATAAGGTAAAACTCCATAAGAAAAGTCTTGCTCCCCTGATCTATGTTACGTGGGGGCTTTTTCTACTGGCAGTTTTGGGGGGAGCTCAGGAAGCTGCCTCCCTATGAAAAGCAAACTAGCCTGTCAAGCAGGGTGGTGTGATGAAAGGTGGCAAATCTGGCTCCCTGGAAGAGTGCTTGAGTTTAGACCCTGCAATATTTGCAACAATCTTCTGCTTCCTGCCCTCCCTGGGGATTGTTTTCACTTAATTCCTTGTGCCAGGAGCCTTATCCTTATGTAAATGGCCACTATACATTTAATCCAAACAACCAGGTGACTCCAGCACAAAGCCGGTGGCAATAATCCAGTGTTAATGATTACCCTGGGCCCCTTGGGTTATGTAAGCCTGGATGTGCTGTACTCAGGCTCTTGGCTTGGACTTGCCCTCCCCGTCTGGGAGAAATACCAAGGACCTGCCAACACACATAGAAAGCTGTTTGGAGCCAGTTGGGATTTTCCTTCTCCCCATTCGACAGCGACTATGAAACCCGTTATTCACTTGGTTCAGCTATTGCCATGCTTTGCTTGCTTGTTATGCAGAGACATTGCTCTTAAAGAATGAGTTGTGCTAAGCTCCCACTGGCTTCATCACAAGCCAAAGACAGTGACTGCCATGGCTTATCCAGGGGAAAAATTCCCAGCTAAGGCAAAGCCTGCAAATCCCAACAGATTCTTGGCTTCCCTTGCTCATTCCTTCTGGGACATTTGTGTTTTGTTCTTGCCTTTTTTTTTTTCTT
>JAOXXN010000175.1:10921146-10942815 GCA_026770055.1 Myrmophylax atrothorax | reverse complement strand
GATGCTTTTTAGCCTCTGGATAGGCTTAAGACCTACATGAGGTCAAGTGCAAGGAATGACAAGCATGTTCATTTTGCTGATGTAGCAGGAGTGATGTTGGTGCAGGTGTTCTGTGGTCCTTGCAGCTGCTGCAGAACCAGGAGGGTAGAGGGGAACAACTTGGTTACATCTGCTTGTGACTTTTTGAGTCCTTGCAATGGCCCTTGGTGATCTCTGCAAGTTCAGCTCAAAGTTTTCTCTTGCCTTTATCATCCCATAAAGCTCTTCTGTGGTGCTGAAGATATCACCCTTTTGGTGCGACAGAAAGGAGGTTGATTAGCACCCTCAGAGGTTTCCTTGCACTAAAATCCGACTTGCACTTTGCAGTACCTTCCATATATCTATCTACAATCTCTCCTCCTTAACTTTGATACTTTCTGCTTGATCTTCTCAAACACATTTGTTTTAAAGAAAATGACCTGCTGCTGATGCACTAGCTGTTATCTATTAACACAAACATTCTAGATTGCATAAGAGTGTCCATTTTGAAAGTTAGTGCAGAAGAACTAGTCCAATGTAATCTCTGCTGTTTATTCTGATCTTTTATTCAACTTCTGGAATTAGATAATTTGCGTGGGAATTAATAAACTCTACTCTTTGTTGTGATAAGTTCTAATTGTTACTTTCAAGGGAGTTTATTGGATCAACAAATAACTAGTCACTAGCTAGAGTGATGTGCTGTCAAGAGAGAGGTTTCTACTTTATAGTGACTAAGTAGCTATGTGTAAACCTCAGAGAAACTTTGCAAGAGAGTCTCTTTGCAGTATATTTGCAGAGCTACTAGCCTGAGTCAGCTGGCAGTCTAACATGGTGCACAGGACTAGTAAAGCACATTTGGGGTTGTTGAGAAAAAAAAATCCTTCTCATTGGAAAAAAAATTGAAAGGATTTACTAGAAGATGTGAGAGAGCAAGCAAGCGAGACAGAGCAGAATTGCTGCTGTGTTGGTCCTTCACTGTGGCTGCCAGTGTTGGGTGAAGTGATGCTCCTTCTTCCTCATTTCCTTTGCACAGAGGCTCCCCTTGTGATCTGAGGATGTTATGATTTTGCCAGAAATACTCTATGGATGAGCTCATGTTAAAGAAAAAGTTTCTAGTGCAAACCATGGCAGCCAGCTGGGGGGTTTATTTAAGTGAACCACTGTTCAGGGACTTGTGATCACATAGCTATGCAGAGAGAAAGAGGAGTGGAGTCTTCTTCAGGTTTGAGGACCCCTCATAAGGCCACATCTAAGACTACATTAATAGAGAACACTTAGGACAATGGGGTGTGAATGCACTGGAAGGCTCTCCACAACCCTGTTGTCTCTGCTGTTGGCACCTCCTCTTTCCTTCTAGTTCAAGGTAATCCACCAGTCAAAACTTTTCAGTCAGATTGATTTCAGACTTTCTCGGTTTTAATAAAATATTTTTTAAATCAAATATGAATTTCAATAATTACATGGTTTTGTTCAAATCTCAGAAATTCTCTCTGCAGTTAATTTTGTCTTCCCTTTTCAGCAACCCCAGAAATGTTATTTTTATTACCAAAGCATGAACAACTCACTGGAACAGACTTCTTTCATGGTCATAGACATTTTCACGGGACTGTTTTCTGTTTGCCTTAGGAAAATAACCACCTCAGAGTCCCATGGCTGCCATCTAAATACAACCACACGATAACAGTCTTTAGCTGTTCCCCTTGCCTGGTATCAGCATCCACACTCCCTGAAGACCATTTCAAAGCCATTGTCATACTTCAGTGTGACACTGAAGAGAAGTCTTTAGGGTCTTCAAGTGGAGGAAGCAACAACAGAATTGTATTTCTGATTAGTGTTGCAATGTGATGATGACCATCATGAGCAAAAAGTAAAAAACTCTGGCAGAGAGAAGATGTTTAGATCTTCAAGGTCATATTCTCAGTCATTCCTAAACTCAGTCATCCTCCACCATGCTTTGTTGTCTCTGGTCAGCTGTGTTGTTGAGGCAATGCAGAGGGATTAGCTCCCCTAATTTTTTGGATGGGCACGAGAACAGAGGTGGAACCTCTGGGCAAAGATGGAAACATGTTTTACAGCTTTTGATGTCCTGCCTCATGTTCAATCTATGAGCCTGTGACTGCCAGACTGATAAGCAGCAACACAAGGATTTGAAGCCTCTCTTGTTCAGGTTCTCAGTGCAGAGACTGAAAGAAAGGGCTCTCACCCAGGTAAAGTCTCAGGTCTGTCAGTGAAGGCTAAATTCTCACTGAATTTTTCAGAGCCGTGACTTCATGCTCAGTTGGTACTCAGACAGCCTTCCCTCTCAGGGCTGGTGGCTTTGCTTGGTGGGCTCATCTGGAAGGGAACTGGGGAGTCTCACCTTGGTCTAGGTCTAATGAGAGGTTGCAGCTGAGGGTGTTTCCAGGCTCCTAGTGCTCCCAGCCATTCAGGTGGGTGGGTGGGTGGGATGGTGATAGAGTGCTTATGGCTGGCCAGGGAAGTGTTTTGGTTGCAGACACCTTTAGAGAGTGATCAAAGAGGGAGACTACAGCAAGGAGTAGCTGGCTTGTGCAGTGAGACGTTTTGAGGAATGAGCCTTCAGCAGGTACTGTGTTGGGGAGGTTGTGATTGACATGGGTGAACCTTTTGGGTTTTTTTAGGAAATGGAGTCCATTCAGGGGTGAAAGAGGCTTGAGGCTAGAGCCTGTTGGCTGGTATTCAAGCCCAGGTAGTGCTGAATTGTGCTTGGCTGGCAAGAAGTCGTGGTGCTCTCTAACTGAGGTGTTTGAGCTTAGTGTTCTGTTTTTCTTTGGGTCTGCTCAGAGGAATGTAGGATAGGCATGCTGTTTCAGTTCAGGTGGCTGAGCCTGGGTTGTGCCACAAATTGTGACTGAGGGGATCATGCTCTTTGCTGTACCTGTTCTTCTTTTTCTTCTCCTGGCACAGAAGAGAGGGCTTCCTCCTGCTCCAGTGTCATAGTGTAAAAATAAACCTATTTTCAATTCTTTATTTTCCTCTTCTCTGGATAAAAGAGGCTGTGCTCTGAACCATAAAGGTAAGCACGCAGGCTGTATTTTGTGACGCAAGGAGGAGCAAACACAGTTTTGCCTCTGAGCTAGTGAGTTTCCTAGTACAGGGCACAGTCCAGATTTTTCCACGTGTGGGCTTGAGCCCAGACATCACCCTGACAACATGTGGGAATATAAATACAAACAAAAATAATTTCCAGATGAGGGATATATGCAATGTTTTCTTTTACTGGCATTTATGCTTGCTTTTTTGGCTGAAGTTGACAATCAACTCTGCTTATTGCAACAGGGTATCAGGAGGATGCTGGAACAGTGAAAGTGCCTGTTCAGCTGTGCCTGCATCCCGAGAGGGATACAAAACCCATGGCAGACACCTTGGGGAGGCCCCGTGGAAATTTCAGATGGAGGCAGAGCCCAGGAACAAGCAAGAATGGTCTTGCCAGAGCAAACCTGTTTGGGGGTGTGACTGACCCATAACCATTTAGGAGCTCTTGCTTTGTGGCATGTCTCATCAGCCACCTCTTATCTGGCTGTGCTGCATTAGGCTCCCTCCTTGTGGTGGGTCCTCATAGGTCTGGGTAGGACCTCATCCTCAGGAAGTGAAAGCAGTCCCTCAGGAAAGGAGGTTTTGCATTTTGTCTTCTTTCACTTGCAAATGACACTAGTGGCTTTTTAAGGTCATTTTTGGCTGGGAGAATCCCTAAGCAGCTGGATCTCAGTGGGATAAGGGTTGGTTTGGATTGAATGCCCAGCATCTCTCAGATTTGTTGTGGGGTAAGAAGGAGAGCTACCAGAGGTGGTAGCCCCTTGTTTTATGTTGGCATCAGTTTCTCATTCCCTTCTGCGTTGTGTGCCTTACTCACAGGTTACACAGTCTGCCTCTGATCGTCCCTGGCACTGGGGGTATGAAAGCAATAACTCAAGCTCCTTTTTTTCATATACATGTATATATATATGCCCATAAGTAGTACAAAAAGATGCTGCTCTAAGCAATGCTATCAGGATGCTTAGGTGTGATTCTGTACTGCGCCTCTTACAGGAGGTCCTGGTCTGCCTGGGCACTGAATTTCTTGCCACCTTACCCCCAGGACACCATCAGAAAAGACAGTGATTATACCAGCTTAAAATTGGTTAGAGAAAAAAAAGGGTTCATTGATGCTGGGTGTCCTTATAGCTACACATCATTTTATATTTTTTTCCCTTTCTCTCTGGAAAAATCAGTCCCTGAAAGTAGCTTCAGTATATTACAACAGCCAACCCTTGATGTTTCTGCTTTGAGTCTGTATGTCTAACAGGTCTAAAAATAACTACATAAATCACTCAAATGAGGCAGTAAGTAAATAGATTTGCCTCCCTGATTATTAATAAACACATGCGTGTGAACCTATATTTCTATATTAGAACATGGCTCTGCATCTCCTGTGGGTATAAAAAGAAAAACACCTGGCAAAGAGCAAGGGCAGTAAGGCAAGTACAAAGTTTCCACAGTAAATATATTTGTGTTTGCTGAGCAAGTGTTGCCTTAGGAAGGCAGGCAAGGCGAGCAGCTACTGCTGGCTTGCAAAGCCTCAGATTACCAAGCACAGAGAGATGACTCTGACAGCTGCAGGTGTGCAGGTTAGATTATACAGCAGAGTATTTGAGAGAAGGGATACGCAGGAATCCCTCCCAGCCTCCCTCCATGCTGACCATCCATATGTAAAGTACAAATGCACTTCCTCCTTGGAGCTTGCAGCTTGCAGAATGCAGCAAGGAGATGGCACAACAGCAGAGCTGATCTTTGGTTGTTGGTTGATTTGTCGAGGGTTTTTTATTATTATTTTCTTTTTTTTCCTGGTTTTTACTTCTTAGAGTGCTGTTCCTTGGGGTAGGTCAGGTCATACTCTTATCCTTACCCTTGCAGAAATATCTCTGCTGACTTGTAGAGCACTCCTTTCACAGCATCAGTGAAGAGGTGAAGCCTTCAAGCAAGCCTTTCCTGCTTGGATTCATGGTCATTTATGGCAAAGCTGAATATG
This sequence comes from Myrmophylax atrothorax, assembly GCA_026770055.1. NCBI lineage: Eukaryota > Metazoa > Chordata > Aves > Passeriformes > Thamnophilidae > Myrmophylax > Myrmophylax atrothorax. The sequence continues at coordinate 10,937,771 of JAOXXN010000175.1, read as the reverse complement.
GAGGTAAAGGATGAAGGAGGAACCTGGAAGAAGAGTGTGCTCAGAGCATGCCAGACCCTGGCATAGGGTCTCTGGGAAGGGAGTATCAGGGTCTCACCATGGCAAGTGTCATTCCTGTGCTGTGAGGTGAGGGTAGCTAAAAAAAACCACAAGTAGATGCATCCATCACCATGGCTCCTTTTCTTGCCTTGTTGTTTCCAAGCTGTGCTGTACCATCCTGCCAGCTGCATTGCTATTTGTGCTTCCTCACAGGGTCAGCTGAAACATGCTGAACAAGGGGCAGAAGAATAACAAAAAAACCTGAAACAAGGTCCTGCCTAACTGGGACATGTTAAGATGAGTGGGTGGGTGTCTCAGGTCTTTCTACACTGTCTTCTAGCTCTGCATCAGTTCAGTTAAGGATGGTGCCTCTTTAGAATTAAAAAAGTAGTCTTGCACTGGATTAAGACAAAGCCTCCTACTTAACTGCCTCCAGCTGTAGTGGTGCAAAGGAGATGTCAGTTCATGCTAAAAATGGCGTGAGTCCACAACACGCAGTTGCACATGGGCTGGGCTCATTTAACATATTTATAAAGTTTTGGGTCCTCCTACTCCATCAGCAGTGGTAATATTGTTTTTGTGAAACTGTTGAGTAACATAATCAACTTCACAGCTTTATTTTACATGGTGGTTTTTCTGACCATATATGTGCAAAACCTGAATGTTGGCATTACTGGTGTGGTCTTCACTCTGGATTTGATATCCAGGGGAAAGATGATAAGAAATATTAGAAAGTGCTATGATTCAGTGATATCTGATCTGCATTTTTCTGCCTGGGATCTGCTGTGGTTTAATCAGAATCACAAAATGATGTTGAGTCAGAAATGGCAGTAAACTGTCATTTCTTCTATGTATGAAAAGCCTTGAACAGCTTGGAGAAATCCCATTAAAAAGACTTTCCAGGCCCTATTCCTCCTGGAGAAACTCTGTCTTTGCATTAGGACAGGGCAGGCTTAAACATTAGTGTCCTACTAGTTTCTGGTTGCATATAAATATTTTATGTCAGTAGCTACTACCTGTAATGAGATCTCCAAAAAAAGAAACTGTAGGCAGAATACTCCCAGGGCTGCCAGAATCCTTCTTTGAGCCAGGACTGCTAGTAGGAACTAGAAAGGCATTTTTTCCTCCTAGTATTTTTATTAAAAGCTATGTTCACTTGGGATGGGTGTTGTCAGAGACTTGTGGGACATAGTCTGGCCATATAGCCACAAGTAATTACTGAAAGCAGTGGTCTGCTGAGACCCTTTGGCCTCCATGTACTGAAGAAGACATTTTGCTTTATGCTACTAAAGTAGGAGCTGACCAAGTGAGACCATCCTTAGTGTGTCCTTGTTCTGCTGGTGGACGAGCCTAAAGCAGCCCTAGTTAATAGGTCGCTCTTGGCTGTCCACAGATGTTATTTCATTGATGAAAACCAGCAGCTAACATTGCAAGCTGTGGAGAGTGGCCTTCCAGACACTGGAAACAGCAGAGAGGGTGGCTAGACATGTTTAAGCAATAGTAGGGGACAGGTCATAAAATTTTGCTGCAGCAATCTATTTCCATTTGGTTCTGCCTGTTGGGCCCAAGGCAAAGCATAACTTGCCCATGGAAAGATTGTCCAAAGGACAGAATGTAATGAAGCTAAAAATGGATCACAGTCATTCTCCTTAGCTCTTAAAACAAAATCATGTGTAATGCCATTAGACTGTGGAAATCATTAAAAACTACATACTTAGATATTTGCATATTAAGTGACTGTCAGACACAAAAGATGAGAAGAAACAGCATGTTGTTACATGATTTATGGTTGGAAGCAGCTGACAGAGCCAGCCCCACTGAGGAATGGGACATTTTTTTGGGATGTGTGAAAATTTTGGCTGTCTCATGGTTCTACAGCTATTTTTGAAGTAGGTCCATGAGGTGACTGTTAATACAAGTGAGCTGCATGTTTTTAAACAAATAAGCAGATTTAGGTTAACTATTAACTTTTGGTCATTCCTGTTCTGATAGCTTTGGCCTTCAGGTTGATCATTTAATGAGCTCCTTTCTGTTGCTACAGCAACTGCAGCCCTGAAAGACCTTGATGTTCAAGTTAGTGGGGGGAAAAAAATTAAAATAAAGCCTGTCCTGAAATTTGCTTAGGCTTCTATTGATAAGTGTCTGTGCTCAGAGTTGATTGTTCAGACAAACAAGGCTTGGAAATGTACCACAGGGTTTAATGCAATCCTTGCACAACCCCATTCCAATCCATCGGCTCTTGCAAGCTGCTAAAAAAAAAATAAAAAACCCAACAAACCTTAAATTTCGTGCCCTCCTCTGACAAGGACTAAGCCATTCAGTGATGTTGTTTTAAGAAAGCAAACAGACTGGTTTGTTCTTCTAGCAGAGTTATCACTGTACACAATGTAATTCTGGCCCATGAGTACGCGTGCCCTCAATGTGCCGTGTACCAGCAGAGTGTCTGAGGTGTGATATAAGCTGATTTTTGGAAGGACAATATTCATCTGTGCCCCCCTTTCAGCATGTGTTTGTACACAGCACTGTGCCAGATTTCAGATGCTTCTTTTTTATCCCTTTCAAATACAACTTCTGGCTAGAAGGTCTTGTCTTCTTGGACTTCTCCCAGACTTAAGCATTCAAAATTTCCCCTGAATGTTGGTTCTATTTTACAAACTCTTTTTGTGATTTCTCAGTAGGAATAAATCAATATCACCTTCTTGAATTTACAGCAAGTATGCCATTTAATGTCTGATGAGGTTTTGGCCTCTTGATTTTGCAGCATTAGAAATCTCCTTAGTTCTGTTTACTTCTCTGAATGTTAATCTTAACACTGTTGTTTGACTTCTCTCTGACTTTCAAGGTCAATAATTTTTTCTATATCTAGGCAATTGCATTTCTGATATGAGCAGAGGTCCAGAATGAGACTGTGCACTACACAGGTTTTTCTTTCTGAGTAGAATGCTCCTTCTGTTTCTTAGAGAGGTATAAATATTTTAATGAAATGTGGGGCTACAAATGTACAGCTGAGTGCTCATCAAAGCTGATGGCAGAGCTGCTGTTGTCTTTAGTGTGCAGCCCCGAGGGCATCTTGTTTCAAGTCATGTTTCACAATTGTTTTTAAACGTAAAGTTTTATTGCCCAATTTAAAGTACAGCTGGCAGGAAATGTTTTTCCTATCCTGAAGAGCACTTGAAACTTTCAAAAAATAGTCCTGCTCCATGCTGAGATAGACTGACAGCTCCCAAACTGGAGAGCAGAAGCAGCCCATTGAAACTAGTTAAAGCCCCAGTAATTTGGATTCTCTTGGAGAAGCTGAGACATGTTTAAATTCACAGTCTGAATGTGACTCTGTCTACTGTATCAGGGTGAATGGTCTGGCCAAAAGCACTTTGCTACTTCATGTTTTCTCTTCCTGCTCTGGTTCTGAAAGTACACTGTGGACCTGAGATAACAAGAGCGTTTTTACTGAGCTGTCACTGTGAAAGCTGTTCCCAGGAACTGTTTCAATTTCAGTGAGTCTGCACTTTCTGTCAAAATAACATTTTGTCAAAAACCTCCAGACTGTTTCTCATTCAAAGGCTGCCGAAGTCAATGAAAAACATTCTTCTTCGAGAGAATTTTAATTACTGCTAAGAATACCAGAATAAAAACATAACCACATTAAGAATTTGTTCTCTTGATGGAGGTTTTAATTGATCTTTATTTTTCTTGACTACTGAAAGTTAGGAATGGGGCTAATGGATAATCACCTGGACTTTCCCTTGGTTTGAAAAATGGGGTATGAGACTCATCCATGTCTGCTAGAAAACACGTTTCTTGATTGCTGCAGCAGTCTATCAAGGGACAGGCTGTCATAATGGACAGCCATGACCACATAGTGATATCCTGGTCAGGTGCGTGTTAACAAAAATTCGCTTCCATATCTTGTTTTTTTTCTTTAAAAAAAGCAAAACAAAAACAAACCCTCAACAGCAACACAGCCCTTTCCTCCTCTCTTGAAACTTCTGGCTGTGCATCAGAGGTTTTAAATACAACTGAAAGAAATTCAAGAAGCAACAGTTGCAATATCATAGGTTTGGGGTTTTTTAGCAGCATCTAGTTAAGAATGCATGACAGTAATAGATAAATGAAATCACCTCTCCACCTAAATTCTTCCACAGTAATGCACGTGTGTGCACAAAAATATCTTGGTGAGCTATTAGCCTGAAAGTTACTCAAGTCTTAGAGTGATCCAATTCTCTTGGGAAGAAGAAGAAAGTAAAGCTGCCAACTTCATGCTTCAAGTGGAACAATAATCCTGAACTAAGAGAACAGCTTCCAAGTCTTCAGATGGCGAATTATTTATCTGCTGACATAGAACAATGTGCACTTTGTAGTTGATGTACGAGGTTCTCTGTGTGTGTTGCATTAGAAAGGAAGGGGATGTGGAGTTATAGGCTTATAATTTTTTTTTTTTTTAATGGAGGGAACACCCGCTTCATCCAAAACTTTAAAATCTCTAATTAGCCACAAGGGAATCCAAGTGCCTTCGGCAGCCCCTTTTGAGGTGTTTGACTATTATGTTACTAGGACCAAAGGATAGTGCTGGCAAAAGTTTTCAGTCAAAGTCCTGGGATTATCTGCAAGTCCTCAGGACAGCTCCAGTAAAGTATCCCAAAAGACCCCAATCAGTGTGCTCTAGTTGCTTTATAATTTTTTCCTTTTTTCTCCACTTGTATTCTCTAATTTCTTTGGCTTTTCATTTTGATTGTAAGCCTTCATTGCCAGAAGTCTTGTCTCCAGGATTGTCTGTAAAATACCTTTTTACCACTGCTGTTGGGAGGATGGCAGAAACATGGTTTGTTTCTCAACAAGGAAGAGCCATCTTTGAAAGTGAGTCTTTGTTTTAGGATTGCCAAGCCTTGGCCCTGAAACTGAGATTACAAGCCAGGGGCCTGCCTAAAGGCAACTGCTTTTGTACTTTGTTTGTCTGAAGCTCTGTCTAAAGGCAACTGGGCTTATTTCCCCCCGGAACTACCTAAACTATTGTGACTTTGCAACATCATCATAAAAGTAATTAACACCAGTTCTCTAGAGGCAAAAAGACTTTATATCTCATCACCAAACCTTTGAGTCAGCTTTTAATTGCTTTAACCTTTATTAAAGATACGGTGGGGGTTTTTTGTGGACAAGTTGCATCCTTGTCTATGATCAGAAAACAGTATTCCTCTCTCCAGCATGCCTGCATGAATTGCCAGAGGCAGGCCCTGATACCACCATTCCATAAAAAGCAAACACCGTGCAGATTTCCTCTGTAGTTTGCAATGCCAGGTTATGAGCCATAAGAAGTACTTTGGAGATATTTAGCAGTGTTAAATAAAGCTATATCCTGATGGGAATAAGTTCTCATACCCAGTAGATAAACATTCTCTGCCTGGTCATCAGGCTGGTGACATTACCTGCCCTCTGTGCTGGTTTTCTCACTGGAGGGGCCCAGTCCTCAGGCCACAGTGGCTGCCCCTGCAGCCAGGTCAGGGCCAGGGCACGTTGTGTTGCTGTTGCCCATTAGGGAGATCAATATGGGACTTCAGTCTCCACCACTTCAGCACCTTTCATTGCAACAATCCTCATGTGCATTTAACATGTGAAAAAAACTCAGGTGCAACCCAAGTTCCCATTCAGGGCAGCAGGTATGTTTTGCCAGGTTGATTGCACAAAGTGATACCTGTCTGGATGCATTGCCTCTGCTCCTAGAAACAGTGGCTTTTGGTGTGTATCCCTCAAATTGGAAGAGCAGCATGAAAATACATCCCACTGTGCATGGGGGAATGAAAGGAAGATCACGGTTGCAAAGAACCCATCACAAGTTCTAGTGTCAACTAATTCAATGTATCCCTTTACAGAGAGCAAAGCAAGGTGTTTGTTAACCCAAATCCTATGGACAGGAGGAAGCCACCGCCCGCTCTTGCAGTGTCATTCAGAACGGAGAATGCTTAGATAGAAGCGCTAGACAAATGTGGTTTGGTTTTAGTGGTTTATTTTTACTCCCCCCCCCCATCTATTATTAGAACTCACTCTTGTGATCAGTCTGGAGGTTTAATGGTGGTGAGTTAACAAGACTTCCTTTCATTTAACAAGATAGAATACCAGTTGCAGTTATATGAATCAGGCCAAATATCAATGAAGCTGATTAAATCCATTCCCTCAGGCTCAGCTCCTTTCCTTTCTGTTCTTTTTGCAAAGGAACATTGATTACAATTAGTGCTGATTATCATTTTTTCTAATAAAGATATTATAAACCACAATTTTATCTTAGGGTATCAGCTTCAGCAAAGAGAGGAACCACAGACACAAAACTTTACACTGTTTGCTACATTTAGTCAACCAGTTTGATGCAATAAAAGAGCTTACATATATCTCTTTTCATAGCCTTTGCTTCCTTGTTTCAACACTGCAGACACCTGCAAAACCTTTGGCAAACATTTAATCACCACCTGTAATGTGACTGAACGGCAGGACCATTCTCAGCCTTCATCACCTTCCCTGGCCTGGGCAGGGATTGCCAAAGTTGCTCTTTGCCTTCACTTTCTTTGAGCTTACACAACTCTGCTGTTAATCACATTGCAGAACAGCCTGGTGACTGATGAAATACCTTGCAGAGATGACAGGACACAGTAGATCTTCACACAGCATTTTTACAGGGGAGAGCTGCACATTGCAATGGGCCAGGGTTTGTCAGAAAGCTGCAGAATTTTTGACTGACATATTCATGGCACAAATTTTGTCACGATCTGATATTCTGAACAAGAAGAACTCTGACCTTACCCTCTATTCAGGTTTGCATCCAGAATTGTTGTTCATTTAAACCCTAAAATTTTTTATCTGAAGAGCTTTCCATCCAGTACAATTGTGATCGCAGTACAGCAGAGGCATTTTGTGGTGTATGATCAGAGTAACAATCAGTGCACCAAGTCTATGACAGAAGTGGAGGTAATTTGAGAATGTTTGGTTTGTTGGCATCATGGAAGATCTCTTGCCCCTGCAGAGCTCTGTACAGATAGGTCTCATTTATTCAGAATGGGAATGTTGGCCCATGCTTGCGCTGGTAGGACTGGCCCTCCTGTCAGCGGGCGAGGTGTATGCAGGAGCTCAGCTGAACATTGGCTCTGTGGTATTCTGGATTGTTTTACTTCTTACACCCTGCTTCACCTGGGCCCTTTTGAAGGTGCTAAGGTGGGGAAAGCAGCATTTTGCTTTCTTGGAGACATGCCTTTTGAGAACTAAGAAGACAAATTCCTCAGGAACAGAGGCTTGAAGGAAAGGCTGAGGTGCTTCTCTTTTTATGTGCCAACTTTGTCCTGTCTGTAATATTTCCACACAGAAAAGTGGTCACAAAAATAGCTAAACCTGGTATTTTCTCTTGTGCTGGTCTTATCATTACTGCAGGTCACTGTTTTATAAACACTTCAGCTCTATGAAAAGGGGATTATTCTTCTACCAGCTGCAGGTTACAGCATGTTGGAAGATGATCATGTGGGAGATTTGCCCCTTAGTAAAAGAAGGATAGGCTTGTCTAGTTAGGTCCAGGTGCTTGTTTCTATATTTTTTAAAGAGTTACTCTCTCTGGCATTTATTTAAAATAAGGCTAAACTGTTCGCAATTAAACATTTCAGGACTTGATGCAAAATACCTATGTATATGTAAAGCAACACCGATAACTGCATGGTGTGCACCCTAAGCTTTTACATTCAAGTGGTATCAGTGTGTAGGTACCCAATTCCTAAAAGGTCATAGAGCCTGAAAGGGAAAGATTTTCTCTTTGCCTTGGATTCTTTCCTTCATCGCTTCCCTTTCTAACATTTTTCAGTCCCTCCCTGATGTCCTTGCTGCCAGCTTCCTCTGTGCCAAAAAGCAGTGATGCACAGGGAGTAATGCATCCTGGTGGCCACCAAAGCAGTGACTGCCCCTGCCAGCATGGCTCTCTGCTGGGAGCAACATGTGGCTCTCAGCAGGCATTGCACTTCTTCCAAGACCCACGTGGGTTGTGGTGTTGAGTGGAATTGTTGCAGGTGCTGCAAATCCAGAAAACCTCACTTCTCTGAACTTGGAGGAGAGTGTGTGCCTTCCTGGGCTCAGATCTGATAGGAATGTGATTCCCAATCAGCATAAAACCAAATGGATTTTGTGCCTTGAATGATGGAAATCTCAGCCTCTAATTCTTGTTGGTGTGTGTGGATGGCAACTCTGTTCTCCCAAGTGAGGCAGTGCTCTGGGACAGCTGACAGGGTTCACTGAACTGGAAATTTGACCCTCTGTAACTCTTTTTGGACCCTGTAACTGCTTAGCAAGTCTTCCATTTTAACCAGTGCACTCATGTGGCACAGTTTTAATCCTTCATTGCTTCTGGAGAAGGGTCATTTAAAGTGAAATCCTGGCCTCAGAGGAGTCGGTGGGAATTCTGAAGTGACTTCAGCCAGGGCCACGGCTCCACCTCTCACATCCCCACAAGGGCACTGAGGGAGCAGAAGGGCGAGCGCTTGTGTGCATCAAGTGCAGAATTAAGCAGGGGGTGTCCGGAGGAGGAAGTCAGGGCTCTGAACTGTGCATTAAGCTGCTGCTGCCAAGGGACTCCTGCCAAGGAGAGAAATATGGACTTTACATGCCCCATGCACACAGTCTCTCCTTGCTCAGCGTCAAGGCCACAACGTACCAAGCAATTTTGTGAGAAAGCAAAATACGCAAGTAAACAGCAGCTGCCTTTAGCTCCAAACACGTCTCGGTTGCTTGCTCCTGTTTTTTTGGCAGAGGAGTGGTTCAGCTAAGGGAAAGGTGGTTGAACCATTACCAGAGGGGGAAAAAACACCTATTAAAAGTGAAATGGCTCTCTTGTGTTAGAGTAACTGTTTGTCTTGGCCACCGACCTGTCCTTAGCAATACTTTCTTTTCTCTGCTGCTAGCAAAACCATGTTCAAGAGCTGTAGGTGATTTCTGACCTGGAGGGAAGCAGAGGTGGAGAAGTGTCCTTGTCTCTACGAGTACACAGGTTAGCTGGAAGAAATTGAACAACGACAGGGCACAATTGAACCAGCTGCAAGTATCTGGAGGCTGTGAATACTGAAGGAAAGGAGAAAGGGAAGGGAATGGGATACTAAAAGGAGTAAAAAGCTTAAAATGAGAAATGGAAACTGTAGATTGAAATGTCAGGATATATTTCTAAACAGTGATTTCAAGTTGTTGGCTAATCCCAAAGGGAAGTGGTGGAAATCTCATACATGGAGATCTTTCTCAAATTAGGTTTTGATGAAGGCAGCAGAAAATATATGCTTACAAAAAAACCCAGTTGAACTAGATAATCTCAGAGTATTTTCCCATCTCTAAAGTATGATTTATACTATGAACACTGCCAGACCCTGCAAATTAATCCATTGTACTAAAAGTGACTCAAACATGATTGCTTATATTTTTATACCCCTCATGATGTTAAACATTTGGTTTGCCAGGCTGAGTTGAAGTATCCAGGACATACTTTACTGTGAACAGATTTCATGAACTATAATTACAAGGGAATAAATCCATACAAATGGGAAATGTCTTGGGTCTTGTGCTGGATAGTAGGAAAGGATAGGAACTGATTGTTTCGGGGGATAAAATTTTTGTGTGAACTTGGAAGGAATTAAAACACCAATGCTGCTTTTGAAGGGCCAGTTAGGGCAGGGGCCACAAAACCGTTCTTTATATTAACAGTAAAAAAATGAATTTGCACAGCTATTTCTTGGATGGGAGCTCACACAGAGACAGCTGGTTTTAACTAGCAAACAGATGCAATAGCTGAGCAATTACAACTTGATCATGAGCCCATGCAAGGCGAGGGGATCTTTAGCAGTCTGTGCTTAAATGGCTTGTGTTGGGCAGGATTAGACCTGTAGATGAGAAATCTTGCACTCACCACAGCAGCCTTATGAAGCTGCTGGGAGTAAGATTTTTCCTGTGGCAGACTCCATTTGTGCACCAGCACACCTTGTTCTGATTTGGTGGTGGGTACAGGTCTTGGAAAACAACCAGCTTGTTGGCTTTGCTGTCATTTATTCCTGCTTCCAGTGGGGTAAAGGACAGGAGAATACTACTACATGTATCTCTTGGCAATTCCCTGCTACCGTTTTAGGGGAGAGTGGAGATATTTCTTGTGGGTTACCAGAGGAGTTTTCTACTGATCATTATAGTAATTATTACCAGCAGTAATTATTATAATGCTCAAAATTGGGTTTGTGCTACCACAGACAGAATTAAAAGATAATTTCTTGCCCAAAAGAAATAAAAATCCATACTTGAATAAGGATCTATCAGTCTGTGACTGTTTTGGGCACAGATTATCACAGTACCAGAGCATAACCCAGACTTATCACTGCACTGAAGGCAAAAGTACTCCAGTTGTTAGTGGCAACATGAGTAAAGTTAAGCCCCTTCAATCTGCAACTCTTTATTCACTGTCTTTAAGTATTATTTATCACTCTCTGTTTGTTACAGTGGATGTACAGGGTACCAATAGGTGAGTAACAACTTCATCTGGATATATATACACATCCCTATATGTGTGTATACATATATGTTTGTGAACACACATGTATGTACTGTACAGACTTTCAATTTATAAGCTCCCAGCAGTCCGAACTCAGCCCTACTTTACTATCATCAGTCGTTGTGCTGGAGTGGAACAACAGTCCAGCACTGCTGAGAAGGACGAATACAAACTCAGCAGAATAAAGATGGGTGTACTTGTTCATTCAAGGAATTGTGGAAACCCCCAGCCTTTAACTGCTTGTCATAAAAAGCTTCTGCAGCAGGTTTCTGCCACATCCCCGCTACCTCCTCTGCCCCAGGGCAGAGCCTGTTCAGAACAGAGAGGAAAGTCTTGTCCTAAGTCAGAGACGAGCCCTCAGGCTCTCAATCTGACCCTGAAAATAGCAGCTCCGGCCCATATGAGGTTGGGACTTCTTGTCTCCTCATTCTGTTTAATATCACTGACAACTCTGTAGGAGAGTTGTTTCTGGCATGTACAAGAGTGCTCGTGAAACATTGCTCTGCTGATTAAAACATGTGCATAACAAACTGTGTCAGGTCCTGTCCTCTCTTGTCCTCAGGGAAGTCCGCCCAACCAGGACAGCCAGCTAAGACCCTCTGTGAGCCTTTATTAGAGAGAAAGGAGAATGTGAGCCACCATCCTGTGGCTTCCAAGGCCATTTTTTCAAAGTCTGAATCAAACTGCTCCTATATCAACTTGAGTGTGACTGTGTGGCCATCTCAATGCTCTCTGAGCCAGCAGTGTCTGACTTGATTTTCCTGTCTCTCTGTGACAGTAAATAGTGCTGAAGTGGAACTTGTCAGTGCAGGGTGAGAAATGAAAAGGTGACCTAGCTGTTGGAGGACAACATATGGGCTCCTGCCCCTAGGCTGGGCATTGAGCCTGCCATCTGGTTGTTAAAATTACAGCTGCCCCCAGGTTGGACAGGTTCTCTCCTTCCCCCAGCGGGACATGACTCTGGGGGTCAATGCTGCCTGCAGCTGGCATGCAAGTGTCTCTCTTTACTCCTCCTTCTCCTAACCCCTCTAGTTCAGACCCCCAAATCCTTCCATGTGTGGTAAAGAAGGGAATGTGGGGATCTCCCAGGCCTCCCCTCCAGAGATGGTTGATTCTATTTTGACAGCCCTGCTCATTCTACTCCTGTTGTGTTCTGCACCCCCAGCTCCATGCTTATCTTAGGGGCTCTCTCTACTTCTGCTGTGACCAAAAGAAAGCAGTCTCATTTTCCTTCTTATTTCTCTTTGAAACCTTCCCCTGATCACAAGGTCATTCTCTGCTGGTGTCTTCACAAATTATGTTGGACCTACTGTTCTAAGCTGGTAGAAATCTCATGGTAAATTGGTGTCATATGCAGGAATCAACAGGCTCTACATTTGCTTAGTTCTCTGTTGTATGATGTTGGGCAGACCCTTAACCTTCATTCCTACCTTTGTGATGGAAATAATATGCAGCCCACTTCAAATCAGAGTGGGGATTCCATAATTCCTTCCAGGATTACACTCTTGCTATTCAAAGTTTGAGTTTCATTACAGATCCTAGACCGACCTTTATGTCATAGTGCTTGATTATGGAATTTTTTTCTTTGGCTAGTTACTTTTTCATTGCAACTCCTGCTGTGACTTTCTCAATACTACCCTTTTGTCAGACTATATATTTTTCTGGTTGGAACTGTAGATCTCTGGATAAGCCGTATCAAGTATTGTTTTTAATATTGAGCAATTACATGATAAAAAGCTCTTCCACAAAGCCAATGAAATGGTCTCTGGTGCACATACAGTTATCAACAGTGCTTTGGTGCTCTGTTCCCTTTTGCTTTATTAACCCTGTGGGCATTGAGCAATGATCCAAATCATATCTGTGCTGCACGTACAGTGCATTCTGCTGGCCACTTCTACATAGCAAGACAGCACAACAGATTTCTGAAGCTCAGTACTTTAGTTGTAAACACATTTTCAACATTAACATAAATTAGCTCATGCTTGCAAACATCCATGGTGCATGCATGATTATTTAGCCAAGAAATGGGCATGCTCTCCCACTAACCTATACAGGGAATATTGGCCTCTCTACAGTGGCTGTAACCACAGCAGGAATAGTCTGCACCCTGTCTAACAACTTGTATCTGCAGTTAAGTTTTTAGTCACTCATAAAATGACTCCAAGTGAGATGTTATGCTTCCTTCAAGTAAAATCTAGATTTGTATGTTCTTTTTGTGCAAATAAGCAAGGTGTTTTTCAAAGAGGGAGTGAGAGAATCATATGGAAAAGAGCTGTCTGATGGCATAGGGCACACATGCAGAAAATCTGATTTCAGTAACAAGCAATAGGCTTTATTTTTACTTCTGATGGCATCTCTGGGGCTTTGTTGGCTACATGACAGCAACAGATGAACATGAACTGTATGTTACTTCTCAAAAGCTACCTGGCATGACTACCTCAAAAAAAGAATAGAGCAGTGAACAAATACAGCACAGAGGGAAGTGATGAGAGCACCCACATTTCAAATAAGTTAACTTTGTCTAAATGCTGTTTTGATGAAGAAAGATTAAATGACGTGCTGGAATGAGTGCAGTATGACTAATGAGAGAATTCACAGTTATATGTGACAGGAGAGAAAAATAGCAGGAGGGATATAAACCATCAGGCATCTACACACTGGTGGATTGTCAGGAAAAGAATTTGCTGATTGTCCAAAGATATCACTGTTGGCTGGTTTTTTTCCTCTTCCTCAAAGATGTTTCAGCCCCTTAGAACTATGTCCAGAGGATCCAGAGCTGAAAATCTGGGATCAGAACTGTGTTGCAGCAGCTCCAGGCTATGGCTCCATGAGCAAAATGAATTGGGGCTGTTTTCTGGATTGTCTGTTCCTCCCCAGTAAGAGCCCAACTGCCCATTATTTTTGCAGAAAGTAACATTGCAGCAGAAAAATGATCTAGCAGGTGCTTTAGCTCAGGGCTAGAACAAAATGAGTCCCCAGCAGCTGTCTAACCAAGAAGCTATACTACCATAGTCCTTCAGAAAAAGCAGGTTCTTTCTTTCCAATAGTTTCAGATTTATGCCACTCCACTGTTTTGGTCTTGGTGCTTTCAGGGCTAAACCAGTGTATAACAACAGAGAGGACTGAGGAAAGATTCTGTGGATGGCTTTGTCATGAGAAGTTGTTCTGCCAAATACTCCAAAGGTCACTGTCCACACTGACCAGTAAAGCTCAGCCTGTTTTAGTAGGATATGGCAAAATTGGCAGTAAGGCTCCTTCCTTACCCTGTGCAGTACTGCACAGGTCACAGCTGTGTTGATATTGCAAGACCTTGGAGATACCACAGCAGTAGGAAGATGGAGAGACAGCACCCAGCAGCTTGAACCAAGCCCTAGCACCAATGCTGTAGGGGCCACACACAAAGCAAACCACCTTTTCTTTCCAGCCAAGATTCTGGTCATTGATCCTGATGGTATTTGACATGCAAAGGATCCAAATAACAGGACAAATCCAGCAAGAAAGGGGAGAGATCTCTGCACTTATCAGTTCAGTTGTTGTATTTCAAGCCTTATCCAAAATCTAATGGATCAATGGGAATCCTTCCAGTAACTTCAGCCGGTGTTTTACAGGGCTTTAATTAATGTCCTGGATGTTATAATTGTGCATGTTCCTCTCACACTACCACTCCGATTTGTACCTCCAAAACAGACTTAAGCAAATAGGGCTCCTTGACCAGCATTTTGTAAATGGCAAGAAATGAACTCACTTGGGAAGGACTTGATAGCAAACGTTTGTCTCCAACTGTCTAAAAGTTTTCTATTATAAATGGGGGGAGAAGAAGCCATTTTTGACCTTGTTTATGGCTGAATTTCAGCTGTATTAGAATTAAGGCTAATTTTCTGATAAGGGGTAAATGTTTAATGTTAAGACTAAAAATGTCTTAGGATAAAGGACCTCTTTGCAGTTAATGTGAGCATTTGACACATGACTACAAAGTGTATCTGACTTGGAGAAGAAAGAACATGCTCTGGTGTAAGTGTTCAGCTTCTCCTGCAGTATCGTTTTCCTTTTGGGCAAGGGTCTCTGTTGTGGTGTGGTATACCAATTCAGCTCCTACACTGATTCTCCAAGTTTCTTTTTCCTCCTTTTGCATTTTGAAGGGTCTGTCCCATCTCTTTTTTTAAATCATGTTGCTTATTTGCCCAAAAAATCATCCATTTGCCCTTCAGCACCCACTCCACGTCTCATTTCCAGCAGCCACAAAGTCAGTTATGTTCCTTAAAAGCCAGACTGGGTTTTAGAAACCAACTAGCCAAGAGAGGCTGGTAGTGACTGACAGCTTGTGGGTGCTCATGTATCTACTTGCACCCACAAACCCTGCAATCCCTGTCTTATGCTAGAAAATAACTGGGTTTGAAACCACAGAGCTGCAGACACAAAGAGAGGGCTGTGAGAGGAACTGGGCTGAAAGAGCAGAGCCTGTCCTGGAGAACATCACTTTGTTTATGACTGACTCTCTCTACTTTCAGAGATGTGGGAGAAGAAATGATAGTATGTAGTCTGTAGGACTGTGTATATATGTGTGTGTACACTCAGAAACAGACATATTTATAAACAAACCATGGAACAAGTTGCAGTGCTTGAAAACACTCCAGTGTGTCTATGGACATCTTGTTCTCTCCTTCTGTCCTTGAGGTGTCAGGTTTCCTTGTTTACAATCTGCCTCATTCAGGATCTGGAATTCCTAAAGAGCAGCAAAACCCTATCATGTGACTGAAGACTGATTTCCAGGAAAAGTGGAAGAGGTTCTAGGAAAGGTCAGTCCTCATGGTTTCACTTGTTCCCGTCAAGAATGCAGAACAAAGGAGATGAAGCAATGAGAAATCCCTGATCCTTTGTCTCTGTTGAGCCTGGAATGAGATCTAAAGGAAAACCCAGTGCCTGACAGAGTTCTTTACACTCTACATACTTTCCCTCCTCTTTAGTGGTTTATTGACACAGGATATTTCACACAGAAGTGGGACTCCTACCTCCTGGTATGTCAGTCCTTCCAGCGGCTTCCTTATCTTCTGAAGGGTTATTTTTGCATGTGCTGTCACAAGTGGTCATAACCCTGCTTGTGACATCATTAGCAAGATTATGGGACAGATCCAGGCAACAGTACCTGTAGGGAGGACTACATTAATGTAGTAACAGAAAATAAATAGGGAGGAAAATGCAAACAAAACTAACAGCCCTCAGATCACATGTGCCAAAAGCACCAATGAGAGCATTTCTAAAGCTTATTGGCAGAACTAGTGAACGTTGATTATATGGGGTTATCTGGATGAGTAGCATCTGGAACTCTGGCCCCAGGCTGTAGGTTTCAAAGACTCTGCACTACAGGAGGTCTGTACTGCCTCTTCTGGCTGTGCTCCACTGGTCCCAGGAGACTAAAATCTTTCACTTTGTGATGGAGACCTGTCTGACTTACTATACTGTGTGAGAGTTTGTCCTGAGTGAAATCTTGGGCCATGCTGTCTGTTTGCTAACCAGAAGGTTTATGTGGTGCCAGACTGCAATTCCACATCAGTGTGAATCAACAAATATGACTTTTTTTTTCCCTGAGATCTCATCTGATCTGCTATCAGCTTGGATCCAACCTGGTGGATCAATGAAAGTTATGACAATGTACAGATTTGGTTTTCAGTGGCATTGATAAACCAGTGTTGCAAGATCCTCAGCTCAGACTCAGAGTCTGGCTAACTGAAGGTTGTGAAATTTCCAGAGGCGACAAGGGGGCGGAAAAGCAAAAAACCACTCTCCCCTGTGTTGCAACTCAAAGTGCAATCAGTTGCAAATAATAATTCTCTCATTGGGCACTCAGATTCATTGGAGTTGGGTCCACAGAAAGTTATTTCTATATATATCAGCTAGATGTCTGACCTGAGGGTTAAACCAAAAAACATGCTTGCAGAAAAGTTGCAAATGCAAAATTCTGGCTTGGCAGTCCAAGTTCTGCCCTTGACTAGCACAGCTCATCTCAAAACTGTGACCATGTTGAGCAATTGTACAGGGGAAGGAAGGGAAG
>JAOXXN010000175.1:10890679-10915939 GCA_026770055.1 Myrmophylax atrothorax | reverse complement strand
TCCTGGCAAATCAGGTAGGTCAGAATCTTCTGTCAGCTCTGTGGTCCTTTTTGTGAAACTGGATGGTGGTTCTGACTCATCAGGAAAACTCACAATTCCAACTACACATTTTATTTTGTTTGTTTGAGAAAGCAGATTAAATTCCCTGTTGAAAAAAGTTCTTTCATCTTCATACTCACAGTAAAGAAGGATGTGAACACAAGGGAAAGGTAAAGGGATAGTTTACTGGGATGACCAGAGAAGGATCTAAAATCATACAGTGACTCATGGATGTGCAGTGATACAAAACCTGCACTGATTGTGTGCTCTGGCCTCATATCACTTCATGGTTTTCAAAGCAATATTATGCCTCAGCTTGTGGCCATTTCATAGTAGCCCATGGCTTCTTGTATACTACAAGAATACAAGCCTTGTGATTCCTGAAATACTCTGCTAATTGGAAAACAGATCCCAAGACACCTTGCAGTCTACCAGGAGGAGAAAGGGGCTTCCAAATTCTGCCAGCCCAGTCTCAGCCTAGGCAAAGCTCATATCAGCACAGGTTCCAGAGCCTGCTTGTGAAAAGTCATGAAGCACTGGTGTGCTTCTCTCGGTGGGGTGTTAATTAACAGCCCAGGGCTGGATACTGGGAAGGTGGCTGTTTTCTAACAAAGTCTCTTTTTCCTTCTTCCCTCCACAGAGCTGAGGGCTCCCTGAGGAGCTGCAGCTGCCAGGGGCTGTGATTGTCTGAAAGCACCCAGGTGCCTAGAGACATTAGTTTTGCTCATGGGGTTTTGGGCAGGAAGTTTGTGGGCTTTCTGGTCAGCAGTGGTGGGTGGGCTCAATTTGCAGGGTTGTATATTAGAAGCAACCGTGTTACATTGTATTTACTATAGGAGTAAGTGGCCTGCCTGCTCTGGAGGTGGGAGAGGTGAAGAACTGGCTTTGTCTCCTCATTTCAAAAGGCATGGGAGGAGAGCCCTGCCCAGATGTAGCTGGTGGGGCCCATGGGGAATGTCCAAGGTAGCAGGTAAGGCTCTGTGTGCCTTCTTCATTCATTTATTTCATAATGTTGGCTTGCTGGTGCAGGCACTGGTCTTAACGGGTGTGTGGAAGCAGATGTTTGTTTCACCCTCTGGCTGTATTTGGAGAGCTGGATTGGGCCAGCCGTGTGTGGAGCTCCTGCCATGTATTTCTGTGATGCTTAGTTGTTCTCTTTTGTTTGCATTTGTTTTATACATCTTAGTTTCCTGTTTGTCTCCACTTACTTGGAAACTTGTAGCACTCCTTTTTGTTGTGACAACAATTCATTTTACGTAGGATAACATTTACCTTATTATCTGTCTGGAACTGAAATACCAAGAGGTTATCTGGTGTAACTGATGTCAAGAGAATGTGCTTCCTAATGCCTCAGTACTGGAAGAGGTTTTTTCCTCCACACTGGGTTTATGCATCTTTTCATGTTTCACAGTGGTTATAGAAGCAGATTTTGGCTGATGAATCTGGCTTGGTTCTTCCACATGATATTTCACAGTGGGGAGAAAATTTCTGGCCATTTTAAATTGAAACTGGATGTGCCAAGCCAAGGTTGGAGCTTCTGGAATGGTAAAATTTAAAAAGCCAGAGCTTTTGCATGAAACCAAAGCAGTAAATCATGGGCAGTGTGCCAGTTTAAAAGGAGAAAACAAGCCCTCCTAACTGCTGTTATCCACATTCCATTGGTGTTATCAAAAAAGAATTAAACTCCTGATTGTGTAACTGAGGCAGGGAGTAACCAAGAAATCATTGAAAGAGCTTAGAGTTTCATTTAAGGATTCTGGGTGTGACTTTTGGTTAGGACTGATGATTTTGAGTGTTTCAGTACAAGACCTTTAATAGAACCTGGTGTGTGTGTGTGTGTGTGTGTGTGTGTGTTTGATATTTTTGGGGAGTTTCTGTGTTGTCCTTGTCTATGTCCCCTCCATCTGTTCCCTCTCTCCATTCTAGGTGCTCATATCTGTGATACATATGGTGCCTTTTCAGTGCACAGTTCTAGTGCTGTAGAAGTGAATTGTCTGAATAATATATGGGTTTTAAAAATTCTTACCTTGCATCCACCTTCTTCCTTTAGTAAGAAAGACTACCTTGTGGGAAGTAGTTCCACCTACATGTACCCTGAAGCTAGAGCCTGATTCAGAGAAACCTGCTTAGCTTTTGTCTGCTGTAGTACACAGGTGAGAATGGGCTGCCAAGGACATAATTTACCATTTCTAAAATATACAAGGCTTATGCAAGGAGCAGCAGATGTAGCTACAAACCTGCCAGAATGTATCTGAGTGGTGCGTGTTGTTGAAACGGGGTCTTACTTTAAAGGACGTAGCAGATGGGACTGTGAGAGAGACAAAGAGAAGTAAACCTTAGCGTGTTTGGCATGTTAATGTGGGCTCTGAGAGCTCTAAGGGGACTATCCCAGAGGCGTATATTGCTTAGCAGTTTTGGCTTCCACAGGTAATAAAAGTCCTCACTCGTGAAGAACTAAATGTACAAGTTTATTAAACACCAGTAGACTGTTGTCTTTCTCGAGGAAAATTTCTTGTCTTCTTTCATCACACTTTATAGAGCATGTTGAGACACAATTGAGAACAGTTTGTTGTTCTTGTTCGGAAGCAGGGAGTGTTCCTGTGAATAGGAAAGCTCCATTTGAATTAATCATGGGTGATTAGGCATGTAATGGCCTCTGCAGCTCTTTAGATTTGAGGGCCACAGCAACAGCTGATGCAAAAGTAGCATGTGTGTGACAGTGAGTAAGAACTATTATGCAAGAGCACGAGTCTATAGGAATGTGTGTAATTTTTCTGTTTTCATGGCCTTGCAATTTCATACTTTGACCAGGTTATTTCTCGAAGCTGTCTGTATCATCACTTATTGTTGTCCCCCCAAAACAGGCTTAGTTAACATTTCCAGAGCTTTTGGGGGGAATTTGCAATATACTAAAGAGTTGTTAGGTGTGTGTGTGTGAAGAAATAATAACAGTAAAATCATCACCCCAAAGGGAAGATTGATATTCACAGGATGTTTGTGTGTGTGTGTGTGTGTACTTGGTTTTATGAGCAAAAAATGGATGCAGTAAAAAAACTAACCAGACGGTGGTGAGACTATGATAAGTGAAATCTGTGTTTGCTCTATGTGTTTACCTAGTTATCTGGGTGATTTTAAGATGGGAGAAGAAAACACACAGAATCACCCCTTTTAGAAGTGTCCCAAAACCTGTTTCAGATCTAGGCCTGCCTACTGATCTCTTCAGTCCTTCCTCTGGGGAGTTTCATGAAAGAACTTACTTTATGCTGGCCATCTCTCTTTATACTGTGCATATTGTGCGGGAGAAAGATCTTGTTGTCACATGTCTAAATATCTATTTCAGAGTGAAGTAAAAAGCATGAGATGTCTTTTTGTTCAGCATTTGTACAGCTCCTGCTCAGCAGGACTGCTCGTGACTGAGGTCCTTGATATCTATATCAGTACAGAAAGCCAGCAAAATAAGCTGCTACCTGTGGCAGGCCAGATTCCTAAATCTGACCAATGCAAAAACCCCAAGGCTCTTAAAATGCCATATTTGCCAACCTGCTATGCCAAGTTTCTGGAAGACCAGCAATACAACTCTGTGAAACTATCTAAAACATTGCATAGATCATTGTTCGTGATAGGAAACTTCTAAGTTGTGATTGAAGCTTCGAAAAATCTTGCCGTTTAAGTCATGGTTTCTGGGAAGGGAGCAATCAGACAACGGCAGTTCAACTGACTCCCCAAACCAGCCTCCTGATGACGCTGGACATATTGCAGGACCAGGCACTTGAGGTGAGGCAGCTGCGTTTCAAAACCTTGTGTAGGGTAGTATGGTCCAGTCAAGCGTTCTATTCATGTTCCTGGAGGATAACTCACATGAAAGTATTTTTACTGCGACTCACTTTAACATGGTGAGTCCCTGTTGCAATGATTCATATAAAGGAAGGCATAGATCCTTGATCCTTCTGAGTACTTGTTTGCATCCTGATGGATTTTAAGAATGAATAGACTATGAGGTGCTAAAAGCTTAGCCGAGGCCGAGTGGGTGGAGGAAAGGGGATATTGCTAAATGAATGCTGTGCTATTAATTGCTGGGCAGATGCCTCCCAGATTGTAAAAACAGTCTTTTTGCAAGGCTGCCTCTATGAGGTAAGATGTGACTGAATAAGTTCCAGCCTGACAACATTGAGAAGGTGGCCACAGTACTTGCTTAAAATTACTGCTCCAATAGTTGAGCAGAGATTAGGCACTTTTTCGTGTTCTCCATCTGAATGCTTGTGCTTCCCTGGTTCCCATTATTGTGATTATGGGCTTAACCCTTTCACTTTTTTGCTGTAATTTGTACTATTTTATGCCACCATGTGTTTAAGTGCCCCAGGTGGATACAGGTAGAAATGGAAAGCTCTTCAAGCTGCAGCTTTCTCCTTGAATTAAAGGACCAAATTAAACTGTGGCTTTGCCCTTTACCAACAGGGCTTTTTTCTTCTTCAGTTTCTACTCCAATTATGTGACCCTTTTTTTGCTGACTCTTGTGTTGTGGAGGGAGATACTTCTCAGCCTACGGTCTAGTAAGAGGACATGATCTTGAGCCCTGATTCTCCAGGTGGGAGTGTCCCTACCCTTGTTTCCACAAGTGTGCTACAAAGCCTGCTGGTTTCTATACTAAAATTAAGTACAGACCTGTGTGTTTGTGTAGCTGGGGCCTGAGAGACTGAAGCGGAATGTCCCAAGGACTGTGCTTTTCACTTGTAACCATCTGATCTGTATGTGCTTTGAATTTGTTCTTGAAATGCATCCGCTTTGCTGTGTCTGTGTGGTAGTCCTTTTTCAAGGAAGAAAGGAAGGAGAACAGAAATATTTTAGTGGGTCTCTTAAGGTCACCTTGGATGGCTAATGAGGGGGCCTCCCAAGTCCTGTCTGAGGGGAATTCAGGAAGGCATGAAACCAGTGTCATTCTGAAGTGTGAGAGGTTCTGAAAAATGTGTGTGGCAGTCTCATGTAGGTGACAAGTGAATTTCATGGGTATAGAGAGAGATTGTATGCTCAGAACCTACAACTCAAAATGTTTCTGGAACTGTAAAGAGCACTGAAAGAAAGCTGAGGCATCTGGGATGAAGCTCTGAAATGGGAGACTTGATATAGGCACAGTTTTGTAGATTTGGAAGTGCATAGGTTTGTGCTGATAGTGTCCTGGTTTTCAGTCCCTTTTTAAAAGAAA
This sequence comes from Myrmophylax atrothorax, assembly GCA_026770055.1. Classification (NCBI taxonomy): domain Eukaryota; kingdom Metazoa; phylum Chordata; class Aves; order Passeriformes; family Thamnophilidae; genus Myrmophylax; species Myrmophylax atrothorax. The sequence goes on along the minus strand of JAOXXN010000175.1, from coordinate 10,910,700 downwards.
AAAACCAATCAACCAAAAAAACCCCCAAACCAAAAACAAACCCTCAAACACTACTGCATGTGAGGTTTGTAAGCCACAGTGAAATTCGTACCTAAAAAAGCCAGAAAATTAAAGATTGTTTTCCTTTATTTTTGTGTATTCTCATTTTTTCCTTTGATTTCATGATTTCCAAGTGACTGAAGCCTGTGTTGCTACTGTTGTGAGGATGACAACTATCAGCTCTAGCTACAGAAATTGGTACCTGTTGTGGCATTAGGACTGAGAGCATGGAAACAAATACGAAGAAGGGAGTGAACTGTCAGTTACTTTCACATTGAAATGTTTTCTGGAAGGTTTTTAACATGCAGTTTTTATGGCAGAAACCTGTGGCCTAGAGCTAGGAGACACCTGATTCAGAATCCACATTGTGTCACTGCTGTTCAGGATGCATTGTGTCACTGCTGTTCAGGGTCACCTGGCTGGGCAAGAATATGTGCTGAGCTCTTCTCCCCATCTCCTGCAGTTACAGGTATTTGTGCCAGTGTGCACTCATGCTGCAGAAGCCTTCTCACTGCAGAGCATCTGACATCATGTGTTCAAAATAATCTGAAGCATTTGCTTTCCCTTTCCTTCCAGTCAGAGACCAGAACAGGCAGCAGAGTCTGTCTTAAGGACCTGCAAGTAAATTTTGCAAGATCTTGGCACTGGAAGTGTGTGGAACATGCTGGCACAGCTGAGGAGCTGTTGCAGGAAAGGGTGAGGGGACCCTATTCAGGACTGTGAAAAATATCAACATAGAAGCCCAGTGTGTGTTGACAAAATACTCTCCCCAATAATTCCTATGTGTTACACCCTGATGTACTTACAGGAGCCTTACCTTTTGGACCTGCTTTCCTTGTAATGTGTTATGTTCAACTGCAAGCGTTCAAATTATGCAGAGGAGTAATTTTCCCCAAATGCATGCTTCTGTTTTCTAGTGACACATAAAGACAAGGTAAAAGGGGATGACAGCAAGACAGATGGCTGATGGTGGATCACTTATTGCAGGCCTGAGAATGCCAGCTTCTGGGTGGAGATGAGCACTGAGAAAGTACTCAGTTAGTCTTGCTGGAGGCATGAGCTACTTGTGCTCATGCTCACTCATGAGCTGCTGTGGGAACTCCACTGTGGTTGTGAATGTGTGTTGTCACTGAAGATGCCTGTACAAGAATGATCATTCTTCATGTTAACACCTTCCCTTTCAAGCAAACAAAGCAACTTGTGCTCAGGCAATTATTTGCAGTTCTCCCATTTTGTAATTCATTTTTCAAAATGCATTGCCATTCAGCTGTGTAGAAGAAATAATGCCATCCACCCACAAATAAAGGGCAGCAAACAGTCCGTGATCTCTCCAGGCTAAAACCTGTTCAAAAGCTTTGGCAGCTCCTTTCAAGTAACAAAGATCTTCACAGAAGTATGTACTGGGTGATGATTGGTGTGAGGTGTTTGGTTGGTTTTTTCCCAGCCTGCTTCCCTTGCACCCCTTAACTTGTCTCCATGCTATACCCTGCCCTTTTTGTGCACATCCCTAAAAGACAGGGCTAGTGCACATGAACATGTGCTTAATGGGACAAGTAAAGTGAATGTTTTCTCTTAAGGCAATGAGTTGGTAGGAGTTGTCCTTGATCTGTTCCACTTATACCCCTGGAGATGAAATTTTCTGGTTCCTTCTGGATATGGCATTGGGTAAAGAACTCATCAGGTATCTGAATTAGTTTACTTGGGCTATATATAGCAAGACAGCAACACCAGCATGGTAAGATAGTCCAAGAAAGCTGATCCTATTATCAGTAAGGGGATAGCAGAGACTGTCATCTACATGCTGCCATTGCAGCCAGCACACCTCTTCTGAATTCCTATGTACAGATCTGCAGATGAAGTACTTCCCAGCATGGTCTTGCCTTCCAGTGTACCTATTCTTTCTTGACACCTCATTCATATAATCAAATAGCTTGTTCCTTGCTGTTCCTGGATTCTTAATCTGTGGAGAGTCACATTCTGAGTAGAATTTGGTGTACACAATTGCAAGCCCAAATCTTTACTGGTATAAGTCAGCATAAGTCCCCTAACTGATGGTGACCCAATTCAGACTTGCCTGCATCTTCCCTCTGCTCCTTTTACATATTGTTTTATCAGGTCTGTGACTGCCCAGTGACAAAGAAGTCAGATGATTGAGGGATTGTTCTGTAGTGACTATTTGAGTGCTGAACATCAGAAATGTCTCTGATGGTTTCAAGATCAGGCTTACTTTGCAGCATCTGTCATTATGCAATGCATCCTTTGTAGCCCTTATAAACCCTCAAGAGTTTGTAAACTACTGTACAGAACATAGTAATTTATTGCCTGCACCAGAAATTAAACTGCTGCTGGAATTAGAGTGGAGTTCTCTGTACTATGTGTTCTATGGAGTACTATGTACTATATAATAGATTGCTTAACTCTCCTGTTTAGCAACACCTGATTGAGCAATAAGATGCAAAGCAGCACATGATGAGATCATTTTATGTATGGTTTAAAGACATCTAAATCTATGAGACAAAGTGGATATCTTATATTTAGAGTGGCCTGAGTCATTCTAAGTCATTCTGACTACCCACATGCCAGAGCTTTAGTCATGTTATAGAGGTTACTGAATCAGGACTTGTCTGTGGATACCTTTGTGTGAGCAATTACGCTGAAGTTAGTAACACTTGTTAATAAAGCACAGCTTCTGGGAATCGGGTCAGATCAGGCCTCGTAGGATGTTTTGTATCACAACACATTGTTCCATTAAACATGAACTTGTACTGATACCTTTCAGTGCTGTAATAGCTGTAATTAGTGGCAGCTCTGCTCCTGTACAAACATCTGTCTTCCCCGTGCAGATTTTCTGGTTAATTCTCCTGTTGACTTTTGCCAGTACATCTCATGGGAGAGGTGTTCTGGCACTTCGGAGCCAGGCAGGTGTGTGAAAACATGCTGAAGAAGCACCTTTATATTAACACAGTAGGAAAGTGTCTCTGAGTATGATGCAATAGTCAGAACTTTAAATCTTTAGACTTAATGAACTATGATGTTTGTAAGCAACCAAAATGTGGTAAAGCCTGGGAGGAGAAAGTATAGTACAGATGGGGTTAGAAGCAATTAAAACATTTGTTCATATGCATAAAGCTCTTAAGTTTTTAATGTTGCAATTGCCAGCACCAGAATGAAGTTGCATAACTAGTTCTGTCCTGTTCAGGTGTGCACGCCTTGGATGAGGTACTAACCACCCTCAGCCTCCACAGGCTTCAGGGTGTCCTGGCTCAGAAAATAGAGCAGTGCTCTTTCCCTGGATTCAGACTGCTGCGGGGGTATTTTAAAAGCCTGAGGCCAGTTTCTGCTTCCATATAGAAGCTCTGTAGCTCAGATAGCCCAGCTGATTCTCAAAGCGGCTGTGACCAAAGCTTTTGTGCACAGTGTAGTGAGCAAAGGTGTTAGAGGAGCAACCAGCCTCTCTGAGAGGGCCAGGTGTCATTGTGACCTTGCTTGATTACTGTTTGATGTAAGTGGCTTTTGTCAGGCAAATTAATTCAAACACTGACATATAACCAACAGCTGAGAAATCACACCCAGTGTTTGCTCAACCTGTTGGTTTTGGGGGTCTGCCTCAAACAGAGTTGCCTCACTCCTCTGAAATGAGTACTGTTAAGGTCAAATTGTTTAGTTCCTGGTTTTAGCTTGGTAATTTTGATTTGTTTGCACTTGCCATGAGGCTTGCTTCAGTGCTCCTTTGAATCTCTTGATAACTAGAGCGAGACATATGCATTACAGACAGAAGAGGGAGGGGAAACTGTGAGGACTGTAGAAACTGATATGAGAGCATATTAAGGGAGGAAGCAAGTGATTTGCTGTTGCATATGCAAATTCCTGAGGTTATTCTACCTAGGGCTGTGCAAGGGAGGGGGAAAAGTGCTGAACTGGATCATAAAGGCTGCCTTGATTATGAACCTGCATTATGGTGACTTAATTCACCATAATGCATTAATTCACTTAGATTCTTACAGTGTGCAGAGTGTTTGTAGCCACTGAGAAGTAGGGCTTGCCCTACTGAACTACCATATGCAAAGTACTTCAAGACACAAAATTCTCTATATTGTTTGTCATAATAACTTGTGTACTGTGACATTTGTTTGGTGCTTCTCATCCTGATTTTTCCTTTGGTTCTTGGTCTGTAGTTTAATAAACTCAATAAATTTGCCTTTCTGGCTTCTTCTGATTGAAATTGGTAAGGCAAAATTGCTTCCAAAGAGTAGTGCTGCCTTACAGAAATCTGGTCTTTCTACTTCATTCATTATTCTCTGTTCCCATGTCGACCCTTTCAACTAAGTGTGTTCCTTTGTTTTTCTGTAGACCCTTGATACCTTCTAACCTGCTTTTCTCCTCAGCAGGTAGTGAGCAGATAAAGTTAATATCTTGCCTTAATCTGATCAGAGAGATGGTGAAATGTTTATTAGCCATTTAGAGACCTCTAAAATGCATTACCATCCGGACAGAAGAAAAGGATGCTCAAGGAGCAGCAAGATCAAGGCTGTAACTTGAAGTAGTTAAGAATAAATTGAACAATGGACAGTGAAGAACATATATCTAGAAAATAGTTTCTTGGCAGTTAGGACACTCCTTGAGATTGTTAGTTTCTCCCAAGGGCTAAGATGGTCTTGGTTAAACTAGATGCATACCTAGGACCAGGCTATAAAGCTGGGATCCAAGAATGAAGTTTTCCAGTCTAAGTGCTAGATTCTAGAAGATTGACTTAAGTATTTCTCTTTAAGACTGAATATGACCTTTATTTTTCTTATTTTATTCTGTGGGCTGAATGCAGAGGGAAGAGATTGTCCTGTTGAATTTCTACCATCTCTCTTATTTCCCAAACACAATGTAACCCTAAACTGAGAGATCTCAGGGGCACAGGACAGTAATGAATGCTTAATCAACTTTGCCATAGACGCACGACTATTGCTGATGTGCTCTGTTTCATGAGTAAGAAAGCCACATCAGCTTTTCCAAGATGAAAATATGGAGTAAACTTTCCAACCAAGCTTACTCAAATATTAATCAGTACCTGGTCCATGTTGTATTTTTATATTTGCAATTGGTATCATGACAGTTACTGAAGAGTTAAAAAATATGCAGCCTTTTTGATAGTAAAGACAGGAATCCATAGGCAAAAATCACCTGATTTCTCTGGGAGGCTGCTGCATTAGATTGTCTTTTGTGGTTTCTTGGAGAAACAGTGGGAGAAGAGGGAATTTGGGCCAAAGGAAAGACTGAAATCATCTTCAAATGGTCACGTACATTTCAACTCGCATCAAAATCATCAGCTACTACTGAAAAAACGTACCAGTGTGCATTTCCCCTGTTGTTTTCTCTGATGGCAAGCCCAAAGGCTCTGTTTTTCTGAAGTAATTTCACAGTGGCTTTTGTTTGAACTGTGACCAGCTAAGAGCAAACCAAGACTTCGATCATCTTTTCTAGTGATGGAAGGTGATAGTAATTCTTTTTAGGAGATGACCTAAGAAAGAGAGCTATTGAAACCAGCTAAGGTAAGAACAAAGATTAAGATACCATGGTTCTCAAACCAAAATTGAAGCTGGCACTGTCTTCCCCAGTGTGTGACATTTGCAAATGCATATTTTGAGGACTGGCCTCAAGCTGTGTCCGTGGCCTGGCAGGGCCCACTGGAGATTTCTGTGGTGAGGACGAGATGTCCCTCAGTCTCCAAACCTCTGCTCAGCTGCTGTCTGTGACACCTCCTCCCCATGTGGCAGCACATCTTGCTGGTTTTCAGGATTTGCTTGTAAACCAGGAACCCCACCACTGATGGTGGATGTCACTTTATTGCCGTGTTTTTCCACATCTCGCTAGGCCACTGTCTGTGTGGGTTTGAGTATGAGAGCAGAACGTAAAGGAAAAGACTGAAATCAGGGAACAAGCCCAGAAACACTGGCTACCTAGTGACTAGCCAGGTGCATGGTGGGCCTAAGCAATTGGCTTCTCTTCCAGCCCTATTAGTTGATACTGTGTGTGTTTCTGCAGACACATCAGTAACCTCCTCCTGTGTTCCTTGATGGGGTATGTGTTCCAGGCATTGCTCTCATTTGTGGCAGCTGGTTGGTGGAGGCTGGATAATGGTCCAGATACTCCACTGGAAGGTGAGGCTTCTCATTGGGTGCCAGGGGTATGAAAAAGCAGAATACAAATACAGCTACTTAAAGGAAAGGTGTTATGAGTGATCACAATTGTGTTATTCTTTATATGTATTTTGCAACATCTGCTCCTGTCATTCCCAAATCATGTGTCAAACTTGGATGTGCCTTAAGGTGTGATCATTTGAACATAATAAATCTGGGCTTCCTTCTGTTTTCCCTTGATACCCTCAGGCTGACAACTTTAGGAGATTTAATGTAAGTGTGAGTGTGTGACACCTCTGATGTAATACAGGGTACGAGGCAGCTGGGGTTAAACACGCACCCTGAAATGTCCACAATATCCTGTGGTGTTCTCACCTCCTGCTTCTACCACCAGTAAACTGGCCTCCTGTAAAGTGCATCAAGAATGGGGAATAAGGAAGAAATGAGGGTATGTAAATGTTCGGTTAGACTTGGATGTGGATGTGTAGGGCAGATGTTATATATTGGGTTATGTTTTCCGTGTTGGCATATTGCCTCTTAACATGAGGGTTGTAACCTTATGAGATTATCACTGTTTGGGTGATGATGGCTGGTTGGATGAGTTAGTGTGAGCAATAATAGTAAAAGGGACAGTAACAATGGTCAATAGTAAAATGGAGTAACAGTGGTCAATAAGAGAAAAAATGTTGAAGGGGTTAAATAGTGAAGATTCACACTGGCCTTACACAGAAACTGCACACCACATTCATCAGTTCTGATGTTGTCTGGTGGACAGATAGACATGATTTACCTCTTGTTTATGTTGCAGAGCTGTTATTTCAGCAGTAAAGATACTGTTTGAGGTGCTTTTTCTCTTCCTCTGTGTGCCCACCCCCTCAATGCTACAAAGATAGCTGTTGACCTAGAGCATCCCTTCCTTCTCATTCAGTTTTTATGCCACAGCAGATATTTATCTTTAGGCAGGAAGTGACGGGGTTAGTCCCTGCTGAGCTGTCAGATTAACAGAAGCTATTTGAGAGAAACCTGATTTACGCAGGAGTAGCTGTAAAAGGGAATGGGGACAGAGAAAGGAAGGATGGTTTCAGACCAGGATAAGATGCAGCTACAGAACAAAACAAAAAGGGGCAAAAATAGAGGTAAGCATAGGGCGGTAAGAAATATTTCCTGCCCTTTAAAACTTAAGAAGTTGAACTCTTTATTTCTGTCTTGGTCTGATAAAAGCCAGATCAAGAGGAAAATAATGCTAAGAGGTTTACAAAGGAAGACCTTGCTTTTGTTAGTATTGAGAGGCAAACTGTCCATAACTTTTGGAGCAGTAAAATTGCAGTGTAAGCAAGACCTTTTTTTCCTTCTCCCTCCTTTTCATAAAGCAAACAAACAAACACAACATCCTCCTCCTTCCAAAAAGAATATTCACAGGAAATCCCAATCAACAAAAAAACCCCAACAAGCTCCCCCCTCCAAAAAATAGGAAGTTCTTATGCAGAGCCCCAAGGACAAGAAACTCGGGGAACTGGAGAACATGTGTAAAGAGCAAAGTAAAGTGGTGGCTGAAGCTTGGAGGGAAGAGTTGGAGTGATTTAGGGGTACACAGTTAAGTGAATAAAAAACTTGTGTGTGTCAGAAACAAAGTAATGGCAGTAGTTTTATGACACGTAAGGCGTGCTTAAGGATGCTGTTTCAAAAGCAGCCCTTAACACACAAAAAAAGAAAACAGTGGAGAAAGGTAAGAAGTACATCCTGCAGACAGGGCTAGAGCACGATGCTCCTACTCAGATCTCTTCCAAGCAGCCAGAGCAGTTGTGTGCTCTGGCAGCCTTCCTGGCTATTAGTTAATTCCTGTACCTCTGGGCTTCAGGACAAAGGTTGTACCTGGCCTGGGTAAACAACAGGACCCACAATACCAGGGAGGGCACAGCAGTTTTATTCAAAAACAAAACAAAAAAGTTAGGTAAAAGAATAGTTTTATCAGAAGTAAACAGGGTGGTTTTATCAGGAACCGAAGCTGAATTAGAACTCTGCTGAAAGAGCAATAATGCAGCTTCTTCTTATGGGTTTATTCTGTGACTAAATATAAAAGCATTTCCAGAGGCCTCATGTTACAGGCAAGGCTGATGCCTTTATGGTGTTTGGTCTTGCTATGACTTCTAGGGTCAACTGCTCAGGCTTTCAAGGTGGGAATTTGACAGTTATCATCTCTTGAGAAGATTCAATTTGCTTGTCCTGTTTCTGGTGACAGCATCAGTGCGTCTGGCAGACCAGAGCTTAGGAGATGTGATTGTATGAAATGAGAATCTCTTCTCTCCTCTTAATTCCATTGCAGATGATTGAAACCAATACTTCAAGAGAGGTGGAGGTGCAAGAACACTGAACTTGGGGAAAGGCTTGCAGATGGCAGAATGAAGACTTTGCTGGTGGGTGATTTGGGGACATTTGGTGTAGGCTGTAGGGCTAGAGTGCTCTCTGCTGTTGCACTGCAGCTCAGAATAGCTGTAAAGAAGGAGCTGTTTGAGTTTCAGTCTTGCTAACCTTAAGCATTACCCTGGGCAGTACAAATAACACAAAGGAGGTAGTGGAGTTTTAAAGGAGAATTATCTGATGCAAAAACAAACAAAACCATTAGGATGTCAGACAGCTGCATTCCTTTCTCGCTAGGACACGAGTAAGAAAATGACCATATTGTTTGGACCAGTAAAGCTGCTCACTCCTCTCACCTTTCACCAGAGCTTTATTTCTTTAGCAATGGCATAGGGCTATTTATTGAACACATATAAATTATATATATTCCTTTTCTGGGTTAAGTAGAGGAGGCTTGGCCACCCTGGTCTGAACCCTCCTTTCCCTTCCTCCTCCTCCTTTATGTTCAAGGGACCTTCTTGCCACTTGTGGCACCTCTGCTAAAGCAGTTAGTTACCTTGAAGGTTCTCTGAAACAAGGTGCTTGTTCTCAACGAGTTGGATGGTTCTGTCCCGGGAAGATGTTGGGGAAAACATTTTGAGGACCTTAGAGGCTGCTGGATGACTGTGTGATACTGGAGAGTCCAATATTGGCATTTCCTTCCTCATTGTAACAGTGGAATTTCCAGTAGTCTCTACAGGAACTGTTTGTCTAAAGGCTGTGTTGAGAGTTGTGAAATAAACATGTGTTTGGCTATGACCTCTTTATTATTATTTTTTTTTAATGCATGATCTTAAGGGAGGTGGGAGGATTTGGGGTGATGAGATCAGCAGATACAGAGTTGGAGATTTGGAGCTCTCTCCTTGTTTCTGATCCCAGACCCTTGGCCAGATTGTAATTTGCGTAATCCCATATTTACTTCCCCTCTGTGTTTTCAGCTGCTTGGAACACTCTTTGCTTTCTGGTAACAATCTGCTCTTTATTGCTTTAAAGGTAGAATAGGAATTTCTGCATGGGGGAGGCTTGCAAAAGCACTCTAGAAAGAATGTCAGGGCATAGCTGCATACAAACTATTATTGTAAACATAAAGCTTTTCAACTGATCTGTGCAGTATAAACCTGACAGTTTTGTACAATGTTTGACAGAACTAGTTTGGAGAGCAGATTATTTGTTGACAATGTCTGATATCTCATTTGTTTCCTGTATCTATTTTTATCAGACCTGGAATTCTGGCTTTATCTGGATCTGTTCAGAACTTGATTTTTGTGTCCCCCCCCCCCGTCTAATTTAGCACAATACAATTAACTGTAAGTTCACTGTTCTTAGGGTTTTATACACCGCTGGTGTTCCCATGCGTTACTTTTGGTATTAAACTGAATCTGAATTACTGAACTTTACAAGATGGACTTTAGACTGGAAGCAGATGGAGCAAATTCTCTTAATTCTGTCAGTTTGAGGTTTTTTAAAGGGAAAGAAGAATTAATTTCATCCTTTCTGCCACTTAAGCTTCAAACAGTGATGATTTGGAACATATGGTAAGAGTAAGACTATTCCCCTTTGCTGAACTGCTCTAGAGAGAATTGTATTTGGGTAAATAAGGGTGAATAATGCAAAGAATAAAAAATTCAGAGCGTTTGTTTCTTTTTGTTTTTTATTTTTTTATTGTCTAGTAGAATATTGGATCTCTTCAAAACCATGGGTATAAATGAAAATATTATTTCCAAGTCTACTTGATCTCAAAGCAGAAGCAGCCCAATTGTTATGCTGTTCAAGGCTTCTCTTGTCATTCCTGGTCGGTAAAATTCACAGTGATAGATTTGCTCAATTAAGAGTAAATCCATTCCAATAACTGTAAGTATAGTTTACAATAATGACTTGAGTTCGAAGCATCAGCAGAGGGAAGGAAATATATGCTATTTGACACATCAGTCTGTTTTTTTTCAATCTGCTTTTTCCGTAAAGGAACAATTAATTTCTAAAAGCTACAGTTCCTAGGTACTGTGAGATCTTAAATTAAGACTTGTTTGTAACTCGATGACACAAAACTCAGCATTTATACAGTGGCTGTTACAAAATCAAAATTGCATTAACTTTTTATTTTTCTGTAGATGGGAGAACAGTAGTTAAAATTTTAACAATTTTAAGTCCTCCTTAAATACTGCTGTCTCTGACTATCAGTACACTGATTAATGAAAAATCATGGAGGAACTGTAAGAAGAAATCAAAATTAGTTTTTGGAATCCAGAGGTGCTTTCAGTATTTCAAGATGTGTTTTCTAACTTTTTTTTGGTGCAGATTATTTTTCCTCAAAGCAGGAAAAGCAATAATAGAGTATTTTAAGTGCACTGAAAAGAATTCTTTTTCTCCACAAAAAGTGAAATGTTGCCCCCTTTAGCTTAGTCTTTGAACCATTTAAGTGTGCAATGGAATTATGCTGTTCTCTAAGGACAGTGAAGCTAGGCACTGAATTTTAAAGTGGAAGCTGAAACTTTTTAGTAGGCACAAGACTGATCACAAGCTTCATGATGAAATTTGTAGTGCTGTGGAAGGAAACTTTTTTCCTTCCCCGATATCAGGAGTTAAGTGTTTGATCCTCACCCATACGAGATCAAGGACTTTCCAGAATGGAGCATAGCTTTATTATGATTCACAGCCCGTGGTAAAGATCCCAGTTTGTCATAATCCCTGAAAGGGGAGAAATGATAAATAACTGAATGAGTCTTCCTTATGGTGACAGTCTTCTAAAATCAAAAGGCAATACATGAAACACTTGGGCTGTGCCAGCCTTATGCTCCGTATATCCATCATCTCTCAAGGGTGTGTGAGTTGCTTAGTCTTCACATAATGCCAAGGGTGATGCAAAAAAAAACAGCAAACCAAACTTTCATTAATATGCTGATGTATAATAAATGAAAGACTTATAAATCATGAAGCTCAAAGACTGGCTTAAGAATAATACAGCAATCCAAGAAGAGGTTTAAATATTACTGCTAATGGTTTGCCTGTGAGAAATGGATGTGAAACCGAGATAGTGTTCTATTGATGGGAGCCCATACTACTCCTGGTATAGAGGTGAGTGTCCCTGCAGTCTCCTAATACCGTTCTACTTCCCCAGTAATGGTGCTGCCTGACAAATCAGCAGTTATGGGAAGAAACTGGACATAAAGAAGCTCTGAGCAGGGACAAGTGTATCACTCATCAAGCAGGTCATATTCGAGCCTCTCTTGTGCTCTCTGTATTGAAATTGTTAAATGTATGTCACTTGGTGGAAAGCTAGTTTTGTTTGTCTAAGCAGTATTTCTCAAGAGAAAGTGCCACTATACAAAAGAAACTTGCCTTCTTTGTTTTAAATGGAAGTAAGTGGAAAGCTACATGTTGTAGAATTTCAAGAGTTTTTTCTGTCTCAATATAATTTCTCATTTAGTTCTGAACGCCTTGTCCTCTGGGAAAAGTTATTTCCAGAGAATAAGATCTCTTTCCATCTAAAGTTAAGATGTAACTGCTGCAGTAGGTTTGGAAATTTTTCCATTCAGGGAAGAAATTCTGTCTTCTGACCAAAAAAAAAAAAAAGAAAAGAAAAAAAAGTAATTTTTAATGAGCAAATCCTTCAAACAAATGTTGATTTAGAGACTGTGTTTCTCACTGAAAACAACTGGGAGAAGAAAGATGCAGCTTGCCTCAATTTTGTGAGACCAAGACTGTAATGAAATATCAAATTCTTTTGTTAAAAATAAACCATAAACATACCAGAAAAATAGAAATTGAACTCATAGAAACAGCTTAGGAAGAAAACTTCTGACATAGAGAAGATTTTTCCACAATTCTTAGAGATGCAGAAATGTACATACTCTTCCTCTCTTACACAGTTTTGGACAGATGCCCTCTGGTATTAAAAACAAACAGATATAGAAATCTGTTCCTAGGGGACACCAGAGTCAGTTTAACAGACATAAGTGCCATTGTCAATATGTGGCTTGCTGAATATTCTGTAAGCCCTAATGCTCATAATTTTTTTGTTTGTAGTTTCCTCATTCCCAGAGTATCGAGTTATGCATAACTTTTCTAAATCTGATTTTTATGTTTAACCTGCTGATAGGGTTAGCTGTAACAGCTTATTCTATCAATCACTGTGAATGTTTCATGTATAGAAACTGCACTCTGACAGTGGAATACAGCCTGCAAAGGTGCTGTTATGATTTAATCCCAGTTGTCCACTGCAGACCCAGTGGATGGGGAGGAGAACTGGAAAAAAGGGGTAAAACGTGTGGGTGGAGGTAAGAACAGTTTAATAACTAAAATAACATATAATAATAATAATGAAAATGGAGACAACAAAAAGAGAGAAATAAAACCCAAGAGAAACAAGTGATGCCCATTACAAATGCTCACCACTTGCTGACTGATGCCCAGCCAGTTCCCGAGCACTCATTGGCCCCTCCTGGCCAACCCCTCTCCAATTTTTATACTAAGCCTGACATTCCATGGTATGGAATATCCCTGTGGCCAGGCCAGGTCAGCTGTCTCAGCCGTTGGGCCCTTCCAGCTTCTTGTGCACCTGCTTGCAGAACAGGGTGCGCTGAGACGCCCTTGCACTACTGAGCAAGAACTAAAGAATCAGCATGTTATCCAAAACACAGCACTGTACCAGCTGCAAGGAAGTAAATGAACTCTATCCCAGCTGAAACCAGGACAGGTGCAAAATAAATGCAGAGAAACAATGAGTTCTTTGACTGCAACTATCAAAAGTGAGGGAATCCTTAGAGCTTTTTCTTTCGAATAGTTTTGTTTGTCTGCCTAAGGTCAGGTGACTTGTTGATCAGTTTCTAGAGGAGTTTTGCATAGCAATCCCCTAGATAAAGCACAATGAATAGTTTCTGAATAAAATGTAACACTTCATCTCAATTTGTATATTGGTATCTGATTCATATATTGGCAGTGATTTTTTTTTTAGACGTCTGAAAGACCTCCCAAAGTAAATGAATGATTATTTAAAAACCAAAACAGACGAGACCTCTCTATCCGCAAAAATTATTAACAGTGATTCTTAGGAAGAGTGGATGGAGCCTGATTTTGAGTCTCTTCTTGAACTAGTTTCAGTGGCTTTAAATGAAAATTTCAAAGTATATTGAGAGGGGCGCATGCAAAAATAGAGGGAGTGGAGAACAAGATACAGTGCAGTATGAGTATCTACAAATACCAGTTCAAGTCAAAGAGCTCTGTTTGATGAGGAAACACAGTTCAGTACACCAGACTACAAATAACTTGACATTTTGGCTTGTGCCTTGGCTGTTCTGTAGTTGGGAGATGCAGAGAACTATCTACAAAACAAGAACAATTAGAATAATATTTGCATAATAAATATGAGAAATTAGCCCAGCTGACAACAGGCTAAAAAGCTTTTGACAACTTGGAAAATGAAAACAAACAATGGTTGTTGAGTAAAGTGCCCCAGTTACTTTAGATAAAGAAATGGGAAGCTTTATGATAATGAAACACCTTTTTCTTGATGCAGACCGGCCCAGTTTCTTTGACTTCACTGATTTTTACCTATTTAGCCTGATCACTAATCTGATGCAGTGGCTCAGTTACCTAGTTATTACTTGGTTTTATGATTTCCAGTTGTTTTCTTCTATTGAGAGTTCCTTGGGTTCTATTTATGTGGGTGCCCATGTATATAAATTTGACCTACACAAGAAAGATACTTGCTAATAGTTCTCCACCTGGATTGAATTTGACAGATGCTTGCATGGAAGAAATCTCTGGTTCAGTCTTCACTGAAGCTGGTTACTAGCAAGAGTCAAATTGATGACCACATGGTCTTGTACTTTCTGAGGTTAATATAGCAGTAAGTTTAATGCTGTGTTTCGCTACCTAGTTAAGTCATAGGCTCCTTGAGGACTAAAGGAGTCCACTGCCTTGTGTAGAAATCCTAACTGAAAACTTTAATCACTTTAGAAGAAATAAAAAAAATTTGGACTCGTTCCACACTTTTGGAGGGGGGCAAAGCTTATGAATCAAATGTGTTTGTGTTCAGTCTCCCATTTTCGATGGGCAGCAGTTTGAACCAGTTCTTTGTTTATTGGAAAATATTTGTGTGCTTTCAGAGGCTACTTGAATCATAGAGCCATACGGAGCAATTGAAATTACAAGCAAATATTTTCCTCTTTCATGCAGTTAAGTGCCTAATAAATCCCTATAAACATGAGCTTTGCTAAATGAGACAGCATAAACAGGCTTTATTAAGCCCAGACTTAATTTACTTCACAGCCACTTTGAGAACATCTGGCAGCAAGGACCAGCCCTAAAGTGAATGCAGTCTCTGGTTCCGACTTTGAGGCCCCAGCTGTGTGAGTGCATCCCAGTGTGGACATGAACTGGGCTGGTGGTCCCGGGTGGGGCAATAGGACTGAATGCTGGCTTCAGCAATAGGAGATTCAGGAGCAGAGCACTTCTGTGCAAAAAGCAAAGGAAGAATTACAGCTGTGCATCTCCTCCTGCCCCAGTACCTGCTGATGTTGAAGAACAGTAAATGGGCTGGTGCCTCAGCCACCCGTTCCTTCACACCATGAAGGTGGGCATCTGTATTTGTGTCCCATGGTACTCTGGCATAGGCACAGTTACCTTCCTGGGCAGACCTGGATGCCTCCTCTTTCCCACTCCATCAGCTTAAGGAGTCCAGACTGGGAGCTGATAATGGGGAGAGAGGTATGTGGAGATGCCTGGGAGAAGGTAGAGAGGAGCAGGGGAGCAATCCACTGCTTTTACATGGACAGAGTATGCACAGAGGAGAGGTATGTGGGTGCCCCAGGGGTGCAGGTTCTGACAGTGTAGAGATAAGGAGGGTGAGTCCTTGAGGTAATGGGAGAAACTGAAGGAATAAAGTAGAAAAGACAGACTGACCATAAATCCAGTTGTTCTAAAGGTTCCCCATAATGCTTCCTCAGCTGACATTCCTGTAGATACCAATCAGTCCCTTCAGAATTCACTGCACCACGAGAAAAGTAAAATAAATTACATCTCTTTCTTGGAGAGGCAAATGGAATGATTCTCCTACTACTGAGAAAGCTGTATGCTGACTGTGGGAGCTGGATTACGATTTTAGTTGTTGTCTGAATCCAAATAACTGTCAGGTAGAGCTCTGTCTTAGTGCTTGAAAGTCTAGTCAGTCTGATCATGATGTGGTACATGGGGATGCTAAGGGATGAAGACATCCCTTCCCTTTCACCACTGCTTTTTGCTCTCCATCTGGTGCACTTGTTGTGTGAGTATGGCCCCTTCTCCCTGACTGATTTGGATTCAGAGCTGTGCCCAGGTTTTTCACAGCCCACATTCATGAATATGAACCAAGATTGACTAGCAAAGAATTTGTTTATGTGGGGGCAGAACTTGGCAAGTTTTTAACTTTATCTTTTGAAAGAAGACCAAAGACACAGACAGATAACTACTTCATTCAGTGCTCCTATACTTTGTGGGCCGAGACCTAGAAAGGATTTAATTGATAACAGGAAAAGGTGGCAGGAAGAAAGATTTTTGCACTGGATTCATATGGTGTACCTAAAATCTTCTGTTTTCATTTCTGATGGCTTTTAAATTGCTCATCTTGTTTAAATTTTATTCATCTAAGCACTAAAGACAGTGTCCAAGTTGATAAAAATAACTGTCATTGCTGAGATCTTTAAAGCTTTCCGTGTGGGAGAAAAGTTTCCTTTTTCTTGCTTCTCGAAAAGGTGTTTCCTACAGCTCAGAGCCAAGGCACACTGGATTAGAAAATACATGCGTTTCTACACCCATTTCCAAGCAAAATATTATTAAATCTGTGGAGCTTCTTTACGTCAGTTGGCATTTTTGTCACAATTACAGAATGTACTTTCAGACTGGCTGAAATCTGCACTTAAAAAAACAAAAAACAAAACAAAACCAAAAAACCCATGCTCTTTAATATGCAGACATGTAGGGAAAGAGTGTGGTAATGAATTTGGCTTAGTTTGTTGAGTCTGGGCCAAATTCTGATCTCAGTTACACTGGCCTCAGCTGAGTTGCTCCAGATTTTCACCAGTCGACTGAAGCCAAACTGTGTTCTTTTGTCCTTTAGCATTTATTAATAGTTTAGGGGCAGGAAATGGGGATAAGCTTTAAGTGTAAGAATTTAAGAGTCCTGTCCCAAATCCACAGTTTGAGAATATTTTAAAATATACAATGCGTATTTTCAGTCACTGGTTACCTGGTCTCACAGGTGAGGTGTTCCAAGACTTTCTACATATTTTACATTTGTATAGATATCACCTTTTGCATGGAAGTGAAAAAAAAATGGCTCCAGCATAATCCTATCTGTATCAGCCGAGTCTCATGTAAGATGTGAAAGCTCCTCCTGAATGCCGTCAGGAACTGCCTTATTATAGACCATGAATTAACACATCGCCGGGCAATGTATGCTTCTGTATATTTAATAGCTTTAATCTTCCTAGCTATATACAGCTCTTGGAACTTTGCTTTTAAACAGTTTTGTCTTTAAAGACACTTTACACAGTTGTAGCAGGAGAAAATCACTTAAGTCCTTAAGCCCACATCCATGCTAAAGCATGTTAGACATATTCGCAGAGAAGAGAACTCAATGATATATACCTTTATATTACTGGCACTGTCCCTGGCATGCTGTTGGTCATCTACCACTCTCCCAGGCAATTCCCTGGCGTGGTTCAGGAGTTAGTACTGTTTGGCACCAGCCTCCATAGGTGTGACCAGTCTATTCCAAAAAGTAAATGAGTTAATAGTATGACTGTGGAAGGCTGTCATGCCAGTGGTCCTCATTGTTAAAGAACAACCCCATGTGAGAAGCAAATTAGGTCTTATATGTTTTATATTTATACTAGTAAATTAGTCAAGAACTCTTGTCATGTTAGTGATAATATATTTGTTGAACAAGTGCATGGTTGAAAAAAACCCAAACCAAACAAAAAAAACCACAAACCAAAACAAAAGAAAAAAGTCATGGTACCCTCTGTGAGACGTATTGACTGTCCTTGAATTCCTTGCTCCAGATTAAAGTTACTAAGCAAAAAGAGGTTGGATTCTTCAAGAGCAAATCTGGGATGTTAGAGATTACGGTGGTGAAACATCCTTTTCACAGGAAGGATAGTAATGATGTTGTACTGCCATGTCAGCCAAAGAGGTTTACCAAATTCAGCTTTTGTAAAGCACAGCAAATGCAGAGGCATTTCCCTCTTTCCCGAAGCTGAAAGCCCAAGATTACTAGAGAGCTTCCCCGGGAGGGAGAAAACATTGCACATACCACATGCACAATCCAAGCTCATTCCTTTTCTTGTACCCTGTAGTTTTAGAGAGGACGATGTGAACGTTGCTGGACACAGCTGAAGGCTCTAATATTATTTAATAATCTCATTAGTTGTGTTTTTCTGGTTGAATTTCTTTTTGTTTTAGTTTGTTTGGGTTTCCTCCCCCCCACCTCCTCCCTCCCTCAGGCTTCAGTTTCCTTATTGTAATCTAGTCACTTCCATATGGTGTCTTTTCTAGTTGGCAAGCACTACAATTGGCTTTCATGGAGGGATCAACTGTAAAAAAGTTAGAAAATGAGATACATTTGCAGGGCTTTTCATCTTCCCAAGCAGTCTGAGTAGTGAATGAAGGAGGTCCAGGGCTGAGAGTCTGAGTTTGTAGAATCACAGAATGGATTGGGTTGGAAGCGACCTTTTAAAGGCCATGTAGTCGAACCCCCTTCAATGAGCAGGGACCTCTTCAACTAGCTCAGGTCCCTGTCCAACCTGACCTGGAATGTTTCCAGGGATGGGACAGCCATCACTTCTCTGGGTAACTTGTGCCTGTGTTTCACCACCCTCATTGTAAAATACTTCCTTGAGTCTCTTTTAGTTTAAAAGCATTATCCTTGTCCTATTCTTCCTGTTGCCCAAGAAAAATCACTGTCTTGGCACTAAAAGACATGGACTCCAGGCAGAGAATGTGCATCCTGTCCTACCAGTAGGTTATATATGCCCTCTGAAAATATATCACCATAGTTCTGGTGGCTGGATCAGCCTAAAACATCTGTTAGGGAGTCCAGCTTAGGTAACTGAGATGCAGACTTGGCTCTTTGTTCTGAGAGAAGCCAGGAGATGGTCTTGAATGTGAGGGATTCTGATTTCTGATAAGGAGCTGTATGATCTTTGTATCCAATTTGGCAAACTTCTCACCCATCTCTTTACCTTGTGTCTCTGTGGTCAGCCACACCTCCAGGGTGTTCCACACAGTGGGGAGACAGTGGGGTCTGTAGGCGCTCAGGTATAGCAGACCCTGGACTGCAGGACAATACATTTATTTTTCTCTCTGATACTTGGCCAGAACTGGCATGTTTAAGTCTCTCTTGCAACATACACAGTTTGGAGAGTCCTGTCACAAGCTTTTAGAGGCAGGTGAGACTTGGCTGCAGTGAGGGTGCCCACTACAGATACTACTGGGGATGACAGAAAAATTGTAAGCACTCACAGGCATCCATGTAGAGACCTAGCATTGTTTTTGGTATATGCTGGAATTTAGGCTATTCTACTTTATCATTAAGGCATCAGGACAAAGACATATTTTGTGTTTCTTTCATATTAGTCCTGCCTCCACATTCCTCTTTGGACATCCTCATTCAGATGTGCTCAGACTTCAGCTGTGCTGTCTCAGGACAGCTACATGGGTTGCTTGTTTGCTGCAGACTTGCTGTTTACTTTGGCTATTTGCATAACCTGTGGGACTAGTAACAAACTGTGATTGCAGTTACCCTGGAATAAACCTGGAGTGATTTTGGTGCAGTAGTTGTTACTTCTCTTTAGAAATTCAAGTCAGAAAGGGTCCCTTAATCTCCAAACTGGCATCAAGTTGAAGACAGAAGGCAGGGAACTCTTTTCTAGCTGAATTCCTGAGGACACACCAAAACCTCTTAGGGGCAGGTAACCCAATGGAGAGGGAAATTCATGAACAAAGACACAATTCTGTATGATAAAGTTAGGGGATGGTGTTTATTGAAAAAAGGTCTCCAAGTGAACCTCAAGGTAAAGTAGTATCTATCTAGACTGATCTAACTTGTACACTTTAGCAAAGGAATAATCTTGTAACTCACATTCTGATCTCACACTTGGATTACTTTAGACAGGAAATTTGATTGTTGCAGTAATCCTCTGGTGTAAATGAAACCGGAATTAAATCAGGTGCTTGAGAAAAATGCCTGCAAAAGAAAGATTATTTCAGCATCTCTTTCTACCCTTCTATTCCTTTTGCTCATATTAACAGCTGTGATAGTGTTTACATTCCAGGCTCTTACACTAAGAGACTCTTTACTTTAGGATCACAGATACACATGGAAGTGCATGAACATTGTGCTGATCTTGCCTATCCAAAGAAAATAGTGTTTATTTTTTCTAGATCTGACCTTGGCTTTTTCTTGAGTGTATCATATGACAC
>JAOXXN010000175.1:10875046-10890579 GCA_026770055.1 Myrmophylax atrothorax | reverse complement strand
GGATTAAAATCACTGCTGACTGGGCATGGAATAGTTAAAGGATGTTAATTATAAAACAGTGGAAGCTTCCAACAAGACTAATGCCTCCCAAAGACATGAAACTGAACTTCATTAAAACCTAACTAACAAACAAGATGTTACTCTGTTGTCTAATTGGTTTAGACTTGTTGTGTGCCTGAATGTGATTATTTTTGTGTGCTTTTTACAACAGTAGCTGGGACTGTACAAGTGTTTTCTTGACCTTGGTTCAAAATATTTCTGCAGAGTCCGTGTTCCCTTCTCACCATTTCATGATGAAGTGGGCATACAAGCAGAGAGCTCTTTCCTGTAACAAAGCTCTTGTGATCTTACCAATATTTTTACTTACAATTTTAATCGAGGCACCCAGGTGAAAAGAGCTGATTGATTTTATAGGAAGTGGTATTTTCCATGATAAGGTAGCACTGCAGACAGCTCAGACTATGTGGAATGCTAATTCCCTCAAGATGGAGAGGTGAGGTGGTTGGATGTATGAGAAGTAAAGCCATCTCCCACATCAAACCTCATTCTCAGGTGGGAGTGGAGGAAGCTCATAGCTTTCCTTGCAGCTATTTCTCAGTGTGCACCCACTCCTGAGGACACAGCTTAGTTTTGTAACAACACAATAAAGAGACTTCTTTCTATCTGAATGACATGCCAGGTATGTTTAAGAATTTTCTCACTGATCTGGCTGAGCAGCTGACCAAGTGGGATTTTTTTTTTTTAAATTTTATTTTCTGGGGAGGTTCTGCTGTGACTTAAACAGGAACCTGCACTGAGACCATTACTTTGGAGGTTCCATAGCAAATGCCTCTGATCTACTAGTGACAATCCTATTGGTGTACCTGTAATAAAGTGATGTGATTTTTTTCACAGGCATTTAGTGCAGCCTGTGCAAATCATCTTGAGCTGTGGAGGACCTGATCTCTGCACTTCCATGAAGTACTCAAGAAGTGACAGCTGTCTGAACACCCCTTGGGGCCTTTTGCCACAGTCTGTGCATCCAAATGCTGTCTACTTATAGCAGCTTAGTGCTGCCAGGGAGGAAAATCATACTAGGGGCTGGTTGGTTAGGGTTTTTTAAGGACTGTCTCCGGTCCCTCTTCCCTGGGTATTTTCCACTTTTGAACTTGCTTACACTTATAGTACACAAATTGAAGTCCAAAGCGGTCTAGGAAATGTGCCCTGGAGCTGGAACTGACCCAAGAGATTATGGGCTTTGTTTGCCATGCTAACTGAACGTTGTCCGCTGTGATTTCTCTGTCAATACCCCAGACATTTTTGATAGTAAGTGGACTTTGTGAATATAGAGAAGTCAAGAAAAATGTAATCGTGGAAGCTTATCTGACCTTTTCAGGCAGCTCTTCAGTGGTGGAGCTTAACATTGGTAAGAGTTTGTGTAGTAGCTGCTTCCTGCATTATTCAAAGGACATCAAATTCCACGCAGAGAGCTGGCAAGTTACCACAATGTTAATGTACTCTGTCCTTTAGTACCATCTTCACCAGCTTAGATGGGTTGATATAATCTTATTCTTGCATTGTTTCTCCATTTTTTCTTTGGTATTAAGTATCAGCATAAAAGCAGGGAGGGGTTTTCCCCTGTATTATCCATAGCTGATGTCGTGTGTCTTGGCAGAATTTGTTGTTGTATCTTGATGGACTGCAGCACATGAAACAGTGTTTGGAGTTTTGGTTCTCTTCTCTCTTGTTGATGATTTGGCCTATAAATATTGAACTTTATCCCCGTCTGCTCCTCTTCTTCCACTACCTCCTTTACTGGCTTGCTTATTTAGATAAAAATGTCTTGGGGCAGGGATGGCCTATTGCTGAGAGAGAAATTTTGCCTCTGTTGAAATGAGCAATAAAACTGTACTACATTTGATTTAGGAGCCTAGATTTCCCCCGAGTGTCTATGGGATGCTTAGTGAAATGAGACTGGTGTTTTTTTAAGTTTTAAGGTTCTACTGAATTAATAGTAAAAAAGGAGACAAAAGGATTTTATGGGAAAGTAATTGCCTTTTTATTTTTTTCTACATTGTGCTGGATGCCTGTTACAGGTTTCCCTTACCCTTCTACTCAGTATTTCCTCTTGAGCCCTTTCCAAAGGCACTGATTTCAGCTTTTGATTGTGCCAACATAAATGTGGAGATGGGTGAAGTCATTCCCAGGTTACACCTATCAAGCTGAGTCTGCATCTGGGAGTTGCGTGTTGTCCACAGGGTATCAGTTCAGGCTGATGGCAGTGAAGCTGTTGCCCTGTGACATCCAGTGCCTGGAGGAATCAGAGCTGCTTCTACCATGTAACACAACTGTTCCCATCAGATACTACAATACCATTGGTGTGTTATCAAGGCCCTCATTTTGCTGGGAATGTGAATAGGGTAGCTTTATCTCTCTGCTGCTCCCCGTTCCATGCATTCTCAAAAAGTTACTGTTCTCATTTTGAGGGGCTCCTTTTATTACACATCTGTTTTTCAAGAGTACTGCAGTGTATCCTCAGTCTTAGCTGAGACTTGGATTTGATGAGCTTAGCTCCTGTAAGAGCCAGAGTTGTATTGATCAAATTCAGAGGCTAACCAGTGCTAGAAAGTAAGTTGTCACATTTGGGCAATGCTGTATACATGGTTGATCACAATGACGTTAATGGTGATGCATTTTGCAACCCCCAGTGTTAAACCTGAGACATTTTCCTGTCTAAGGCACTTTCTGGAAGTAGTGCCTTAGTTGAATTTGCAGCAATGCACATACAGGGAAAGGGAAGTTCTCTGAAAGCTGCTGCCTCAGGGTATCTCCAGCTGGGTAGCCTCATAAATGAACAGTGCTATCTCTGGGATTCCTTGGAACAGAAAGTGTGGTGCCCAGCATACTTCTGCTCTGGCTGAGCTACGTTCCTCTAAATGCCCTCTTGCTGCAGTAGATGATGCAAGATTCTTCTGCCAAATATGTCTGTTCTCCAGAGCATGTCACAGATTCGTTTTTGTTGGCTTTAGTTTGAAGTTGTTCTCAAGCTCCCATCATGCTGACTTGTACAGACTGTCATGGCACTTGTTTCCAAAAAGAAAATACAGAAAAGGCACTCCGAGAAAGCATGAAAGGGCAGAACTAGCTGGTGGAATCCTGGCTATTCCATTCCTCTTGTTTGTTCATCAGTTCCCAGATTAGTAACAGGAGCTTCGGGGCTGTGACTTCAATCTCTGACGTGGCTTTTTTTCAGAATGTTCTTCTGACTTCTTCACCAGACATTTCTAGTTACTCCTTTCACTTGGAATACCTGTTTGCAGCATTTTTGGGCCTTTCAAATACTATTTTTAGCATAGTTCTTTTTTGCAAGTAAATATTTCAAGTTGACATGCACTGTGTTTCACCCGTGAGCCTACTTAATTTTTTCGTGTCACTTCGTTAGTCGATTGAGGACACTTTGAAAATTTAGTTGAATTGCTGTTTGGCTGGGATGCTATTTTGACATCAGACAGGTTTTCATGGATCTGTTCCAAACTTTCCCAATGTTAAAATGATTGTGTTTGATAGAATACTGACAACAGGTGTCCTGTTTTTGCCAGCAGTGGTCTTAGACTGGCTGCCAATAGGTAGTGTTTGCCAGCATACCACATGTCTTATGCTGGGCTATTTTAAAATGACACTCTGTGAAAGAGCTGAGAAGCTTTTAAAATACCTATTAGCATCTAATGGAAACTACACATGACTAGAATATGTGAAGCTGTAAAGCATGATTGGTGTAGTCTTTGTTACGAGTTGCAGATTGTACCATTGTAGGGAAAAATGTATTTCCACCCTTTTGGATATTAGTTGGTCAAGTTGGATATTCTGTCCAGTACTTTAACAGATGCTTCAGAGCATAGTGTAAAATCCCATCAAATACTTACATGGTATCATTATTAGTAACAGGCATTTTCCTCTGAATTCCTGGCAGTTGGTGTTTGGCTGGTGTCCTGGAGCCTGAAAGTTGGTATTTTACACCCTATTTAGTATCCCAGGGAATATTTTCTCATTATCTATCTAACTACTGGATCATTCTCTCAGTCCTTCAATGTGTTTCATTGTATCTCATAGTGCTTGTTTTACTTTTATCTTCTGCTGCTTATTGGGGGAGTGTCTCACCAGTTGGAGGGTTATATTTTGTGCAGGCAAAAATAATCTCCACCATTTCAGATCGCCTGACTCATGATCTTACTTTGTGTCTCATCTTCCTGTAACAATAGGAATAAGTTAAAAGTGTCCAGATGGAAGTTGGCTAATTTACACACTTGGAGAAAAGGCCACCACTGTGAGCATTCCTAGTACAGAGCTGACTGTAAAAGCCTTCTTTAGATCTTAATCAGCTTCAGAGAATGACGTTGTCTAAGGGGAATCTATCCTTTTGTATGGGTTACTGCAGGAAAAGCACAGAAGAAGCTGGAAAGCAGATATGTCTTCTGGTAATGCCTTCTGTTTTCTAGCAAAGATATGAAGACTTCAGTAACCTTTAGAGCAATAACATTTTCACACAAAAGAAAGAACTTGAAAATATTTCAGATTTTTTTTTCCCCTCTACTAGGCTATTTCATCACAGGTAATGGGTCAAAATCAAGAAATAAAAAGGATTATCAACAAGAATAGGTGTGTTTTGCAAGTTTAATTTGTAATTGGTTTAATACTTGTTTCTAGAACAGGTCTTATCAGTT
Organism: Myrmophylax atrothorax; assembly: GCA_026770055.1. Taxonomy (NCBI): domain Eukaryota; kingdom Metazoa; phylum Chordata; class Aves; order Passeriformes; family Thamnophilidae; genus Myrmophylax; species Myrmophylax atrothorax. The sequence goes on along the minus strand of JAOXXN010000175.1, from coordinate 10,885,879 downwards.
GTCTTTGAACTGAGATTTTTCTCATGATACATGGTGCAACTTTTACTAAACTGTCACCGTTCCAGTCACCCCTAACTATCTCCTATAACTCATATCACAGGGATACAGAGGAAGAGATATGTCCTAGGTGGAACAGGAACAAAAAGAGCTTGGAAGACCAGAATGTAGTAATTATTCAATGAGACAAAATGTAACTTATTGATGAACCATCTTTGCTAGAGCCATAGATTTTTCTGTTGATGTTGGAAGGTCTGAAGTATTGTACTTCTAGTTCTGAGCTTGTAGTAGTAGAGCAAACTGGAGAATGTTAATTTTAGACCAGAGAACCTGAAAAATGAAGTGTTTCTTTGTTTTAAGGAGTTTTTTTACGTCAGGCTTTTGTTAATGCCATTAAGTTTTCTAATCTCATTTCACCCATGCATTTATGTGGCAAAGTGTAGTGACACCAGAGGATTAGCCAAACTGGGATTAGCATTGCAACCTGCAGGCATTACATTTTTCAGTGCCAATGCCATCAGCAGGAATAGGACAAATGCCATTGTTTGCCTGCTGTGGGCTCATGAGATGCAGTAGTATGTGCAGAGCTCTGTGGTAGTTCATAAATGCCAACATGTTGCTCCACAGAGAACATTAAAGTTAAATCTGGAAAGAAATGCCTTTCTGCTTATTTCTGACTCCTAAACTCCTAATTAGTTGATTTATTTGTTATAGAGCATTTTTTAGTATTCCCAGAACGACTTCTCAGCATTTTAATAAATCTGGTAATATAACTTAGCTTCAGAAATGAAAAAAAATTAAGAAAAAATAATTAAAAAAATCTGTTTATTTCTCTCTACCCAGCCCCACTGGTTGTCCACAGAGGAGTCTTTTAAAGAAACTGGGCACATGCTTTAAGTTTTCAAGTAGCTCAAATAGTAATTGCACTGCGAGTTATTGTTAGAATTACCATGACAGAGGCTAATTAAAAAGAATGCTGTTGCCTTTTAGGAAGAAAAACAAGTTTAATTGGTAACATCCCAGACATGTTCTGCCAGAGTCTTCCTCTCATCTTTTCCTAACTGGTTTTGATTAATGTAATATTAACCATAATTTCTCTGTGTAACTTGGCTTCTAAGATTCTTCCTGACAAATTGTATTATTGTTCCCTACTTGATGGAACTGTTTACAAGTGTCATTTTCAGAACACTGTTGTGGGAAGGCACTGTACTCTTGCTGCTACTTAGTGTTCTTTCTCACTAACAAGCAGATAACCCAAAATTTAAGAAACGTAAAGTAAACAGAAAAAAGCCACTATTTTGTGCATCCTAGAGTGTTTACATTGTACTAGAGGCAAGCAGTTACAGAGTAACTGGATACACTATGTTTGTTTGACAAAACCCATAGGTCATCAGTTTAAAGCAAAGCCTTGGGACTGAGTAGCAAGGTGGACACAGACAAGTGTTGAGTTTACCTCAACTCGCTTCCATTAGCTGCCTTTGTTCTGATCCTGCAAACCACACTGATCTGCTTCATAAGCCAGGTTCCTCTGGTCCATCCTTCTCTCTGTCACCTGTTTCATGCAGGATATTTGAGACGTTCCTGTCTAGTACCTGGAAGAACTGTTTTAAAGCGGACTAGATTTTTGTACTGTGGAGTCTAGGTACGAAAATATGATGGTACCTGATGCTACCTAAAGGTAGACAAGGAAACAAAGACTAGTGGTATTTTGGCATATTCTGTTTTGATGTCTAGAGTTAGGAAGGTCTTAAGTGTGCTCTAGAAACTGCAGTTCTCTCACTTTTAATCAGTGGGCTGTGGCTAAAATACAATTTTTATTTAGTCATAATCCTCTATAGTAACATCTTCAACTCAGTTTAACTAACTTGATGTTGGGGAAATGAATGACCTTGGTTCAGTGATTTTGTGTGTTTTAGATGTTGTCTCTATATGTAAGGTGAGGAACATCCAGATGTGTAATCCTCCAGCAGCCTGGGACAAGTGTCTGTGTTCCTTATATGCATCTCGCTGAGGGTTTGGAAGAAAATCAAGTTTTTCACCTTCTTCTGACTTCCAAAACTCCTATCAAAGTTTAGGTGGGACGTAGATACAGAGCTGACCTCTGCTAAGCTGGACTTTAGGTCTTGGGATAATCCACCAAAACACATTGGTCAGTGTGTGACTGACTTTCCAGGTGTCCAGTGGATAGAAAGTACAACTTCTTGGCACATTAGCTGAACAGTAATCAAGTCAATAAGCCCTCTCCCTGTGTCTTGGCCATGGTTGTGACCTTCTCCTATGCAGTTCCTGTCACATGATATCCCAATAACTGCAATGGGATTTAATGTATAGCAAGTTTCTGGTAGGCCTGCACCCCGTGACAGTGGTTAAGAGAGAAGCTAAAACAGATGGTGTAGGTGCTGTGATTATTAACAGAGAAAGATGCACAGGGGATGTCTGTCAGACAGAAACAGTGCCCAGATGAGTATTATTGCTGCATGCCAAATGAGCTCAAAGAGGTTTTAGGTAGTGTGGTGCTTCCTGGAGCTATCACAAAGGCCAGAGGATCCCAGTGGCCTTCAGTGAGACTGTGCTGTGTTTTTTTTTCTCCACAGCTGGCTCCGTTTTGGTGAGATTGCAGGTAATGCCAAAGGTTGCTATTGTGCCTGCCTTTCTAGCTATGCCATTAACTTGGAAGAGGTTCCCTGGAGATTTTTCTTGTTCTTTAGTGTCCAGCTCCAAGCCTCCAAATGTTGGTTCTGAAATCTATTGGGTGAAGTGTCTCAGTGTCTCCATGTGTCCGGAGGCAACCAAATTTTGTTTTGAAGCCTTCCCTGGCAGAGGGAAGGTCTGTGTTCTAGTAATGCTCCAAATGAGTCCCTTGTGTAACTGACAGATGGGTGCAGTGCAGAGCTTGATTCAGCCTCTGAAAAGAAATAACAAACCTAAACCAAAATTTAAAAATCCTCAAAGCCCCAACCCTTTCAAACTCAAAATAAAGTACTGATTAGCTACAAGCCTGCTCATACATATAAAACTGTATGACAGCTGCAGCAGAACTTCTTTTTCTAGTAGAGTCATTCCTTGCCTCAGCCCAATTCCCTTACCCATGGAGATTAACCTTCTGTGGTCAGTGTACACATTTCTGTCTTACTTCTGTTGGCAGCCTATGAGATAATGTTAGCCCTTTCTTAATCTGAGTTCACAACTGAACCAAACCCGTAGATCCAAACTCTTCTGAACCTGAGGGGTGGAGGGAAAAGGAATCACATACAAATACAAATTTGCTGGCTTATGGATACTACTGAAAATTACTGGGAACATAATCCTGCCTTCGTTTATGGAAATAATATTTATATTCAGTTTGGGCCTGTTTGGCTGTTGCGTAACTACCCAGGTTTCAGCGAGGCTCCACCAGCTGGGAATTTGGCTCATTTTGTCTTGTAGTGGTTGGTTTTAATTTTCCTCTGTATGGCTCAGAGCAGTTTGAAAAGGGCATTATAGAATTTGGGGCATGTGAGCCCTATTCCCAGCAGCATGGTGGGGAGCTGTGCATATCCAGGCACTACTCAGCAATCACTCTTTTCTGTCCCTAAAATTTCTCTTTATCATTTAAGTCAGGATGTGGAGAGGAGCAAGATAGAATAGTAGGAATAGTTGTTACCATGATACACTGAGACAGTTGCCTTGCTCTCTTGAGATCATTGCATGGGTGCACAAGTAGAAGGCTGCGTATGCACAGGTGTCACAGGACACGCATGAGAGTGGTGTGGCTCCTTACTTGATAAATATTTCTGTGAAGAAAGTGGCACTGCCACATGTTTTTTTGCCTATGTACCCAGCTTTATATCATTATTGCTCCCCTACCATCCAGTATCATCTGGGACCTTCTCTAAGGCACCTTTCATTTATTTCAGCACTACTTGGGACAGTAGAAACCAGGCTACGAGAAAGATCTACTGTGAAAACTTTCTCAGCTCACTAGGGATGTTGTTCACTTCTCCTCATGTCTCTAAAAACAGAGAGCCAAAAACAACACTGAGTCACTCCAAACTTGCTCTTCCCCAAAGCACAAGGAACGTTCCCCACCCCACCCACATCCAGAGATGTATTGCTGCAAAGAGCTCTGAGCAGGGTGCGGGCTGGTTGTTGCTGAGCCCGTTCCTGGTGATCCTTGCATATGTTGGGGTTTTTTTTAGCTGCATTTTGTGTGGTTCTTTTCAGCTATGGCACAATGTCTATGCAGGTGCTCCATCATGTTTTGCAGAAGGAAGGGATTGAAAGGGATGGGGGTTGTAAAGATCTGGTGTTCGAACTGATTTGGCTCATGTTTGCCTGGGTTGAGAAGTGCTTGTATGAGCAGCCTGGCTGGCAGGATGTTATGAGCAGCTGTGGTGCATTCAGGGCCATATTACAACTTCAGAATAATGTTTCTGGAGTGCCTTGCTGAGCAGAACTGGGCTGTTTGCTAACTGATTGCCTTCCTATAAATATATGCTTAGAGAAAATTTGAAAGAAACTTTCTTATTTCTGAAAGCAAAAATTGTTACCCACAGAGGTCTGAACTTCTTTTCCCTTGCTCAGAACATTTACAAACTGGATTACAGCGACACGGTGCAAAAGTTGCACTGCCCAATTCATGTACATGGGAATAGAGTTGGGCTTGAAACAGGCCAAGGAGAAGGAGCAGAGTGGGAATAGCTTGGTCAGGGCAACCTACCAGGGGACATTTACTGCTGAGGACAACTGGGCTTATCCCCATATGTTCAGGGGATACTTCTGCTGTCCCAGCACCCTGAAAGTCCTGCAGCTCCTACCAAGTGGGTGTTTAAGTTTGATTCAGTATTCAGTGGCACATGATTTATGAGCTGTGCTCTCTGGTTTATGATCTGTATGGCTGGCAAAGAAAGCAGGATCAGGCACTTGGCTATTGTGCAAACAGGGATGACACATAATACCGCAAAACACAGGAAAGATAAAATTACACAGATTGTTGAAATACTCTCCTCAACTGTGTTGCTCATGTGGACGAGTAAAATAAGAATAAGGGTTGTTACTATTTGTGTGCAAGTTGGGGTTTTTTAACTCCCTTTTCCCCTTTGTTGGTTAGTTCAGTCTAGCCAGAAATGCTGGACTGTTTAGTGTAGTTTGCAATTCTGAATTTGGGTATTAACACAAAACTGTTCTTTGGGTTTCTACCAACCGATGGAATTGTTTTATATTTTTGTTTCCCAAGTTCCAAATAAAATTTGCTTTTCTGACATACTAAAAGTCTTGGGCTTCTGACTTGCTGGATATTTTATTACTTTCTTAACATTTTCCTGAATGTGTATTTGAAGAATTGCCCTTTTCATTCAGTACTTGTTAAACCTCAGCAGTGGAGATTCAGCCATGAAGTACGTGAGAGGAACTAAATTGGGGAGGGAGGAATTACAGACTTGGGTTGTGTACTGTCTTGTAACAACAGTAGGAAACCAAAGTGATTTCACTGCAACTTGTGGAGTAATTGAGAGTAGAATTCAATCACTTCAATTTCATCAAAGTGAATTGCAGGTGATTATAATCAATATCATCCTGGACTGATTTCAATCATATTTGATCAGTGTCTTTGCTGCTGAGCAGTGTGGCAATCACCCTTTTTTGTTTAACCTTTTGTTTGAATAAGAAGTTCCTCTTTATTTCTAAATAAAAATTTCTGCTGAGGCAAAGCACTTTTAATTTTTTTAAATGAAATTACTCAGCTGTAAAAGTGAAGTCCTTTCCTTTAAATACCAGAATGTGCATCTGTGTGCAAGGAGGAAGGTCAGCATTAGAGAACGCCTTACAGGGGTGAAGGTAGGGAGACACAAACACATAACAGTGGTCAAGAAAGATCTTGAGAAACTCATTAACTTGTGGGAGTGTCAGAAGAGCTACTAGATCCAAAGGTCCAAATGAGAATCTGAGATACTCAGAGCTAGATTTTCCAATGGGTCCAGCTCACTTTGAATTTAAGGAAGGCTAAATACTTAAGTATGCTTGAGGCTGTGGGAAGACCTGGCACAATGCTCTCTAGGTTACAGGTGGAGTTGGAAATCATCATGGAAACAGGATCAGACTGTTCTTGCAATGAGAAAGAGATGAGGAATGCATGGAGTTGAGACAGAAGTAGGAAACCTGAGGCTGAGGGCACTAATGGCTATTGTGAAAGAAGCTCCCCTTGTGCTATGTGCTCTCAGAGCTGGCTTCTCTGTGTGCCTTATGCCCTCCCTCAGCAGCCACCACTGTGGATTTCTAGGGCTGTGACAAAGGGAAAACAAGTGGTTTGACCATGAAGCTTTTTCCATGCCTTGCCCGTTGTCCTTGCAGTTGCACCTACATCTGGCTTCCTATCCCAAGTTCACGAAAACAACCCTTGTGGGACTACCCTTATACTTCCCCGAGTGCCAGGGATCCTTCCTGAGAGACCCACCCTTCATTTTTTTTCCCCACCACACATATAGAACAAAACCAGTACAAGTGGAATACAGTCTGCCCTGAACAGTAAAGGTAAAAATTTATATACTATTTACTCTCTCTGCTAGCATTGAAAGGAATAGTCTTTTTTATGTTAACAGCTCTGCTATGTGAAGGATGCTTTGCAATTGCCTGCAAAGAAGTGAAAGAGAGCGTAATTCAGTGACCCCTTCTTACAGAAACTGTTAAAGATGGCAGTGGGCAGATGTTGAAGGGCTGGGACAGGCATGGGACACGAGGAGAGTCCTAGGCCCTTTGAGATCCCAAAATAGCAGGAACTGGCAGCTGCTACCTTGCAGGAAGGTGAGTGGCTGATAGTAATGTATTGCTTCCATGAGAGGCTGAAACTTCCAGCTCTCAAATGTTGTCTGCCAGCATGCCTGTGCTGCCTACCCACATCCCCGCCCTCTAATTTTGGAAAGAAGACTGAGTTTTTTCATGGTGCCCATGAAAGGTCACTGACCTGAGGTTTTAGTCTCTGCTATGTCATTTGGCTGGTAACATTCATTCTGTTAAAGGCATAGTTAAGAAAAGGGTAATGAAAGTGGATCAAATACTTCAAGACAGCAGCTTAAAATTTTCCAGTTGCTCTTCTTGTCAGCAGAAGATTAAATACTCAATAATAATAAAAAAAGGTGTGAAAATATCTGCATTGCTTAAAAGTCCTTTTTTTTTTTCTTGCTGATGAAAGACCACTCCCTTTACCCCCACTCACTATTTCTCACTTGGTAAATAAAAACTGAACATTTTACCCCAGGTTTAAAAAAATCCTAAACCATGTGATTTCTGGAACATTAAGGATAATTAACTCTTCAGGAACTAGCACTTCTCTTCCACAGGCTTCCAGCCTCTTGAGTGTATTGAGAACAGTGTATACTATAGCTAAGGTTTGTGGTGACAGTATTTTACACTTATGTAATTATCTTGCCAGAGGCAAAGGATATTCTGGGAAATCAGCCAGGAGAAACTTAAAGCAGGGCAAGTGGTGTAAATGTAAGAATAGGGTGGGATGCTTGGATGTGGAAGCAGTTGGCCTGGGATTGTGTTCAAACCTCATGGCAGCCTCAGAAAAGGAAGCTTGAGTGAAGGCATTTATAAATGTTTGGGCTTTTTATCAGCCTTTACTATCAACAGTAAGAAGCTTGAGGGGACAAAAAAAGATAAACATGTTGCTCTTGGGCCATAAAGGCAGTTGGATCTGTGCTTGGGTACATAGATCATCAACTTCCAAGTAAAGAGGATCTTGCTCTCTTTGGCACTGCTCACATGACAAGAGAATAGCAAGCCAAAGCACAATAAAGCAAAGGGGAACACATGTATCAAAGCAGCCAGGATGTTCAGTTTACTTGTTAGTGGTCCTTTATTTGTGCTTTTTGTGCTAGAATAGAATGGAAGAGGCAGAACTTCTGGCTCTGGCCAAGTGTGCCATCTTCACTGAACTTAAGCTTTATTACCTTTTTTTTTTTTTCACATATACACAGGAGACCGTGATCCATCATGGATAAGCCCATTTCCAAGCATGTAAGTGCATCAAGTGTCAAGTGAATGCACAAGAAAAGTTTGGAAGAGAAACAGGTTTAATTGTTTTAATGTGTATAAGTGTGGATGCTGGAGAGAGCATGCATCTCTGCTAAACAAATACCAGAAGATAAATTTACTCTCAGAGAAAACAAGGCACATGCAAAGAAAGTTGGTCTACAAAGTCCTCTGGTGAAGAAAGCAGATGAATGAGAAAATTTAAGGGAATAGAAAAGTGACCAAACTAGTGGAATCAGTACATTCCACACATAACATTCTCAAATGGAAAAAAAAATTGCTATTAAAAGAAAAAGAAAGGTATTTGGTGAAATAAGGCCTTATGTGTTTCTCCAAAACCACCAAACACCTTCAACTCCAGTTCCTACTCATTCCAAGCATGTTGAGGTAACCACAATGTGCAGTTTTCATACTGAAGGTCTGTGTGCTGCTGAGGCTTTGTGTCTGCTCACACCCGGCATTTGCTGGTTGAGTGAGGCCCTTCTGCACAGAGCTCAGGATGGGGCTGGGAACATTTTGCAGCCCAGAGAATAGTCCCCAGATCAGGCAAGGCCTTTGTCTACAGGTTGAGTTTGTACACTTAGCACTCCACCCAGTGTGGCCTCTTGGCTCTGCATCCAACTAGTGAAATTCCTCTAAAATGCAAATGTCATTCCCACAGAATGTAAAGGGATTCCTGTTCCCACCTTCGTTACTTTCCCTTCCAGCCTTTCCCTTCCATCAAGGCATGCACTGGAGAGATACCCATTTAATGGTCACAACTCCACCCTCACCAAAACCACACAGAAATATCAGTGCTAACTCCTGCTTAAGCAGTTCTCTGGGGTGTTGTTGGGAATATGCTAGGTATGGCCATGCCTTTATCTGCATAACTGCAGAGTTATTATATGCTGTTACTCAGCTTCTTTTCTGTTGATGCTGCTGGTGCCAGACCCTAAATGGACAGCTGATACCCAGGTCTGGATTGTCAGGGGTTGCTGCTCTGTGGTTGCTGCTGCTCAGATGCAGTGCTGGGGAAAGGCATTCCTTTTTTAATACGTTCTAGCCTAATGAAGTGAGCATACTGATTGGGCAGAGATTTGAGAGCTGAAGGAATCCAGGTGTGCTTGCTTTCTCTGTCCCGGTTGCTCTGCAAGAGTAGTGGGACATGGAAAACCTTTCCACAAGGAGACTTTATCCTTGAGACTTATTCAAACAAGGAAGGTGCAAATGATAAAGACAAAGGGAAGAAACCACAGCTATGTTACTACCAATGTTCTCTTCTTCTTAAAGCTGTGTTTCTCCTGCTCTTTAGTCTCAGTATGCTGTGGAACAGCGTTCATTAAATTTTTCTCCTTAAAAGCAAGAGATGGTTTCAAGGACAGTTTTATGAAGAACCTGTTTTAAAAGTATCACAGAAGAATGCAACCAACTTCGCTACCTTTGAAGCTTCATCAGAAGTGAATTTATGAAATCTGTGAGCCTTAAATGTTGTACTGCGGTGGGAATATTTGCCATCCTTTGCAAGTGTTCCTTTTTATTGCTTTACCCTAAGTTCTTAAAGTAGAAGGAGGGCTGTGTCTGCTCATCCATGCCATACAACTTATCCAATTATTTATAAACTGGAAACACTGTAGCCTGGAACATTGTTTTTAGCTGCTGAGTAGATTCTTTCCCAGTCCATCTTCTTCCAGCCTTGCCATGCAGCTGACTTTTAACATGAGTTAACAGTCCCTCCTTTGGTGGTGCAGACAGATGCAAGATACATATCTAACATTTCTGCTATTTCCTTTCTTCTGAATCTAGTCCTACTTGTTCATTTTCAGAGGACAGATTGCTCCATTCAGCAGTTGTCTATTATATACACTGCATACCAATGTAAGAAGAATGTTTAGGCATTCAAGATGTTCTGTAGATGTTCATGCTAATTTTGTTGGTATGCCTCTGACAAGGTGGATTAATTTTTCCCCATTTGTTCTTTTTTTTTATTATTTTCATTTAGTGGTTGATTGTGCATGTGGAAGTATTTGAGAATGGATGAAGGGAAATATTATCCCTTTTCTCTTATACATGAGGGAGAAACAGCCATGAGAGTTGATGTGGATGAAAGAATAAAAGGGAAAGCACTAGAACTACATCCTCTACTTGTGTCACATAACAAGTTCCTCTGTTTTGATCCACATTACATCTTTGTTTGGTAATAGGAAGTAGGTCATCAAAATAATAGCAGATCCAACTGGGACACTTTGGAATTTTCTAAATCCTTTTCAGCTGGGCAAAGCAGATATGTCACTGGTGACACCAGATCATACGATTTCTCTTGGGAATACACAAAGATAATGCTTCTGCTCCTTTTATTTCATCTCTTAGTCAGCTTTGATATGTTGAATACAAGGGGCTCTCCAGGACACCATGGCAAAAATTAATGACGTCATGGTTGGGAGCTCATTTTTCTGAGGGACTTCTTAAAGATAACTTGTCTGCCTAACCCACTGACTTCTTAAAGACACTTTGAGTCTCTTAGCATAGGCACAAGGCTGGTAGGAAAGTACATAAAAGCCCTGGACCCCACTATGCAAACACAACCAAAGAAGTGGAAGGACAACTCTGTATCTTTCCAGTACCTAGTTAATGGTAAACTGGCTCATGCTTCATTTAGATAAAGTTGATGCCGTCTGGTGGACTTGGAAAGTAGAACATCAAGGAGGATGATCTTGTAGCTCCAGACAAAGAGAATGCACTAGATTTCAGTTGCTTTCAGGAGGCCTCAATAGCTGGATAGCACCATCTGGCCCAGACTTTTCTCTCTGCTGGGGATCTCCTCCTCTTATCCACATCTCTGTTTTC
>JAOXXN010000175.1:10856115-10874946 GCA_026770055.1 Myrmophylax atrothorax | reverse complement strand
CTTTTCAGGACTATTTCCTATCTGAATTTAAAATTGCTTAAGAAGCTTTCTCTCCTTAATACACATTTAGTATAAGTGCAATTGTCCATGCTGAGAAACCTTGCATACAACCTCCCATATACTGTTTTTAAGCTTACTTTCCTGAAGCAATATGACTTAGGAACTTTGCGTCAGGCCTCATCCTCCTGATAGGACCTCTTGGTAGATTCCAGATATGGCTATTTGTTGTCCTTCTTGTCTTTATACTTGCTCCAGAGAAAAGCAGTCAACTATGAGAATGAGAGAAGGGAAAGTCAATGGAATCTCTGAAAAGGTGTCAGCAAAGCCATGAGAAGATCTTAAGAGAAATACCAGAGAAGCTATGTGTCATAAATGGTTAAGTGGCACCAGGTTATCCATGATCAGGATTCAGTGCCATGGAAAGCTGTGCATAACTTGTTCCAGAGGTCATGGAATCTCTTGCCAGACTTGAAAAAGTTTGATTTCATGGATAGCCTGAGCTCAGATTTCAGTTGTCTTCTGAAAAGATTACCTGTCTTCACAGATTCTTCATGAGGCTGAATTTTGGGTAATGCAATGGAAGACAGACACTGAAAGATAATTTAAGCTGAATAGTTAAAGAGATTTTTATGAGGTTTTTATTGTGGCTTGGGTGGATTTCTGTATAATATGAATATTTCTTAGGATATTTTTGTTTTGCCTTTTTTAGCCTCTAGTTACTAGTTCATAAATCCTTGGAGAGGTACATAACAAGCGGGATAAAAACATCAGAATGAACCAAAATAAGTGGAAAAGTTGCACACATCCTTGATGTACAATAGAGTAATATTTTAGTTGCAATACGAATGATTTATTTACCATGGAGTCATTCTGTACTGATAATAAAAGCACATTTCCTCTTGGAACAACTCGTTACTGTTTTCAGATCAAACCCATTCATTCATGGAGTTTTTCTTCTTGCCTCTGTGTCTCATGTGTGAGCATCACTAGGTGCCAAATGCAATCAACATGAATTCTGCTTTTGATCACACTGGTATCAGCCTCACCCAGAGGAGAACTTGGCTTTTAGACCTTGTGTTACATTTTAAGAAAAATAATATTGACTCATGTTATTTCAAAATCATTGTTTACTGCCAGCAGATTTTAAATCAAAACAGTCAGGCACGTTTTCCTTTTACACTCATTGTTAAATAAGCTGTGGAAAAGGTTTCTCTTTGCAGATCTGCCTTTCTCCCCCACCCCCCAAGATTATTTCATTTCACATGTTCCAGTTCATCCCAAGATTGTGCTATTGTTCTCTTCAAAGTTTCCTGGGCCATTAATCTCTCTCTATTGTTTCCATTTGGCCTCAAGATAGGTCAGCTGGAAACTGCATTGCTGGAGAATATTCTGGTCTTGAGAACAGAGAAGAAGGAGCAAGGAGAGCCTCCAAATACTGTCAGTTCTTCATTCAAAGTGTAGAACTAAGTAAACCTATAAAGGCTGTGTTATTAAATCCTTTAGCTCCGCAAAGCCAGCAGAATATACTGGGCATCAGGCACCGTGTTCAACAACGGCTCCTATTCTCTTATTTAAAAAGTGAGTCTTTTCACGTCGTATTTCCATGCTTCTCTATTTTTCTCTGTTGTCTTTAACTATCCACTAGGGTCCACTATATTGGATATGACAGTTCAAAATGTGTATTTAAGACTTGGTGACACACAGCTACGCTGGGGCCACAAAGGAACAGTTATGGCAATTGAACCGTGTGAGACGCTCTAGTGTTGTGGATCCATCAGTCTTTCCATTGTGACTCCTCCTCACTCCCGGAGGATTTATAGGCACATTTTTGAGAGGACTCCAGTAACTAAAATAAAGATGTATTTGTCTCCACAGAAATGTTACAGCCATGTACGTGGCTATTTGGAGAAAACAAAACAAAACAAAAGAATTGAAGGCCCATCACCCTCATGCTGATGCGGTTCTACTGATGGATTTTCAAGGTGTTGTCTTTAAAGCACATGATTTTCACCTATTTTTTTGTCTGTGTTTATTTTTCTGACTGACATATGGAACAAATTATAGTGTTTCAAGCAAGGGCATGCACCCCTTAGGACAGGAAAGGTTAATTTGGCTACTTTCTGAATAAGTATGTCATGCAGTCTTTCATTGTTCAGTTTTCTTTCTTGACATCTCTCGAGAATCTCTGCTTCAAGACACAAGGTGGTTATATTCTGGAGTAGGATTTGTGTTGGGCAGAGAGGCAGGAGTATGTTGTGAGCTGAAACAAGACCAAGGGGTACAGATGATACAAGAGTGTGGCCTTTTGAAGGCAGCTGAATAATATCTTGCTGGACTGGAGCCTATGCCAGCCTGTGCCCCAGAAAGTCTTGCTCATTATTAGGGAAGTTATTTTAGGCCTGTATCTTACGGATGGCCACTGATTGTGTGTTCCTCACTTTATGGGTTGGTCAGTTCAAGGCTCTGGTGCTGATGTGACAGTTACAGCCCCAAATGAGGAGCTGTAATTTTTACACAGCAATTTGGACACTCCATCCAGGAGAACTTTGGCTGGAAGTTGGGTGAGCTGTGCCCACATCCTGGGCTGGCTTGATGATATATTTCCACGTTACAAGAAGATTGAGGCTGTGCTTGTAAACCTTGTCTCTCAGCAGGGGCTGTGGCTTGTTAGCAGATAGATTTCAGTTGCCAGGGAATGGAGGGGCCCTGTGAAAAGGACACCAGCTGAGCACAAATTCTTAAACCCCACTGTGAGTGGATGTGGTGCAGGGAGAAAGGACACAGGTTTCCTTTTGGAGTGCATGAGTGGCTCCCTGTGAAAGGAAGATCTTGCTGGGGGAAATCCCCAAAATGTTGAGTGCCCAAAAGGTGCTGGGTTCCAAGCATTCCCTGCACACAGGCCTCCTGAGAAAAGGGCTCATGGGACCACATGATAGCAAATCTATCTCTTTTGTATATGCACGAGGTAATCAAGTTCTATTCACAGAAGCAACTTCACCATCTCAGCATAACAATGTTCTGATTTTTTAAGGAAAAAAGTCTCCCACCAGCTTATTGGTGAACATAACAGAAAGCTTATGGTGAACACTACAGAAAGCTCATGTTTTCCATGCCTGGTGCAGCAAATGCATATCTGAAGGCAGTACCTGATCCCAGCACTGTTCACTGGCAGCTGGAAGGGAGGTCTGCTGAAGTATGTGGGACAAACATGCCCTCTTGAGTCTGGAAGCCTAATGAGGAGGGCTTGGGACTGATAGAGCTAACAATCAGGAACATTTCATGTTCATTTTGCATCAGAGGCCTGTGACTTGGGAGACTGAAGTCTAATGTACAGACTGTGGTGCTGGGTTTGTGTAATTAAATCTTGTTGGAAAAACCCCAACAAATAAACAACCATATATATAAGTATATATGCATCATGGGCTGATGTATATGTTTTTTACTTTTATCTTTATCTACATACTGACCTCTAAGAAATAGAACAGTTATCTACAGACTGGCAGCTCTTGGTAGTGGCTCAAAGCTCCTCTTACCTAGGAGAAAAAAGATGCCTGATTAGCTCTTTTGACTTTGGTTGTTATTCCCAGACTGTCAAGAAATTTACTTGTGAGGAAGGCCTACTGAATGTTCCCTGGGTGCAACTTCAGGCTACAGCCTCCTGCTACATCATCCCCTAACACTAGGCATGTGCCTCTCCCATGGAGAACTCATGTGTGTCTTTGCATCTGTTCCAGGTCAGATATACACCCCTCTTACATGACTGTGCATTACAGGTTGATATTGGTGTTAGATGGATGAAACTCAGGCAAATGTGCACTGGTGGAATTCATCCAGACTGTCGAGAGCACAGAGCAAAATGGAGATTGAGGCTGCAGCCAATAGAAAGGGGTAAATCCCAAATGTTATTCCCCACCTTCCTGTTCACTGCCTTTCATAAATCTGGCATGATCTTAAGGGTAACTCCAAATTTTACTCCAGCCCTTAAACTGGAAACCCCTAATCTTAGAAGGGGAATAACAGAACACTTAGGCAGAGATTGCACATCTGCTCTGCTCTTCTATGAACTCTTTCTACAGCAAAGCTTGATTTATGATTTATGCAGAAATACTAATTTGAATCCTAATCTAGCATTTAACCATGCAGTTCTTATTTGTTCGTTGCTCTTTCTAGGAAGGATCGGTCTCATTTAACCTCCAACAATATTTCTTTGTTAGCAAACTACTCAAGTCATCTGGATTTCAGCTGTTGCTCTTTTTATTTTTTTCCCCAAATTGTTGGAGACATGGTGATCTCCAGAAAAACTGAATGTATTGGCTATACAGAGAGCCCATTGTACTGCCCAGTCAAAGAGAAACCACCACCATGTGAAATGAAACACAGCCTGGGGAAGGCATGAATCTGGTGTATGCTGCTGTTTGCAAATTTGCTCTTGATCTGCTTGAGCAAACACAGTTAGTAAATCAGCTAAGATGCATTAGTGCCAGATCACTACCACATTTTGAAGTAAAATACTTGTATTTTGGAAGGATAGTGTAATTAGGTTGTGACAAACAATACAGGTATTCCTTTTTTGGTTGTTGGGATATTTTTGTTATTGTTGTTTCTGGGGTGTCCTTTTGAACAGGTAATACGTATCTGAGAGTTTGTAATGGATAACTATGTGCTTACAGTTCAAAAGAAATTAGAAACAGAAGATATAAGCGGCATCCTTTGCATAGGTACAGCAACTGGGTTAAAGAGCTGTGAAGAAGAAACATCTTAGTTTTAGTCTGGGTAAAATTTCCTTGCCTATATTTAAAGGCAAAAAGCGAAGCCATAAGCTGTTTTCTAATCTAGCCTAGAAAGAGCAGGTAGTAGCACAGTGAGTCCAGCTTTTGCTGAGTCTGACAGACTGATACACCCTCTCATGAAACCACAAGAAAAACTTGCTCACATTCCTTCAGAGTGTAAGCAGGGCAGAGTGGAGGTGGTATTCAAGGGTACAAAGGGTAGATGGTAGGAAATTAGAGTAAAACATGAATGAGAGGATGTCTACTGTTTCCATTTATTGATCTGAACATTGTGTAACATGGAGTGAAATGATAAATGCTTCTGTTGGGGGAAAAATCTCATTCTGAGGAAACTTATTCTTCCTATGTGTCAAAGGGCCAGAGGCCTTGATGGCTTTGACACCTATGGGTCCGTAGTGCTCATGTGTGCAAGAATGGTGTATGCAAGAGCCTCCAGGTGCAGAAAGTTTGGCATGTTCTCTAGGAGGGTCACTTGAGGGGCCTAAGATAGGTCTGAAGCACTCTTGGTTTCCCTTGCAGACGAAAGCACGTGTTGTGTGTGGAAAAAAGGTCCTACGATGGATGTGGGTGCCAAAGGTTACAGAAAGGCATGACTGACTCAGTGTGGTTGAGTAAGAAGCAAAAATAGAGCAAGATGTGAGCCTTGCCTTCATTTAGGAAAAATGTCTTGTCCTGTACAACAGTGAAATTTGGTGGATATGGAAGATGCAAAACGGAATGGGATAGAAACAACTAGAGCATTAGGAGTTTCATCGTGGAGTTTGAGCTGCATGTCTTCTGGTGTGCTGCTGCTTTCATGTGGAATAGGCTCTCTTTTGTGGCCCCTTCGGTTAATTAACAGCATTCAGAACCAAGTCTGCAAAAAAGCTACAGCCAACAAAATGTATCTGTCCAGACTGTTTTCCTGGAATGTCCCTAAACAAAAGCTAATTCCCTGGAGGGAAATGCTTTAGTGCCCTGTTGCTCGGAAATCATCAGATTTCAGTCCTTTTTTGAAAACTCGTAATTGTAATGAAATTATTCTTTCCAAAAGATACTTGGGTTGTTTTCCACCCTTCTCAATGAGATCCATATTCCATGGCACTGACTATAAGTGAATGGTTTGAAGATAAATGCATGTCGTGTCATGAATGTGTTTCTACTTTGTCATGGGGAGACACCAGCCAATTAAAATTAAATTTCTTATTCTTTTGGAAAAATGGCATTTTTAACCCTGCTTTGGTTATTACTACAGTAGGCTGAGACCGGAAGGGAAGTTAGGAACAGAAATGAAGCTTTATTTCCAATTGAGAATTCTGAGAGTATGAAGTTATTCTCAGTTTATTAATAACTTAGAAACAATTTGAATTCTTTTAATAAGATGCTTAAATTGCTTGCAAAGAAATGTGAACTCGTCTTTAGATGGCATGGAGTGGTGTGTGCTGATGTGTGTGTGAATATCTAGTTTTTAATTTCTGCTTCCCACCCCAACCTCTAGAAGTGGGATGGAGATTCAAGATTATTACTTAAAAAGCTCCTTGCTTTACAAGTTGCTGTTCCTGTCATCTGAAAGAGAGGAAATAGAGTGGAACCCATTCAGAGCTAAGAACAGCACTGTAAAATACACTTTGAGTCATCTGTTTCCTGTGGGCACCACAGGGGCAGTAGGACTGGATGGGGATGGTTGAAAGAGACAGCTTTGTTCCAGAGGTGGGGAAGGTGGGGAAAGCTTAGTTTGAAGGGGAACAACAGAATTGAACCACTTGAGGAATGTGTCTGCTGAACAAGGAAGGTCCCCGAGGCAGCTTGTTCTCAGTGCTCATCTCAAACCACGATGGACGTCCATGTAACTTGCTGAGACAAGTTGTCTCACTGGTGGTGGCAGCAGTTGCACTGGGAGCTGGAAGGTGACTGAAAAACCACAGAGCTGCTACCATATCACATGTCAAAGACTCATGTGCCTAATCAGTGAGGAGGGGGTCAGAGAAGAGCTGTACCTCACACCTGGCCTGATCCAGTCTGCTTCTTGCTCTGAGCTGTGGCATAGGAGGAAGAAAGGAGAGGATGAGAGGATTGTGCCCCTCCCCTGTGATGTCCAGGGTATGTTCAAGAACTCTGTAGAATCAAGGTCTTGAAACAATTTTAAGTTAAGCTCCAGCAGACTTACCTATTGCACCTTTTCCCTCTACCCACAGTAGATTGCTGTGGGATGTGAGGTATGAGAACTCCTGCATGGGTGTATTGGTCAGTAGTCCTGAGATCTTAATCCAGAGGTGCAATGATTTAAACTGTAGATAATTTAAAACAGTAACATAAAATCCTCTGTTTCTCTCTGAAAATTGGAACTTTTATATATTTGGCTTTCCTATTCCCCTTTGCCCTCACAGCTCCAGCCCTGCTAAGACATCCTCAGGATGAGAACAATTCCCTACTCTGGGTTCAGTTCAGCTTGAAGTCCCAAATGAGTTGGATTTTTGTTCCATTTCTTCTAACCTGAATCAATCACGAATACTCTGAGTGATCACTTAATCAGAGGCTCCTTTGTGGTTCCAAAGGTTTGTCTTCCAGATTTATCATGTTTCCAAATTGTTTCCTACTCTTTTGTTCTTGGTGCTGGATCATCTGCCAGTTTTGTCAGCCAGAATGAAATGTGGATAGTGGACGCTAGGCATTTTTTCATCCAAAACTTTCAGATAATTACAAAGTAATAAGTAGATGATTTTCACTATCCTTGGAGAGTTAAGTTTTTGCAACTGCTGGCCAGGCTTTTTGATGCAACACATTCAAAAAAGAAAAACAAGTTTCCTCATGAAGATCTCTAGTTTTTGATGGCTCACCATCCTGAGTAAGAACTGTGTCCGACAAGCATTGAGATATAACAGCCATCTACAAGCTACATGTTGTTCAGTTTGTAACTCTACAAATCACGACTCTGAAAAAGTTGATAACAGCTGTCCAGATTTTATTCAGCAGCAAAATTGGAAGATGAGGAGATAATTTGATGGCAAGCCCCTTTCCTAGGAGCTTGAGGGTTTCCTTTTGAATTGGATCCTGGAAATAGTTATTCTGGCCCTTGTAATTCTTAAAGATAGACCAGAATATAAGGAAATAAAAAAGAAGGGTTTGAATTGGACTCAAATCTTAGATTGAAGCTCCCTGAATGTGGGGATTGTTTGGATTTGGATCCAAATTTTGTGTCTTGAATCCATTGGTGATGGGGAAAAAGAATGGTCCTAACAGTCACTTGTAACAGAAAGCAATTCTGTTTGTTAAATGAGTGAGTTCTCATTACACTGAGAAACCATTGTTTTATGTGAATTTATCCAAGTTATTAAAACATAGTTTTGAGTACTCTGCATTGACCTTTGAAGTAACATAGTTTAATTCACCTATTACCATGGTGAACTTGCAGCCCTGAAGACCAACTGCATCCTGGGCTGCATCAGAAGCAGCTTGGTCAGCAGGTCAAGGGAGGTGATTCTGCCCCTCGATTCCACTCTGGTGATACACCACCTGGAGTACTGTTGAGCTCTGGGATCCTCAGCAGAAGAAGGATGTGGACCTGTTAGAGTGGTCCAGAAAAAGCCATGAAAATGTTCAGAGGACTGGAATATCTCCTGTGAAGCCAGGCTGGGAGCTGGGCTTGTCCAGCCTGGAGAAGAGAAGGTTCCAGGGAGATCTCTTTATGGCCTTTCAGTAACTTAAAGGGGCTTATAAAAAGGAGGGAGAGAAGCTTTTTATACAGGCAGATAGTGACAGGATAAGGGGAAAGGGTTTTAAACTGAGAGCAGGCTTAGTTTAGAAGTTACAAAAAAATTTTCTACTCAGAGGGTGGTGAGGCACTGGAACAGGTTGCCCAGGGAAGCTGTGGATATCCCATCCCTGGGCATGTTCAAGGCCAGGTTGGATGGAGCACAGAGGGAGAGTGTGTGCTCTCAGAGTTGGATGCTGATGTCTATGCAGAAGGGGATGTTTTTATTTTTTATGATCATGAAATGAACTATAGAAGGTGTTTTCAGTCTCCAGGAACTCAAAGGTTCATCTTCACTAAGTGTTCTAACTGCACATTTAGATCAAAGCTGGACATTTTTCAAATACTGGGCTGGAGTTTTACTTATGTGACCTGTCTGTTCAAAAAACCAGGAGGATTTCCAGCAGCTCCAGATTTGACACTTGTGCTCAACAACTGCCTTGGGGTTCAGTTATGAGCTTGACAGGTTGAGTGGTGACTCTTGGGCTCTTCTCTGAAGAGGTATTTTAAATTCTTCCAATTCATCTTCTTCCCTAGAGCTAGAAAAAAACTAAAGGCTGACTTTCAGCCAGGACTCTGACTGAGGCTATGACACTTGTAAGCCAGAAAAAAAAAAAACCCAACCCAGAAAAGAACAAGCAAATAAGACTTCTGGTTAATGTAGGGAAAGAATAACTATGAATACTGAAAACTTGTGTACTAAAATGTGCTTGAACATTGAACTTTTTTCACCTGTGTGCTCTTGAGCACACAGCTGTCCATATCCACAAGATGATGTGAAAATCATAAGAGCAGCAGCTGACAGTTCCCATATGCAGGTGAAAATAAAGCAGAGGAAAATCGGGCCTTTTCAGTTAAAACATTTCTCTGGCCGAGATCATGTGAGTTGCCAGCAAAGGACTTGGTGCCAAATTCAGTAAGCCTCTCTAAGAATGTGATGACTGTACTCTTCAACCACTTACACTCCTGTAAATCAGCAACATCTGATTAAAAGACAATGAAGTTACTGCAGTATCTGCTCGATTGAAGTAGGAGAATTACAATATTTTTCAGTTTTCATGAGTATAAAAAATACTGAAATAGAGGATGCAGAGGAGAACACTGTTACAGGCAAGAAAAGATCTGATTGCAATTTCTTTATTATTATTATTAATTGCATCTTATCTATCCTGAATGCACTTTTAATTCATTAGCACCAGTCACTCTTAAAGTACATTTTTATTATTAGAATGCATTTCAAAACCATCCTGTATGTAATCGTGTGTGTTTCGTTTGAATCAGCAGTTTACAGTTTGTACAGAAGTAACATTTGCAATACCAAGTCCTAGAGGAATTTTTCAAGACAACAAGGTTATTTCATTAGAGCAGTCTAAAAAAAAAATCAAAAAAATTACAAACATCTGTATTTTCTCAAGGGAGACACAGATTATTGCTTACCATGGTGTGGGCTGGAATGTGCCTCTTTCAGCTGGATGAATCCATGTGCCCTTGCCAAGAAAGTTTTACATTTCCCATTTTTCCTTAGCTGCTGTATCCAGCCTTGGCACTGTATCTACTTATTATATTTATTTCTTGGATGTGCTGGTTCCAGTTTTGTCATTTACCACATTTCTGTATTTGTCTCCCTACCTCCCTGTCTGACATCATTCAAGTGAGATCAGGGTGGGAAAAAACCCACAACTTGGAGAGTCTAGTCAGGTATAATAGTAAAAATAAGTGCTTACGTAGTGAGAAAAATGATAGACAGCTGGCTAGTTACAAGCAGGACTGTTGTCCAGGAGCTCTGCCATTGTTTTCAGTGAGATCAGGACTGGGTACTTGGCTGCAGTGAGAAATGGACCTGAGCCATGTGGTGTTTCATCCAGACCCTCCCAAAACTCAGGAGTGTTTAAATCTGGCCTTCCCCTGATGAGAACAGGCAATGCTTGGATGTATGTGTGGATGAGTTGACTTTGAACATCCCATGTAGGCAGAGTCCTGGATTTAATGTTCCTAAGCAGACATTTGAAGAACTGTGATCATCTTTAGACCTGAACAAGATGCATAATGGTGCCATCTTCATGTGTCTTCCTTTCTCCTGGTTGTGCTTGTCCCACGTAAGGGCCAGAGAGAGTGTGGGTCACTGTGGTGTTTTCACAAAGCTGTAAATATCCAGTTGTTACATAAAAAAGGTGCTTAATATATTTTCAGGAAGATAATTCCCTGCTTGTGCTATTTTCTTGAACCCTGCTCCTGTATAGCTTGTATTCAAAGAAAAGAATCAAGACCTAAAGCTATTCTGTTAGTTGCTCCAGATCCAGAGCAATGTTCATTAATGCAGTAGTCATTCTTGATTTTGGCCCTTTATAATCTTGATTTGATTTATTTAAACCACTGTGAGAAATCTGTGAGGCTGGCAAATTGTACTTCCTTATTCCCTGATTCTTTATTTTTTTAATAGGAATAACTGAAAAGAAAACAAGGCTGAGAATTGATATATGGTGTATTCCACAGCTCTCTGAGTGGGCAACATGAATCAGGCACACATGCCTCAGATATAAATCACTCGGCACCACAGGGACATTAAGACTCTTGGTTCAAATGTACGTGTTGGGAAATTGTTCTGCAAATGCTACATGTACGTGTGCAGTAGCTAATTCTCAAAGCTGAAAAACTTGGCTTGTTTGCATCCCCTCTGAAGTAACCCAGGGTGCTTGGGCCATGTTGGGAAATGAACTGCTTTGTCAAATGAAGCTTTAAAAGGAAAAAAAAAAAAAAGAGAGAAGAAAAGTCTGTTGGGTGGTATTGTAGCACAAAATGTCCCAACCTGATAAACTGTTTATTTAATTTTGAGTTCATTTTAGCACTCATGAATTATTAAGATATCTCTTTCTCTCTAAGGGTGAAGCAGAAGATTTTCTCTGTGAGCAAGAGGGGGCAAGTCCTGGCACCCCTTCAAACCACGGTAGGGGGCATGAAGGAGAGTGTGCCATCTGCACTATGGAGATCTTTGCTCAGACGCTGGAGGCTGTTACAGGTCCAGCTTAAAGAAATGGATTTCCAGCTTGAGTTTTAGTGGTGAATTACTTAAGCTCCAATGATTTTGCTTTGATCCCTCATATGTTGGTTGAACTAAATGTTTTACCAGTATTTTCGTCTAAGATTTCTGTAGAAATGTCTTCTTGTGTGGAGTTCAAATCTGCTTCCAGCCTGATGCTCTGAATGCTAAGCTTTATTTTGGTGTGATTTCCCCCTCACACCCCCCAAAGTAGGATTAAATCAAATAGTTTCATTTGAGAAAAAAACAGGAGGATGACTTTGCTCTAAGGTACATGTAACCAGTGGCTTGTAAATTATGGTACCTGTGGACCAGCTCAAAGGCTGACTCCTAATTTCTGAGGGAATTGCTTGAGCCAAAGGCTGTCTATGAGTAGACTTTCTGGATTATGAATTTATCCTTATTTGATGGCTACACAGTTGAACATTCTATCTGCAAAGAAGAATGACATATCTAAAAATTGTAAGGTGGCATGTCTAGAAAAGGGATCCAGATGCAGGGATGCAAAGAATGAACCAGTGGTTAATTAAAGTGCTTCTGAAGTATTTGGATGATTTAATGGGACGGTAGTTTAAAAATACTTTTTCCGATCATTTCTATCTGCTTTTTTACCTGGGAAACGAATAAATATTAACTATAGTAAGAAGATGATTGCCTACACAGTACCTTCATGCTCATCATGTCTGTAGGTTGAATTTTTCTGCTCTTCCCAAACCATAGGGAAGACAAAGGGGTTAAATTAATGTCTTGAGTTAAGCTCTTGTGTGATTACAGGCAAGGGCAAGGAAGCCAAGTTGCAATGTGAGTACCGAAGGCGATATATGGTTTTTTAATGCAGTCCAAAGCCATATTTTCTGTTTTATGGCTGTGAGGACTAAGTTGGTGGCCCAAAATTTTTAGGTGTTGATAAGTTCAGAATACTTCATCCCATGATTTAGGCACCAAAGGCTATAACCTTGAGTGATACATGTGGCCTGTAATGTTTGCATGAGAAAACATCGTGTGTAGTTGAAATAGTTCCCCATTTAAATGTGTAGTCATAAAGGCTTATTCTGTTTGATGATAGAAGTTTAATAATATCCAAGCATTACTGTTTCTGCTGTATTATTTGCATCTAGGGACTATCATAAAATTACAATTCACTACCTGTCGTTACAATGAGAGAGCATGAACTGAAGTTGTAATAATAATAAGATAATAAAAATTCTGATTTCAGCAGAAACATGGCAAATTCTGACAGGCAGTGTGATTTCTATACGATGGGCATGTCACAAGAGACTGATGTGCTTTGTCTGAATAAGTACTGCTGTTTTCAATTGATCTACTGAAATGCCTACTTGTTAAAAAATTCATAGCAATTTGGTTCTTGTCTGTGATTATCAGGATGTCACATACAGATGGCACTGAAATTATGATTATTCAAAATGTTGATAATGCCCCAGTGGGGACCTCTGCAATGAGCTGAACTTTAAACCAAAGGCAAATGTTGAAGATGAGGGAGAAATGTACTGCTTTTGAGTAAAGCAGGAAGAGGAATGGAACCTGCACAGAGGTTGTTGGTTCAAGGTTTCCTTATGCCCCTGCCCACAGAGGTGTTCCACAGCTCTCTCAGTATAGTCACTGTTTTTGCATAACCCAGCCCTTGTACATGCACAGCCATAGTGACTCCAAACTGTTAATTATGTTCTTCACACCCAGTAAAATGCAGCTGAGCTCCCCTCCATTCCCCATAGCACTGTAGATCTGGTCTCTCATCCCTCGTGTTCCCCACACCACCTCACCCTGGTTACACAAGTCAGCCACTGAGCCAAGAGAAACCTCTGAGCTCTCTGGCTGTAAGAACAGTTGGTGGGAGCCAGGTTTTTGCTGTATCATTCCTCTGAGGGATTGGGCAGGCGGGAGAAAGGGCCAGGGTTGGGGCTCACAGGAGCTGCTCAGTTCCTGGAGCTGAGAGGGACACCCTCTCCCCAAACCCTCCTGTTGGAGGAGGCTGCACTGGCAGCCTTTTCAGCATGAGGCCATGGGAATGTGCTCCAAGTAGGATCTGTCATTTGGGACCTCGCTGGAGGGGACCATGGTATGTGAAAGGGGAGTACTGAGGGTTTTCTGGACCTGTGTGTAATACCCGTTCACCAGCTCAGGACTCATCGTTCTCCCTGTTTAGCTGGTTTGTATCCCCAGGTTCTCCGTCATGCTCCAGGTCACCATTAACAAGTGTTTGTTTATGTAGTGCTCTAGGCACTCTCCGCCTAGCAAAGTGTAACACACAACATCTAAACAAAGAGAGTAACATGGGCTAATTAATTCCTGATTCAGGGAAACAAAAGATAAATTCCTAAATAAACAAAATTTCTCTAAAACTAAGTAAAGAACTCTTCCCGGCTATTTTCTCTCCTCTTGTGCTTCTCCCTGTGTACAATAAAATGCCCACTATGAAACATGCAGCTCTATTAAACACAGTGGGCTCAACTGGGGTTCGAAGGAGCACCAAAGGATGATCTTCAGGTTGTGTTGAGGAGAATTTTGGTGGACACTATCATAATACCAACTCTGAATGGGAATGCTCTAGTGGCACAGAGTGACTTGGTCATTGTTCATTGGGAAATGGTGCTTTGCTTGTCCTGTTTGCTGGGCCAGGGCATCTGGACTGCTACGTTTTCAGAGGTGAGCTCTAGCCCTAGGATTCAGGTCTCCTTGGTCTCTCTGTCTTCTGCTCTCAGTGGTTGGAGAAGCTTCTTCAGTGGATAATTCAGACTGTATTAATCACTGTCCTATATTGACTTTCCTAACAGAGAAGATTATGAAAAGTTTGCTTAGCTGCCTCAGTGGATATCTTCCCTTCTTCAGGATGAGTCTTTGCTATTGCAGGAACCCAAGACAGGAGATGGAATCAATTCTAGCATATGCTGTGTGGGATGTCTGTGACTACCTATGTCCACGCTGGATAAAGAAATGTCTATAACCTCTCCCCTCAGCAGCATCTGACACTAGGGCTTCTCAGAGAAGGATTTTGTCAGCCTGACACTATCCACAGAGCAGAAAGCTGGCCAGTCACATTACACTCCATGTCTTTAGCACGGAGTTTCGTACACATCCCTTTCCTCTGCTCTACTCCACAGTTCCCTTTAACTTGTGTACTTGAGTATGGATTTGTATCCCCAAAGCATTTCTCCAGCTCTCTGAAAGAGATCACCATTGGGTAAGGTCCTGGTGACTGTAAGCTGACTGCGTAAAGCTGGGACTTTGGGGCTCTTTCCATTTCATTCCCTATGGGGCAAATCCTGAAGGCCTTTCTTCCAGTTTCAGCCAGTCCCATAACTGGGATTTCGCTTTTCCGGATTTGCTGATATCACTGTTGCTGGAGGGTATTCATGAGCTGAACACAACATATTGGGCCTGGCCCAGAGATGGCTGGGTGATATTATATGGGCTGGTTTATGCTGGGGCTCAGAGAAGTTAATTTGTTTTTTAAAATTTGAGTTCAGTGGGAATATCACCTGTCAGCATCTGGCACTATAAATTGCCATGTCAATTTGTTGGCAGAAATTACGAATAGGACTAAAAGTGCCCCTGATTTACACCACTCAAAGCTGATACTGTGTTTTGTTAGCATCACAGGGTACACAGGCACAACTGAAGAACTATTCCGGAAAAAATGTTGAAGTTGGACATTTTCTTGCTACTCATGGGAGCTGAAAACTCAAACTTACTGTAAACAGCCTTGGAAAACATTTTATGTTTCCAGAGTTCTGAATCCAAACATTTAGGTGAAGCAGTGACAGAGTTTGTGTCTAACACACTTCTTTTATTTTTATTAGTATATTTCTTATAGTAGCTGTACAAGTTTTTTTAAGTACCCATCTTGCTTTTTAGAATAAACATCTCCTTTCTCAGAGCAGATTTCGGTCAGAGGTGGGGAAAGGGAAATGTGTACTTCCTTAAACAAATACCTATATGTGGTTTTAGTATTTCTGGGTATTTTATTTTTTCGAGCAGAAGCTTGCCCTTATTTTATAGCCATCATTTAGTACTATGGAAAATGTACCAAGTTGTTTTGGCTGGATGGAGCAAAGCAGCGGGTTAAATTTTAGCACAGTGAGTAGCAGAGAGATTTCTCTTCTGTGAAAGACAGGATTGTATTATGTAACAGTCCGGCTGCCAAATACTTCTGCTGGCAGTGGTCAGCCTTCTATGCACCATTGACATCAAAACCCAATGAGGTTTGATCCAGAGAAGGGATTTGAAAGAACGTCTTGTTTTTCTTCAATCTTTACAAACTGAACTTGTTTAAGAAGAGTGAGGAAAAAAAAAAGATACAGAGTCTTGTTTGATAAATGAGGAAAACCAGTGTTTTTTCTCTGAAGTTTTGGATGTTTATTGGTTTAACAGCTATTGCTCAGAACAAGTCGTTTCTATTTACGTTGTTTATCATATCAGCTAACCTAGAGTGATAGATCCAGGGGGCTGGAGCTCAGGCCTGCATGTGTTTGCTCCACAGGGGCTTTCTGCCAGCTTACCTTAGTGTCTGCTGGGCCTAATATATATGCATAGTCATACTGACCATTCAATGAATATAGGACTGAACAAGTGTCCTGCTCCCTATAGTGTGTGTGCTAAATAAAGCATATCAGCAAGTAAGTGGGGACAAGAAACCCAGAAACGTAACAAGACAGCGTGCAGTGGCACTGAGCTCTGTGGGAGCTGCCACAGTGCTAGAAACAATATACTGTGGTATTGTTGCAGAAGTAATAATCTTTTGCTGAAAAGCAATTGTAAGTAGTTAACCTGAAAATGTAAGGGATATCTTACTGCGTGAGAGCAAAGGTTTACCTAAACTGACACACTCTCTGACAACGGCTGGTAATGAAGGCTGGAAGCAAGAGATCAGGGAGCAGGGCATGTGTTCAGTGGTCTTTCCCTTGACAGAACACTGACTGGCAGGTTAACTCTATCCTGAGTTCGAGACTTTAATAGACTGAGACTCTGTGAGTGTGTTTAATCCCATTTTGAGCACCGGTGTCATAAGATCCACAGTTTGCATTGTGTGGAAAACTTCTTCCTCTGGTTTGTCTCAAACTTGCTCTCAGCTTACTTTGACTGAGGCTCCTTTCTCCCAGTTGTTGTGTACAGGAACACAGGCACACACTGACTCATGTGTGGAGCAGTTCTGGTTCAGACATCTCCTTTTTATGTTTCCACTGCAGTGCAGACTTAGCTCATTTGGGCATAACACAAGAAGGTGACAGGTTATGAGCTTGCCTAATCCTTGTCACATTTTATTTGCTGACTGCATGGCAGAGTTGGTTTAAAGTAAGGATTTAAGTCAAGAATGAGGTGGATTTACGGATGTTTATTAGAAGTAGCTTCCAGGGGCAGTATAGTTTGTGTATCCATGTAAAAAAGGAATATGAAGCTTTTAATTTGAAACAAACAGCAGAGTTGCTGGCACTAGCAAAATGGAGACTGGTATTAATGTGTGGGTAGGATATTGATTATTTTACCTAAGTACAGTGCTTGCCTTGGGAACAGAACACATCCACTTACCTTCATCTCACCCAGGAAGTTCAATATCCTCTTGTTCATTTGCCATTGGAAGGTGGTGTAACTGGGGGTTAAATACCCCAAATGAAATTACTGAACAAGTCAGCTGGGATTACAGTTCAGGAGCAATATCTTTCAGTTACATATTTAGTCTCATGTCTGCATTTCTCTGGAAGAGTATTTCTGGTCATAATGTTAAAGGTATTAACTGAAATGAAGTTTGACAGTTTTGCTTGTATTTCTGCTTTCATCTTGAAAGTTTCAGGACTCTCTGTCTGTTCAACAAGTCCTGTCAAAGCTGTTTAAGAGAAAACTACAGAGTCCTGGATTATTGGTGTTTTCTTCTTGTTCATTGCTGTAGCTGCTGGCAAAGCTCTTTGATGATGGTCACATGTGTAGGAACAGAAAAGTGCTGATAAAGCCCAACTTTAGTGTCTGTGCATATTACCGATGGTACAGGAGTGGAATGTGAATAATGAACAGCATTGCTGTTTACAAACAACATTGACAGACTGCATTTTGCAAGCAGGTCTCAGTTTCCCCTTCTCTTGCCTAGAATAGCTCCCAGATCCTGGGTAGCTGCAGGAAGCTAGGTGCTTTTAAGGTAGCCTGTTGGAGGAATGAGGTTGTCTTCTCCACTCTTTTTTCTCTCCCTACATATTCCTTCTAAAGGCCAAGCATGTTCCAGATCAATGTTATCTCAATGAAAACATATCTGCATCTACAAGTGGCATATGGTAAATGTAGTCTGATATCACAACACTGGAGATTTCTCCTGTTAGGAAGGAGTAGTTCTGCTGAAAATTTTCTGGTCTACCCAAAAAGAAACAAGTAAGACCTTCAAACTCTGACCTGATTTGAATTTTCTGAAGCACACAAGTTCACATGGCTTTCAGGGAAGTCTC
Source organism: Myrmophylax atrothorax (assembly GCA_026770055.1). Lineage (NCBI taxonomy): Eukaryota > Metazoa > Chordata > Aves > Passeriformes > Thamnophilidae > Myrmophylax > Myrmophylax atrothorax. The sequence continues at coordinate 10,856,943 of JAOXXN010000175.1, read as the reverse complement.
AGCACCTGTGAAGACAATGTAAATTAATGAAATCTGCAGACACTGTGCTGGATGAGAGACTGATGACAGGCCATAGAACAGTGACTAATGGGGGTAAGAAACTATGGAGTTCCATGGCAACTTGTGTGCAATTGAATCCATTTTGCTATCACATCCATATCTACTTTGCTATCCTAATCAAGATAGGGATAAACAGAGGGATCAACAGGTTATGCTTGTATATCTTGAAAATAGTGAGAGTGCCCTTATTTTAATAGCTCCTGCATTTGTAGGAATGGGTAGTTTTAACCAAAGATGACTGAAGACTAAGCCAAATTTATTTATCTGAAGATCAAATATTGAAATTTTCTTCTCCTTTGAGAAAGGTGATTGAGGACACAGTTTTAAACTCATCCTCATTTTCAGGCTGCAATCACAGCACAAGATCTTGGTGTAGGGAAGCTGATAACCGTCAGCCCTCTTTGTGGTTTGCTTAGGTTTGTGTGTGGGTTTAGTTCAATCTTGAGCAACTGAGATTGTGAGATTTCTGATAATAAATGTCGTGGAATGGAATAATTTTATAGTTCAATCTTGTCATCTGAGTGAAAGTAGAAAGTGATTAGAGGATGGACTTTAGTAAAAACTGCATTGCCTAAAAGCCTGTTTTAGAACCCCAGTTGGGTCTGGCTACACTGATCGTGGAGGAGTTGTATTCACGTCAAAATGCAGTGCAAGTGGATGAATCATGTTATGGAATTTTTAATGCAGAAAATGAAATCACAATTTAAGTTGGAGCGATTTACAGAATGAACCTATTCCATTAGGGAAATTTGAAGAAATAAGGGTGTT
>JAOXXN010000175.1:10840638-10856105 GCA_026770055.1 Myrmophylax atrothorax | reverse complement strand
GGTGTTCTCTTGCTCTCACAGTACATGGGCCAAAACCAGAGCCCATGGTATCCAAACTGTTTTTCAAAAACCTTGTATGACACCCTGGTTTTGATGCTGCTTGACAACTAGACTCTGCTAATTGGTTATATTAATGTACAGTAACAGAAGAAAATGGTTGGCTTTTGCTTAGTAATTAATCAAAAAATGTTGATGTCTGTAAAATCTTTGCAAGATATTATTCAATGCATGTATTGCATCAGAACATGAGAGGATATTTGCATAACACCTTGAATATGCTCAAACTTTTCTCAAATATATACATTGATGTGGCTACCGTGACACTGGGAAAGTGAAGGAAAAGCACCAGACTTGACAAAGCCCAGAATACACATTTGGCTTCCAATATCTGCAAACTAGCTTTACACAGTACCCAATTTTCAAGCCAGGCAGTGTGCCTAGGTCCCAATATTTTGTTCTGCCCTCATTCTGGGAATATGGCACATCCCAGAAGCCAAGGCAAACATGGTGTTCATTTTTGCAGAGTTATGTTTGGCTGACATTTCCTGAAGGAAAGAGTTCAGGAAAATAAATCCTAATTTTTAATGGGCATCATAATAAGAATAATAGCAGCTCATTAAACAGAGCAGTTGGATTTACCTTACTTCTGAGAGGCTGGTGGGAGAAACAGGCAGTATGCATTATAGTGGAGAGCAGAGCTTAGTGCTTCATGTATCTAACAGTTTACACAAAACAGTTTTAAGAACAAAATTTACTTATGTATCTAAAAGCCTGGCTAGGTACCCCAACTTGTGTAGCTTTTACAGGAAAAAACAACTTTCCATTACTTAATTCTTCCCTTCAACCATTTAAAATGGCCACTTCATTTCATCTGGATCACACAGAGGGCTAGATGCAGACAAGGTTGTTTCCAGTACTTCCAGGGAAGTCAATAGAAGGACCCCATTTGGTTTTTATTTGAGCCTCAGATAAAACAAATGAGGAGGTACATTATGTGGCAGTGTGGCATCTAGATTTCATGGTGGGTTTTTTTATTGTAAAGAGTGCAGAATAAAGAATTTAACTATATCTGTAGGAGAATTCTGTGATAGCTGTAAAATCATCTCTTTCAACACCATGGATGTAGAACATCTGGAAAGAACCATCATCTACAAGCAAGACCTGCCTACCTAAGTCAGAGGTGCAGCATATGAGTCAGCCTGGACCCTACCAGCTGATTTCTCAAGATCAGTTTAGTGGCTGGAATTATCTACCCCTTGTCCTTGACGTGCTCTGTGTTTGCTTTTGCAGTGCTACCTTTGTCATTTAGATGCCATTAGTCTTTCCTTATCTCTCTGAGTTATTTGTGCTTACTATGTGAGGAACCCTGGATGAAAAACAAAAAATAAAAAGCAAGACAAATGACCAAAAAAAAAAAAAAGAAAAGAAAACTGTATTTTGGTTACTTGAGGACTATATTGAGTTATTTATTGCTATGGTGGCTCTAGAAGGGTTTGCACAGAAAAGGGATCAGGAACTGAATTCAGTAAAAGGTACGAACAGCTTTGCCTTGTATAATTGTCCTTGTAGCTATTTAAATTCAGTATTAGCATCTCCCTAAGGGACCAAAATAAAGTATTTATGATTTCCTGTGAGATAACACAGGCAATTCTGCACTGAGCATAATGGCTTTCATGAATCTCACTGTTGTACAGGCTCCCATTTAACATCTATCCAAGAGTAAGCACTACAGAGTTGGCCTTTGTTAGGGAAACAAAAGGTAAAATCTTTGTGTTTAGAAAATGTATAAATAGGCAGGATAGTAGAACTGGCACTATGTGTTCTGAAAGGAATCACAAATCAATGAGGAAAGCAGTTTTTAAAATTGTTTTTCTGGGATTCTGGCTTTAACAGTGCTATCCATTTATTCCTGCAAAGTTTGCCCTCTTAAGATGTTTCAGGTTAGACGCACTGAAATTAAGTCACACTTCCTTTAGCCTTATCTTCTGATTTTCAAATGAAATCCTGATGTATTTATAATTGGGTGGGGGGGGTGCAAAGTCATCTGCGACAAATTGTTCCCTTCATGATACAACGAAGGATAAACTTTTATTGGTTTATGGGTTTGCTTCCCCCTTGTCACTTGGCTGTTTCTCAGGGTCATAATCAGTACTTTTAGCACCATAATGAAGCAGATTTGCTCCATATGTTTCATGCTGAATATTGCTACACTATCTGCTCTAGCTGTGCCCATAGCCCAGTGACTCCCATGTCAGCACTGCAAAAGCCAGTAAACTGCAAGCTCTTGGCAATAGCAGCAACTATCCCCCCTGAAAATATTGCATTATATTCCCTGGCAAAAGAGAACATCTAATGGAGTACAGATGATATGAATTAATCTTTGAATAACCATTTAATTTGTTGGCCAAGATCTGATTGCCCTTTTTTTGTAGTATCCTCATAATGAACATAAAAAGATTACAAGATTTTTGAATGTAGTCAGTCCTCTGGAAGCTCTGGCAGCTGGCTGAGATTTGACATCAGGTTTTTTTCCCATAGTAATTAAAAACACTTCTACAAACTCAGAATCCAAACATTATTAAGGGCACTTCCAGAGCAAGTTGCAAGATTCAGAACTAAATCACCTCAGTTAGTCCCTTCTTGCCAGAGATGCTAAAGAAAAATATCCTACTGAGAATTCATTTGAAAAAATTATTTTTTGCATAGGCCATCAGAATTGAGCAGGTTGGCTTGTCTACAAACATATGAATTAAAAGTATTGCTATAGCTGACATACAGGACACTTTAATCCCTCCTTTTGGGAAACCCCTGCTTTCATTAGGCTCAACACAGAGTACACTGCCATGGCCTAGAATCAGTCTCACCCCCAAACTAGTTCCAGAATGATGTACAGGATAGCAGAGAATAGATGATGGTAATCACATAAAGCTTTTTTTAAAAACACTTGCAGTATAATTGAGTGTTCATAAACTCATTTGCAGAGCGGAAGAAGAAGACCCTGTGGCTTTCTGTACAATGAAAAGGTCTTGCACCAGCAGGGCATTTGTGTCATGATGAAAGGAAACTGGGAATAGAGGGTGTCATGAAAGAGACAGGAGTAGAAAATCCAAAAAGGATTATTTTGAACTGGATCCCAGAAACAATAGGATATGGGTAAGTTACTGTAGGCAAGGCCTGTATTGGATCAAAGACTTTCGTGGTGAAATCACAAGGCTGTGGGTGCTGGCCTGGATCCCACTAGCACTGTATTAGACTCCATCCTGTTACATGTGGGATCTCGTATTCCTGATGCAGTTGCACCTACAAGGCTCTGATCAGAGAAGGGTTGGCCCTTGTCTTGCCCTTCTGTGTGGGACAAGGAGATGAAAAATTACACTGCACCTGGTAGGGTCAGTGTCATGGACAACTGGGGAACATCCATGGGAGAAATGGAGTTTGTTCTTCTCCATGGCCAGAAGTGATCATGGCCTGAAGGAATGGGGCTGCAGTCCAGATCTTGGCATTTAAAAAAGGAGGTGGTGACAGGAAGATTTGCAGGCAACAGATGTGGAAGGAGAAGGAGAGGTCAGGGACAAGAAGTATGATGCAGTTGATTCAGGTGCAAAAAGAAGGTGGCTGGAGAGAGAGTGGTGGGCACTGGGCCACATTTGAAAGTGTCTTCTCAAATGGCTGTGAATTTTGTTGGGTTTTTTTCTCATTGTTAGATCACAGGTTGGCAGAGTTCAGAGCTGTGTTTACTACCAGGGCTCTTGGTTGCAGCAGAAGGTTGTCTTTTTGACTGCATTTCTGCAGGACTTGTTTTAAGAGGTGAAAAAATATGGCCTTGGGCTAAAGCCAAGGAGTGGTGCAAAGATAGCTGGGTTTTATATTTGATCCCAGCATGGGTGCAAAGTTTGCAGGAGTCATTTAATCTCCTCTTTCCCTTAATGTAAAATAGAATAGCTAAAAAGATATTTTAAGGTTTAATTCCCTAGTGAGGCACTTCTAAGGTAAATGATGCTGGTAAGAGGTGAAAAGATTTGAAAATACTTCTGGGACTCCTGTCTTTGACTTTTAACTCTATCTCAAAGGACATCCACATTTGACATCTGTACCCCTGTTATACCATGTTTGTGCCAGTGTTGTGTTTACTGTCTTCTTGGTTAAACTCACATGTCAAGGTCAGATAACTTTTTGTCTGGTCCAGAAATGTCAGACTGACTTTGACAACAAACTGCAGCAGGGCCCAACAATGGACACCAGGTTCCTTCTTACAGATTTCTGTGCTTTGTTAGCAGAGAACTCTGTATGACACAACTGGGTCTGGGTTTGGGGCAGTTTAGCTGACAAGTAACTGAAAACATTGAGGAAAAGGAGAACAGAACAACTCTTACAGCAGGTGGTGTGACAATTTACCCATTGCCCCTGTGAACCTTTTAGGTTGGAAAAATTCCCAGAGCATATGCTGCATGATTTTTAAGGATGCTGAGCACTCGTGTTTCCTTTTCTTTCCAAATGAGATCAATTGATTAATTTATTTACTGACAGATTGACTTCTAGCAAGTAACTACAAGAATGAGAAATGCAATGGCAACATGAATTTCACAGACTGACATGATGCAGGAAAATCTTAAACCTTTTGAAGACCTTTTTCTGTCAGAGTTAGCTTTTTTCATATTTAGCAGGGACACTGTTGTTCTGCAGCATTTTGGGGAGGAAAAAAGCACAGTCAATCCAGTTTGTGTTATGGACTTTGCTGTGTGTACCTTGCAATGTTCCATTCACCTTGTACAGGACTCTCAGGTGTCTGTCCTCTCCCACATATAAAACCAGCTTCAAGTACGAACCAGACACTGTGGTGCATCAGAAGTGGTCAGTGTCCTGCTGGCCTGATAACCTCAGTAAGTCAGAGAAGGAACTTGAGCCAGAAGGAAGCGCTTTTGTTCCAGTAAATGGGAGAGGACCAAAAATTATGTGACTTCCTTGGGATTATGCTGGGTGTGTGTGGCAGAGCCATGCAGACCACTGAGACCCAGCATCTTAACTCAGCCACTTGTTCACCATACTTGTTCTCCCCTGAGACCTTAGCAGTGGCTGATAGTTTGAAATCGTTACTCAAACAGGTTGACTAAATTCCAGCTATCAGGATCTATTTTGCTATTAGTAGAGTTGCTGAGTGTTTCTCTGGGATTCCTCTCCTCTCTCCACCCCCTCTGTATTTGCTGTGTGCGTTATGTATCCCTTAAGTTTTCCTTGAAAACTCAGATTCATTCAGTTCCATGAATGCACGATTCATGATGGAGCTGACACATTTCATTAAGCTCAGCACATTGCGTAGAGGCTTGGCAAAGGATCCCTGGGCTTTATTCAACCCAGACACACCGTGTGACCAGCTGTCACAGATTGTGTTGTAAAATTAGAATAAAACCATAAAACACAGTTGAGGGAAGGGAAAAAATTGCCCCTCCCTGGGACACTTTGAGCTGTGACAAAAGATTTACAGAGCACATCAGACACAGACACACACAAAAGCTTTGTGCAGAACTCAGCTGGTTTTAGTTTTCATGCTTGCACATTATACCGTGAGTAGGTGCCACAGTATAAAGGATTCACCTTGTTCCAGCTTCAGCATAAAGTTCTGCTTTTAACTTTGCTGTCTGAAGCACACACCATTTTTAGTGGAACAGTGAATCCTTTTAGCCAGGCTACAGGATTAAAAACAAGCTGTGAAAGCATTGGATCTTGCTGTGCTACATGAGAGAACTACACAAGAATGAGAGTTGTGCAGCCCTTTCCCATAAAGGAACTAAAATCTGTTTGTATTCATTACATCTGCCAGAGCCTGTGTGAGGTACACACACACACTGGTTGTCCGTGTTTTGCAGAGCTCTCTTTCTCCCACCCTTTGTGTGAGGCAGCACACTGTGGGATTCTTCCCCATACAGATGCACCTGGATGTTTTTTTGTGGCTCCTCTGGCCTCAGGGCTGTTAAGTGGCCCAACCCCAAGCAAGTCTTCTCTTGACTCCAAAGCTAGGTGACTATCACAGTGCATTTAAAGCATGAGATGCTGGATCAGGAGAGAGGGATCTGCACTGCAGCTGTTCCAGATATCTTTTGTGGGGAGCATCAGACAGGAATCAGCTGGTGCATGAAGCTTGTTATATCTGATTACATGGCTAAAGTATCCTTACAGAGTTGATTTGTGGGACTCTCTACTGCAGTTTGGACCTCACTTGGAGTCACTGAAGGATTGATTTGTTGAGTATCTGTCTTTTTCTGGATGTCAGATGGAGATCTTGGTTGTCTGGAACAGGACTCCCCAGATTAGTGGATATGAAAAGGCTGGCATAAACAGGAAGGGATTAACAGAGCCAGGACAAAACTTCTATTTCCTGAATTTCACTGCTGCAGTTTAACTACCAGGTGTGATTTTTGTTGTCACTGTTAGGTAATTGGGTGATGTGTAAGTAGGTCATAACACTGGTAGAGAAATAATTGAAGACCTCAAGACTCTGATAGATGACTAGTGTAGATGCTAACAAAATTAGTTAATCAACAGTGATGAAATTATATCATCATCCAGTAAGTGAAGCATGCAACACCATGACTGGAATCTGTTCAATGCCTGCTGTTTACCTTTATTCATGCCAATTTATAAAATAGGTTAAGCTATTTCCATTCCAGCATCATGTTCTCCATGTGGGAGAAAGCTTGTCTAATGAAGTGCTTTCAACTGAAAAATTATTTTTGAGTCTCTTTAATCTCTTTTCTCTGTGACAAGAAGGTGCAGTTCTATGCCCATGCTGAATTCTGACCCCTCTGGAGCAGAGAGGGTAGGAAAGTACACAACATGGAAATGAAATACGTGTTAAGTTCTCATTTTCTTATATTTAAGTGCCACACATAATGTTGGATAGAAGAACAGCTTTTGATGGCATTAACAGGCATCTGCAATGACTTTTCCGTGCAATGTTACCAGTTGTACTCATCTCTTAAAATCAAGTCAGCATGTTGAAAAGGCAAGAGAGATGAGGCTGCTGAGGTGTGTCAGCACAACAAATGAAGGTTTGAATTTGGGTCTGTTTTCTGTTGGACTCAAGAGTCACATCAGTTGCCTGTTCTGAACACTGACACAGCCCCAATACTGGAGATGGAAAGCCCCCACATGCTTCATGATGGCACTGGTTCTGCTCTGGGATGGAGGGATGTATGCAAGGATGGATCCATAGATGGATGCATGGATGAGTTTGGGCCAGGCAGCTCTGTTTCTGTAGGAACCCTGCATTTTGCTCTTCCTAGGCATAGTGAGATGCTTTGAGTCTGATTTACAGCAGAATTATTAGGCTAATTCTGCATGATTCACTCTGTGGGAACAGATGTGGCTTTTTGCAGTATATAGGCAGAGGTCCCACTTGCAGCATTACTTTGTTTATAAATGTGTTAAAAAAACACAATACAAAAAACCACCTCTGATATTGGGAAGCTGTAGGCTGGTACCTCAATTCAAAAGGTGCATCTTGAATATAAGGCCAATATGAGGAGAACTAAATTATGATCTTGATTTTTTAATTGCCTTATTAATAAATAGGTGGTCATTTTCAGCATCTCATAGGATTTAAACTAAGAAGGAATGTCTGGCACTTTTCTTTATTTCTACTGTTCCTCTATAAATAAGGTGTTTTTTATAAAAACTTTTTTTAATGGCTTTTATAAGAACAAAGCTCAGGTATATACACACTTCTCCCTAAGGAGTTCTGGGATTTCACAGCCCTTTTTTTTTTGTTTCCTTTTTTCTTTTTGGTTTTTATTTTTTTTTCACACCCCTTCCCCTCCCCCCCCCCCTTATTCCAGCCAGGGATCTGAGGAACAAGGCTGTTTGTCAGGCAGTGCTTTTGTCTAAAGTGGAATGTGACCAGCCTTCCCAATGAAAGGCTTTCAAATGGGCTGCCTGGGAGCTCTCACAGCGAATTCACCCTCACTGCAATAGTAAAAGAGTGGCTGTGCTAGAGCTGGCCTGGCAAAATGAATACACAGGAGTGAAGGCCTCTCAAGGGAGTGAAGCCAGCTGGAGTGTCCTCTTGACTGAGCAAATCGTAAAGGAGTCCTTATTCTGCTGGGAAGAAATTGTGGCATTGGCTTTACTCCCAGCCTCTGGCGAGAAGAACGTGTCCATGGCAGTGCTTTTGTCCCTAAGCACTGTGTGATACGGCTTCACTCTGTCTTCAGAACAGGGCTTTCCTGCTGTGTAAGGGGACTAGGGGAGACAGAATGAAGTGAGAGTGGTTCTAAAATTGCTTCAGTGGCAACATGAGCTCAAACAGGCCCCAAAAGTATGGATGTAACTTCATGACACATTTCATTCTGTCCTTTGCTTATTCTTCAGCTCTACCAGTGTTTGCAGAAAAGCCCTCAGGCTTTGTGCCTTACTGTCCATTTGCTCCCCCTTATTTTTCCAGACAGGTGTTTGTATTGATTCTGACATGATCAAGTGGTTAGTGTCATTCTCAGTCCAGTTACTGGGCATTTTTACGTGCATTAAACTGGCTGCCTGATGTGTGCAGTGTTGCACTGCATGTAGATTCAGATGTTTTGTTTGCATCTACTGAAGCATCTTCCCCGAGAAGGTAATAGATGCACTTTTCCCTTTAAACAAATAATACCTTCAGGAAAAAAAAGGGAAATGCTAATGCTGCTGTTCCCTTGGGGTTTTGTACCCTGAAGGGCCCCTCACCAAATAAACTACTGCCAGGCTGGGAAGGAGAGTTGGATCTTCAGCTATGTGATGGCTTATGCCTTTTAAATGCAAATCCATGTTTCTGGGATCTGATTTAACAGAAAATGATTGTGTGAAATCAACATCTTTAAGTACATTCAGTTTTTAAAATCTGTTAAAGGATAGTTTAGCTTTGGCAATTGAGTGTTCATATGAAAATTAATACATTTTTCATGGTAATGGTTACTATCTTCAAACCAGGAAAAATATCCAACTTCTGTTAAGCAGGGATACCACAAACTCGGTCTACTGTATGTGAACTTGCTAATTTCTAAGGGACTTTAGCAATGGACTGCTTTCTGGAGTGAGAATTGTCACTAGCATTAAAGAATACCTAAGATGAAATTCTACTCTCAGTAAATTCAAGGATTGAATATAGAGAACAACTTATCAATTGCTGTCTAAGTAATAATCCCACTGGGCAAAAATCACAGGGACAAAAGGATTTGCACAGGCCTGCTGTGAGAGTGAGGTACCCCTGAGTGTGCAAATACCCTGCTGTCCCCCTAAGGCAAGAACACAGATCAAGGCAGGGCAAATGCATGGGAAGGCATGAGCCACACCTGTCATTTAGCTTTCTGTTTCTGTACCTCAGTCTTTCCATCTGTGAGCTGGGAACAAGTAGCTATACATTTCTCAAAACTGTTGTGAAACTTCGTGGTTGAGAATTTATAGAATGATTTGAGGTCCTCTGGCAGTGAGGTGGCATATTATTAGAGTCGGAACTGGGCCAGATACTGAGTTCGTGCATGGACCCTGGGGACCAAAGCTTGACTCAGATGCTGTAGGTAAATTTAAATCCATGCCACAGTTGCTATGTCTGCAGAGAATGGCTGTTTTCCTTTTAATCTGCTGTTCTTCAATGGGTTTCCAGCCTTTGCTAGCCTGTCTTTGTGAAATGTATTTTCACCATTCAAAAGCAGCAGTGTTTTATTTTTGTTTTAGCTGTGCTTGGGAATGCAGAGCAATTCAATCAAGAGGAAAATACACCATGAAAAGCTCTGAAAGCCCTGAGGTCAAGGATCTGAAGTTACCCACAATATTAATGACAAACCAGTGGCTGCACCATGGCAACGGACAGAAGAATATGTGGCGTGGAAACCATAAGTAGTGTGGGGCTTTGAAAGAGCACAAACGGGAGAAAAATGGAAATTACATCATGTTCTCTCTGTTCTGTGCTAGGACAGCCATGTACAGTCTAATCCCCAGTGCTGGTGAGCCCAAGAGTTTCAAGAGGGCCCTGTAAGAGACAGAGAAAGGAATTGGAGCTGGAATTAGACTGCTGAAAAGTTTTATTGAAAGGGGGAAAGCTTTGGATGGGAGCAAGTTAGATGAAGTTACTTTTAAAAAAAAGTGGTGCTAATGCTATGGGATCTCCATTCTTGGATTCTCCTCTGGGATTCCCTGCTGGGTCCAAGTGAGCCACTGAAAAACCAAACATGGGTGATGGAGCTGATTAGAAGTATGAACCTCAGCATCTCATTTTTCACAAATGCCTGTTTTTTTCTTTTAGTCGGCTGTATGAGCACGTCAGCCATGTAACTAAGCATGTTGATCTCTATGCAAGTGGGGTTTTTCTTTTTAAGTTAAGCCCCTACTTTTTGGAACACCACTGATATAGATGGTGACTCAAAACAGGATCGTGGTAAACTGGATCCCTGAATAGCCCACAATTCTGTGTCGATGTAACATCTGTTGCTGTAGCATTTGTTGTGTACACTTGTAATCAGATGACCTAATTCTCTTTGTGTGAGCAGGGAGTGCACTTGGGCAGGGAGGGGGCTGAGATTTGAAGACAACCCCATGCAGGAATCTGTCCGTTCAGGCTAGTTGGCTGGAAGAACTTGATTGCAACAACTGATTGGGAAGAGAAGCATATAAGGTAGCATGACTTCGTGGAAAAACGTTAAACATCAGTGAGGGAGTGGGCAAGGAAAGGAAAGCCATTTAAAATCAGATAATATTTTAAAATTTAAAAACTTGCCTGTTTAAAGGCAAGAACTGGAGAAGCAGTGAACTTATTGCAGTAAATGCTGCAAAAGATCACTTAGTGCCTAAAATATACCCATAAGACCCTTTTAATGGTGTGAAAGGCAGTAGCTTGTGAGGTGTTAAATTTGAGACAGGAGGGCTGTGCAGCTTCTGGGCACTCTGGTGAACAGTTTCCTTTGAAGCATTCTGATTACTTGGGAAGAGCTGAGATTAAATGACAGAAGAGGACAGAAAGTTCAGCTACTGGGACATGGGGCTGAGAAATGTGACTTTGTTTTCTTCAGTTGGTTGGCATTTCTTGAGTACCTTTTAGTTTCTTGTGCAGTGTATTGCTCAGTGGCTATTCAGCTGATCTTGAGTGTTTTACTTCTGAACATGGATTGTATCTTCCCCTATTTTCTCATGCTTGTGGTGCTGTAGCTCCAGCCACACAGCAAACATAAATGAGATGAAGCTGCCTAGTCACTAGTACTCTTATTTCCTGAGGGCATTCTACTTTCCAAAATAACTCTGGTTTTATCAATTTAACTATTTTTAACTTGCTCCTTTGCATGGATCATTTTGTTCTCATAACAAGTTTAAATGTTTAACATGGTTGTGAATAGATATAAATGGAAATGAAGAGCAAGTGGAAGAGGGAGTGTGTGTGCAGTTAGGGTGATCCAGTTTCTGTGGAATTGTTTTGCTGACTAGTGTCTCCAGGGCAGAGGCATGCTCTGGATTCCTGGTCCCTTTCTATGACTGGCCAAAACTGGCTGGCAGCAGACTAGTCCCATGAAAGATCTGCAGCAATTTGTCATCTGCCTTAGAGGGTATGAGCAGGACAAGACTGATGGCCAGGTTTGGGGCAGAAAAGAAATATTCTCTCTGCTATTTTCCAGTGGAGGAACTTGTCTTTGTTGCTTCCAAAAACTTTTAACAAAGGGATCTTCTAAGAGAATTTGCTTCCCTACATGGTAGCTGGTGTAGAGGAGCTGGATCCATCCATGTAAGACTGGTCTCTGTGCCATTGAACATGATTAGTGTGATGGATATCCCTATCCTTTTGACACCCCTAATCACAGAATCACAGATTGGGTAAGGTTGAAAGGGATCACAGTGGCTCATCTGGTCCCACTTCCCTGCTCAAGCCCAGGGTCATCCAAGAGTATATGGCACAGGATTGCATTGAGAGACTTCTTGAGTATCTCCGGTGAGGGACACTCCACAAACTCTGTGGGCAATGTGTTCCAGTGCACAGTAAAGAACTTCACAAAATCACAGAATTGTTAGGATTGGAAGGGACCTCTGGAGGTCATCCAGTCCGACTACCCTGCCAAGGCAGGGTCACCTAGAGCAGGTTACACAGAAATGCATCCAGGTGGGTTTTCAATGTCTCTAGGAAGGGAGACTGCATGACCTCCCTAGGCAGACTGTTGCAGTGCTCTGTGTTAAATTCCTCCTCATATTCAGGTGGAACTTCTCTTTGAGACATATTTGGACATTTCTGAAAAGCTGGGAGATGTACAAGTTGTTGGCTAAACTAAGGTTTAAGTTGAAGGCTAAATGCAATGCTGATGTGATGTAGGGAGAAAGGGAGAATTAGTGAGTGCCCCATCTTCAGTGACTTTCTAGAAGGTTCTAACAGGCCAAGTGGGGAGAAGTTTGTGTAACATCCTTGTTCTCTTGTGCTATTGCTTTCTCTGAGGGCTATTTTGCTGATCAAACTAGATAGTGAAAACTCTGAGCTACTTTCCCCTCAAAAATGGTGCAGATGTTACACTTGGACTAAGAACTGTGAATCTGCCTCTCTTTGGCTGCTTACTTGTCTCCTCTCATTAATGCCTTGATCTTTCTCAAGATGGTTGTGTAGCTCTGGAGCCACAGCTGCCTCATAAGTACAGCTCATGCACTGACTATGTCACATAACCAGCAGTGGGGGTCTGTGGGGCTCTGGAGGTTTTTCTGTGACTTCAGATCAATCTGGAAGTAAGCCAGGAGGGAGCTAAGCCTGCTGTCACTGCATGTACAACTTGGGGCCAGCAAACACAAGAACAGTGAGACCCCAGAGGAGCTGCTATCCTTGCCTCTGTGACATATTCCCAGGCTTGCAGAATGATATGATGTGTCTTGTGGGTTTTGGCTGCACAAAACTTTCAGTATTCAAAGGAGGTTTGCCACTGCTCCTCCAGCTGTTCATAAAGTGTTACGTGTCAGTGGCAACCCTGTGTGTGATATCAGAAACAGCAGCTACAGATGGAAAATCACCAAAGTGCAAGTTGTACTGACGTGCTCAATGCCTGACATCAGATTCCTCGGAAAGGATCCTGAGGAATCTGGGAACTGTGGCACATGAGGGATTATTTCTGGTTTGGCCTGTCTCTCCTCTATACAGCTTATTTCTATCAGTCTCTGCTCCTCTTGACAGCTGGAGGGTTGTGGAAATGCAGCTCGTCTCTTGCTGCCTTTACTATTCCAGCTCTGCTAACAGCCTGGCATAAGTCTGAGTGTGACACATACGAGTGGTGATCATATGTCCTAAGGTGACAAAGTCCTGGAGTACAGTCTGCTCTGTTCTTTCCAGCAAGGATGCAAAAAATAATCATCTGTGTTTGCTGAAAGCAAAAGACATGCTAAAACTCCAGCTGTTATATTCCTTCAGGGTTTGCAAGTCATTAAACACCAACAAAAACAGCTTGCATGAGTTACAGAGAAGAAGCACATTTAAAGTCCATTGCTATCTCCTGATCCCTGCCAGTAAAACCTTCAAACTGTTTCCAGCTTCTGCTAGGCCATGAGAGGGCATATTCCAAGCTGTTCCATCACAGTTCTTGCACTGACCCTGTTGCTGCAGTCACATGTCAGCAGTCTGCCCAGGTAGTGTTGGGCAGGGCTTGCAAATTGTGAAGCACAATGTTCCCTGTATGCCAAACCCTCTGCAAATCTCTTGCCACCATGCAAGTGTGGGATGAGACACAGAGAGAGATGTTGCTCTGTGTAAGCACAAGCTTAGGGCCTAGCCTGTCCAATGTTAAATGCTCCCAGCTCCTTATGGCTGCCAGTGGGATTTAGGATATTCAGTACTCAGTGCACGGAGTTGCTTGCTCAGATGTCACAAGAGAGGTTTTTACTCAAGGCTTGGGTGATCCTACTTTAGTGTGAGAAGGATGTCTTAGGCAGCTTCTTTTCTTTCCAAATGCTCAAAGAACAATACTGCCAACTCTGTGAAGTTCTTGATAGTTTAGCTTTCTTCCTTGAAGAACATCCAACAGTAGGAAATAACCCATCTCGAAACTCACTCTACAGAACAGATTAAAAAAAAACAGAGCCCAAGCAAAGCTGCTGGATGATCCCATATCTGTAATGGGTCAAAAAACAGGGCTGAAGCCAAGTTTGCAAGGGTATTTTCACTCTGGATCCAAGTTATTTTTTAGAGTCTTCTGTTTATATTACCTGAGTAAAGTGGTGGATGGACTCACAATCCTTTACTGAGTAGCTATTTTTTATAGTTAATTCTGGTGTCACTATTAACTGATCAGTCCTTTTCAATAACTCTGAATTCTTATTTTACTCTGCCTAGAACTTTATTTCACAATCTAGGACTCAGTGAAGAAGTCAATGTATCTTTGAGCTCTTTCTCTACAGGATGGTGTTTTTCTAATAGAGATCCCAGGAAAATAATGGCACTTGTGGGAAGGGTTATCTTATCCTGCGGACTGTTTGAATCCCTCTTACACAGGTAGAAGGAGCAGAGCAAGAGCTTTGGTGACTTCCTGCATTGGAAAACAGGGGGAGCTCACTGCTGTTTTCTAGGCACTGGGGCAAAATTTGTTCTGTCACCAAATAGACTCTTGTAACACTTGAGACCTCCTAGGTATGCAAAGGGAGCAAGATGAGCCATTAGCTCTTGCAACAGTTCCAAAAAAAGAGCAAAAGTCCTGTGCTTCTTGTTCACAGCCTCTGTGGTGTTTGCACAGGGGAAATTTAGTGCCATTCTCCTGCCATCTTGTTTCCCATGAGTATCTGGCAAAGAATGCCTGATGCAAAAAATAAACTGTGGCAAATGCCGTCTGTTTCCATTACTGTATGGAGAATGACTGGCTTATGTAACATACGGCGTGAAACCACTGCAGAGATCAAATATAAATATTGCCCTATTGTGGAATGTACTGGTGGCATAGCTGATATTTTTGTGGCTGATGAAAAATCAAAGCTCATTATCACTCCTGAGGTTTGCCCTCTGTGTGTGTGTTGGTGTGTGGGTCTGTCTATTTCAGTGTGTTAAAGGCGCTGGGTCAAATCCTGATAATTCCAAGTCTATTTTTACTTGGTTGCTACTCAGGCAAAACTTTCATTGACACTAATTGGAAAACTGCCTAAGTAAGGGGTGCTGAGGGAATTGAGAAGCTAGTTGTAACTTGGCTTTAATTCCTGAAAATCCCTTTCTTGAGATTTTCTTTACACAATATATACTTGTTAATGCAAGTTTAAAGTTAGTGAAAATTTACACTGCATTGCTGGAGCCATACACTGATTTTATGCAGCTGGGATGTCTTCTACCCTACATTTGGAATATAGGTGTTCTGTGTGTCTGTGGATGTGTACTTCGTAGGGCTTTGCCCATGGAAGGGATGAGAATCTGTGGGTGAAGTCAACCAAATGGCAGTGGAACTGTGCTGACTTGCACTGGTTGTAGGTGTGGCATGCAGAATATTTATCCAGGGTTTTTTTCTTCTCCCCCT
>JAOXXN010000175.1:10825097-10840538 GCA_026770055.1 Myrmophylax atrothorax | reverse complement strand
GAAGTTGTTTCCACTTTCTCCTCCCCCCCCCCCCCATCCCCACCCTGGAAAGTGTTTGGAGTTTGCTGGCAGAGATTCAAACAAGTCCCCTTCAATCTCAAAGCTTCCCCTGCTTTTTTCTTTCTAACCTGCTGCTTCCAAGCTTGTTCTCTTGAACTGCCACCACTATCTCACACAAAGGTGGCAGGTTGTCATTTGGCATGGAAGGGCCCACGTGAAAGATACCTGGGAAAAAACTGGCTTGTGGAGAGAAATGCATAACCACCTGATGAAACAATCATCTGGCAGTGTGTTCAAAATGTTTGCCAGGTGGGAACTCTGAACCAATGACAATCATAACAAAAGATGAATTTCATTTTATCATTAGCCTGCTTTTTGATTTTGGACTCACTCAAATCATGCACTTGCTTCTCATGAAGAATTTGGACTGAGGAAAAACAGACAAGTGCATTCTGGACAGGTGGTGCTGCAAAAAAAGGATGGCAGAGAGGTGGCATGAAAGGAAATGGAATGGTGGGTGTGAAACAAGGATGGAGAGAGAGAGAGTATGTCTGATACAGGCTCAAGCAAGTCTGTGAGGAATGATATAAACCAGCCCCTGAACTGAGATGGGGAGCTTGTGGTACGTGAAAATCACATCAAGAAGAAACCCGTGTGAGTGCACGGGTGCTTTCTGTTTTCATCAGTGGCACCAATGAGAGTTGTTAAGTTGCAGTTATTTACTGGTCAGAGCTAGAGGCTTTGTTCTCATCTTTATCCTCAACTTCTGAGCTTCCTTTTCCTGGTGCTACCACTCAAACTAATTTGGAGTTTGGGAACTTGGGATCAACCCCCCCAGTTCCTTTCTTACCACTTTTTGATCCATCCTGTGTTTTAACAAAGTGGTTATTTTCTCATTATTCCTGGAGAGTGTGGGTGAGACCCTGCTATGGGCCATAGTGCTGGTCATGGGTAATAAGCATGGGAAATGTTTTGAATAATGCTATGTTTCACTATTAAGGAAGCAGTGGTGGGAGAGTTGGCAAGGGCTTATTGAGAATAAGAAATTCCCAAACTGAACCGTGACATTCCAGTACCCATGAGCCTGTTTACTGGTGTCGGGCCTCTGAACCTCTCCAGAAAATGGATATATCCACCCTATGCTCCCTCAGTCAGTGCATGCTTGTACTTGTACAGAAAGGTGACATCCTGTCAGAACAGCCTTTGGGAGGAGGAGGTGAATAAATTAAACAGGTTGGTTATTCTGGAGACAGCAGGAGGTGGACCTCTATACTAAGAGGTGTTCCTGATGAACATTTATCAGCACTCGCTTAATGTTTTGCAAACTTAATACCGTTTCAATGAGCTTATATAATGCTCATTATCTGGCCACACTGTTTACTCCAAGAAATACGTTGGGTCAATTGCTGTTCATTTCAATGCACCATGTTTAGACCTCAATTTATATTGGTGGTGTCCATAGACCAGGAAATTTCTTTTTTATCAATGAATTTTACTGTCAGAGTTCAGGTTTCTTACCCTTTGATGTGACAGGTTCTCCCAGCTATTGCCCTAGAGAGTTGATTCAGCTGCAAAAAGATAAACTGGGCTTCAAATGCAGACCTGAACTGGGGAAACTATTCTGCCTATCCTGAGATGTCTGTAAAAGCAGTTAAAATTCTTGTATTATGAGCTTTTTCGTGAGGCTGCTGATGGACTATTTAGAAAACCAAAAGAACTGTGTAATTTGGATAATTTTGCATATGAAGTCTCTCATGTTTCTCATCTTCATTCATTACTATACTTAAAATGTAATTACAATCAGGTAAAATACCATTAGCCATTAATTCTCTGTTACTGATGGAGATGGAATTGACTTGCCACTTTTAAGTGTCTTATTTCATGCTTCTTAGTGCCTGAGCCTCCAGAGGAGCACCTCCTTAATATGTCTGTAGAGCAGGCAAAGTATTACTTTCCTAGAGCTGGGCTGGAGTTGTGTTGCAACCTGAACAGTCAGTATTCAGAATTTTGGTTCAGTTTTTCATGTTTCACAAGACTTGAAAAATGTTTTGGAGCCCTCCAAGAGGCTTCCAGGTTTATACCAGGTGGTTTTCCTGGTATAAGGATTGTCAGCATGACTTTGTAGCTGAAAAGCTCTAAGGGCTTTCACTGGTACCAATTCCTGCTCCCTGTTTCAGGGAGGGAAAGAGGGGCATTCACTCAATGCAGCAGAATGCTGAGGCATTTGACGTGGGATGATGTGCATGTTGTAAGGTCCCAGTTGTAATCCTTGGCCTCCTTCCTTATCTTTCCAGGGCATATCTGTGCAGATGGGAGCAGGCAGAGCTAAGCTCTGCTTCCCGGTCTCTGAGCTGGCCAGACCTGGTCCTGGTCCAGGTACTGAGAGCCCAATTCATCCAGAGTGCAGTGCCAGAATTAATGCTCCCTGCCTTGTGGCACAAGGATGGGGAGAGAGAGTGCTCTTACCTGTGTCCATAGACACTGGCACGCTTAATGCCTCTGCAGGGCAGAGAACCACTGGAGGAGTAAGGATGTCCAGGACTGTGAGTAGCCCAGGAACATGCCTAGAACTACCCCTTCTCTGTGTTTTATTGCAGGATCATGAATCATTTAGCGTGTGAAAGCACCAGCAAAAAAAGAAAGCATCCCAACTGAATTGTTTTGCTTCCCTATAAGTTTTGAATCATTATGACCTACCTTACAGTAGTATTGTAAAGCTTCATTTCTTAATATTTGCTGCTTGGGACAACATCCCTCAATGTATACAGCAGACTTCCTCCAAGTCTGTCATTGAGACAGAACAACCCAACTATGCTGCAAGGTCACAGCTATTCAGGAAGGTACATTAACTACAAATTGACACTGGAGCTGAATAAATCCACTTCATCCGGTACTGGAAAAATCACCAGTTATCTTTGGATAATGAATGAGGTGTACTTGATAACAGACTTGTGACAGCCTCTCCACTACTTCATGGTGTTCTTGGCTTGATTTTTCTGTTCCTTCTATCCTCCAAGAGATGATGGACTCCTAGCTTTGTTTAGAAAATGAATAGTGGCATAATGGAGATCAGATCACAGGACTAAATGAAATTATTCATAGATTAATAGATGTTAGGGCCAGAAAGGACCATTATGACCAACTCCTCTGACCTCCATAAAACAGGCCAAAGAATCCAAAAATTCCTAGAACAAGTCCTCTTTTTGTATGGGAGCTATGAGGATATATTTTACAAGAAGGGTCTTAATTTAAATTACCACAAGTGATGGAAAGGCCCTCTGATTATAGTAATTGCCATGAAGTCATGACATCCCTCTGTCCCAAGCCAAGGTGCTGAGGTGTCATCCATGACATGATCATTTTACGCTGCACCATTCCAGGAGAAGTTCAAAGCAAAAGCAACAGTGGAGTTTCAGAGAGGAGAGAGCTATGGATTGGCTATAGTTCAAAAAAATCAGTGCAAACTGCCTGTGGAAAGGAAGGAAAAGAGATGGATTAGGCTAGATTTTACTGAGATTCAGGAGACTATTTCAAGTTACCCATACCAGGCTTCAATATAAGTAGAGTAGCCCACTGGTCTTGAGTGAAGACAGTGCAAGGAGCATGGTGAGAGTTTTCCAGCCCAGCCCACTGTGTAGTGTGTGATCCACAGGAGTGCACTGAAGAGTAAATGCAGCGCTCTGAACTGTGAAAGTGACCTGAAGATGTTTTTCACTGGAGTGAGCTTAAACCTTTTTTTTAACAGAGATGTGACATGTTTAAAAGCAAAGAAAGGACTGGACATCAAATGCTTTAGAGCCTGACCCTGCCAGGGAATGTGTTCCTGAAAAATATGGGATGACCTCAAGTCACTGATGAGTGTGAAAGCCAAAGCTCTCTAGCACATAGCAAGTTTAGCTCCTTAGTAAGGCTAGTGGTGCATGTCGAGCAACATTTCCCTTCCTGAGCCAAGAAGGAAAGGAAGAATCTTCTCCAGGCACCACTTGCCTTCTGATACACTCACTCTGTTTCTCTTTATGCACTTAATTCAATCCTCTGGATAAAAAGATTCAGACTTAAAAAAACACTGAGCATAAGCTCCCACAGTGCCTCTGTTCCCAGTCTGGTTGCTTTGCAAAATGCTCCTTCCTCTCAGGCTGCTGGGAAGCGTGGCTTTTCTGATCACTCATTTTCTGGGAGCGTGCCAACACTTTAAAGGGTTCATGTTCAATTACCCCTCTATGCCACTTTCTGGTCACCAAGGAAATGTCTCCAACAATCAAGAAAGCAGCACAGCTGGTGAGGATGTTTCCAGCTAAAACTCTTAGCGGGAGGGTAAAGAGACAGAGGAGTTGGTCAGAAAGCCACAAGCAAAGTAAGAAGTGATCACTTTAGGAATATCCATTCACACCTCCACTCCATCTTTTCTTTAGGTCATAACAGCACCCTTTAAAGAAATATTTAATTACCACTGCTGTTGTGGTTTGGGGACTTTAGCAGCAATGAAGCCTTCAGAGTGTAACCCCATTGTCTATCTTCATATGTAGCTTGCAAAGATACTGTATGAATGACTGATGGCATGATTCATATTGTGCCATTGATTAGTTAGCCACTGACTGAACCATCCACCCAACCCTTTGAAGGTGAAGTGCTGAATGTTTATTGTCATTATCATAAATCTGGCTTTCAGTTCCATGGAGAAGGACCAGCAGCAAAACTACAGCTCCAGCCACCCCAAACATGGGTAGTGTTAGAAAACTGATCTACAACCAGGTTTCAAGTTTAACAAATCTTTATCATGGCATAAAACCCCAGATGTGACCATCTTGGCCTCAATCTCTGGTCAACCTCTGCCCTTATTTCAGACACTGGGGGTTTTGCCAGTGGCTGGATTGGAAACAGGCGTGCTGACTTGTGAAGTTCAAGATAGGATTGTATTTTTAACTTGATTTTACCTTAAACTGGGACCTAAGGAGAAAGTGTTCTTCAGTTTTTACCCTATCCTAAGGATCTAAGTAGAAGCAGCTAATAAAAAATGACTTGTTCTCAAGCACTGGGGAAAATGTTATGATCTTGTGCCCTATCTTCTACCCTGTAGGGTACATATCCCCTTTCCAAGATGTTCTCACTACAAGTGGTTTAATGTGTTAGCCTATCATTTCTGGAAACCTGTAATGAGTTTGATTCTCTGAAGGACCTTTATCCCTTTAGCTGTCAGTGTCCCTTAGACAGATGACTTTCACTCTTTTGAGAAATGAATGAGCTCAGATGAGTGTGAAAGTCCTTTATGGGAACATGTTACTTTGAGGACCTTGGCCAGAACCAGCATCATCTATTGCTGTTTGTAAACAGCCTAATCTGGCAGCATAGTACTGCCTAGGCACAAGTCACATTTCTCTGTCTGAAGGAGTCTTGTATTAAGGCGATGATTTTATTCTTCATGTCAAGGTACAGAGGTTGGAGGTGGCAGAAAAAAGAGCTGCTTCTTGCAATCACCCCTGTTCCTTTTGCACTTGCACTGTGGCCAAACTTTGAGTGTCTGTCAGACACATACACTGCCAAAACACTCTGAGTGGCTGTACTTGGGAACACAGGGAGGAAGAGCCAGCCCTGCACAAGCTGTGGAGCAGCTGCTGCCCACTGGCATGTTGTGTGCTTGCTGTGTGGTGGTGTTGCTCACTGTGACCACAGCGCTGGGTTCCGACATGCAGCTTGCTCTCTGCAACACTGAACCACATTAGTCTGCCTGTTTCCAAGTTTGTACTCCATTTCCAAAGGTTTCAACTTTCTGATGAATTTTGTGCTTGAGAATTAGTTTCTTTGGGCATAGGTAAAGGAGGGGTAACACACTGAAAAATGAACATGTTAAGAAAGTGTCTGTACTACTTGTGGAGAGGATGGGCTGCCAGTAGACAGAGGCAGACAGAGAACTTTCTCCTGCCTGGAACAGGGCAGGATGTTGGGCAGATCCTGACAAGAAAAACACTTTGTGACAAGGAAGATTAGATGATCTTTGTTTTACTCTGGCAAACTCTACCAAGCCACATCAGTATATCTCATAGTGAGCTTTACTTTTTCCTTCCTCTGAAACGATCTTTGGATTTATCATTGTGAACATCAGGAAATGAATGCTTCACACTCAGATTTCAGTGTCTGCTTGCACAGAATTTGTTGACATGTGCAAAAGGCACAGTAAACTGAGACACTTACCATGTGAACTTTGAGGATTAAGGCTGTAATGTGGGCAAATGTTGGACAGGTTTCCCTTGAGTGGCTCTCCCAGTGTTCCTGTGAATGCAAACCTCCCTGCATAGCTGCAGGGCAGAGATAAGTAGTTATGCCAAAAGAGCTGTTAACCAGATGGGAAGAAATCCAACTCGGTCCACATGCAGGAGGCCTGATGAACCCAGAAGCCACTTGAATGTTTGGTCACTACAGCCTCCGATAAAAGCCCTCTTTGTAGCTGTTTAACCAAGGCCAGCACATCCATGTACAAGCTGAGAGGCGGGCAGTGTTGCTAGGCTTTGTTTAGTGCTGAAGATTTCTTCTAAGATTCATATTGTCTGTTTACTGCCCTTTAAAATTCAGTGTTTAAAGCAGATTCCTTCTGTAGTCAGCAGAGAACGATGAACACTTTTACTGGGTCCCATCTGAAGAGATGTGTTTAAGATGGATTCAATTAATTGCTCCCTGACTCTCTAACCTTCCTAATATTTATTGGGTTTGATCCAGCCTGTTTCAGTTTTGACATATTCAGTCAAGGGCTTTAGACATTACTCAGGTTCTGCTGGGTTAACAGTGCTCACAGCTCACATTTCCCCTCTTATCTGTAAAAAGCAAAGATTTATGTAGCTCAGCTGATGTGCAGTAGCTCAGTAAACCAGAGCAACTCAACTGACTGTCTGAGAATCAGAAATGCATTTATGAAACACCAAATGATTTACCACAAGTTCCTTGCGGATACTGCATTACTTTCAGAAAGTAGCTAATTGATGTTTATCATAGTTAACAAATTGTGAGGTGGGAAGGGAACTCTGGAAGCCATCTCATCCATCCTCTACTGTAGCTACCTGTGTGTAGATGTTTATTCCTGTAAAGATCACCATTATGAAGCATGCTGGCTTCATTATCTCTGTAGTCTGAAAGCTCTTCCTGAGCTGAAGTCTAATTTCCCGTGTCTTTCTGGATGCTTGTTAGCAGTTCAATGTAGGCAATTAAACTAGTGTATTAATGAACGACAAAGTAAACAAAATATTCCGAGAGGATGTTTAAGTGGGCAAGAGATGAGAAGGCAGGTTACTAGTACATAGCTGGATTTTGACAGTGACAAGATAGTGGCTGTCTACAGTGGTAAGGAGATGTTTTGGAAGGTGTTCTGAGGAAGCAAGGTTAGGGTATTTACCTTTTTTTAAGCCACTTTGCTTGGAAAAACTGCAAAGGACTTTTTAAGGGCTTTTCCAGCTCAAGTTAATAAAGTATATTTAATTATATATTGATTTGAAAAGTAAAGAGAGTTTCAGCAAGATCTTTTTTGAATGTGTGCAAGACTCTTCCTTGTACTTGTGACCTGGTATTTGTTCAGTAAGAGTGATAGTCCCTTGGTGTTGTAGATGGAAAGGAAGTTGTTTTAAAGCTCATTCACAGCCAGAGTTTTCTGGGAGGGTGAAAATTCTTCAAAAGCTCATAAAATTATTACCTTCATCCCAGATTGCACACTGCAAAACCTTTCCCCCTGGTCTTAATGTCACTGCCCGTTCAGGCTTATTATTACAGAGCAGATCACAAGATGTAATGTACAAATAGACTGTCACAAATATGGAAAGCTCAGGGCCCGCATACCTATTATGGCTCCCGTTACTCCAAACTGTTTTGCTGCCAGCTCAGAGTTTCCAGGCAGGGCAGGGCAGGCCAGGCCAGGGTCCATTCACCAGGGTCTCTCTCTTATGGCACAGGGGAGCATTAAACACACAGTGCTCAGCACATTGGTTCTCCTTGCTAGCAGGATCTCCAAACAGAGAAACCTGTTTGTCTTTCATTTCAAGGACTCTGTTTTTCTTGCTTAGCATGCAGATACATAAATAGATCTTGCCTTAAGATATCAAAGCTGGTTTGGGTCCTATTTGTGGCAGAAGCTAACTGCTAATGGAATATAAATCCATAAATGTGTCTGCAGCTCTTTTCACCCAATTGTTTAAGGAAGCTTTACCACAGACTATACTCAATTGTTAACTGTAATTATCCTGGTAACATAAATGAGAAGACTGAGACACAGGAGACTAAAATGTTGCTCAAATTAGCAGAATGTATAAACGTAAGCTTTGCTTTGCCTCCTCCAAACTTACTTTTTCAACAGCTGGACTTTGCTGCCTCTGAAATACGCAGCAGTGCCAACATGCTTCAGAGTCATATCAGAGCTTTTGGTAAACAGATTAAAGAGTTACTTAGCATGTATCATGTGCTATGACTTCACATAGAAGTCATATGTTAACAGCTCACTGCTGATAGAAGGAATCAATAGCCTTCCCTATGGCCAGAGGCATGTAGAAGATTGGATAACACTGAAGATACAGATTCTTGAAAAGCCAAGGCATGTGATGGCTACTCTCAGCATGCTGGAATGAGACAGAGGCAGCATGTGCGTTGTATCCCAATGGACAGGCCCCTCACTGACAATGCACTTCCTGCATTCAGGAAATGAGAGTTTCCCTGCAACAAATGAGTGATGGCATGCAAGCAAGAACATGCTGTCTTTCCCCTTTGTCCAAGCTGCAAATAAGTGAAAAACCCCAAGATTTCCTAGAATTATGTTTGTCTCTGGTGTTGTAATATTACATACATACACACTTGCATGGAATCAGATTTCTAAGCCACTTTGACAGAGTATCTTGGCTTGCTATGTCAAGATGAGATCTCTTGCATGGAAGCCTACATTAACACTCCAGGTTAGAGCCTAAGCCTGGAAAGAGGGTCTTCTTTGTTAGGAAGAAGGCACAGGAGAAGAAGAAATCAGGGAATAATGAAAAGTGATACAGAAGGTTAAAAATTGCAGAATTTAAACAAGGGAATTCTTTTTTCTACTTGGAGTCTTCTGCTGATGTGTCCATAGTTTTGTGTTCATTAGATAAAGCTCCTTGTGTTTCAGTTTCCTTAAATGTACCACAAGAGGAATGCAACCCAAGTTGGAAAGGGAGATCTGTGCATATATTTTAGCCAAGTATCCCAAAAGTCTTTCCCAAATAGAATGTCAGGTTCAAAATAAGCTGGTTGGGATAGAAGGAAATACACAGAAATAGTATCCTCTGCTCCAGGAATGTACTTATGTCTGGAACTGAATGTTACAGCACTGCTTTTTTTCTGAGCCTGGCAAAGCAGTTCTCAGCAGGGTAGAGAGATTAGGCACTGCATACCTTTGAAGAAGCAATGGTGATGGGTGATGCAAATTTGAAGAATGTCATTTACCCAGGCTGAAGCTAGGAGATCATCTGTGTAAGGAACTCTGTTCCTTCAGTTTGCACACATGCTTGACAGCCCTTCTCTCGCAGTATCTTTTGCCTCTGAGCTATGGTGGCAGAAGACTGATTCCAGAGACACTGTGTTGTGTTGGCAGGGCAGCTCCAGAAGCAGCTGTGAGCAAAAGTGTCTGTCTGCATCCAGCTGTTGTCTGCACATGGACATCACAGGTACTGCCTCGCTGGACGTAGCTGGTGAATTTCCACCCATGGGAAATACTAGGACAAATTTACTTTGAGGTGTGTATCCCCAAAACAATCTGGTGCAGTGTTTCTAAACTTGCTGTTTAATTGTGAACATGCCCTTGAATATATCCTCAAAGGGCAGAAGTGGCTGAGCATAAATACAGCCATCTTGTTTCTAGCAAAGGTGCAGTTATACTAAATTAAGAATGCTGGGATGACTAAGAATAATTATTCATCGTGATATCCTACTGAGTTTTCAGAAGTCAGGAAGATGACTCCCTTTTTAATAATAAAAATTGCTTTAGCTGAATAGACCAAATTTGGCATTAGCATTAGTAAATTTGGAAAATGAAGCAGACAGAGTAACTACTATTTGGTAGCCAGAAAAACCTCTACTTATGGCATGGACGTTGGGACTAGATGATCTTTATGATCCCTTCCAACTCAAACCATTCTGCAATTCTATAAAAACACTGATGTTTTTTTTTTTCCTCTCACTCAATAGGCTGAGCTCAGTGGTGGTGAGAAATGGACCCTGCAGGGGCAACAGAGAACAGGTATGTTCCAGGAGAAAGGGAAAAAGGCTGTGCTATGTGTCACTGTTTGTGACAGTGTTATTAATCAAAATAATGGAAGAGCTTAGAGCTGACTCATGAATGAAAATAACTGGATAATTAGCAGCAGTGAACATTTATTTAACAAAAACAGGTCCTTTCTAATTAATCCAGTTAGGCTGACAGGTTACAGGCAGTAATCTATTGATTGGCTGACAGTGACACTGTAATACACTCACAGTCTCCTGTTGTACAGGTAAATGCCCAGCCCTTTATTTATGAAAATCCACCAGCCAATGTGCCAGTCTTTAGAGGTCTAGAAGTGCTAAAATGGTCACTGGATTGACAAAGTCTGCTGCTGGTGCAGATAGGTTCAGTTTTCTCTGGATTCAACATCACTGCCCAATTATGGGGCCTGTTCTGTAACCCACTGTTCGGAAATTTGTTAGTTCATTGGGGTAAGTTTTGAGGAGAGCCATATGAGTAAGTGGAAGCTGATCTGCTTGCCTGAAGGTGAGGGGACTCAAGAAGAACCACGAGAAAGGAAAGGGCAGCTTGGAAATGAACTTATGTAGTCATAAAGATGCAACTGCATTCAGAAGCTGAAACCGGTCACATTTAACCTTATAAAGAAGTGCATACTGGATGATTGTTAACCCTTGTAGTCAATTCTCCTATGTCACTGGCTCTTCTTTTGTAGGTCAGATACTTTTCTAACAGAAATGCTGCAGTTCAAGCAGGAGTTAAGCTAAAGACATGCTGTGTCCTTTGAGTCACATGGGACAATGGTCCTTTCTGGTCTTGTGAGGTATCAACCGCAGAAGGGCTGAAACCACAGAGTTCCTGTCTGGGATCTGAGCTGTGTATTCAAGTTTGTGAGATTTGGGTTATATATAATACAAAATAGTTACATTATAGTGTGTTTGTTCTTATCATTTTGCTTCAGGATACCAGCTGTGAGAAAACCACAAAGTGTTTGGCTTCTTCCTGAGCTCAGGCAGTAGCCCGCATCTCAGAGGCAAGATGGCATATGAAACGTTTCCTGTTTTCAAGCATTCCCTGGAAATTTGGGGATCAGGTGTATCTTCCCTGCAGTCATGTAGAACTGTGCTGCTAATTCAGCATTTAACAGCTTTTTAGCAGAGCTTGGTGAAGAAGGACAGATTCCCTAATGTATGTCTATGCTTTCCTTACTACATTGCTCATGATATCTAGAAAGCCCAGTGATGTAAACAAACTCAGAGATGGCAAACATGCCCTTGGTCTCACTTGCCATCCTGCTCTGGAAGTGTTCCCATTCTCTTACCAGTTTCCATGGGAAGGAGGCTGTTTCGGAGACTAATAACCACATATGCAAAGGGCCTGAGTGTGTGTCCTTTGAATGAGGCATCTGGATCTCATCCCTGGCTCACACTGGCATTTTTCTGTTGTGTGGCACCATGAAATATCAGGTCTCAAAATGGAAATGGCCTGGCATTGTTTAGGACAGATTCCAGGAAATGCCTTTTGCATAGAGGCACTCTCTCTTGCTGCCCCTTCTCCATGACCTCGTGAGGAGAAGTATCTAAAATAGGTCATTGTTATGCACGGAGAGAACCCTGTTCCCTAAGCTCCCTTGGTTTCCAAGTAAATGAGCTTTGGAGGTAAGTTAGCAAAAGAGGCTGATTCATTAGCAGCAAGGGAAATCTGTGTGTTGGAGGGGTGCCCAGCTGCCCAAAGGGATTTATGTAGTGACACACTCTTCAAATCTTAATAGAGCAAGCTGAGTGATACACACAAGCTTGAACTGCATCACAGTCACATGCTTGCTAGGCTCATTTCTTATCTCACGGGTTTCTTTGGAGAGTATCTGTTGCTCCCTCACAGGGATTTAAATCTGTAAGGGAAGGAGCCACAGTGAGGCATCTTCTAATGTGAGAAAATTCTGTATCTGTTTACTTTTCCAAATTAGGTCACTTTGTAAGGCAGTTCTGGATGGCGACTGTCCCTGCAGTTATAGAGGCTGTAAATAACATACGTGTTCCAACATGTTTGACAGGATTTCATTGCACCACCACTAGTCTATCCCAATATCATATCTCAAATTAATAAAAAATTAATTTTATTTGATGAAATACCCCAACTGTCACCGTCCTGTCCAGAATGAG
This sequence comes from Myrmophylax atrothorax, assembly GCA_026770055.1. Classification (NCBI taxonomy): domain Eukaryota; kingdom Metazoa; phylum Chordata; class Aves; order Passeriformes; family Thamnophilidae; genus Myrmophylax; species Myrmophylax atrothorax. The sequence continues at coordinate 10,828,163 of JAOXXN010000175.1, read as the reverse complement.
ATAATTTTGGGCAGTTACTCACTTAAAGGAGGAATGAGGCTAACGCATTCTTCTGGCATCATTACCAAGGGCAGGCTTGTGCACAAAGATGTGCTCCCCTTTGTCGAATCATTTGGAGTTCAGGGAAGAGAATTCAGTCTTTTTGGACCATCTTCCGCCTCTCTTTTGGTGTATCAAGCAGAGGTGGGGTCCCAATTAGTGCTAGTGATTAGTTGGGGACTTGTCCATGAGATGGAAATGCGTAAACTGCTCTCATACAGGACACTGAGCAGCTGCTGGATTATAGAGATCTCTGGCCCCTCCTGACCTGGGCCAGATTTGAACCATTGACCTAGAAGTGAAAAGCTTGAAATCCCTCCACAAGCCACGGGATAAATAGGATTTGTGGAGCTGTGCGCCCTCATTGCACATTCAGTTGCTGCCATCTAATGGCAGGTGGAGCGTGGAAAGGCCTCAAGCAATGTAAGCACCTTGTCCTTGGGAGTCTAGAGTGTGGGAGAACCTGTGCAAATAGTTCTCATCAGGGTGCTGGGGAAGTGTGGTGATTTAGGCTGACTTTATTCCTCTAAAAAACAGTTTGGCAAAGGATTGTTGTGCTGCAAAGAAACAAAGAAGTGTCCCACTACAAACACCAGGTCTTCACGCTGCTTTTGGTCTTCTCTGATGGGTTATTTCCATATGTGAAGTCTGAAGGAAAGTCTGTGACTGTAACCTGGCTTACCAGCTGTCCCAAGGGCAACGGTAACTGAGTGGTGGGCACCTGTGACGAGGGAGGTGATGAGAGAAAGTAGGTAGGAGAAGGCACTTTTAATTTCTCTTAGCACCACTGGTACACACTAAACATCTGTGCTTCCCCAAGACTTTGTTACAGAAGGAGAAGGAGTTGGAGACAAGAACAACATTAATTCAATTATCAAGAAATTACTGGGCCTGAAGGCTAGCAGACAGTAAAACTCACTTGCTTGAAATATTACATAAAGGAAAAAGCAAAGAGAAGGAAAGATGTCTCCTTCTCCACTTTTACCAGCTCAAGGAAGTTGCTGCTTCATTTTCTATCTCCAAAACCCCAGATTTAGAAGGCAAAAAGTATTCGCCATGTATCAGTTTTGCACTGCCTGTTTCTGTCTACGTGCAGATCTCCAAATGATTCTTGTAAGCCACACTAGCTAACACTGTCTTACAGAGGAGAAAGGTTAGAGACTGCATATTTCTTTATGCATCCCTGAACTGCAGCCACTGGGTATCCAGAGGCACGTCCCATGATGGCTCTGAAATGCAATGAGCCATGGAGAGCCCCCTCCAGCAGCCTTAATTGCAGCCTCAGTGGTGACATGGAGCTTGCATGGCCCAGCAGTCAAACAAAGTCTGTCACCAGTCAAAAAACAAGCTTTATATTTGAGAAATGTCTTCAGTAGTCCCTAGTCACCCAAGAAATGTCACTTTATAACATAAAACTGGGAAGGCAAAAAAGTCACAACTTCAGACACAATACTGGAAAAAGCTGTATAATTCCACTCTTCTTGGCTGCAAGAATCGTTGTTGGCAAGAAAGTCCAGTAATGAAGCAACATGGAGGAGAGGAAAAGAACACCAAGTTTCTTCCTGATGGAGGAAACAGCCTTCAAAAGCACTGTGGAGAGAAACAGAAACAAGTATAGTGAGTCCTCAAATGCCCTTTTACCTGCTGATGCTACCTGCACATCTGTGAATGAGCAAAGAAAAGCAGCACACGTGAATTGTAACTCTGTGGGGAGATAAAACATTTTATCATGAAATTGCTCAGCTTTGTGCCAAGAGGCACTTCCCAGGCTGCAGGGAGCAGCTGATCTATCATATCTAAACAGTCACAGGAGCTCTGTTTGCCACCAACCCCTTACGTCAAAGCCAGGATCTATCTAAACACTGCTGCTGCACTTCCGAGAAAGTGCAGCTTTGTGCCGCTGCTGAAAAACAGCCTATTCAAATATATACCCACTGGGGATGCAACAGGGATTTCAGCCTGGTACATGAGGTCATGGTACACGAGCCAAACAGGTCTTCTGCACACAGAAAGAGGTCTGGCAGGCAGCTGGTAGCTCTTGTTGTAGCTGCTGGTTAGGCCCAGGTGGGAGATCCCTGGTAGAATGGTTACATTCCTGACCTGGAACCATTACCAAAATGCTCTTGTCAATCAAGTTCCTCAGGAGAATTTCTGCTTGCTCTGTAGATATTTTTCTTTGAAGCTCAGTGGTAAAATGATCGGAGAATAACAGGTCTAAAACTGTCTTGGCAAGGTTTTTACTTTTTTAAATGGCGTTCCTTCCCCTCTTATTTCTCGCACTAAGACGCTGTCTTCTGACCACTCACAGGGAAGCATCAGTTGCAAATTGAAGACATAAAATTACACCAAGTGAGCTGAAATTTAAGCCTTGCCATTACACAGTGACGTTCAACAGTCAACGCGCACCCTCAACACGCAGCAGCTGCAGGGTTTCGTTACTGCCACTTAAAAAAACCTTCAACTCCTTTTGGTGTGCCCTGCTTTGAGCCAGAGGCACCATTTTATCTGTAAGAGCCCTCTAGTGTAGCATGACATCTGAGAGACTTCTGCAGGATATAAATCTGCACTGGTACTGAGGTATGATTTAATATCCTCAATTGTTCTGGAAATTTGAACTGCATGATTCAGGAGACTTGCATGAGTACGGTTACTCTAGTGCTTAATGAGATTTATGTGCTTAAATGTGATGAATGCTGCAAACACATTTCTAACCCGTTGGTTCAGAATGGGAGGGGGAGAAAAACCAAATCAACAGGAGTTTTGGTGGAGGCAGGCTTTTGCACAGGAAGCTTGCAACACGACCTCTTGCAAATGCCAAAGTAAGATGGGAAAAAAACCAACAAACCAACAAAAAAAACCCCCAACAAAACAAACAACCCCAAACCAAACCCAAACAGAGGAAACGTCTTTCCGCATCCCTTAATTGCAGCCTCCTGTTTACTCTGCCCACGTTGAAATCTGTCACCCTGTCCCTGCCGTCCGCCACGAGCTCTGGGGGCAGCAGAAGGCCCAGAGGGGTGGGGACCC
>JAOXXN010000175.1:10794829-10812368 GCA_026770055.1 Myrmophylax atrothorax | reverse complement strand
TCTCCACTGCTGTGAGTGTTAACAAGGTGGTGGGGGTGTGTGTGTGGGGAGGGGGGTGATTAGCAGGAGACATCATGAGATTCTTCATTTATATAATCATGCTGTATATGAGATAGGTCCTTTTCTGCTAAGTAGAAACTAGTGGGGTGTGAGTGTTAAAATAATGTGTTTGCCCTAATTTTGTAACTGGAACAGAGAATTTCCATCTGTGCTTTGAAGGTGAATTAATCTCTGGGTGGCCAGTTGCTGATATTTGGGGCCCTGTGACACATGAAGGAGACAAAGACAGGGCTCACAGCTGTCAGCTTCAATATTGAATTGCTTTTCTGTGAGTATTGATCCTTGAGAGACCAGGGCTTCCCAGCTGTCCTGCCTCTGGGGGAGCTTGGAGGCTTCTTGAAAGGTGCAGCAGCTTTTTCTACTCTGTGTCTGATCTCTTCTATCTCCTTCAGCTGTTTTGTTTTCTTTGGTCTGTTTATATTACATGTCTCAGGAGAAATTGCACCTCAACAGAGCAATTTAGGCAGAACAAAGGAGGAAAAAAGGTTTAATTTGTTCAGCTTTTTGTCTGTGCTGGTTGTGGTGTATATGCCCACTCCACCTTTAGCTAGTGCCTTGCAGTGCCTCTGCGCTTCCAATGTGAGCCTCTGATGCCCCTGGGATACTGGGCTAGAGCATGATGGAGAAGTGTTAAGAAGCAAGTGCAGGAAAGGCTGGGAGATGATGACCTGCTCTTGCCTCTCTCTGACTTTAACAGTCTCTTTCTCACAGGGACCAGGTGTAACTGCCTTCAGCAGCCACCTGTGCCACAGAAACAGACATTCAGGGTGTGTTTCTTGACTCCTAGGCTAACACCGGACAGCTGGATGATGCCCAGAAGCAATGGAAAATGGCCACCTGTAATTTAGCCCTTATCCAGGTGAGTCACTTCAGCTAGAAGATGAAGTCTCTTTGTCTTGCTATGCTGCAGACCAAGAGCATCTGTTCTCAGCAGTGCTGAACCCAGAGCTGGTGATTTTGGGCAGATATTCTCAACAGAGCCAAGCAGAGCCAGGACTTGACCTCTGCTAAAGCTCTGTGTGTCCCCAGAGCTTGTAGTTTAGCTGGAAAATGTCTAAACATTCATTGCCTTTGTGGGCAAATCAAACCCCCTCCTTTTGCAGGGGGAGCTACAGCACAATCCCTATTTCACAACAGCCCCTAGATAAAGCCTGTCGTTTACTACCAGTATTTGAGAATCAGCCTTTGGCAGGAGGGGAGATGTGGGAGAAATTGTAGCTCTTTCTGTTTGTTAAAATCCACTAAACAGCCTAGAGTTTGCACATGGCAAGACCACAGGGCTTGCAACACGTCTGTGTGCTTTCCCTTATCTCCTTTCTCAGCTTTCAGGAGTGCTGCGTTGATGGGGAACCCATTTTTGTGTTGACCAAGGCTATTCCTTTGCTGATGGACTTGGTGTCCTTTCCTGAAACATTACCTGGCCTTTGCAGGCCTCCAGAGTGTTTCTCCAAACTTTGCAGGATTTCTTTTGAGTCTAGTGGCACGCTACAGGGAAGCTAATTAAATGCATAAGCAATCAGCATCTGTGCAAGGTTTTCCCTCCGAGTTGTGTGGCAGTGCTGCAGTTGAATGGAGCCAGGGGCTGCCTGGAAGCAGATGTGGATGATTGCTCACCAGCTGTATTTTGATCCCCAGGTTCAGGCCACTGTGGTGGGACTGCTGGCTGCTGTGGCTGCTGTGATCCTGGGAGCCATCTCTAAGGGCTCTGTGGAGTTGAGCCAGGCTGCTGTGCTGTGTGCCAGCAGTGTGACCACGGCCTTCATAGCTGCACTGTCTCTTGGTGAGTCAGTTTGGTTCCTCGGATCATGCAGCACTCAGGTGTGGAATAAATGTCTCTTCCATCAGGGAGGCCCAACTGACATCCCTCTAGTCTGGCAGAGGGAGGAGGGATGCAGGGAGCATTAGTTCTTGTCTGCTGCTTTCATCCCCTCTGCACCCTGCCTTTGCTTCTCTTCTCCCATGACCTGTTCACTGTACTCTTGGCATCCACAACAGCAATTGAAATATCCTTCTCTTGACACACAAAAAATACCACATGCTGTGCATGGCTGTGCATAAACATGCATGTACTTATTCCATATCTCTTGGGTGACACATGAGCCATCTACACTGCCCCTTTCCCTAGGGGAGGGTGAACTAATGTCATACACAAAGCAGGGAATGGAGAGTCTGTGACCAGACAACTCCAGACTGTGCTCGAGGTGGACTTGGGTCACCCAATACCCTGGGCAGGGTTGTGGCCAGCCCTGTGGCTTGCTTGTTGGGAGCTCAGAGCCAAGCAGTCCTCTCCCCTGTCTCTTCCCCTTTGGGAAACATGATGGGCTGGATGGTAAGAGCTGTTCTGAGTGGCCTGAAGATCATCAGTTTGTAGGTCTGCCATATGAGGGCAGCATGATACCCTGAATAGAGGCAGCTGGCAGAGTTGAATACAGCAAGTTTTCTAAACGAAAGGAACAAGTTAGAACAAGTGCATATCCTGAAGCTGGAGTGAAAAGGGGACTGTAGGTGCCTTTCCTGAGGAAGATCGGATGAGGCAGTTAAAAAATAGCAGCTCAGCTTTCATTACTCTTCCCTACAATCCCCCTGCTTGATGCAATACAGAGAAGCTTTGATGCTGTACTGTCACAGTCTTGCAGTTGGCATTAGTTTCTTCGCTGGACATGGTCAGAGGCAGCCTGTGTGGGGGTGTGCATTACAGGAAGCTGCTATTTTTATGGCCAGGGAGGGAAGCAGCATGAACTCTGCTGTGAGGAGGGGAGTGTGGGTGTCTAGGATGACTTGTAGAAATGCCATGTTGTGCGAGGATGTGTTTCTCCAAAAGGTATGTTGTATCGAGGAAGATCCACATGTGGCATTTCTTACGGGAGAGCTGATGCTCTTCTGCATAGTCAGCTTTGGTGGGGTTGTACAGACAGGCACAGAGAAGTTGTCAGTTGGAGGGAACCAACCTCTCTTGGGCTTTATTTGCTGTGTACTGTCAGCCATGGAAGGACTTTGAAGAGATGTCATTTTTCTTGTGTCAAGGCTGCCCTTGCTAGTCACACAGGAGGGGAGGCTGGCCAGCCAGGGTTTATTCCAGGTAGCTTATCCAGATGTCTGTGAGAGATCTGATGGTTGAGAGATTCATGTTCATCACGGTTTGGGGTTTGTGCTCCTTAACTTACCTGGACAAGCAAAACTTCCCTTCTCTCCCAGAATGCTGCAAAGCAGCTGAATTTTTCAGGTGCAGCTCAGAGGACAAGTGAAGAGAGGTGATATGGGTTCCATAACCTCTTGACTCTGGAGTTGCTCACAGCATCAACAACCACCCAGTGCAAATTAAAGCAGCCCCAAAGACTCTGGGACATGAGGGGTCAATCTGATGGATGGTTTGAAATGCTAATGCAGGCTACCGTAAGAAAGTTCCTTGCTCCTTGGTGATTCAAACTTTGAGAAATTTTGGTCTAATATGGAAAATATCTTTGTGCTGTGGAATCCAGAGCAGGGGATGGCACCAGGAAGCTGCTGCATGCCTGCTGTGCTTATCTTTGAGTGTGCTTCTTGCCTAGTCCTGCTTCAAGGCAGCAAAGATTAGGCTGCTCAGGAGGGGAGCTTCTACATTTGAGCTGCCTGCTGGTATCTCCTTTGATCCCTGGAATTTGCTTGTGTGCCTCTGGGCCTTTGGTGCAGTTCATAAGGGCAGTCATGCCCTTCAGGTTGGTGAAAGCAAGAGGACACATTCCTGGGGATGTCCAGTCTCCAGCTGTGTGGTGCTGCTACAGATAATCTGCTTCTTGCTTTTGTTAGACCCCCATGTCCCTCTGGGAGCCAGAACAGCAGCTCTGGGATGAAACATAGCAGGGTGCATTCTCTGATGCCTGGTCTGTGTCTTCTCTAGGTCTGGTGATGATTGGCGTGATCATTGGAGCAAGGAAAGTTGGGATTAATCCAGACAATGTCGCCACACCCATAGCAGCAAGCCTTGGAGACTTGATAACCCTTTCTCTGCTGGCAGGAATCAGCAGTACACTCTTCAAATACATAGGTACAGTGTTCAGCAAGGACTTGCAGCTCAGCAAGGAAGGGATGAATCCTTGTGAAACTATTGCAGGGCTCTTAACCATTTCTGGCGTGTTTCAGAATGGAGGCTGTTGTGCCGCTGGGGTAGAAAGGTGACCAAAGAGGCTTTTTCCAGACTCTCTTTTAGTAATAAACTGAAAGGCAGAGCCTAAGAGACACAACTGGGATCTGACAAAGAAATGACCAACAGGTATTGTGCAACTTTGGAACAGAAGGTTGACATATGTGACACTGACTCTGTTCCTAGATCTGTCATTAGCCAAGCATAACTATTTTCTGTGCAGGGATAATAGCAGGACCTGCCTCACAAAGTAATTTCAGGGGTTTGGCATTTGTAAAATTTTCTTGTATCTTCTCACATTAAGAGTCATGGATGAACAAAATATCAAATTGGAAGTAGGCAGTCTGCAGTGTGTCATGCTTGCAGGACTCTAAGGTAGGACTTGTGATATATGCCTGGCAACATTGCTTTTAAAGTGTTAGGTTATTTACCATGAGCCTAACCTAGAACAGAAACAGGAAAATAAAAAGATCCAGCAAACTCAATACCATTTGAAACCCAAAGTGTTGTTCAGACTGACAGAAGCAGCAAGGCAGCTGTTCTCAGTTTACATAACTCGTTCCATATGTAAGCACAAGCAAGAGAGTGAAGGAGCACACACTGCAGGGAGAGGCCTATGACTTGCTTCTGTCCAGTCTACCTTGAGTTTCAGAGTTGCATTTTTTTTTTTGTTAATAGGATTTTCCATGATGTCATTGCACCTGCCTCTGTAAAGCCAGTTTGTCTTTCAGTCACTACACCTCAGATAATATCTTCCAGGGAGTACAGGGCAGAAGAACATGATAACCTCTATGGCTGTGACAAAAGAGAATTTGTGGAGTTTTCAGTGTAATTTAAATAACCTCTTGAGATTGAAAATACTCAGCACACAGACACCAAATCATTGGAAGCATGAAGTGAAGCAGGTAGGAGGAAGGCACTGCTGATGGTGGTTGAATAAATTCATTTCCCTCCCCACTGGGTAGGAAGGTACAACTGTGACAACTTCTGGGTCCTACGAAAATGTATCCTTCAAAAATACTGATGAGTCTGTAAGTTTGGAGTACTGTGGTGCCACCTGATGCAGCTCCATTCTCTTCTGCAAAATACCCTTTTACCAGTAAAGATTTTCAAGCTTTTTAAAAGTGACTCTGGTCCTTCTCAGTCCTGCATAATAGAGATGCGAACTGTGCCAAAGGGTTTCAGCTTGTTTATGGGCTGAGTATGAGGGAATGTGGCAGAACTGGAATGGGGAGACTGAAGGCCATTCATCCTACCAGGAGTCTTTCCGTGGGCTTTGATAGGGTTTGATAGACTCCAGTGCACTGTGTCTGCATTATTTAAGAAGGAATTAATTGCTCAGAACAACAAGGAGCGTGGGTAGAAGACCCAGTACAGCAGCTAAGTCTGTCATACAGCCCATCTGTCCTGAATGACTTGAGGTGGTAAAGTGCACTGGCACAATAGCAGCTGTTTACACTTCAGAAGTGGTTGCATTTCAGTGCCCACTGAAGTCACTCATAAAAAGCGCACCTCTTTGCGTAAGAACCGTTGATTCATGGAAGATGTCATCACGTCAGTGCTGTCTCCAGGTAGCCCAAGGCCCTGGCAATGACATTTTTAAAAATGCACACTTTGAGCCTGCTTCATCTCCCAGATTACCTGCAAAGTTGGCGTTACTTCCTGCTGCCTTTGGCCCCAACACAGAGACCAGATGGAGAGCTTTGTTGAAGAAGCAATTTTGTAGCAAAAGGGTTGGCATCAGCCCCGTTGCTTGAAGGTGTTTCTCATGCTTCTGAGTCATGTTTATTTTTTTAGTGTTGCACATTTACTTATTTTTTAATTCCTTTGCTTCTAAAGGTCACTTCAAGGTTATGCCTCTGCCGAATGGATAAAGCCCTTAATGGAAATACATGTAAGCTAGCACAAAAGAAACCCAGATTGTAACTGGCTCATACATGCAAGAGAACATTTGTTCCTATAGAGCAGACCAGCTGTTCAGTAATTCTACTGGCTTGCCACCTAAAGTACTTCTTACCTCTTGTTTTAGGTGAAGGTGCAAGGTGTCTGCCCTAAGTGTGATACAGCTTCCACATAGGAGTTTCTCCCTTTCCTTGCAGTTTGATTTTTACCCTGAAACCAGAAAGTTTGTAACTTTTTTGTCTTCTTAGTAGGAGATGGAATTGGAGAGTTGTTTGTCTTCAAATATAACTTGCTTTGAGTCCTGCTGATTTTCAAACAGCATCCTCTAGCAGTGAATTTCAGGGATTAATTATGGATTTCTGTGGTGGAATGAGGTGGTTTTGTGAGAAATATCACAGTTCATGTGATTTTTCTGCTAACATAACTTGGTTGGAGCAAGAGTCCTGCTGCCTTTCTTCCCATCTCTATGCAATTTGACTTTGGCAACCTGTGAAGCTATGGGTGTTTAATTCAAGATTTCTTTTCCTTGCCAGATGTGAAATATCTTTCTCCTCTAATCTGTGCCGTCTTCATTGTCATGATCCCTCTCTGGGTTGCTATTGCCAAGCAAAGTCCTTCTCTTGCTGAAGTCCTGAAATCTGGATGGCAGCCAGTTATTGTTGCGATGAGCATCAGCAGGTAAACCAAGGAGCAGCTCCCAAGCCCACGTGTGTATTCACAGAGAGGCCCTGAGCTCATTTAGAAGGCCATCAAAAATGAAACTGGAAGGGACAGCAGAAGAGTACTTGTCCAGTACTTCTGAGCCACTGGTGGCGTTCCAGCAGGCTGTGAGACAGCAGATAAGGAGCCTCCAAATGAAAAAAGCAAATAATTTTAATCTCGCTCTCACATCCAGGCACCACATGGGTGCAAGACATAAAACCGAAAATGGAGATGATGAAAATTTCAAATTGTTAGGCTTCAACTTCATTTTTATGCAGCTGTAAAAAGAAAAGACTGGTGAATGTAGAGCCAAGTAGTTCAACCCTCCTGTGCTACATGTTTCACATCCTGCTGAGATCTAGGAAAGAATTTTAAAAAACTGCTAAGGCCAGTACAGAAGTGTAATAATACTTTGGGGGAGGATGATAACATTTCCCTAACTACTACCAGTTTTGCTTAAGAGTGGGCAAGAAGGTCTCCTTGAACATATTATGCCATTAACAAATACTGTGAGGCTCTCTGTTGTGAAGACTGTGCTGTAAAAGGAGTACCTGGTGAATAGTCCAGCCCTGACAATGGGGAAGATGTAATAACTCATCTCAGTGTGCTATTTTCACAATGTAGGAATTGATCCACTCTCATTGCCTGTCCTTTTTTAACAGCATTGGTGGGCTCATCCTGGACAAAACTGTAACTGACCCAAACTTTGAAGGCATGGCAGTTTTCACACCTGTGATTAATGGTAGGTTGGGCACGGGGAGTTGTTTACTTTTATTTGTACCTCCCCCTCCTCCCCAAGGGTTATAGTATCCACTGTTACCCCTACACAGAGATCAGTGTTCAAGTCTTTTCCCATCATGAGTGGAAGTGAAGCTACTATTCCCTATTACATCCCTGGTTACTTATGTCTTGAAGCATCTCTGGAGCAAAATGGCAGGCAGGGCTGAAAAGTACTGGCAGAGCTGTGGGAAAGGTTAACAGTATCTTACAGTTATCTCTGAGAGCTGCGTTGACACTTTTCATAACATCAGACCTATTAGGATGTCACAATAAATCCATTTTCCCTTTTCTCTCTCCCTCCACTTGGTAATTTGAGCTGTGCAATCATCCCCTATACAGATTGTTGTTAAAGATTAATACGTTAAGATTATATATGTGTATCTATATATATATAAAAGATTATATATATACATTGTATATAGAGGTATTTTATATATAATCTCAACACCTTTTGTATGTGTATTTGTATTTATTGGAATCCTCACAGTACTTTTATACACACACATATCCGTACAAACTTCTGGGGATCCTGGTATCACTGAGGATCCACTGGTTCATTTTTCTGCTCATGTAATGTTCTTGTGGGACAGGCCCTTCAACAGAAAACCACATTCCTAGGGCAGGCTTGGCCTTGTGCCTCCTTCAAAGTACAGTGTCATCTTGAAGTGTCAGAAGGTATCAAACAGCTGTCACCTTACTGGATCTGCATAAAGACAACCACCTTGCTGACAAACTCTTCCCAGCATGGTTAGCCAAAGAATTTGATTGAGAAAGTATGTCACCAGCAATTTAGTTGAACAATGATTGACCCAGACATCACTCTGTGGAGGTGGGTGACCTGTTTGGCAGAGCTGGTGGCAGAGTTGTGCAGTGCTCTCTGACTTTCACAAGTAGCTCTTCACTTTGCACATGCAGGGGAGTCCTGCAAAGCATGGCAGTGCGTGGTTCAGAAAGTTCCCATCTTGAGCTACAACGACATAGTCTTAGTGTTTTCACTTTGATTCCCCATCTGGAAAATCTCATATTTAATGATGGAACATTTTCATCTTCAAGGAGGGGAAAACACGAGAAGCCTGCAGCGTCTGGTCACTGTTATCTTTTTTGTGGTGTTTCTAGCCTGAAAATACTCAGAGTGGTGGAGATTTGCTCCATAGATCATTATCCCTCTATGTTCTACTGGAAAATACAGCTGCTTTTTCATATTTACTAGAACTAATCAGTCTGGAAGAAATTAATTTCCTTTTAATTAGCTAGCATATTTGGATTCCAATTTATTCTCCTGATTTCTTCTCATTTAAAAAGTGTGTCAGATACCTTCATAGAGTCATGTAATCACTCTCTGTGGTGTTTGTTGTCTTTTAAACAATAATGGTTCTCTGGTTGAGCAAAATCCAAGAAGTGGCTCTGAGCAGCATCTGTTGTTGCCTGCACTGCTTTCTTCAGGTGTTTTTCACAGACTGTGTCAAACCAGGTGCAATTACATAATCTTCAGAGGCCACATGGCATTTACATCCAGTGCTGGGGAGCAGGGGTAAAGGTTTCCAATACAGCAGTCAGAAGGAGACGATCACTGAAACTTTCCTGATTTTTAAGAGCTGTTCCTGCAAAGCAAATAGTGCAGCATCACCTTAACTTGTGGGATCGGTTTTTCTCTTTTTCTCGCTGCTGTTCTCAGTGAGTTTGTGAGTGAGTGCAGATTGACTCATCTTGGGTTAGCTTTTAGACTGATGTTTCCTGCTGAGCTGAAGGTGGTTTACAGGTTTGCTGTGTTTTTTCCTCATAGGTGTTGGAGGGAACCTGGTTGCCATCCAGGCCAGCCGAATTTCTACATTCCTGCACTTCTGGAGCATGCCTGGAGTTTTGCCATACAAGATGAGGCAGAATTGGCCCAACCCATGCACCACATTCTTCTCATCAGGTAGACCCTGAACCCTAGGTGTTCATGTCTCAAGATCTGGATGCAGATAGCTCCTTTACCAAGCCTGGTTGGCAAAGGACTAGATGGGTTTCAAAGGCAGAACTCCCCCTTACAGGGAAGATACTCAGCTCAGAGAAGAAGCATCTTTGCAGTGGGCAGTGTGAAAAAAAGGCTTGTTCACTGCTCACTGGCATGGAAAAGAAGTGGCCTTCAGGGAGTACTAAAGAAAGTAATTGAAAAAGAACCTTAGATTTGATCTAATAGAAAGTCATTTTAACCATAGCCAGCCTAGAGCCATAACCTGTGGACAGAGGGGTGAATAGACCATAATCTTGCTGAAAATCAGCAATTTCTCCATCTTCAGTGTTGGATATACTTAAGCCTCAGCAAACTCGATCCGAGTCTGTTGTCTTTATAGATTGCAGGTTCCAACGAGGTTGGGAGTTAGTGCTAGATCAAACTGTAAACTGGGAAAATGTTTTGCAGCAAGGCAGAGCAGAAGTTGGGGGAGGCAGAGAGCAGCTGAGAAGAGTGTCTGCAAGAATTGGAGTGGATCAGCATGGAGCACAGTCTTTGGCACACCGTTTCAGTGCTAGACAAAGATGCTGAGTTTATCCTGCAGATGCTCCCAATTGCTGTATGATCTAGAAAAGGCATTAGCAATGTGGTTGGTGGGAGGGGACAGCCCCAGGTCTATGCATTAGATATGTAGCTGTGTCCTGTCCTCACCCCACCCTCTGCAGCTGCTATGACCCCTGTTTCTGTCTCTGTGTTCTGCAGAGGTGAATTCCAAATCAGCCCGGGTCCTGTTCCTCCTGGTTATCCCAGGTCACCTCGTGTTCCTCTACACCATCCATCTGCTGCAGGGAGGCCACACATCTCTGTCTTTCACCTTTGTGATGTTCTATCTGACTGCCGCTTTGTTGCAGGTAAACCCTAAACTCTCATCCAAAAGGAACTTCTCAGATAACATGCAAAAAAGCGTTCTCCAGGCTAAACAGGAGTCACAGTAAAACATCCAACAGCAGCCACCATTCCCTGTCATGTCAGATGTGCATCTACCAATCATCATGTACCTTCTGTGGGTCCAGTAATATTTTGCCCAAATTGTGAGGGTCCAGTTTCCCATATGAGCATGACTGCACTTTAGAATGAGTGAGGGATCAGACACGAGATGAAGAACAAGTTCTCATCATCCACAGAGCTGCAGTAAGTGTGCAGAGACACATTTAGCAAGGAAGTTACCTTGTTTCAAAATGTTCAGTCCTTGAGTCCTTAAGCTCCAAGTATTTCTAGATTGCCACTAATCGTCCCAGCAAGGGGCAACTGAGAGGCAGTTAACTCCAGCCAGCCGCTTTCCTCACTCATTTTGGAAACCAGTGTCACCTATTATGAGGAAGACCCAGGGAATCCGTTTGGGCTGGGCCATGTAGGTCAAAAGTGAAGGCCTGAGTAGTTCATCTTCAAAAGTAAAAATTCTGGGTAAGTAATGGAGAGTTCATTCAGTTTGTTGTGCCTGCTCTCTTTTGTTGTTTTTTTTGTGCCCTGTAAACTATATCATCTCATCAGAAATGCACGTGGCTGTTGTCTGAACTCACAGAGGCTCTAACTTCAGTTGCCCTTTCACATCAGTGATTCATTAATTTACAGGGTGAGGTGTCTGACTCTCACTTTGCCTTACAAGCAGCCTGGTGTCTTCGGGTGAATTCCTTGTGTGTGTAAACAATCAGTTTTTCTTGACCTTTGCACAACCCTAAGCCCAGCAGCATAGCCACAGTTTTAAAGGAAAATAATTACTCTTTTCTTTATGCATTGAGGTAACTCCTCGACCAAATCCAAGCATGAAAATACACAGAATAAATGACAGCGTAAAGAGCAGCATCCCAACAACACCACTGACCCTAAAAGATTCCCATGAAGGCCAGACATTCTTTTTTCCCATCTGTTTTATTTTATAAAGAAAGACAGAAAGGAAGAGAGGGGGAAGTTTGGGTCAGATGAAGGAAGCCCAAAGAGAAAGATCAGAAGCCTAGAAAACATGACCTCAGAGGACTGATTGATGGACTGAGGTTAGCTAGTCCAAAGAAGAGTGGCTTATATGGTTAACAGCCTTTAAACTACCAGATTTCTGTAGGGAGAGACAGAATAACATTTACTATGTGGTCAGTAGGGAGGAAATATGAAATCATGGATTTCAAATGGAAAAAGGCAGATTTATGTTAGACCTTGGGAAAAATGAAAACAGAAAAAAAAGCCATGGGAGTGATTGCTTAGAGTGTGGCATCTCTATCTCTGAGTGTTGTTTAGCATAGGTTAAACAAATTTTTTGTCAGGAAAGACATGGGCACATTTGATCGTGAATTGAGGCAGAGGAATGATCTATGTATAACTCTTGAGTTTCCAGCCATCTTTAGTTTCTGTGATTCTGTTATTTAATTTGCTTCCCCCATCTCTCCTTCTCCCTTACACCCAACCTGGCTTGCAGTTTTCACCTTTAGAAATGCAACCTCTAGCTTTAGTTCCTGATGTGCTGTGGTCTCCCATGGAGGGACCACAGATGTAGAGTGCAAATTCTCTCCCTTCTTGATACAATTAATGAGACAGTCTTTAATCTTTAACCAAAGCATTTTTTTCCTCCATCTGTTTATCAGAATTGGGAATGAAATAGGAATTTAAAAAAAAATCACTACAAGGATTTTTAAACAGTTGAGATGAAAAAAAAAAGAATTCTTTTTTTTCTAACACATCAGTGCTGCTTGGGATAACCTTGGTGTAAAAACTGCCTCAAACTCCAGTTGTCCAGTGAGACTTCTGGGAAAAACAAAGTAGATGTTATCTGAATTTCTAATGCAAAAAAGGATGAAGAGAAAAAAAGTTGGCTACAAAGTTACCCTTTGGGGTTGCCTACATATTCACAGCAGCCCTGTATCTGGTGGAGTAAATGGAATGGTCCCATTCAAGGCATAGAAAGTAGGAAATGTACCGTTGGGAGATGGTTTTGGTGTGGCCAGGCTCCTGTTTTGAGCAGGAGATGCTGGTGAGCAGGTCAAGCAGGGTTCTCTACACTTGTGGCTGGCAACACAGAGCAGTGGCACCATGGGTGGTGCCAGGCAATGCAGTGCCAAAGGGTAGGAACCAGATACACCCATCCCAGAGCAGTTCCATCCTGCAGAGAAACAGCAGTTCCCTGGGGAAGTGTGAACTCAGTGATCCCTGTTATCTCTGGTACCTTGGCCATGACCACATCACTTTGGCTGTGAGCAGAGGGAGACTGTGTTACCTTCTTGCTGTCTCACAGCAGGGCCTGTCTTGCCTCTTCCCAGGTGGGAATCCTGCTCTACGTGGCTGATCTTATTGTGCGTCTGATGTGGAGGAAGGCTCTGGATCCGGATAACTTCTCCATCCCCTACCTCACTGCCCTGGGGGATCTCCTGGGCACTGGATTCCTGGCTGTCTGTTTCCGCCTGGTTTGGCTTGTCCATGGCGCAGACATGAACCTGGGGAACTGAGAGACCACGCGCCGCTCCTCATCACTCGTGCGATATGGTGCTTTCCTCTGGGACAACGGGGTACTTGGTGATGAGTGCTGGGTCACCTGGCTGCATTGGGCCTCCCCTGCCACACCGACACCTCCCCTCCCCATTGTGCCTTACAGCTGGGCTTGCCCACCCCGAGGAATCAGCACCCACAGACTTGCACTATTGCAAGTGAGCGAGACAGTTTTAAGCAGTGCCCACTGCTCACACCTGCACCGCCAAACAAGGTGTTAAGGAGCATTTGGGCCATTGGTAATGAATGAGCATTTTGGTCAGTGGTTTCAGTTGCCAGTACTGACACAGCACTGAGGCTGCTCCAGAGCCTGCTGAGGTCACTGCACCTGATCCTGCAAGTGGATGTTGCAGCCCCTCCATCGAACCCTGACTTTCCCTCAGGGGAAATTCTTTATTCACCCCTCTTTTCTCCTGCTGAATCCCTGGAGGAGGAGAGCAACTAGGTCTTTAAACTTGTCTCCCCTCCATCGCTCAGACGCTCAGGATCTGAGGCAGTGAGCTGCTGGCTCATGCCCAGCAGGAGGTTACCTAGGGATATCACCTAGCTACCCTGGCAGAGTCGCTGGTGTCTGACTGACAAGCTGGTTTGATTGCATTTGGAGGGTAGGAAGGTTTGTTTTTACGGTTTATGAAATGTCCAGTAGTTAAAATGTTTATAGAAACACACACATAAATAAAGTGAGGGGGAAAGAAGTAATGCTGTGGATTTGGGGATTGTTTTTTGTTGCTATGACTCTGCCTGTTTCTAGTTCTAACTTGTCAGGTAGAACTTCTTGCTTCTTTCTCATTCATTCAGGTTGGACAATGCAATTTTAATAGGGCTTCTGGAAATTCAGTGTTTCCTAACCCAGACCAGCCATTTCCTGCCCACATTTCAGGTTAGAATTAAAGCCCATTTGCTCTCCCACAGTTGCCATTCAGTCATCAACAATTGCTCTGGGATGAATCTTGAATCTGCTTGTGTATTTAAGACCTGTGTTGGGCTGGGTGACAACTGGGCACGAGGAGGTGGCCAATGACTCTTTAGGTCCTCACTCCAGTGTGGCTCTGGTGCTACCAGGGACACATCAGGGAGGCTTGTGGGGCCAAAAGCAGCCAATTCTCACTGCAATTGAAGAAGCAATAGGGTTCTCCAGATAACAAGATGCTAAAGAGTCAGGAGTCGAAAACATGGATCAAACCTTTGAAAAATGTTACTTGAATAATAATCTGCCTTTTCCTTGTTGGAGAAGGGAGAGAGGTCAAGTCCCCCAGACTGCTGAGAGACAGGTGTGCCTTGTTCAAGGACTGTGAGCTCTAAAACACTGAAATTTGAGCTGTGTTGGGTGCCTGCTGGGCTTGAGTGTTTCTTTGGTCCCAGTTCTGCTGTGGTCTTTCAGAGCTGCTGCAAAGCTGAGCCCCTGCATGGCACCAATACGTGGCTGAAGGTCCCTGACAGCACAAACTGTTCAGCTCTGGGCTGCCAGGTGTTGGGAAAAGCACTCCCTGAAAAAAAACAAGCTGGTGCCTCACCCTTTTCCAAGCTTCCTCTTCCCTTTTTTTGTTTTGAAGCATAAATTGCCCCATGCTGGCTGAGCTGGAGAGGCTTCACGGTGGGGAGCTCTCGGCATTCGAGGCACACACTCCCCCAGCTCGGGCCTCACTGCTTTATCTCCCGCTGCAGCCTCTGTGCTGTCGGCTCTACTCGGCTGCACCAGCAGCCCCGAGCACCCACGTGTGATAATTGCAGCAGCAGCAGCTGAGGGGGCTTGCTGGGAAAGCAAAACAAGCGTCTGATTGCCAGTCCCAGTTTGGGGGGGCTGCATTAGAGGATGCGTACATATATATTTTAATAACTTGAGCTTAGTGTTTTTATTTTGTACTTTTACTAGCTCCAATCTGGCACTGGCTTGAGCGGTTGTGGGAAATAACTCGTGCTGCCTCAACACCATGTTTCCTTCTCCTTGTTACATGTTCCCACTGCCTTGGGGAAGTCCTCTCCAGAGCTTAGTGCCTTTGTTGCACCTGTGAATCAGGTAATGCTGGTCCTAAATCCAAGCTGCTGAGGACACCCCAGCCCTCTACAGGAGCCTGAACATGTGAAACTGTTTCTGCTTTTCTCTTAATAGCACAGATTTGCCCCTGCTTCCTCCAATCCTGCAAAAGCCCTAGACTGGAGGCTGTGTCTGGGGTAGACTACAAAGGACCCTAGTCACGCTCTGCCAGCATCAATTTCCAGTGCCTGACACACAACTGCTTCTCTGCTATGTCCTTACAGCAAAGCCCTGGCACTGGTATGTTCCTTCATCAGGGGAGTTCTGGGCAGAACTCAGCTTAATCCTGTTGTCACTGTTGACAGAGGACACGGATGGGAACAAATAATGGATGCCATCCGTGTCCTACTTGTGGGACTCAGCTGGACCAGGGCAACCTATGCTGCACCTTGCCCATGTTGCATGTGGGAAGCCCTTGCAGGAGGCACTGGGGCTTGGAGCTGATGTGGGGAGATTACAGAGGGCACAGCAAGATGTGCTGTTCTCCAGGGTATCCCTTGGTGGGCAGCCAAGCTTCAGCCTCATGCTCGTGCACTTAGTGCAGGGAGCACACTTAAGACTTAAAATTGCTTCCAGCCTCAAGCGAAATGATATAACCAAAGGAAATGGTTTCAATAAAAGGGGATTTTTTTTCCTTTTTTTTTAAGGGCAGCAAGAGGCTAGTTATTTGGCTGTTCAGCCTATTTACTTTTTCTCTTTCCTCCTTTTTCTTCCCTGTGCAAATGAGAAAGCGCCCTTGCTAACAAAGGTTCTATGCAACCCTGGAGAATAGCTTGGATCAGCAATCCTGTAAATCCATCTGAACCTGCTCCTCTAAGAAAGTACCCCCAGCCCTTTCAGTGAGTGGGTAGCATTGCTCCTTGCCCCTGGCACCGGCTGCCCCGGCCATCCCAGGAGGGTTGGAGGCCCCTGAGTTGTCCAGGCATCCTCCTCCTTTTCTTCCCCTTAAAAGCAAAAATTTGGTGCTTAAATGCCTGCAGGATCCTCAGCTTTTAAGGGCTTTCAGTACATCACAGCAGGCCCTACCTGGTTTTATGCTCCCAGTGATTCTGTTGAGAAGGACATTTGGGGAAGGGATTGCCTTCCTCCCTTTTCTTCCACAAAATTCACAGTTTCAGAGCAAACCTATGTGGGTAGCAGAGCCCAGACAGGGTGTGGACATTTCATAGCGATTTCTGTCTTTAACCCAGCAGGGAACTCATTGCCAGCAGTGGGCCTGGCTTCTCTGCTGCTGTGTCTGTGTGATTACTGTGCACAGCTTCTCACTAGGCTGGAGCCACCCTGCCAGCGTCACCAGCACCTCTGTTTGATCCAACAGTGACTTTTATTTGTATTTAGTCCTCATAGCTCCCAAATAAACAAAACCCTTACAAAAGGAGGAGGTTGTAGAAGAGATATTTTTTTCTTGGTGCTCTTTTGTCCTTGGCTGCTGACCTGTAATTAGGGCTCAGTGCTGGCCCTGGACTGAGAAACCCACAAAATGCTGTGAGACGCTAGTGGAGGGCTTCCCTTGTAATCTTTACAGGGAATAAAGGAAAATGTGGACTGTCAGCAGAAGAATAAAATCAGCTGGTTTTGATCCCTGTGCAGCCATCAGTCAGCTGATCCAGGCTGTAGGAGGAGGTAGTGAAACAATACAATTTTTTTTTTTAAATTTAATCTCCCTTGATTTTATTTTCCACTATATTAACTGCAATTATGCTCACTCCTGACATCAGCCACTAGTTGTCCCCCAATAAACTAGATCTCAGGTTCATGTCAGTGCAGTGGGATGGGGGCTGAGGAAGGGCACTGGAGTTTGGGAGGGCTGGGTGTCTGCCATGCACCACCACAGTGCCAGTGTGCTGGGGCCTCGGGGAGGTCCCAGCTGAAATGGGGAGGAAGGTCAGTCAGAAGTTCCCCCATTCCTGGGCACAGAGTGGTTTCTCTTTGCAGGCAAGGAAGGGGCTGTCACCATCTGTAGAGACAGATGGGAACAGGGGTTTGTTTTCAGGGGTAGTCAAAGAATTTATTTTTCTCTCCCTGCCAGCTTTCACTCACTGCCTCCATCCTAATACAGTAATTTTCCAGAAACTCTATGTGAGATGCAGCATCCTTACCAGGGACAAGTGAAGTGCCAGCCAGCAAACACAAGCTAGTCTGAAAAGCCTCCTTCAAGCGAGACATCACTTCCAAGACATACTTGAAAACACATTTTTTTTTTTTCCCTTCAATGGAAGTCTATTTAATCCTCCAGCTGGTAAACAACCCAATCTGTGGTGCACAGCAAGCTCTGGATTGAAACCGCCTGATCACTGAAGCCCTATTTTGTTCCACTGGAGGGGGGAAACTCAACAGCTTCACATGGGCCACAAGGGATGGGGCCAGCAGCTCCATAGCATGGAATACCCACAGCACAGGCAAAGCGCCCACCATGCTCCCCAAAGGTGGGGTCAAGCAGAGCGGACAGTGGCACTCGGAGGAGGGGACCAGC
>JAOXXN010000175.1:10787329-10789829 GCA_026770055.1 Myrmophylax atrothorax | reverse complement strand
CCGCCGGATGATTTTGGTCCCGTAATGCTTGTGGAAGGCTGTGTTGTAGCTGAGGGTGAACTTGTTGCGGTATGCTGAGACCAGACGCTCAAAGGGCTCCCGCACGAAGATGAACTTGAGGTAGCTGCGCAGACGGTAGTTGATCTCGGGAACGCTGTACTCGGAGAGGGTGCGCAGGTTGGATGGGACATGGGCCTCATTGGCAGGGATTTCCAGTGGGTCCTGGTACTTGCCTTGCCCTGTCAGGACCATCATCACCCGTTTCCAGTTAGTGCAGGCCACTTTGGGCACGTAGCAGTAGAGCAGCCCATGCGTGTCATCCACCACCAAATGTCGCAAGTCATCCCGCTGCAGGAGCCGCCGCTTGCGGGTGTAACGGTTGCAGACGTTGCTCAATAACTCCCGTCTCTGATGGTGAACCACCTGCAGTGTTGACTGCTCAGACTGGGGAGAAAAAACCAACAGACATGGTCACCATCTTGTCCAAGATAACTGTGGCCTAAACACAACACTTGCCCCACAACTGCCCCCATTCCCTCCCCTTTCTTGGGTTTGGCAGTCACCCATGTAGGATTTTTGGGGACAACATTGAATTTGAACACAACTTGATTTGGTGCATTTAATCCTGGGACAAGCTAGGGGCAAAAGAGAGGACAAAATGTGATGAGAAACTGGGTGAAGAGACAAGTCAAAGGGGGTAAGGGAAGAACAGGTGGTGCAGAGAGGGTCAATAATGGGGTATTTTTTTAAAGCACTCCCCCACACACTGGGCTAATGTGTTCTCCCTTACATGAGTCCAGGGATATGCATGGCCCCAGGGGCAGACAGTGCATCCCATTTGCTGGCACAGGACCCTTGCTGCTGCTATGGGGCATTGTACACACATTCAGGTATACATGATGGAAATGTGGGTGTGCTGCCAAGGGAAGGCAGAGGAAAATGGTCTTTAATACTGACAGTCCAACCCAGGGGAGCAGGTGGGGAGCTGGAGGTGGCAGGGCATGATGGAGAGGAGCAAGGGGCTGCTGTAGGTGGTGGTGAGGCCCTTCCTGAGGGCTTTGGGTTCCTTCTCCTGAGGTACTTTTTACATACAGATCAGTCCAATGCCTCAGCTCTGGTCACAGTATCCTTTGGCTACAGGGATGAGGAATTGATACGAAGCCGTTTATCCCTTTTGACTCTTACATCAAAGCCTGGCAGCTGCTGCACTGGCTTCCTGGAGCCCAAAGCCCACTAACCCCTGCCCCAGCTGAAACCCCCTTTCCGATTTGGGGATGTGACCTTTGTTTTCATGGTTTTCATCAGAAATCCCAAAATTTCATTCAAACATCTGAAGAGGAAACCATTTTGAGGAAGTCAGAAGGGGAAGGTCCCCTCCTTCTCCTGCCCACTCACTCCCCATTTTGCTCACAAGGATTGGGAGGTTTTGTGTTCATCATTGTTGGGAACATCTAACAGCTCTGTCTGGGAGAGGACCACCAATGGCTCCACCGCACACCTGCCAACCCAGGCAGCTCTAACCCCAAGGGGCTCTTGCTCTTGATGCCATGCAATTCCTGCCATGTCGCAAGACAACAGTGGGTCCCTCTTTGGGGTTGTGAAGACAGTCCTTCCAATGTCACAAGGTACCACAGCAAACAGCTCTGCCACCCACAGAGACGTGGCAACCTCTCTGATGAGGGCAAGGGCAGGCCATGTCCTTGGTCCCCACATCCTTGCTGCTGACAGCTGTCCCTGCCTAGGCGTTGGGATACTGAAACAAACTGCCCAGCCCATGAAGGATCCAGTAGACTTGTCCCCTTCACAAAGGCATTAACATCTGGGCAAAGAGCTCCTGCAAGGGATGAACTACACTCAGACCATTTTGGATCTCATTTCCATAAAAGAAATAACCTTGTCCAGGTCACCTTAGTGACCACTTTCTCCAGGAACCTGCATGGGCAGTAACCTGAGACAGAAACAGGACAAGCATCCCATCCCTGCTCCTTCCAATAGGAAGATGACAAGGGAAAATGCTCAGATGGAGGAAATGCAGGTCAACAGATGCTAACTGCCACCAAGACATTACTCTGACATTGTTGGTTACTTGGCTGTGAAGAAGACATAGCACCTAGGGAGGTGATAACCACAGCTGAAGAGGCATTCTTATGGTACAACACCTTGTGACACAGCCAAGCCTTTCAATAGAAATTTCTTTTGTTTGGAGCCTCCCTGTCACCTTTTAAAATTGGAAATCCTTTTTGCAAGGGCTTAACAAAAAGAAGCATTTTAATAATGTGATTCTTTTTCAGATGTTTTCTCCTGCACTTGCATAATTCAAAACTATTGGACCAGAGAGACAGACAGACAGACACTGTCTGCAGGCATGGCAACAAATAAAAGTGACTACTTTTCAATAGCCACCCACTGGAATAAGTGCATGTCTTGCAGTTATTTCAGAGCAAAATTGCTCCCTTCATTTCCTTCTCTTTAAAAGCCAGGAAAATGAAGTATCACTTTT
>JAOXXN010000175.1:10760907-10786452 GCA_026770055.1 Myrmophylax atrothorax | reverse complement strand
ATTAAGGTATGCCAGCATCATGGCCAAGGAAGTCTGTATTTGCCATTTTTTCAGAGAGTAAATGTACTTTGGCTGCTTATAGGTATAAAAGCATCAACCTCAACAGTAACACAAAGCTTCACATATGGACAGGAGATCTGGCTGCACTGGGCACTGCTGATGGGCAGTGGGGAGGCAGCAGGGATGGCAGCCCACTGCAAGGACCACGATCTCGCCATCCCCTTACCTGGTAATTGTCATACAGGGCCTGGAGCGGGCTGCGACCGGCCTTCCCCTGCCAGGTGGATTTCATGACACCATCTTCTTCTGAGGCTGGAAAAGGAGAGAGAAAAATCTGTGGGCTTGGAAGGGTCTGCTTCCCTCATCTTCTCTGGAGATGCTCAAATTGGGATAAGGCAACATCCCCTCAAAAGACAAATCCACCTGGCTCCAGAAGTGATGCTCAAGCAATGCTTGTCCTCCCTCTTACATTTTAACAAAATCTCCAGGTAGGATTCAAAAGATCCAGACCTAATCATTAACAAATAAAAGACCATAAATAAAGGTAATATCTTGTTACAATTTCAAGAGCATCTGGGAACAGTTTGATCCATATGCATTTGGGAAATGCCATTGTGTGCAGGCTGCATTGTTGAGGGAATGACCCAGGAGACAGTACCTCAACCAGCATCCCTGTGGCCCTGTAAGGGATGAGATGGCATCTGTGCTTGGCAGAGGTAAGGAAGCAGATCCAACACCAACAGCTCTGTGCTGAGCCCCCAGAGGCTCAGAGTTTGCACTTTCAGGCTCAGAGACATAGACAGTAATAGAAAAATTGGTCAAGTGCTTTGTCTGACTGGCAAATCAATTTAAGTTCTTAATTGGTTTTTTTTCTTCTTCCCTTTAAACCAGCACCATATCCTCCCAGTGTATGAAGCTGAAGACAGACACCCAAGCAGTCGTTGCCCTTCCCTACCCTGCAGATCGTCTGCTTTTAGTTTCAGAGGTCTGTTAGCAGCAGCACCAAACCCAAGGCTGGATCTGGCCAGCCACAAATGTGGCACTGGACACCCAGTTCGTGACAGCTGCTCAAGTTCTCATGCTCATAAATTATATAGGGATGCAACCATCTTCCAGGCTATGAAGCATCTGCTTCAGCTGCCATCCCTTGGCCCCAGGGACCTGTTTCCAGCACAGCATGGGCAGAACCATGTGACTGGATATCCCAAACCTGATGCAAGAGAGCCAGCCATGGCAGGGGCAGAGGTTCTCACTTGCAGTAATACCTGCAAGCAGCTGTCCCACTACTCACCCTCTGCTTCTTGTCTCTGACCCTCCCTGGTTGTCAGCTTCCATGGAAGAAATCACACCATGGGTTTTAAAACGGAAGATGATGTTATTATTGAAGGGGATGATAGGAACCATTGTTCAGGAGATTGTGGCCTGGGAGGCTCTTCCAGTCCTCCAAGTTCCTAGGAAAAGCATGTGGCACAAGCCATTTGGGGCAATATGAATGTTTCTAACAGAAGCTTTTTGCATGACAGCTTGGGGCTCTGCATGACAGCTTGGGGCTCTGGATCTTTTCATTCACTGACCATCACCAAACAAAACCAAATTTGTTACACAAGCCCCAGATGGCATCTGTATAACCAAAATAAGCAGAAGGAAAAATCCAGATCCCATCTCAATTTTCATGTGCTTGTATTTTGCTTAAATGAAAACTGCTCCAAAGCACAAAGTCACCAGGGTCTAAGGTAAACATTATTCATTCCTGGAGCTGTAATTAGGAGGAAGTGACTGCCTGACCTCACAAGATTTCATCAGCAGTGCCTGAACACTTACATGTCCGTGGGAAATGACACTTCCTGCAGCACTGGATTAATCAAGATGTGACTCAATGAGAAGGTACAGTTTCCTCCTCAATCCCCTGTATCAGTTACCCCATAGGAGGGTGAAATGGCATTTATGCTAATGAGAAATAAGCAGAAAATCCAATGTACAGTGTTGGGCTGAGATGCTTGTCCTAGAGGGGCCCCATTTCACATTTCCAGGCTCAGCCCTCTGCAAATGACAGGCAATGAAATCAGCCTTGAAAACTCAACTTGTGCAGCTCAAATCTGCAAGCAGAGACCACTAGACTTGAGTCTCTTTCCTAGCTGGGGCTGTAAACTTCTGTTCGATGTAGAAGCGTGACTCCACTGTGGGCTGCCTGCAGTGCCCTGCATGGCAGCACTGGTCCTATATTTAGTAAAAACAATGTGGAGGCGTTTGTTTTCAAGATTAACACGTGCATCAACCAGAACCTTTCTCACCAGGACAGAAAAAAACCCCGGGTGGTTCAGGCCGACATAAAGCTGCTAGAAATGCAAATAGTTCGTGCTGGTGCTGTGCAAGGGGGTGTGAAAACTTCCCAGGGAAAGGCTTCAGTGCCTGGTGCAGCGTCAGGTCATGGCCCTGGAGGAGCACTGGCTTGGCAGGAGGCTCTTTGGGCTGAACAAAAGGCAAATCTGCAGTAAATTGGGTAGGGAGCAGAGGTCAGGCAGGTCACATCCATGCTCTGACCTTTCAGTCCTCTTTTTTTCACAGGAACCAGCCCGACCAGCGGCTGCTGCCCTTTGCAGGACTCCTGCCAACAGCCCCAGCAGAAATGCTGCAAAATGGATTTCCTGCAGCCTTTTCCCAGCACAAGATCTGCCAGAGAACAAGGCATCTGAGTTACAGCAAACCCCCTGGGATCCCCATTATGCTCTTGCTCTCCAGGGCTCCAGATAAAAAAAAGGAGAGGAAAAAAACCCAGTAAAATCCCCAGCCAGGCTGCTCCCGTGCAGCTGGAGCAGGCCGAGAGTGCTGAGCTGGCAGGGGGAAGTTGCCATCACTGCACACTCACTGCATCCTGACAGCTTGTGCACTCCAAAGCGATGACACCATCCCTGCCGGGGCACTGCCAAACCTTTCAGAGCAAGTGTCTGGCCCAGCAGCAGGTTTTTACAAGGCTCCACTGCAGGAAGTCTCCCACCACAGAAACTGTCTGCTCGCACTACAGGCGGCGTCCCGAGGAGAAAAGCAAACGGGATCCTGGCTGGGCCAAGACGATGACTTTTGAAGACAGTGTTAAAGCTCTGTGACAGAGGGGGAGATGCAGCTGCAGCCCTGCACAGCAAAGTGAGGCACCAGTGCATGATGGAGAAGGCAGCTGGTCTGTGTGTCCCATGGGACCAGTGTCCATTGTCAGTGTGTCTGTCCCATGGGACCAGAGTCCATTCTTGGTGTGTGTGTCCCACAGGACCAGTGTCCATTCTTGGTGTGTGTGTCCCATGGGACCAGAGTGTCCATTCTTGGTGTGTGTCCCACAGGACCAGCGTCCATTCTTAGTGTGTGTGTCCCATGGGACCAGAGCGTCTATTCTCAGTGGGGCTGGGTCAGAGTGGCTGCAGGTACCTGTGGCTGGCAATGTGTGTGTGAACAGAGACAAGCCCTGGCTGCCTGTGTCCAAAGCATTCCTAAAACATCTGGGATTGCCTGGCCGTCACAGTGGTAAGCAGGCCAGGGTGCTGCAACCCTCTTGACCCAGCAGCAGGCTGTAGATGGTGATTCAACAGAGTCCGGCCCCACTAAGATAGGGCTTTGCCACCTAACACGGCTCTCCCCCATGACCCCAAGCTGTTCTCATCCCCTGTTCCCTAACCCTCAGCCCCTGCACCTGTAGCATCACTGTCCTCTCCCAGTCCTCCCCCATCACCAGATCCCAGGGCCTCATGGTGCAGCTCTATGAACACAGCTCAGTCCTAAGATGAACACAAACCCCCACTTCCCCGGCTGTCCCATCCCAACCACCTTATGCAATGTCACAGCTTGTTCCCATCCTGGGGTCTCTCCGCATTTTGGGACTCCAGTTTGGGAAGGCCAAGGAATTCTGAAATAAATGACAGTGTTGAGGAGGGAGTGCCATCTGAGTAAATCAACCGTTTGTACTGCATTTTGGCACCATGGCCCTGAGTACAGTAGGATATTCCATCATGGAGGAGCTGCCAAGATCTTCACCTCCTGGCTTTTTTCCTGACTTTACAGCTTGTTACTGAGGTTCCCAGATTCCACCACATGCAGTGGTAATGCTTGGAAATTTAGCATTGCCACAATTGCATCTGAAAGCAGGGATGTCACTTAGCCAAGGCGTATCAGCTTTCTAAAGGGGACAAAACATCAACCCTTGGCAGCTGCTGGATCACTATTTGGGTAAGAAGTATCAAAATAGTGCATATCTGTGATCCAAATCCAAAATGTTTTTCACAGAGACAAGCAGAAGGAAGTATCGCATTTGTCCACTGCACTTTTAAAATGTGAGGCAAGGGAATAGAGGTGATGCAGAGCAAGAGAACAAAGCTCCCATGCTAAGGCGCAGAGACTCTGACCAGAAATGACTGAATGAGATGAGCCTGAAAGGGAACTCATGCACATTTTTGAATCTCGTCTTGGAGCTTGAAAAGGCATCACACGCTTCCACCCTTTTTCCTCCCTGCTTTCCCTCTGCAGCCCAGATTTTAGTGCCATCCCATCACAACCAAAGTTATTCTCTTGCAGCATGACATCAACACTGCACCAGGATCTAGGGTTTCAATGACTTACCAGCTCTCCTTGGAAAAGGGAACAGATTTTAAAGCCATGACTATTTAGGTGTACTAGCTGATTGCAAAGACAGCGAGACGTGTGAAGTGAGGGAAAGACTGGATCATGCTCGTTCCAGACTTCTGGAAGCACCAGTGAAATAATTAGCTGTTTTGGCTGCAGAGATCCTGAAGAAGGGAGGGACGTTCTCTGCAACCACAACAGCAAATCCAGTGCCTGAGTTGAAGAGTTTGGCCAGGAGACAGGATTCAGGCAGCGACAAGCCTGCTAGGCTGACATCAGCATTACCCAGACTTTAGAAAACAGTCTGAAGGAAAGAAAACAATTAAAATATGTGGGTGCAACTGGATAATAAATAACTGGGAACATAAATCAACATGGCATTTATCAAGCACAGCTTATACCCAGGCAACCTTGCCTGTGAATAAAATGAACTCTTTCTGTAGATCAAGCCTATATGTCAGATCTTCATACAGATACACACAGTGCATGAGATATGACAGCGGAAGATGAAGTTTAAAAGGTGAACTGTAAAGGACATGGGCAACTAGAAAGCAGGTGGCACTTAAATGAGAAATACTAGGCAGAGGGCAGATTTCTAGTAAAGTATCTCCCAGACTGGCTTTGAGATTAAACTTCAGAAAGGACTTGACACAAAAATAGAAAGATGCTGATGATAGACAAAGCATTGAGAAAGGCTGCCATGTCAGGGAAAGACTGAAACACCAACAGGGAAACTAAAGTTCATCCTGGACCAGAGGAGTGGACATTTAATAGGATTTAATTTCACAATGTTGGAATTCAGGCGTTTCTGCTACTTTGCTGCTGGAAGTGGCAGGAGGTCCCAGATGCATTAGCTCTGGGCTATCAGCTGCCAGTGTGACAGTTATAAAAAAGGGAAATGAAGTCCTGAAACATACCAGGTGAAGTATATGCCATAGCAGCAAAAAAAGCATGAATACTATTATCCACAGCATTGGTGACCCTCATCTGCAGCACTGTCAGGTCTTCTCTCCTGGGACAAAGGCAGATCCAAAGCTGCTGAGAAGGGCTATCAGGTGACCAGGTGATCCCAAGACTTGTTGCCCCATGGGAGGCTGCAAGGGCTGGATATGTGTATGAGTTGAGCTGGGATGTGATTATGCTCTGGGAACAGGCCAGCAGAGAATGACGGGAGCTGTTTCACATGCAAGACATCTTCATGCCCACTTAGATGCCAGACAGGAAGAGGTTTGGAATCCTCAGATGAGAGGGAGCCAGTGGCTGAGATGCAATAGAAGGAATCCCAATTCATTCTGGGCTAGAGGATGAAGCTTTCAGGCATTTTCCAGGCTGGACCCCAGGGCCATGAGGAGGAAAAACCCCACTTGTGGGCTCCAATACAAAACACTAGAGAGGGTTAAAACTGGGAGGAGATTCAGTGGTCTCCAGGCAAGGGAAGAGACAGCACATGTGCTTGCACATGAGCAGGCACCCCAGAGGCCCTGAGGAGCTAATCCTGACCCCACCACTGCCTCCCGGTGCTGTCTCACAGCCCCAGCTTCGCTTCCTGTTGTGTCTGTGCAAAACCTAAAAAAAGATAAAAAATAATTGTGGTGCCTGAAATGATCAGTGTTAATTACAGCCTGCAACTGCCAGCGGGTGAGTGGGATAGGTAGTTTTTGTTCTGTAGGAAGATTCAGTACTCAGGGCAGACCCTCTTGGAAGAGGATGTTCCCTCTCAGACCGAAAAAAAGCTCTGAAACTGGAGGAGGTGCTATTTTTGATGGAATCTGACCGAAACATAGGAAAAGGTATTGTTGACAGGAACTGTCTGCCTAGAACACAGGGCATGTGTGTAGTTGAACTGAATTCATAGAAGGAAGAGTTTACACTGGGAAACAAAGAACTGCCTTAACTCCTTTTATCAGAAGGGGAAACAACACCAAGAGCTCTGATGTAAAGGAATTAACACTTGCTTTAAGTCAGTTACTGGAAGAAACAGAAATTAAGACCTGGATCTCTTTGTGGGCACAGAAATGAGCTTCTCCAAACCTTGCTGACTCCTCTCCAGCACTTGTCACAGATGATGAGTGAGTGCTTCAGCCAGAGCAGTGATGGCTCACTCATCCCTGACTGCAGAAACTCAGCCCTGCTTCATGAAGACAGGCTCCTCACTATTAAAATAATGCACCCAAGAGACACAGAGAAGGATCATGCCATGTAATTTATGAGAGGATATTATGACTGTGTTAGTCAAAGCCAAACCTTAGCTGCAACCACTGGCTGTTGAATCTGTCCAATTTTCAATTTTAACATCCAAGTAGGATGAAAAAAAAAAAGAGAGAGAGAAGGAAAAAGAAAACAGAGCTTGGCAGCAGCAGTGATGGATCCAGACAGTTCCTTCAGTCTGAGTTCAGTTTTCCCACCTGGTTCGATAGCAAAGCCTGGGACATGCAGCTGGACACATCAACGGTGTGAGGATGGTCCAGGGCATGGAAGCCAAGAAATCCCATGTGGAAGCAGCAGTCGAACCCCTGGGCAGTGGCCAATGGCCCCTGTGAACAGCTCTGCTTGGAAGGATCAGAACCATTGGGTCAAACAGTGCTGCCTCAAGAAACCAGTTTAATTCTAGGAAGGTCTAGTTTTCAAGCTTGGGGTCCTAAAGGTGGAGAACAAATTTCCTTAATTTTTACCTAAGCACAAGGGCTGATTGTTGTTTGTTGTTTTGGTTTTTTAAAAGACAAAACAAGGGTGATGTGGGAATCCAAACACCAAAATTCCACAGAGAACTCCAGATCCTCTGGCTTAACATTGTGGAAGGCAGTGACCTCTCTCTCATGGACAAGATGACCAAATAAGTGACCATTTGCTTTTTCACATGCTATACTTGGCTGTGAAGAACTGTGATAATTCTGGCATTCACAGAGCCATGGGAGGACCTCTGGGAATTAAAACTAAAGCTCACTCCTGTTTTAATTCTTACTTAGAGGTTTTGATTTGGAAATGAAAATTTTTGGCTCCAAAATCAAATAAAAATTTTGGCTTCAAAGAGGCAATAAAATTCCCTTAGATTCTCATGACAGCTGGTCAAGGAATGGCAAAAAGTAACGAGCCCTATGGAGAACAATCAGAAGACAAGTTTTCTGGTCTTTTCCCCAGGCCTCTCCTGTGCAAAGCACTGCTCCTTAGGAAGAGCAGAGCTCAGATATCAACCTGTGACAGCCCCCACCTTGCACAGCTTCCACGTGGCAGTGAACAGATCCCTTTGGAGCAAACACTGTGCTTGACCTCTTTTGTTCATCCTGGGACTGTGCCAGTGAGTGGTGAGCAGGAGTAGTGATGGAAGGGAACTGGCATCAACTCACAAACTCTGTAACTCTAACATTTACAATACAAATGTGCATTTCTTCTTCCAGTCCAACATTCTCTGTAGCTCAGGAAATGCTCCTGTGGCCCTTCCCACCTTTGCTTCTCTTTTATGGTGTTTTTCTCCCCAGTTACGGCTTGTTCAGCCTGTTCTGCCTCATGTCAATGTCCTTTTACAGAGGCTCAGCACAGACATGGGGTCACCCATTCCCATGAGCAGGTGAGCAGTGGGTGGCTCTCCTGTGCAGGACGTTATGTGGACACAGGTAACAGGTTGCCACCTAACACAGCTCCATGCAGTGTCATCACAGGCAGACCCACAGCAGGCCACCTCCAATATTTTCCTTTCTGATGAACAAGCCAGCAATACATAACCCAGGCTATTCCTGACAGCCCGCCCTCAGCTCCGCAGGCCAAGCCTCAGTGAGGGCTGGCTGCTCTGCATGACTCTCTGCTGAGGTACAGGCGACGCAGAGTCTGTTGGAGATGTCTGCCTCGGCTCACTTGTTAGGGAAAGGGAATATTCTCCATTCTTCATCAGACTTTTCCCTGCCAGTTCCCCTCCTGTTGCTTTACAGCCAGCTGACAACCTGGAGCATCCTGGGGAGCAGCAGGACCTTTCCCTTGCTTGCTCCAGAGTGTTTTCAGACATTAGAGCAGAGCAAGGGGCAGGACACTGCAGAGCTGACTAGATGTGGATGGCTAGAAGAACTGCACAGGTGCCTATGTATCTGCATCAGGACCCAATTAATGCCCTGATCCTGTACACCTCCCCCTGTAGGGATGGGCAGTGGGAGCATTAGGAACAGGACCTCCAAGGGGAACCCAAGGTCTGTAGCTGATTATACCTTGGCAAGGGTCCTGGAGCAGGTCCTTCCCAGATAACCCATCCAGGCTAATGCAGCATATCAGAAGGGCAGGACTGTCGCCTTTGTGATTCTGCTTCCTTGAGCAGATCAGCATCCACCGTGTGATTTAATGGCATTCCTCCATGGCACCAGCTGAGCCGCAACCCTCAGGCATCAACATGGCACCAGGAAGCTCAACTGTCCCTCTGAAATCACTGGGTAAGTGTCTTTCACCAGCAGTGCACCCTAACTCTGAGGATCAGAAAATGCTTCAGCTTTGGGTCATACAACTCTATTGTCAAGCATAGCCATGCCCTGGATGTTGTCAGCCCAATCACCCCCCCATGGCAAAGCCCCATCTCCAGCCAGATGCCCACCACTCACAAGAAGAGCCCCCAGAAGCACAGACAACCAAAATGTCTGTTCTTGCAAGACTGGGGAGTAAAACATACACATAACCCTGAAGTTCATCTGCTTGTCCATAAGAGGACTTAATGAAGGACATTTAATTTCTCTTACCATTACAAGATTGCTGCTCTGAGTTTCTATAAGGCAATTCCCAAACAGCACATACATGACACAGATCTTATCACTTTGGGGCTAATCAAAAGATCATTGGATGTTTTGATTCAGGTGGTTCAGCACACTCTTGTTTAAAGGCCCTGTTGAATCAGTCAAGCACAAGATTGTGCCCAGAGAGACCCTGGTACCAGCAGCCCAGCTTGTGGGGACTGCTCCCTATGGGAAGGCAGAAGGCTCCCTTTGGCGGTTCATATGGTCCTGACTTAAAGATGTTTCATTCAGCAAAAATTAAACCAATTGAGTGACTTGAACTTGGCTGGATCAGACAGAACTGGAGTCCCAGCAGCATGGGGATGCTTGAAAGCTTAGCTCAGGCTTTTTTCCCAGTGCTGCACATTTTAGCCCATCCCTCCTAACACTTTTGAAACAGCCAAACCAAGTAACTAACCCCTCTCATCTCCCCTCACCTCCCAGCACTTACAAACTGTGCAGGGCTAAACAGAGATGTGTTGGGAGGAGGTTACCCACAAAGCTAAGGGAAAAACCACAAGGAAAGCAGCTCGGGGCAAACCTGAGCAGGGCGAGACAGGACATGCACATAAGGAGGTTTATACAGCCCATGTACAACAGGCACAAGTTGCAGCAGGGAAAGATAAATTTTCTCTCCCATCCACTGAACCTGCATATGTTTGCATATGGGAGAAGGGGATTTTGCAGCACCACAGGCACTGGGGTCACTTAGAAATTATGTTTTAGCAACCATGATAAAGTACCATTTCAGGGCCAGATGATGGAGAGGGGCAGAAGAGGGATGAAGGCTGCACAATGGTCTTCCACCTTCCTTCTCTCCAGTACCTGGCTAAAACATGTCTGATTCCTGTGGAGCCAATGAGGGGGTCCTACCAGTCTCTATCATGCAGACCTTCCTGCCCTAGAAATCTTTCCCTTTCCCCCAAATGACTCTTCTGTTCTTCTGGGAAGCTACTTCAAGCAGCCACAGATGGCTCCTTAAGGGTGACAGGGCACCCCAACCCCAGCAGACATTTTCAAGCCACATCTCTGCTGACTAAGTACTCCCAGTACCTCCTTTCCAGCCATGTTCCTCAGAAGAGGCTCCATGGTCAATGAGGTGACACAGCTCACTTCTAAAGAGGTACAGCTGTAAAAACCTGCTAGCCAAGAGGGAAAAGGGGATTTTCCAAACTCTTTCCACCAAATGCATACGGTCCATAGCTACTATCCCCTGGGACAAACTCTCCTGCAACATTTTCTACCCCAAGCCACACAGTTCCTACACACACACAGATGTGTAGGTATTTGGGATCCTCAGACCTCATCATTATAAGGTGTGCATGGGCAAGATGTCCAGGATTACTTCCTATGGGAAGGAGATGAAAGGAGGTGTCATGCCCGTGTTTTCAGCAATCACCCCCTTGCAGTTTCTTCAGAGTCCCAGTGCTGTGTGGCACAACTGGGTGGTAATGGCAGCCAGGCTCCCTGGCACTGATGACATTCCTCCTCTAGCCAAGAAACACACTCCAAAAGGGGACAATGAGTCACTGTTTTACATGGGATAACTCGATGGACTGCACTGCCTTTAACAGGAAAAGTCATTCACTCCTCCAGAGATGTGCCCTGCTGGCTGGAAGACAGCAGTCCATGGGCAAGAGAGGCACAAGGGTTGTGCTGCCTCCAGGAAATGTTAATGTAGGGTGTGGATGAAGGTCCTAAGCTATTCCCTATGGAAAGTGATGGATTGGAAGAGCCACGTGGAGGGGTGAGTACATCTTGCTCTTGTTCCAGCCAGACAGGGAACAGTCAGGCCTGCCAGAAGCAGGATGGATGTGATGAATGTCTGAGGGTGGAAACACATGGCCTCAGGGAACTGAAGCAGAACCAAAAATCCAAGCACACCTGCCTCCACCTGTGTGTAAGATCCCTGATATCAGTAATCTGTGCCTGTGTCCCTGTACCTGGGGCTCAGGGGATGGGAGTGCCTCTGGCTGCATCAGGGGATGGAGAGGCAGCAGAACTACATCACTGCTCTGATACTGAGGCACTTATCCCACTCACACAGTGCAAATTACTCACAGCACAGGGCCCTCACACACAAGTCTGAGGGCAGACAGGTGCATGGAGAGCCCAGGAGCCCTGGGCATATTAGATGTACTCACATGGTTTCCAGCTTAAAAAAGGCAGATGGATGTTCCCTGCTTCCTTGATGTGGGGTTGCAATGGCCCTCGTTCACAACTGTCACCTGTCCACAACCATTTCCATGCTCAGTGGCTCACACCGGGTGGAATAAAACCACAGACAGCAGACATGGTGCACTGACCTCCAGCGCAAAGCACCCCTGGCACCAAGTGCCACTAGACTTCAGGTTTCTCCTCCTGGATCCAGCTCAACACACAACATTGACTTTCATTGGAAAATGCCTCAGCCCAGACTCTCAAGTGCTGTGGCAACCTTTGTAGGGCAGGCAATGCCCGTGTGCCAAGAACAGCAGCAGACGCCTCCTGAATGACTGGCAGAACAGACGGCAGCCTTACATCTGACCTGAACTTCTTTCCTGCCACAGTCTCCTCCTGACTGTCCCCCATCTCACCGACTTTTCAGTATCTTCTCTTCTAGCTTTAACATGTCCTGACCAAGATCCTCGCCAAGAATCACACCTGAAGAGGGCCTTGTGACAGGTCACACATGGGACTGGCACTGCCACTACTACAGAAACATGACAATTAGACCTATTTCACATCAGCACTTCCTCCTCCGCTGAAAGGATCCAGAAAACGTAGCTCCAAGGGGTAACTTCTCCATTCTCACTCCTCAGGGTCTGCTGTGCCTTTGGCACAGTTCATGGCTGGAAGCAGGACGCTGGGCAAGATCAATCACTGCTGCACCACAGCCTGCATGTCCCATACAGCACCACGTGGGATGTGGGATGTGAGGGAGGCAGCGGTCCAATGTTCAGAGCTATCTGGGTTTTTCTCCAAACCACTAAAAAAGAGGGATCTCTACTAAAAAGTGTTCCAAAGAAACACAGCAAGCACTGCTGGCAATATAATCTCCACTGTCCATTTCTACTAATGCTCCTACAGTCTAGCAGGAACGGGAAGGCCTGGAGCTGACTTATCACCATCCAAGGCATGCAAACGCTCCCAAATGAGCAAAGCCAGTGTGACCCTGCATCCTCCACCAGCGCCTTTTGGAGAGGCACTTCCCAGCAGGCTGCTGGATCACTTGCCTGGCAAGAGAGACAATGGATTCATTCGTGTATGCTTTGCTCAACGTGCCTGGCCAACGAACCCATCCCACAGAGCTTCATATTTGCAGTGCACACTCAGCACTCTGCAGTTAACAAGGGCTGAGAGACGATTCAGTGCTGATGGTTTGCAGCCAACTCTGCTTCCATCTGCTGTACACCACGGCTCAGACAGCAGCCACAAATGTGGCTGTGAGGTTTGAGGGGGTGTCGTCAGATGGATGGTTTTTTTAAGCTGCTACAAAAAGAACATTAAACTCTTGACATGAGATTGGGTCTGAACATCCTAAACTAGTTCAGATTTCTACTGCATGTCACACACACTGGGCAGGAAAATAACTATCTTTCTAACTTTATTTTTTTGCCTTTTTTTTTCTCTAACAGGAGGCTTCTCAGCCTTTAAGTGCCTGGAAGAGACTACTGAAACCTGAAATCCCTGGCCTGTCCACACTTCAGCGAGATGACTACTGTCTTGGGAGTGCTGGCTGTACCCAAGCCAGTGCAGGGATTGGTAGCCACTGTTCCAGAAGTGACTATGATTCAGAGATCTGGCTTCTGGTCATGCTTTAAAACCACTTGAGCATTACTTTTGATGTTCAAGATCTTGAGAGGTTTACTTAGGAAGAAGTTATTGCCATTGCCATTAAGTAGATATTAAAACTACATATGTAAACTCCTTGTTTGCTCTAAAGTCTCACGAAAGCTCTTTCTTCTCTTGACTCGTGCTTTCTCACACAGTTTACTTTGTCTTTATGTGTTCAAAGATAATTTTTCTTCATTTCTCACTAATGACAGCTCTTGGACCATCACAGTGTCACCAGCCATACCCAGGCACGGAGGCTGGCACAGCTGGCCCTTGGCTGTGTGGCTCCCTTCTCCTCAGAGGTGGGGATGGCTCAGGCCCTGTTTTCCATGGAAGGCCTTCTTATTCCCATGCAGTCACTTTCAGTCAAGGATCAGCCAGGGAAACTCTACTCAAGTGATGGAAAATGGTGACAGTTATAAGATTAGATCACAACAAATCATGCAAAAAGGGAATGAAATAATCCAGCTGCTTCCAGGAAGCTGCCAAATACCCCAGCATCATCTGTGGGGATCATATTAGGAACAGAGCCAACAGCAGCTGGTCTGGACACTCCGTCCCATTCAGTGGTTCTTCCTAAACCCTCATGTCTTCTCAGCAGGAGGCAGCCCTGGTCACCTGATACCAGCCTGAGGCAGATGCCAGGAAGGTTTAATAGAAGGATCATACGCCTTTGAGGTGGAGGGTTGTATTTTGCTGGGGCAATGTCCCTAGCTGTCTGCTGTCACAAGGACTGCAATTAAGATCTTTATAGGAAACAGAAAATAAACAATATCCACCAGGAGTATGGCCTCTGTGAGCAAATAAAGAATCTGTGTATAAGTACTACAAAATCTTCTGTTTCCAAATGGTTAATTCCTCATATAAGCCAAGCTAGAAGCTTTCCAAGAGCAATTTCTCTTCCCCATTACGCCTGTCGCTCTCCTGGCCCCAGCTGGCTGCTTGCATTTATAATGCAAGCCTGGACTGCCAGCATTTCCATTCCTTGTCAATAAACTCCTCCTCTGCAGCCTATTGCCCAAAGGAACTGCAGAAGGGCTTGCACCAGCAATGCCAAGGCAGAGGTTCTTGCTGGGATGTACAGGGGCTGATCTTCCATGGGCAAGGCTGCACCAGAGACCCACCCCTCCCCGCAGACCCACTCAAGGCGGTTGTGTCTATTCCCCTGCAGGCTCTCATCACTGGGCAGGCTCAGGCAATCCACAGCTGCTCACACAGCACCATGGATCTACCAAGCCAAGAGACCATCTGCACCAGCCTGCTGCCTTCTGCTTAGCTGCTGAGGCCACAGCAGGCCAGGGTACAGGGTACCAGACTGGACTTGCTCAAAACCTGCCCACACTCAGGTCTGGTTTTGGCGGATGCTGTTTGTGCCCTCTGCACGCAGGCTACCTGCACACATATAACAAAGAGAGGTCTTGCTGAATATGTTTCAAGCCATCTTGTCAGTGCCATGCATCTGGGATTGATGAAAGCCTCAACAAGTAGACCTTGGAAAAAATGCACACTCAGCAAACCCTTCCCAACACAGCACCTTGCACACAGGTGGCTTTCTTCCCCCTCCCGGCTTTGCTTCACAGCTCTCACTTCCGTGCTCCTGGCAGAGAGGGTCTGTCCTGCCTTTCTAAATGAGAGCAGGTCAGTAACTGGTGAGACTCACTGCCACAAGATACAGAGCAAGAGGCTTTACAATACGTTAAAGGGATGCATGAGCTTGCAGAAGAGGACAGGAGTTAATAACAGCCCACTGGAGACTGGGGGGAACCACCTCCAGCACACAATGTTCCACCACACAGCCCCTGTGCCTACTTCTGCTGCACTTAGTAGTGGCCACTGCCTGAGGCTACCAAAGAGCCCTGTCCCTCCACCCAGCATGTTCAAACATCTCCAGTGTCATCACAGCACTGAGATGCAACAGATCCAGCATCACTGGCAGCAGCCTGTCTGAGTGGCTGTTGGATTTAACTCCCTGTTGCCAGTCCAGCCCTGAGAACGGCTGTTAGCTGCAGGTGATCTGAAGACATATCTTCGCTTTTTACAGGAAAAGAGCAAGCTCTAATGGAGACCTCAAGAAGAAGGATCTAGGAGGCTTGCACCTACACCACCCAGCAGCATTGGTGGGTGCAAAACTCCACCAGTGTCAAGTCAGCCTTGCTTCAGTCTCACAGTGCCTGTGTCTGCTGATCCTATTAAGCTAAAGGGAAATCAATCTTCCTGAAACTGCCAGGAGTAAACTTGGAAAAGACACAGCTGTGAATATGCTACCCCTGCACCCTTGCCAAAAGGAAGGGCCTGGCTCTGTGCAGGACTGAACTTGCTGCCTTCTCCTGCCATGGGGATATCTGGCTGTGCAGAGATGCTTCCTGTGACCAGGCAAAGGTGGGCAGAGCCACACTCTTGCAGGGCAACAGTACAAATGGGGATGGGGAACTGCTGTGGAGCTTTTGACCTCCGATTAGTTTGTGCTGATTTCCCAGGTCCCTGCCTTGAAGAAAGCCCTCTGGAAGCCCTCTGGCAGCCAGCCCTAGGGACACCCATACTCAGTGACTCCAAATAAACATTACCTTTGAACACCACATCAATATTACCCACCTTCCTGCAAGGTCAGTGAAGCAACATCTGGCCAGAGAGCAGCTTTGGATCAAGTTCCACATCAGCAGTGAGGCTGCAAATTCACAGGGAGAGAGAGCACTGCACGAGATGTCTCAAACCTGCTGCTGCTGCTCCCTCCCTGGAAGTGCTGGGAAAGCAGCCAGGAGATAGAGGACTATAAATCAAGTGGCATTTACATGGATAAAGAAAAGCTGTGAGCACTGCTGTGACAGGAGGCCAGTACTCATGGCCTTGGTGTCCCTCCATACCACAGGTGACAAACTGACGGGAAGGGACCCATGGGCCAAAACATGCCCTGCGCACTGCCAGGAAGATCCAAAATACTCAATGGCACATCTCCACACACAAGTACCATGGGTAGAGATGCCAGCACCTGCCCATCTGCCATGCCCAGGCTAGAGGCTGCAGAGACAGCAACACCTTCAGAGTCCCTTTTGGGGAGAAAGCAGCTTCAAGTCCCATTGGATAATGATCTGAGGGAGCCTATGAAAATTAAGTCCAATTATTGAAAAAGCTGGGTCTCACCAGAATCAGGTGCTTCTTCAGCACAGCAGGTCTTGGCACCTGTGCTCAACACAGTTTGTGTACACAGCCATGTAACAGACTCATCTGAGCATGACACCAGACACAGGTCTGGGGCAGTGTGATTTGCAGCATCTCCCAGCTGAGGAAACAGCTGCACAGCGTGACACGCCATCAGGCAGCACAGCACTGCTGGAAACACTGAATGCCTTTGACATTCAGTGCCCCAACGGGGCCCAACGTATCAGTGATCACTGGTAAGGTTGAGAGAAAGCAGGACATGCTAACAGACAGGGAGGCAAACAGGGCTCAAAGGAGCCAGGCTGGGTTGTCTACAGGGCTGGTGCTTGGAAGCCCAGCTGCAGGTGAGGAAACCCTCACCGCTGCACAGGGAAGGACCTGAGAAGGAACAGGAAAGCATGGACAACTGGGACACTGAACCCTCAAAACCAGGTTCTCAACCATTTTTAATGCTGAATGGTGACTTCTCTCTCAGCACAGAGTGCCAAAGGATGTGGGTTATGCGGCCAGGCCTTCCTGCAATGGTAGACAGTGATAAAACACCTCACCTGCGGATGTAGCTGTTGAACCCGAGCGTGGCTGAGCTGCTGCAGTTCTAATCAGCAAGGAGATACCCTGCTTTCTTCTCCCAGGAAAGACCAACTCCTAGTTCTTCTCAGCCAAATTCCCATCAATCTTCCTGCCCATAAATTTACAACTGTTTATCTAATCAAAGCTCATCCAGATATTAAGAGCTCAGGGGCACTGTGAGGAAAACAGGAGCAGGCAGGGCAGACAGCCTGTTCCTCCAAGAGGCTGCAGGAATGCACCACTGGCTGGTTCAAGGCTGGGCACCTCCATGCCCTAAAGCTAAACATGTTCAGTGCCATCCCAGCAAGCTAAAGGGAAAGGATTTGTGCAAGGATCTCTGAGGCAAGGATCATCAGATCTAGAAACAAAATTCAGGCAGAATTTTGTCTCTCAGCCTTCAAAAGGTGGGAGCTGAAAAGGGTTACAAGGCAACGACCTTCAGAAAGCATACTGACCCCAGCCATCCCAGTAAGGGCTGCTGCAAAGGGTCTGGGAAAAAATGAAGCCTGCTCAACAGCATTCAAAATAAATGCTGGTGGAGAGGTCAGCTTCCCTCTCAATTCTCCTCTCCCTGTCCACCAGCAGCCAGCATAAAGATGTCCCCACATCCACAGGTCCTGCCAGGCTGGAAGGTCAGCAGGACAGCACCAGAGTCAAAGATGGAGCTCTAATTCCATGGCTGAAGCACAGATCCCATGTGCTGCTCTCACACAGCCCTTCACCAACTCTTCGTACTGAAAGTCCATATTTTAGGTAGCTGCCCAGAGTGAGTCACAGCAATGCCTGGGGCTGATGCTGAGACCAATTTTCCAACTGCAGGGGAGTGTGTGTGCACAGGGAGGGCATTGTGTGTGTTTGCTTTTTGCAATCGCTGTCCTGTCTGAGTGGCTCAGACTGAAAGCATACTCAGGGCACTACTGTACTTTGACAGTTTCAGCCCAGCAAGAGGGGAGCAGAGATTTGTAAGCTGTCAAATGGTGTGGCTGAAACTGGGGATGTTAGCCACTGCAGGTTCCTCTGGCTAGTGGGTCTCCTTGGCTTGCTCAGCTCCTTGCAGAGGGGAACTGGCACTGCTGGAACCAACTGTGCTGCCTCCTGCAAAGTCTGTAGATGTCCCAGAGCCTGGCTGGTGCTCCTGCAGCCCCTGTTTGCTGACCAGCCAGCACACCACGTATCTTGAGAGCATGAGCCTGGCAGTGGCATTGTTGGTATAATTTCTCTCCAGGACCAAGTTTCACAGAGCCATTTCTCATATTGAGTCCTTTGGCTCCCCTTCCCTTGCCTGTCCTCATGCACACTGCATGTTCCCTCAGAGGATCATG
Source organism: Myrmophylax atrothorax (assembly GCA_026770055.1). NCBI lineage: Eukaryota > Metazoa > Chordata > Aves > Passeriformes > Thamnophilidae > Myrmophylax > Myrmophylax atrothorax. The sequence goes on along the minus strand of JAOXXN010000175.1, from coordinate 10,768,238 downwards.
ATCTTCTTCCAACACAATAAATGAAGAATCATCTCTGCTTCCCAGCTCATTAAAACTATAAGAGAAACAAAAACCTCACAACCCACTGCTACCTCCTACACTGGGTGACCTCCTGTGAAGGATATGCTGCAAGAGTTTGTCTAAGCAGTGGCCATCCAGCTCCTGGGGATACAGAGCAACGCTTTTTTCCCACCTTTGCCCATATAGCATTTTGACTGAAATTTTAGCTTCCCAGTGGAAGCCACAGGTGATTGGGAAACGGAGAACAAAGCAAATCTAGACTGCAGAAGAGACATTTGGGGGTTGAAACCTATTTATCAAAGCTCTACAAGTGACTTCACGAGGTAATTTACTGGAATAACGTAGGGTACAAAACTGCAACAGAGGCAAAACTGGGATAGCCAGAATAAACCACAACAGCCAGCCATAAAGCCAAGTTCCCAACACCTGGAGATGAGCATCAGGGAGGGGAGACAACCTCACAGAGCAGCAGCATGTACAGGGTGCATTTAGCCATACCTCCCACTATCCACTCCTGCTGAAAGGATTTTACTTTCAATGGGGTAGTTGTATTTGAAGAAGGGAAAAATTAAAAGATCCATGTGAATCAGTGGGGAAATTGCAGGGGGCTTGTGGTTGAATACAGAACTATCCAATAGCTGCAGATCCAGACAGGAGTCAGAGACATGGTGTTCCAGTTCACAGCACTGCAAGTTCTGCAGGTACAGGTAAATGTGTGGGAGAGAGCAAACTGGTCTGATATGGACGGCAGAGGCTGGGAGTATGGGGTTTAACTCTCCACTGACACCAGTCACTCCCTTCCATCAAGAATAATTTTACTGAGAGGAAAAAGTACCCCCAGCTCTTAGGTTAACTCCATTTGTCCCTGTTTTCAGCATCAGTGCAAGATGTGCCACTCAGGCAGGATTAAGGCATGGCAATGTTAAACCCAGGCCTTTCAGGCCACCAGAGCTACCTGGTTTCCCTCTTCTCAGACTGCTAACAGTCCTTAACTGCCTTTTAACAAACAAAGTTTGAGGGGTTTGCCCAGCTGCACCTCAAAGCCTCAATGTGAAACATCCCCCCTTGGCCCCACAAAGGTATCTGAGGAATTAAAGTCTTCTTTGGGTATTCAGCTTCAAGGGGGAGTACGGGGAGTTAAGTACCTAATGCCTTTGTAGTTTCTTGGCTTTTGATACGGAGTCCTGGGAAAGACAGTTGTGTTTGCACTGGAATTAAGATGGAGGGTTTGTCACACTCTCCATTAAGATGCCTGCGGGAAGGAAGGACTAAGAAAGAAAACGCAGCACATAACAAATCTCAGGAGTGCTCTGGCCATTGAGCACTCCCAGCCTCAGGCCTGACTGACCATCCCCTGTACCAACACAGACAAAAGTCCTACCCTTGATGTTTTTGTGGAGTTCTTACTGCAAGGTAAATAATAGCATTGGAGTTTTGTGAGTGAGGACAAACACAAGTACTGCCAGAGAAGAACTGCCAGGCTGGGATGCCAGAGGGCCATGGGACCAACAGAGGCTGAATCCAGCCAGTAGAGCCACTGAGACATGAATCTCTCCTGCAGCAACAGAGTTAATTCCAGGCATGCTAAGCCCATTCCTTCCCCCTCCAAACCTCTCTCACATATCAGAGATTCTCAGGAAACTGTAGAAAGCCAAGAAGGACTAGAGAAAGCATTCCTCATGAAAAGCCTGGCCCTCAGGAGCAGATGGGCTTCATTACTGCCCTGTTCTCAGCATCACCAGGCAGATTTTTCTACCACGATGGGTCACAGCTACAGCATTTCACATCTTTTTCAAACATGGTACATCTGAGGGCTTCTAGTCTATGTTGCCCGACATCTTGGATGAGAAATGTTGCTGTACTTTGAGCATTGGCTCCTCAAAGGGCCACAGCTGCATCCTGGGCATCACAGCACTGTGACCGAGGATCTGAGCTGGGCAAAATTGCCCCCCAACAAAACCAAATAAAATAAAAGAACAATCCACACCATCTGAGGGTGTCTTAGATTTATCATCCCTGCCTGTACTTGCAGCCTTAGCCACGGCAAAGACAGAGTAGCCCTCCTTATCTGGAAGGCTGAGGACATGTGTCAGCCAGCTGGAAACATGACCCAGTCTCAGAGAATATATGCTGGCCGAATCACGCTCACGTCCCAAGGCAGCGTCTGAATTTCAGCCTGAAAATACCTTTAAACAATGGGGAGGAACTGAGGTCTAAAATAGGCTCTTTCCTGTTCTGAAAAAAACCCATAACCCTGTTTTGCAAGGGTCTGCTAATATTTAAGTGTGTATTTATCTCCATTCAGGCCAGGTCTAAGTGCACTTGTAGGTTCAGGGACTAAGGCTCTGCAGGCCTTCAGTTAATCACTTATCAACTCTGTAATATCTATCAGTCTATAATCTCTACAATAATTTGTATCTCCCTGAAGGGACAAATCTTTAGGCACAAGGATGGAGATGACTGAGATTTCACAAGAGCAACCACAGATTTGGATGCATAGTTCAAAAAACTTGAAAGACAAGATTTGGAACAATGAGAAGTGAGAGTTTCTCCAGGACCTGCTGGTGCTGAGAGATGTTGTCCTGGGCAACTATATTACCTGAAAATTGGCAGAGTGGTGACAGTGGATGTCTTCTATATCTATCTTGGCATATCAGAGGGCTAAGAACCACACAAAAATGACGACACAGTTTCCTGAAGCCTGTGATACCTGATTCATGTATTAGTGTGGCTTCTGGCATTGCTGTTCATCCTCCTGTAACACCTCAGTCCTTCTCTCTCAGAAGTGGTACCTCCACTACAGGAGAGGCTGGAGAAGGCTTTGCAGTATCAGTGCCCAGAGGAGGTCAACTGTTTGATGCAGAAGCAGATAAGGATAGAGGAAGGAATCTTACTGTTTTCTCACTCTGAAACCTTTCTGAAGCAGCATCGCAACCTTGGTGCTACTACAGTCCTGATTCTGGTATCTCTCATTGTGAGAGAGTCAGACCAAAATCTGAGCATGTCTCACCCGCAAAACCCCATGAAGTTCAATAGCTCATGCAGACAGCAGGTCATGAAACAATGAGGAGTGCAGAAGCCAGCTTGAAACAAGGGCTGCTAAAAACACGTAAGAAGCAACAGCTGGATGCTGCAGACAGGCAGAACCAGAGCAGAAATAAGAGAGCACTTTGAGACTGAGGGCTTTTCCTTCTTTCTTACTGGAAAAAACTGCCAGGTCTCTGGATGTCAGTACAATTTCCCCACATACAGTTTCCCCAAAGACCTACCGTTAGGGAGGTCCCACAGCACTGGTCTGCAGAAACTCAGATGCAGATGAATGCAGGGCCTTAGCACCTGCCACCCACCTCCCTTTATCTCCTTCAGCTGTTCTTCCTTCCCTCTACCCCACATCTGTACCAGCAGAGTCATCCCAGCTCCCCCACTGTTGCTGAAATTTGTATGTTGCCCTGAAAACAGCAGTGATCAAAACTCTGACATAGACAAGGATTGGCAGGCTCCAGTATCTCCTGCTGTGCCAGCCTAGATGTGCTGCCTCCAGAGTGAGATGAAACAGCGGTCTGGGAGCTCCACTGCTTATTCTCACCCCTATGCAGAAAATACACAGTGTGCAGAAGACAGCACAGCTGATTGTACACTATTCCTAGAGGAAACAGAAGAGGAACATCAATCATGCCAATGCCAGGCAGGATCTCCTAGATTGCTGTGGGGTGACACCAATACAGCCAAGGCCTCCTGATGGCCCTCATCATTCCCTGAACCAAGCTAAGATGGCATGGGGTTTGCCACCAGCCCAGATGCAAGAGGGCTGGAGATGCTGAAAGGTGATGCTCCAGCCAAACCCTGGAGCCACCCACTGTGGTAGTGTTTGGAAACTCCAGCAGCCAGTGTTCTCAGCAACACTTCAGCACCTTCCTGCAATGCAGACATCCTGCCCTTGGCCGTTTGTCTGTGAGCCTGGAGTGAGACAGCCAAAGGGTCAACAGGACAGACAGGTCATCACTGACTTGAACCAAGGAGAGGGCAGTCCACAGATGCAGCTGCACTGTGGGTTCGGAGGAGAGCGGGGACTACAGCTGGGACTACAGCCCCTGTGTCTGCTCACTGGCACAGCCACTGGCAATAAAAAGCAACAAAAACCAACCAGGGCCACAAAGCGAGGGCACACTCAAGCAGGCAAGCCCACACACGGTTGCTCTCCCTATGGAGCACTGAGACTTGTCCCACCTCTCCTGAGCGCCAGCGAGGCTGGCAAACACACCGAGCCCACTTCTGCCGCCAGGAGGTAGGACAGGGAATTCTGCCACTGACTTCAGTTTAAACAAATTCAGCCCAGCACTAAAATAACCACTCGGCGGCATTTAGGAGCAAAGTTATTTCAGCACAGGCTGGTGCGTGGGTGTTCCTGAGGAAGAACAAGAAAGCCTTATTTCAGCACAGCCATGGAGCCCAGTGCAAACCACTCTGGCCCTCAACTGCCTGGATGGAGTTACATGTGGGCAATGCAAACAGAGGAGTTAATTCCTGTGCCCCATGCTGAGTGAGCCATTAGCACTCACAGACTTAAAGATTTCTGGTTACATTATTCTTCTTCCCATGTTGTATTCCTTGTCCTGGTCACAGGATGGTTCCATCTCTATGTGCTGCTAGCAAGGATTAATTCAGCATGTTACATGTAATGGACTGTGGGTGGCCCAGGAAAGGCAACCTGCTCAGTCCTGCTAATGATGGAGAGAAAATCTGACTGCTCCTGGGGGAAACTCATAGTATTGCTGCTTTTTTCTAGCATATTTCTTCATTATTACATAGAAATCAAATGACATCAGACAACCAGAACTCCAAATAACCTCAAGGCAACCATCACTTTAAAGATGACATTTTTGTTTGCAAATTGTTTACCTATTCTTGTAACTTGTAGCTTCTAAAATTCAAGTAATTGGCCTCAGTTTGCTTTCCTTTGGGATAAAAAATGAAGCAATCTTTAGCTTGCTTCTTTTCTGTATATGGTAATGACTCTGCTAGTGTGAGTTTTTCACTGAACTGAAGAGGAAAGGAAAAACTGTAAACTGAGAAATAATAAGGGAAAGAAATGGCATAAAAAATGAAAGCTGGACCCAGGGAGAAAACTATGTGGCTAGAAAATAAGCAGATTTTAGAGAATATGAATATCACTTTAACTCACCTCTTTTGTGAACCTTAAGGGGCAAATCTGCAGATGGTGTTCACCACTCTCACAAATGAACTCCCACGGAGTTCCAGTAGCTGGAGATGTCTACCCCAGACATATCACCATCTACAGGAATTTTCAAAAATCACACTTGCTCCATATGAAGGAATAGATTTACAGGATGCTGCAGTTCCCAAAACCTCAGCTGTCTGGCACTTCTCATGGGAGCTTTCCAAACTCAAAAACCCTCAAAACCCTTGTGAGATGCCATCACCATTACTGTCACCTGGTTTTCTCTGACCTTTCACAGACTTTCCTTTCATGAAATATGCCGAGTTGGAAGGGACCTACAAGGATCATCAAACCCAACCCTTAGTCCTGCACAGGACCATCCCCAAGAGTCACACCATGTACCTGAGGGTATCATCCAAATGCTTCTTGAACTCTGTAAGGTTTGGTGCTGTGACCACTTCCATGGGGAACTTGTTCAGTGTCCATCCACCTTCTGGGTGAAGAACCTTTTTCTAATATTCAACCTAAACCCTCCCTAAGACAAATGCAGGCTGTTCCTAGATCCTGTCACTGGTCACCACAGAGAAGATATCAGAGTCTGCCCCTCTTCTCCTCAGGAGAAAGTTGTAGACTATTATGAGGTCTCCCCTCAGTCTCCTCTTCTCCAGGCTGAATACACCAAGTGAACTCAGCCGCTCCTCAAACGGCTTCCCTTTAAGGCCCTTCACCATCCTCGTTGCCCTCCTTTGGACACTCTCTAATAGCTCAAAATCTTTCCTTCATTTCCAAAACTGCACACAAACTGCCCCAGTGCAGAGCAGAGCACAGCAGGACAATCCCCTCCCTTGCCCTGCTGGCGATGCTGTGCCTGATGCCCCCCAGGACGCGGTTGGCCCTTGTGGCTGCCGAGCACGGCTGACTCATATTCAGCTTGCCTCACGGGAACTCTGTGAAACAGTGTTGAGATCAGGCAAGGGATTAAAAACACAGAAAGTTCTGCTGATTTAGACCTGCAGAAGTCTTCTTTTGAAAACCAGAGTCCTGAAAAGAGCCACATTTTCCAGTCAGATGCTGGAAAGTGTATCCAGTGTAAAACACAATCATCTCTCTATTAGGAACCATGAAGATTAAAGCTGATTCAGTGCTGCACTTTTTACTGAGCAGTCCCGGTACTAAAATAAGATGCATAAATTACTTCTTTTTAAAAAAGTTAGTAAAGAATACAATACTGACTGTAGTCTTCTGGGATTTCTGAATTCATTTGACAAATTTCACATGCTCATCTAGAAATAACAAATGCTTGCTGAAACCAAACTCCTTTTTAATCTCACTCAGCCAACAAGTTAGGCCTTTTTTTATTTTTAGGACCCCCCCCACACACATTAAAGTGATCGAGTAAGCCCTATAAAAGGAAAATCGCATTTCATTTAGTCCACACTGATAAAATTCCATTAACGTTTCAGTCAAATCAGTCTTCTGAATTTCAAGATGTAACTTTAAAGGCCCCATTGATGGATTGCTGTTGTACTCAGAAAACATTAGTACATTGTTAAAACGGCAGGAATTACCCAATAACGTCTCTTAGGAAAGCAGAGCTAATTTCCCCAAAAGAGCAGAAAGCAGGCAGGGAAATAAATTACCCCTCCAGTACAAAACTGTTTATATTATAGTTCTGAATTGTTTCCCAGTGTGGAAGAAATTTTTCAGGGCAGACGCTAGAGAAGTCCCTTGAGTCATTCAAACCGATTGCCCAGGAATTTTAGTGACCGCGGGTGCAAGTGGGCACTTGCGGGACGGAGCAGGTCCCCTCTCCGGTCCCAGCCCCGGCACAGCTTCGGGAGAGCTGCACGACGCTGAGCTATTTCATGCTCCGCAGGGACAGCGAACGGCTCAGTCACCCAAAAGAAGGTGGCTTTACAAAAGGGAGACGAGTTTTCACTGCGGAAAAGCATCGCCGGGCCGGTACCGCCGGTCACACAGCGCAGCCGAGCGCAGCGGCGAAGTTCAGTGGTCTCAGTCGAGGGATGTGCAACCCCCGGCGAGTTCACTCGAACTTCAACTCGCCGGCGCACCGGCCGGCTCTCGCCGACACCCGAGGGCTTTCAGCAGCCCTAGAGAGGGTTTTCAGCGC
>JAOXXN010000175.1:10724411-10758922 GCA_026770055.1 Myrmophylax atrothorax | reverse complement strand
GCCGGGGGCGCGGGGCTGGGCGGGGGTTCCTCGCCCGGTGCCGTGTCCGCTCCCTGCCAGCGCTCGGGAGTGCGCACTTCCCTGCCGAGCTCCCGTCACGGCTTTAAAACTCCCCGAGGGGAAGGGAAGAGTCGCTGATGTGCTGGCAGGCTCGGGAGTTTCCTGATGACTTTTTCTCAGCACGGTCAGTGCTTCGTAAATATCACAAAGTTTCGCGGCCTTAAAATACACCTCTTTTTCATTTTTAATCTTTTTTTTTTGCTATCCCCGGCCCTGCAGACTTTTACTGAAAGCAATAATGGTTCTGACTAATTCTACCTCAAGCAATGAATTTCTATAGAAGGAGGACATAATTTTCTACTACTCTCGGCATGTTTTTGGAAAGCAGGAGCGCAAAGTCCTCTTACCGCATCCGCTATCCCCCAGGCTCCGTAACGCAGGCAGAACCAGCCCTGAGCTTATGCTGCCCCAGTTTTGAAATAGCAGCAGCGCTCTTCACCCAGCTCTGTAAAACACTCAAGAACTACTCCAAGGCCACCTGCCAAATTAGAGCGAGGCTGAGAGCTGGATTCCCAGTGACAACACTCATTCAGTGCTTCTCTTCAGCCCCCAAACACTTAACTTTGAAAAATAAGAGGACAGCTCAAGGAGGAGATCCTGGGAGTAACAAAGAAAGCATGGGGGTGTGCACATGCTGGACTTCACTCTGCCTTCATTTAGGGCAGAGTAAACCAGGAGGGCAAATTGACTGTAGTGAAGGAAGCTGGAATGAAGTAAATTTCTTGCAGGCCAGATTGAGCTATGACCATGGAATTACACAGCTCTTTACAGTCCCTGTCAGATGGCCTGGAGAAGAGCAATGGAAATGAGAGCACAACTAAGACCATAATGCACCTTCTTGCAAGGGCACACCAGTGTGTGCAGTAACCAGCTGTAAAGATAACCTCAACATCAGAGCCCTGTGCCTGTTTGATATATATAGGGAGGGACTGTGACCCCTGACACTGGCAAGTGAGACAGATAGTGCTGGGAGAGCTGCTGGCTGGGAATGGCTCTGCAGATGCAGCTTGCTCTCTGTTGCAAGAGGTACAGTAATTTTGACCTCTTGGTGAGTGTGCAAAGATTTGGGCTCTGCCTCACATGCAAATGATGGGCTGAGAGACCCCAGGTACAAATGGACTGGCCAAGTCCAGGTGGGGAGGAGAGACTGGTGAGTGTGAACAAATTTGGGTAACTGCTTACAGGCATTACCCTCCTAATGGCACTACAAAATGAAACCTCCCTTTATTTTTGTTTCTGAAGAAGCTTCCAGCAACCTCAGAAGGGAATTAAGACTTACAGGTTTTGTCAGCATTAGAAGAGACCAGAGCGGGTGTCCTCAAAAGGGATGTCTGGTGCTGCTGTCTTTGAGGACAGAGTGAAGTTCAGAGACTAAAGGCATATCCAGCCTGTGCAGTGGGAATTCCCTTCCAGTATTTTTTCAGGAGTTGGATGGTGTATGCAAGACAGTTGGTGAATTTTTCATTATCTGCATCTCCCAGTACTGAGAAACCAGGAAATCTAGCCCTAAGGCTCTTAGAGGAGTTAATGAAAATAATCATCCCTTCAGCCCAGCCTCCCTGGGTTCAGCAGGGGAAATAAAAACAGTAGGATTGACCAAATTTCACCCAGTTGGGAATTCCCTTAAAAGAAAATACAGTAAAACATCCTAGTTGAAACTCAGACACTGACCTGTTAAGTCCTGCTGCCTGCTGTCTGTACTTCATACCCGGGGGCAGAGTTAGGGCTATCTGTGGTCACTTCAGATATGTGAGGCTGGTCCTACAGCAGTTCGAGGTGGATGTGCTGTTCAGATCTGCAGGGTTAGAAGGGGAAGCATATCATGAGAATTTCATAGGATTTCTATGTGGACTCAGCTGCAAATGCACCCTTTTTAAAAGGACAAACACATTTTCCAACAAACCCCTTTTAGAAGGACAAACACATTTGCAAGGCGGAAGAGGTGCATTATGGTGAGGACTGACTGGTGGCAATGGCACCAGCTGCTGGGAGGTCAGGCCTTTGTTGTTGCCTATTTCTGTGTGTCTGATAAACCTCCCTGGTCACACATGCTGCTGTCTCATACCATCCCCTTTCCCCTGCAGCCCCACCATATAGAAAAGAAAGAGCAACCCCAGCCTATTAAGACAGACAACAGTGACTGGTCTTACCTGAGAAGAAAAATGACCTCACATGTGTAGAAGGGGAGAAGATTAAGCTGTCAGAGTAGAAAATTGTTATCCCAAGCCTATTTCTAAGGGAATGATCAGATTCAGTCTACAATGAAGAAACCCCCTCTCTCCCTCCCCTGGCACCACTGGTGGCTGGAGAACAACAGATGCACAGAGCATACATGAAAATACAACTGCTCAGCAGCACATGTGAAATGAGCGTGGCAAGCCCTGATCCTGGCTCTCTTCATCTGCCACTTTGCCAGGTTAATTGGAAGAACTGAGAAATGAGTATTTGCTACAGAATGGCAATGGCTCCTTCCCTGACAGGCTGTGAACTCCCTATGGAAGGTCCACCCTGCTCCCTGTCTGCAGTGCCTTGCACCATGGAGTTGAGACCATGGCTGGAGCTACTTATGACAGTAGAGTCAATACTGATAACAAAAAATAATGGTGAAAAGGTACTAGTAACATGATGTGGAGGAAAATTACTTGTTACTGCTGAGGCCTGAACTGCAGCTGACTTGTAGGTGAAGAGGGAGTGCTGTTTGCCTGCAGAAAGATGCTGTGCCTTTGATGCAGTGCATGCTTGATTCCCTCCCTGCTCATTAGTAGTGCTCGTTACTGTCTTCTCAGCAGGTTTCTCGCACATGCCTTGCTTTTTCCCAGGACCTTGGTGCCACTGAGTGAGATTAATCCGAAGCTGTGGTCTGCTGACCATGTTGAATAGAAATTAAACAGCGTCCAGTTTCAGCTGAAAACTGAGGAATCTGTTGAACTTCTCCCCAAGTCCTGGTTGTTCAGCCACTGTGCAAAAAAGCCTTTCTGGGGGATATTTTGATTTTGCACCCAGTTAATTCTGGAGCCTGGATGCCACAGAAGCACTTTACCCTGGCCTCACACCGGCGAGACTTCCACCTGCTGGTGGCCCAGCACCGGTGCACTGACTGTGCTGTCACAGCCCTGGGTTTCACCAAGGGTAGTAAAGGCTTGGGCAGAGATGAAGGGAATGACACTGATACAGTACAGGCTTCCCTCAGAGACCAGGGGAGCTGCACCCAGAGATAACTATGGGTAATCTCCTCTCTGTTTTCTAAGAACTGTGATCATCCTACTCTGGGATTTCCATGGACCCCAGTGTATCTTGATACTCAATGCTCTGTTTTAAATTTTATGGCATCACTATAACACGCTGGCTGAGAGGGACTTTGCAAAGCCCCAGCCCATCCCCTGCTTGAGCAGATGTGTGTGCAGCTGGTTCTGGAAGTTTCCCGGAGATGGACACCTAAGATCTTGTCAAACAATCCCTTCCAGCTCTACAAACCCTCAATAAAAATATTCCTACCATCTTATCTGGACCATCCTTGTCAAAACTGGGACCCATGACATTTTGCTCTGATACACAAGCAGGGTGCCAGGTTCTGTCACATTTTCGCATTAACCAGGAAAGGCCAGTGCTGCTGATAGCACTGAGCTGGAATACTTGCTTTCTGAAGCAGTGCATTGATTTTCCATCATCTCCTGTAGTCCTTTTTTACCTGCAGAATGCAACTTTTCAAGTACTATTTCATAAAAACACTGGTGGTTTTGCCCTCTTTGTACTGATATGTAACAACCGTAGTTAATAGAAGCAGAGAATCATGCTGGGGTGGACTTTTCACCGTTAAGTGCTGGAGTAAACATTTCCAAGATCAGTATATAAAAAACCAGGTTGGATAAAAGGTAGAAATTACATTAAATACTTAATAATTACATGTAATAAAATGCTTGATAGACCTTTTAAAATCTATGGCTAGATTTTTGACATTTGTTCATACAAAGTAGCACTGTTGCTTTGAGAAATCTTGCGTTTGGGAGGGGGGGCATGGGAAAAGCAGCCAAAGGCTTTTCTCACCCTGGGGATTCCCATTGACAGTGTACATTGCCTGAAGTTAAGCAGGTTTGTATGCCTTGTCAGAAAAAAAAAAAAAAAGACTAAGCCTTAGAATAATGCAAATAGCATCTGGTCCAGAGTCATCAATATTGTAACCTGGCTAATTCCACAGCTTGCCAGCCTTGCTGTTCCCACCTCCCACTCTCCTCCTCTCTAAAAAATAACCCATCTAATTACTTCCCAGGAATTCTTTTGCAATTATCTCCTGATCGCCTTGAAAATTTTCCTTAAGACCAAGAAACTAAAAACTGAGCTGTCTTGTCTCATTTTGAAATGCTTGCCTTTGTCAAAATAGATTTCAAGGGATCATTCCTTTAACTTTCTTGCTGCCACAATTTAAAAATAAAATGAAAAATAAAGCAGCAGCTGTTTTCTTTTAAAAGCACCAGTGATGATGGGAGCAAACCAAATTACAGGCTCTGAGGACTACTCTCTGCCTGCATCTACTGGAAATTCCGTTGGTAGGATGGAAACTCCCATCAACCTTTTTATTCAGTGGTGGCAACTAGGGACTGTGTTGCCTTTTGCACCAGGCATTTATATTTCATTGGTTTATATACTGTTCCCAGTTGGGAGCTCGTTTTCTGCTGATGTCTGATTTAGATGCTCGCACGAGGAAGGGATGTGATTTACAGATCACACTGGAAAACAAATTGACCTTGATCTTAGTACAGCGTTGGGAGCTGCAGTTACTTCGACAGCAAGAGCAGCAAACCTGCCAAGCCTCCCACTAAGAGCACGGTCGGTGTTTGCTTCCCTCTCTGCTGTTTCTTGCACGGTCACAACAGAAAGTCACAGCCTTTCTCCCTGCTGCCCAGAGCAACTGGTCAGCTCTGTCTGCCATCCCTGCAAAAGCTGTGACCAGGCTTACCCAAAGAGAACGGGATGCTGTCACATCACTGCACAGCTGAGGTGGGAGCCAGTTGAGGATCTTGCAGCTCCAGGGAGGGCTGTAAAGCCCAGCAGCAAGACACCGCCTCGGTCCTGCCCATTGCGTGGCCATGCACAAAAGATGGTTTGATACACAGCAGCTCCAGCTGTACAAGGGAACACAACTCTGAGGAGGTGGAGGGAAACAATTTTCCTGCTGTGTTACATGGATCTCCTGCGAGCAAGGCTTTGCACAGAGCAGGGACTTGTATGCTCAGTGCTCATTTTTACAGTCTGGTTATGGTGGCTGAGAAAGAAGAGTTAGAGCATTTCAAGCACAAATAGGTTTTGTAAGGAAAACATGCATTTCAAGTTTCCTCTGGAAGTAGGAATTTTTAACTTTTCATGCCTTAAGCTATTGCCTCCTCCAAGGAAGAACTGTATCTGCGATGTCATGAGGGTTCTGAAGGGAAGGCTAAAAACTGTTGAAACAGGAGCCATAGGATTTTACCTGGCCCACAAACACCTAACTCAGAGCAGGTACATTACCAGACTTTTCACAGGACCTAAATTACCGTCTCTTGCAGATTTCTCAGTATTAGTGATCACTGAATATTCAATATTTATTAAAAGTATTTTCTGTCTTATTCCTATGCAAATCCCAACAAATAACACCAAATCTTGTTCTGGGGAAAAAATTACAAATACTCCTATAGTTATATACTCAAATCCCTCAGGATGGACCTTCAAAGGCCCAAGGCTGTAATTTTTGATCCAATGGAAAAGACTGATTGCATCCTATGTCTTGCTGCATCACCTCACAATGCAACATATCAGTATTTAATTGCCTGGGGGATTACAAGAGCTGCCCTATTGCCTGAGTTTGGGGTTAAAAACAAGCACAACTAAATTTCCCCAAAGAATAGGAGCCCTTCTCATGATGGCCAGGATCACACCAGGAGTGAACATCCTTTTCTGGGGATGTGATGCTTCCTCTAGTGGGAATAACTCAGTTCAGACTGGTGAATAGAGATTCTACATGTGTGCCAGCATATTTTGACTGGCCAGTCTGATGGCACTAGCACTGGAGAGCATCCATGTAGACAACAGCCAGGCAGCCTTTCTCTGGGAGCTGCTGTTAGCTTATGGGAAAGCAGAACATGCACACCAACCTAATGGTCCTGAGTATTATAGCATCACAAACAAGATATTGATGATACTGAAGCCAAGTAACATGCAGTAGAGGGGTTGCCAGCTTTAATTACACAGACATACATCTTCTAAACCCAGTGGGAGCCACATGAGCACCTCCCTGAGCTTGCATTATGCCACCAGGCTAAAATCACAGTGCTTCCAACTGTGCACCAGAAGTGACTAACAACTGTCCAAAAGTTTGAAACTCCTCCATAAACTGAAATTCTTCCAGAACAGGAGAAACTAGCCTTCACTTTGGTTTCCTACCATCTACATCTGGTGGGAACACAATTGGGAATCTACATTACTGGGTAGCCCTGCACCTCACAGTAATTCATCATGACTTTGTCAGGGTATTTGGAAGTTCAGTGCTTGCAGCTCTGTTAAATCTCAGTCTGCGTTCTGATCCTATTGGACCTCCCCAGCAGTGGAAGGTGAGATGGGCAGAACACCTGCACCATGTGTTGATTTTGCTACGGCAGTTCCAGCATGTCAGAGCAAGAAACTCTCTCCTTGGAGCCCAGGCATAGTTTCCATGCTAAAGATTCCCAAACTGGGGAAACGGGCATAGAGAGGCCACTGGGAGATGTCTCCATATTCCAGGGGGATTTGAGCACTGTGCTCTTTAAACTATTTGGCTGAAGCTGGGGATAAGGAAACAGGAGGCAGTGCTTGCCCTTGCCGGCATGGTGCCTTTGCTGATGGATTTGCAAGCCCAAGATTCTTAGTTTGAAGCTTGTAATGAAAAGGCCAGGTCTTTGGCTGCTGTAAGCATTTGCTCAGAGATTGTATTCATTTTTATCCCAGCCAAGGAACCATGTCCAGGAAGTCTAATACATACATTTGATAGAAAGAAATTTGTTAACAGAGTGCTTTTGTAACTTCACAAAAGGTATAAACCAGATTATTCTAAGATTAGTTTTATTTGCCTGAAAGGGTGTCACTCAATAGCACAGACAAGCCTGATATTTTAGGAGCAGAGCAGGTAGCAAAGAGTGCTCAGAAATCTCTCTGAAAAGTCCTGTTTCCTGGACCTCAATCTATTTACATTGACTTGTTGATAATCAGAATCCCAGGACTAAATCATCTGATCTTGTGATCTTCTATATCCAACCAGCCAGAAGCCAAGATACAGCACAAGAGAGACCCCAGTTTTAGTACCTCATCTGGAAAGTCCCCTTTCTTAGCATAGCAGCATCAAGCACAAGATTCTGAACTGGGTCATTCTCCAACTCTCCAGGTCTTAGCAAAAGCAAATTTGTTCCTGAGAGCGGAGTGAGGGGGTGTAGTGTAGGGATGAGTGCTCGTGGCCAAGCAAAACATATCCTCAGCCCAGCAGGGCATTGCATGCTGGAGAGAGTTCCCTTCCCTGTAGCGTTCATGTTGCTGCTGTGGTGCAAACAGCCATCTGAAGTGGCTCCAAATGCAAAAGGAAGGGGAAAAAACCCACCCTGTAAATAACAACATAAATTGCCATCAGCAGTCAGAGCAGTACTATAAAAGTCTCTTAAACCAGAGAATCAACATGCTAAGAAACTTCTCTTTCTCCTTAAAATGTGTTGTAGACAAGGGCAGAGGTCCCATTTGTTCCTGTCCCTCTTCAAGCTTGGGAAGATCTGTCCCTTCTCCCCTCAGAACCCCAAGTCCTAACAGCATAACCAGACCATCCAGAAGTGCTGACATTGCTGAATCTTTCTACATTGAAGCAGCCTGGCTGTGGGGAAAGAAAAAAATGAAAAAAGAAAACAATATGAAATGACATTTTCAAAGAAACCTGTGTGACTTAGGTGCTGCCCTCACTGACCATGTCTAAATGAGTTTTTGGGTTCCTAAATCTCTTTAGTACTGCTGAAGCATTCCCTTGTGAGTAAAAGCAGAGTTTGTTGTTTACTGAAGGAGGTGCAATTAACATAATCATCACCATCTAAAAACCATTTGTGAGGCTGTACCCTCCACATACTGCCACAAAGTCAAACCCAGATTTGTTGCTGCAATCTTAAGCATAAAGAAGTAATTGCATATGCCTGGACATGACAGGGCTGGTCAAATCCAGTTCAAAGAGCTTTTATTTCATGGAAACCCTGGCTGAAAAGGCACATAAGTATTCTTAGTCCAGTTTATGACACTCTGTGTTTTCACTATTCTAGGAAGCCTGAGATACTATTTTCATTTAGACTAAAAATAATAAAGGCTGGGTGCCCTAATTGAATTCTATTTGAATTAGGAAACTCCAGCGCTGCTAAATCAGACAGCCACTGTCCCATAATGTCTCAGAGGAGTATCAAGGAGGCATAGTGTCTGCCTCTACCAGAAACACTATCCAGAGATGTCTTTTGCAAAAAGTTTGGTCCTGGAAAGGTACCAAAGCAGCTCAGTATGGAGTGGAGAAAGTTCATTCCAAGTCTCTGAGCCACTGCAGAGAAAGCCAAACCAGCTGGCTTCTCTCTTTCATAAAGAAATCTTTCAAACAAGGACTTAGCTCCAGTGTCCATGATAGACAGAAGGGAGCAGGGCATTGGATTTGCAGCTGGAGTTTCTATTACTACCACAATTAGTTCAGAAGAAACAACCCAAGTAGCCCTGCAGACTGCAGCCCAAACTACTTAGATCAAAGGTTTGCAGGTAATGCCTTAGCCTCTTCTTGCAGGTGTTGGCCATGGAGTGATGATTCATGAGCTTCTGCATCATGTGCTCTCAGGAACTTAAGCCTGTGAGTCCAAGTTTTAGTTTCCAAATGCTCTCAGTTGCAGCCCAGTGAGAATATGCCTGTCCCCTACTATGGGTGTCCCTGGAGGAGGTGCCAGCATGACATACAAGGTGACCTTCCTTTTAGGCACAGATAGTCTGGCAGGCTGAGTTACTGGTGCTCTGCGCTGCTTGGGGCATAACCAGACTTCCTCTCAGAGCACTTGGCTTGTAACGCTAGTACTGCTGAAAATGTTCAAGAACAGCCTGACTGCTACCAAATCTATATATTGATGGCAGCTAACTCATGTACTTTTTAAGAAGTTGTGTTTCCAGCTGGTTGCAAAGAGACAGGCTCTACCATTTTTGGTGTCACTAAAATCACAGAAACTCCAATGAGCCTGACCTTCTCTGAAGTTTACTATCCATGAGGAGGGAGAGAAAAAGCTACTTCCTTTCTACAGATGTTCTCACCAATAGTGTGATTTCAGTAAAGCCAGAGAGAATTCCAGTACCTCTCATTTGAGGAAGAAAGCAGTCATATGCCTTGCACAAACCCTCTTTCCAATGAACAGTGCAGCCAGTGTCATTGGAAAAAAAAATTAAAAATGAAGCTCGTAAGGTGTTGGGTTTGGGTTTTTTTTTTTTTTGGCTGTTATTTCTGCGGTTACAGCTACAGCTAAAAGCAGCAGTAGCAGGTTACATCAGAAACTGAATATGCTACTGTTCAGAGGTTCAATTAAGTGAACTGGGCAGCCTTAAATTGCTTTTTGAACTTCATAAATGAAACAAAACACGATTATCTCTTTCGGTGGGGGCATGTTCAGAAAACACCAGCTGGACACAGTGCAAGATAGCTCAGGCGTATGTTGCGATGTTTAAAACCTGAAGCAATTAGAACTGCACTGAAGCTTACCCTGTTTTACTTCCATTTGGCATCCTGGAGCTAATGGAGTGGAGGAACTTGAACAAAGTGCTACAGTCAGCCTCTCTGTGGCTTATGCCCTGAAATGCCCCTGGCTAACAATTCTGTACTGCAATTACCAGTCCTTCAGAGGGTTCTCCCAAATGTGGGATGGGGGACTAAAGCCATCCCAAGGCTCCTGGTTTTAACAGGGCAAGACTAGGAATACCTAATAATTAGTGAGGAAATAAGAAACTGCTGTTCAAATTGCAGGGGTGTCAGAGAAGGACATGCTCTGAATGAAATATAAGTCCGTACTGTACTGCAACATGGCTCTCATCCAAGCTTGCATGGAGTGTGCAGGCTGAGGCTCCCTGTTCAGAGCTCCCCTTTGCACCACAAAGCTGGTGAGAGCTGGGGGCTGCTATTGTGCCTCAGCCTTCTGCTAAAGGAGGGTCAAATCCCTCTGGGCTGAAAGCACTGAGTTCATGTCACTTTTTAATGATGTCCACAGACCATGTGGAAAAACTTCATGCTGCCCAGCAAAGCAGCTGAAACTGAGCTGTAAGTTAATCAGTGAGAGGGAATCATGGTTATACATTATCTAGAAATAATGGCTGGCCCAGAATATAAACTCTGGCTCCATGCAAGGAAGAGATTAGGAACTGGGAGAAAATGTAATAAAGGTCTGTTATTCTGACAGTTAATTCTTGTGCACACTGCAGTGCAGAATATATGGCTTTACTGTTGTCCTGTACTTTTTAGTCCCAATTCTATTCCCAGTCCTGAGTGTCTGTGTGTGTGTGTGTGTGTGTGTCCAAGCAGCTGTGTGGTGTTTAACTGCCTGCCAGGTTAAACCATGACTACTGTCCTTTCCTATTCTGCTCTCTTAGCTGTATTTTCTCTGCTAGTTGTTTTGTAGCCAGCCAAACTAGTCCTTCACAGCCCAGCAGAGATTCATGGTGCTAAACCAGCCAAGTATGCACTCAAGACAAATGCTGGCTTTCCAGAGCCTCTTCTCAAGATGTCCAAAGCTTGAAAAAGTGGGCATGACTCCATGCATCCCGTGAGCTCCTGCCTGACTACACAGGAAATTATAGTTATGTGGTTGCTACAACTTTAGCTGAGGAAGAGATATACTTAACCAGTTTTCCAATGAAACCTTAATTGGACTATGCAGAAGCCAAGAAAAAAAAAAACATTTTCAGCTGAAGTCTCTCAAAAGCATTCTGCAATCCATGAGGACAGCAGAGAGAAACCTAATCCTGAGTCCCAGTCTGTGTGACCAAGGTTAGGAATGGCAGTGAATGACACCAAGCAAAATCTCCTCATCTTGAATGCAGTGACTCTAGCACCTATACTGCATTCAAAAAAGTCTCATCTGTGACTGCATGTTGGTGTTTGTGAGTGTGACAATGAAACTTAAAAAATTGCTACAAGGAAACTGTAAAGGAAAAGGTATTAATCAACAGCAATATGAAATCATTTCATGTTCTTACTTAATGTGTTAAATAATGGCTGAATAAAGTAAAAATATGTAACAGCTGAGTGAAATATTAGACTCTAGATAAACACATGGCACTGCTAAAAGTGTCAGCTTTTCCTGCATGGAGAAGTAGTGCTATTTCTGTGTGGACTTAGCCATCACAACTTTCCATCCACTCCAGCTTTTGAAACAATTAATTTCATGAAAGCCAGAGCAGAAAATCCTGCTGAGGAACCAAATGTTTTAAAAACAGTACTTTGGTGAAAGATCCAAGAGCAGTGAAAGCAAATGCACCTGACTTTCTGGGCTGCACTCAGAAAAAGCCCCCATTAGCTGCAGTGACAGATGTATGTCTACTCTCCTGTGCCATCTTTCTTGCCAACTTTAAATCATATTAAGTGATATTAAGTAAATATCATATTAACTAAGGAGGGGAGGAAAAAAATCTTTCCTTGACTAGCTGCAGATATTTGGTTTCCTCCTTGTCCAAAAAAGACCTTCCATTCACCTACTCTCATGAATATTGGCTGTAAAATCAATCATCAATCTGAAGAAATCTGAACACCCACATAGCACAAGAATTTCCCAGGAGACTGATGTTTATACCCTTTCTAGATACAGAAGGTGCCATTTCTGACAATACAGAACTTGGAACTAAAGCAGCATCTAACCCCTGTTGCCAGGACCCCAAAAGACAACTGGGCAGAGGCAGGTGCCTAAACAATCCTCTGAGACAAGAGCGAACTTGGCCAGGGAAGATACTGAGAAAGCAGGAAAGGTACTGTCATCTCCCAGTTGTGGAGGCTGGTTCCAGAAGGGGTGTAGTAGCTGGGAAATGTTCAGAATGTCCACACTCGTACAATCAATTAAAATCAGCCCATTTGCTGACTTCACAGAGGGCAAAAAGGTACATCCTGGGACAGATTTTCAAGGATAAGCTCTGCCACACATAGGAGAAGTGGATGTGAAACTCCAAGTATATTTGAGTAAGAGAGGGAGAAAGGGGACAGCAGCAAGCCACTCAGCCTGGATTGTGGGACTGAGGAGAGGAGTAGGGAAAGAAAGTTATCCAGGAGACAGACTGTAATAGAAGGTAAAGAAATGGACTGTGATTTTACCATTTGTTTCGTGGAGGCTCTCAGGACAGCTCTGCCTGATACCAGAAAGCACATCCAAGACATGACAAGCTTTGAGTTCAACACATGTGGGTGGTAGAATTTCTTTTACAAAAGGATTAAAACCCTCCACCATAACCCAGTAAGTAGTCAGAACAACATTCAACAATACATCTCTTTAATTGTAAGATGAAACTTTTTTGCTGAAATCTACAACAAATTAATCAGCATGAAGCAGACCCTCCCTGTTTAGGAAGTTCCAACACAAATAGTTGCACTTTGGCAGAACTATAAGTAGCTGAAATGAATTACTGGTTATGGAATTGCTGATCCATTTTAGCAATAGGTGGTGTATCTGCATCACTTGCCATATGCAGAAAAAACCCCAGTATTGTGATAACAAAGACAAAAATTAAGTCTGATACTGTTAATCACTACACCTAAAGCATTGTGAGGAGATCAGGGAAAGCAGCTTTTTCCTTGGAGTTAAGAGATGGTAATTTCACCCTCTCTTGCAGAGGAAACACTGGTTGCTGAATTTAAATATTCACAGATCAAAAAAAAAGCCCTCCAGGTGGTTTCTAATCTATGCAGTTAACCAAGCCTGTGAATTTTGAGACCCTTTCAGACAGACAGCATCATATTTTCTGAGCCTTTTTGAAAAGCCTAATACAGATGAAAAGAGCAGTATTTTTACTATCCATTCCAACAGAGAGGCCAGGAGTAGAGACAACAGGGTCAGTGAACAGGCCTTGTGTCTTCTCTACATTAGAAGCTCAAGGATGAAAGTTTGGTTATAATTTGTATATAATGTATACAGAGCTGTGTAGGGGACTGAGGCTGGAGAAGGAGGTTGTGGTGAGCAGTAGTGGACAGAAGGAACACACAGAAAATGCACCAGACCACATGTTGGATTGACAGTTGCATAAAAAAGAGATTAGTGTAGTGACAGCATCCTGGCTTTTGAATTTAAATTCTTCAACCAAATTCTAAGGGAGTATTACATCTATTACCTAAGCAAGAAAGGTGAATTGTCAAAGTAACTTCAAACACAGAGCCCCAAAGACTTACTGGGATAGATGTATGCTGGGTGATACCCTTTGGGATCAGACTTCATTAAAGCACATCAAAAAGATGTGCAAAAGAGAGTCCTCCCAACTATCTTGTCAAGCAGTCCCCAAAGCCACACCCAATGACAACCTCTGTTCCCAGTCTACCATAGTGCATGAGTCCTGCGTAGAATCAATGGGAGGCAGCTGGGAATGCAGAGCTCGGCTCACACACTGCAGACCTTGCCAAAGCTGACACAGGCAGGAGGAAAGCCCACTGGCCCAGGAGTGTCAGCAGTTTCCCCCCAGATTCCTGCTTCATAAAGGAGATGCTCAATTCTTCATGGCAAACTGCAACATGGTTTTATTCATGCCAGTACTCACATACTTGATTCTGGAGAGACTACATTGGTAGACAGGTTAATGCCATGGGGAACCTGACACATTTATAACTCTTTATGGCAAAAAGCATGGAGCCAAGTGTACAATGAATCTTGAAAGCTTTGTAGGAACCCCATAAACATTTCCGTGTGCTAATGAGGTGAGAACTATGCCCTACCAGTAGCCAATTTCCTTTCCATTTCACTCTTTAATAAATTACACCTTTTTACCACTTTAAGCCATCTTTTGCACATTTAACTCTCTTAACAATGACTTCTAATTCACACTACCCCCTTCCAAAGATCAAGGACATATCTCCAGATCAACCAAACATGGACAAAGTAGAAAGTAAACAGAGCCATTACCAGAAAGGAATGAGACAGACTTCTCCTGGAGACATGTTCTTACAATCCTAACATCAATATGAAGTTACTTGCCTGTGATAGAAGAATAAGTCAGTGGTGGAGCAAAACTGGGCCGAAGTGACTAGATTCCTAGTAGTTTACTCCAAGAAGTTAACCCTTCCTGATGTCCATCTAGAGAAGTTTCTCTGATGGGCATCCAGGTTTCTTACCACACTAGTATCCCTCTTCCACCCTTGGGAACATTGTTGGTGCAGCAAACCATGGCCTCAGTGCTGAAGGTCAGTCTCTAGGAAAGAGCAGGTATTTCTTTTTGAGGGTGTTAAGTGGTGTCAGGTGATCCCTGCCTATGCTGCACCCTGTTAGGGCACCAGCAGCCACATGCTGCTGAAAGACAAATGATTTCAAACACATGCTACAGAAAGCACCCCCATGTTGTGATAGAGGATCTCTCCAAAATTATATGGACAGGGGAACCCCCATGCCACAAGCTGGAACAATGCCATCAAGAGCAGCTGGCTCTTGGCTTGAACACCCACCCCATGTGACTATAAAGGACCTGGAGGGGTTTTCTGGCTGTTTTGCTGACCTTTAACTATTAATCCAATGGTGTTTTTTGTTCCTCTCAAGTATTTTACTTACACATTCAGAGTGTAAGTTCATTTACAGTTCACTTCCAGAATAAAAGGGTAAACATGTCACTTTGCTCCAACATGCCCCAGGAAAAGTTACATTATCTTGTGTAGCCAAACAAGAGCATGGGAACATAGCCTGGGTTTTTATCATTTCAGCCTGTTCTCCATTGTGCACACAGACAATCCAATCCAAACACACTCTCACTGTGGTTTAGTTCTCTGTTGCAGCACACAGGCCAGTCTTCTTGGATAGGATTTGGACATCCAAAATGAAATATGGCTGAGAAACCAGCTCAATTTCAGCAAATGAGGCATTTCACCCGGGGTAGCTCACCTTCACCAAGAGAGATGGAGCATTTTGTAGAGGTGCATGAGCTTTCTCCTCACCCTGGGAACACTAACACCAAAAGCTGCACTTTCCCAAGAATGCCCACTGCAGCAGGGGCCAAGCCCAGTGCAGATCAAGCCCAGGCTATTCATTCAGGGTGTTTCTATCCAAACCTGCTCAGGATGCTGCTAAGGACAGAGGGAATAATGCCATTTCCAGTCCAAAGGCAACCCTCAGAGAGGTTCTGCTGCTCTTTCAAGAGCAGCCAAGAGCAGAGTGTGCTCTGCGATGCCCTGTCCACCCACGAGCAGCAGAAGCCTCTCACCCCAGAGTGCCTGTGTGCTTCCAGGCAGCTGAGCCCCCAGCAGCTGTGCTGATGCCCCACTGAGCTGCCAAGTCTGCCCAGATCCACAAAGGCACCACGTGCTCCCTAAAACATCCCCCTGCACGTGCCTGTAATTTTGTCTAAATTCACCCTTGAATGGTGTGGGCATTGCAGCCCCCCCCCCCCCCCCCCAGCCTTTCTCACTGTAGTGCAACAAACCCCTTTTCATTGCATTGGAGAGAAGGAATATTTATACAAAAGCTCGAATACAGAGGAGCACACTTCCCTCGCTGTGCAGGGGGAGCATCAGCTGGAAAGAAGCCAAGTGACTACTGAGCCCTGGAAGAACAAAACAGCAACTGGTTTTCCTAAGGAAATACAAATCGAGGCTGAAAGAGGTTTGAATTAATTGAAAATCCAAAGAGGAGTGACACAGCTACTGAAAGCACCTAGCCCTTGGGAGGAGGAGTGTTTGTGTCCAGCAGTGCTGCTCTGCCAGGAGCCTCTCCAGCTGGTCCCTCGTCAGTGCCATGGTGATAACAAATTCCCGTAAATATCCTTTGTGACTTGTGCTGGCCCATCAACCACAGCCAACTCAGAGGAACCCCATCTCAGGATGCAGGGCTGAAATCAATCATCAGTAAAACATCCATGGGGGAACGTTGCTCTGGAGGTCATTAATCTGTGGGCTACAGAGCCTGTGAGTGCCAGACACATTGGGTGGACTGGCCTGGCTCTTATGGAGCACTTCCTTTTTGCTTTTGACCTGACTGTGCATTTATAGAACCTTAATACTTCTAGTATTTTTTTTTCCCAATGCTCTCTTGGATCTTTGGAAGTGTACACTGTTCTTGTTTGGGTTGTTTCCTTGCTGTTGCCACTGCAGAGGAAGTGTTGGCTCCTTGGCAGAGACCAACATGGTACCCAGGCCCTCCGTTCCAGCTTGAGCAATCCTTGTGGGCAGCCTACACTTTCCAAAGTGTATCTGTTACTCAACTGATCTTACATTTTCTGCAAACATTTTGCTTTTTGTCTGTTTCCTTCCTCTCTGTACTTGTTACAAGCTGTCACTGACAGAGCAGGCTATTGCACAGCCTTTGGGCTGTGATCGACAGTGTACGACTGCAAGACCTTTCTGTTCTAACTCCTGTAAGTGGGGGAATGGAACGGCTTTGAAGTTAAAAAGGTTGTTCTTTTTTTCTTTTTGAGAACATCAAATCTTCTCGATCAGACAGGCCTTGCTCAGGGCACTAATCCTAGAAAAAAGATTGGTTTAGCTTTAACCTCAAACTGCACCCTGAGCAGTAACAGGCCATGGGTACAGATGGATATAAATTCCTCTGGCTAAGTTTTGAGCTGGCCAGATGCAGGCGGGCTCCAGGCCAGGATCTGTTGTGCTGTGTGAGTGCAGCGCTGAGCCCGGCAGGGCGGGTCAGAGCCCTCTGCGCTCAAACACAGGGGTGGGAGTTGACTCCCCCCTCTCCATTCGAGATTCTTGGTGTGGAAGGGTGCCAACATCTGGATTGGGTGTGTCTGCTTTGTACAACCTGTATTTGACATGGGCAAGGGGGTCATGTCTGCCTGTGGACTCAGCATTATGCATTTTAATATTTTTTTAATAAGAATGTCTTGCAGAATTACTCACAAACACTAGGATACCAAGTGAATTGTGATTTACAGTGAATTACTTGCAACACCATCCATTCAGGGGAATCCCCCCCAAAAAAATCAGCAAAATTTGCAGGGTCACTTGCAGCATGTGCCACATGACTCCAGCTGTGGAGGAGGTGGCTCACTCCTTTGTCACTGTGCCTGGGTGGCAGAGATGAACAAGGCAGCTGAGAAACTCCAAAGGCTATGTGAAGCAGGGTTTCATTAAAATAAAATACACCAAGCACACTGCATGTATTGATTTGTAATTCTCACCAGTGGTTGCTTTCATAAAGTAATTGCAGATGCTCATTCTTGTCGCTTGCAAAGAGAGCAGTCAAAATCTTTGTCTTGCCTAACAGCCTCTGCATCAAAGACCTCATGAGAGGCTTGGACACTTTAAAAGGATCAGCAATTATCTGTGGTGCTGGCTTTGCATTTACTTTCCTTGCATATTCATGCCAGTGATATTTTAGCATGCACATAACAGGAGGAAGCAAAGACTGACAGTGGGGGATCCAGCTGAAGTGAAGCAGATGTGTTTTAAATTCAGAGCACATACAGCACGGTAACACTGAGTGATCGAACACAAACTAGAAGTGAAATCAGAAAAAACAGATTTTAGACATAAAACTGAGCAGTGCAGAAAGAACAAAGAGTCGGAGTGGTGCAAAACAAACTTATATTAAAAAATTCTTCAGTCTGAGAACACTGCTGCATTGCCAAGGACAGGTAAGGAATTTCAATAAACTTAGTTTAATGTTGACTGTGTCCCTTTAATTAATACTTTTTGGCACAGCACATCGGACACCTCCAGGCCAAAACACAAGTGATGTTGAAAGTACAACTGTTCCTTCCCGTTGGGAATGAAAGTTTTCTGATTGTTATATAAACATATTTGGTTCTATTTTTCAGAGATTCCTCTCATTAGCAATTATATTATTAGCAGTGAGTCAGAGAACATTTTGCTGATGTTTTAAAATACTTAACTTAAGGTCAGAACCTACTAAACTTCACCAAGCAAGCAGACCTGGTGTGAAACAGCCTTATTCTCTCCGGTGGGATTGCTCTAATGAGCAAGGGTTGGCAGCATGTGATCTTAGATTGTGAACTATACAGAGCCACTTCCTTTTAAATGCAAGGCACTGGGCACATCCAGGCAAGAGCAAAACATAAGGATAAAAGAGCAAGTCTAGAGAAACAGGAGATAATTATAAAATGAAAAAGAACCAAGGGTGGAGGGTTTCTCTTTTTCCTGGTTAATCTGGGAAACTTATTCAACTGAGGCAGCAACCAGTGGTCATTAGAGGAGTGCTGTGACACACAGACAGTAAAAAAAGCTCAAATCCAGACTTTTACAATAATCACAGACCTGAAGACAGACATTCTGTTTCTCTCAGAACAGCCTTCTTCTAAAAGCAGACCTGAAATGTAACCCACATGCCTGAGGCTATCTTTGGTGGAGAAACCCTTCTGGATAAACCAATGTGATGAGTTCCTTGGCAGTGCAGCAGAGTTTCTTACAGCTTTGATTTGGCTTTGCACAGCGCAGATGAGGTCGTGGGGACAGGCCAGCAGGCTGGGGAGGCTCAGCTGCCCTGTTTTGCTGTTACTCACTTAGGATTTTATGAAATTTTGATCCATATAGATTAGACAACTGCCTCCCATCCCACACTTTAATTTCACTTGGGTTCCAGAGACAGCTGAAAAAATGGGAATTAAGCTCAGTTTAAAACACAGCTTCTGTTTTGGGTATGTGCCCATTGGCTTAAATCACACAAAAGGGTTGGCTTCCCCCAGCTTGGAGATCATTTCAAAATAGAGCTCACACTTTTCTCAAAAACCTTGCAATTTCCCAGGCCACTTGCATGGCCATGGGCTTGTTTCTGGCTGTGAGGAAGAACCACACGGGGTTTACACAGTTTTGCTTTTTGCCTGGGTATTTTTCTATTAAAGCCTTTCCCCTGCAAAACCACATAGGATGAGGCAAAGAGGAAAAATCTCCAAGGCTGTCAGTGAATAAGGTGACATAAGCCTTGCATACAGAAGATTAAGCTTAATCTCTGAAAAGGGACAGCAGAAAGGCTGGTAGACTTCAAAATGAGCTACAACAGCTGTGTTTTGGTTGGCCAACAACTGCTCCCGCGTTGGCTGCGGCTGGCTCAGCTCATGTGAACAAGTTAGATTATTAAAATACAGCGTTCAGCAATCCCATCCTTGGAGCACTTGACAGTGCTGCCTTCTCCTTTGTATGTCACTGCTTTGACTGAATGTGGTAACAAAGCGAAGCGGAGTGATAATGCGATGTGCCAGTGACAACAGTCAGTGATAATGGCATGGTGCTGTTGCCGGTTCAAAGCAAAAGATACCATTTACTGGCTTAAAGCATGTCTTTTTGTTTCAAAAGTACCTTTTCTGTAGAGAAATGCATGCCCTTCTCTTTGTCTGGTTTAACTGCGGGGCTTAATTGGCCTTATTTTAGAGCATAATAGATAAATCAGCAAGACATGGCAGAATTCAGAATAGATCAAGCTAAAAAGCTTTTCATATCTTACTAGTCACCACGGAAGGAGAGAAACTGCCCATTTTTCTGCAGTAATAAGCTATGCTACCAACCTGAAGAGTAGTTTAAAATAATTAACAATACCAAAAAAGAAAGGGTGTGTATATGAGTGGTTGTGCAGAGCCACTCCACCCAGTACAACGGGAAAAAATTAACTGGGTGGACCTGCATTCCCGTGGCAGCTTTGTATTTCTGTGCCTGGAGATACACATTTCTTGCACATGATCACAAGTGCTGAGGCAAAATAAGATCTTGAAAAGCAAAGCAAGACAAAACAACACACTGAAGAAAAAAAATGGAAATAATTTGTACAGCAATATAAAGAGCAACCCACTGTGTTTTCAGGAGTGCTGGTTTCCTTCTTTGCAGTAATTATATAATTTATTAGGCTATGCTTCCTGTATGATATTTAGAGTTATTGCGGGACAATGCCATAACATTCAGGTTTATTAGATAACTTTGGGGACCTTGCTGTGGGAGGCTATAAGAGAAAAGAATGAAAAAGATAAATTGTATAAGAAAAATCAAGTGCTTTCTTTGAATGCAAAAGGCACCGCACACTTAATGGAGATGGGAAATAACTGTGCAGTGCCCTTTTTCCTGCAGATGTAGGATGTCTGGTATTCAGCTTTAACCTGGTATCTAGGACATCTCTCATACTGACAATAATCAGCAAATAAAAGGATGCAAACCTCGCAGTTCCTGCTGGGAATGGGGAAGATCAAAGGAGAAATGCATGTGCAGAAAGGCTGGGAGACCTGGAACAGAACAAGAAAGGAACTCGGGGGTGACAAAAACCTTGTGCTATACACCAAAAAAAAGCCCCCAGGTAAGCTGTTTTTCTTATGGAAGAATTGCTCAAAAGGGGTTTCCTTACCATTGAAAGATTTCCGTATGACTCTACGGTGATTTCTGGACATCTGAGGTTGATCAACAACCCTGCTGTTGATGGCAGCCTGGGGACCACAGAGCTCTGTGCCACCACTTTGGTACAGGGGCTTGAGGCTCAGGTCACCCAAAAAATTTGGCTGGGCTCTGCCATAGGTTCAGACAATAAGTTGTACCTTATTAGAGCTGTGCTAGTCCAGGTTTGGTCACCATTATCTCTTTGTTGATAAGTTGGTTTCCTCAGGAAAGTCCAAGAATGAAAGTCAGCACCATTCACTTCACCTTCAAGAGGAAGATATTGAATTAATACTTATTTGAAAAAAGAAAAGGCGGTTGAAGTACAGTTATTGTCTGGAAAAATAAAAAAGCATTT
Organism: Myrmophylax atrothorax; assembly: GCA_026770055.1. NCBI lineage: Eukaryota > Metazoa > Chordata > Aves > Passeriformes > Thamnophilidae > Myrmophylax > Myrmophylax atrothorax. The sequence continues at coordinate 10,737,971 of JAOXXN010000175.1, read as the reverse complement.
TATCAGTTGTACAGAAAGAAATATTTGAAGTATTCAGTTTTTGTTTCTGGAGTCAAATCAACTTGATTTCCTCCTCCCTCAATAGGATGTCCCTTTGGTATTTGATATATTTTCTGGTTTTTGAAATGCCAGTTTTCTTGTTATTGTTAGTGAAAAAGATGTTAAGAATACTTCCAGAGTGGACTCACGAATGAATGTTGAACTCATTCATTTCCTAAAATCCATCATCTTGGCTGTGTGATGTTACTTGGGGCAACACTTCTGCAAAGTTGTGTGGGGGTCAGTCCAGGTCTCCTCTCAAACAGCACCTTTGCGTAGAGCTGAAGGCATCACTGCTGTCAGCTTTGCCAACAGGTGTCAAACCTCAGCATCCCTGACCACTTGGCAGAAGCAGAATCTCCTTGGCAAACCTCAGAGAGAAGGAGGAGAAGGGGGAATTAAATCTAAGCATCCAACAGTGCATAAGGAATGGAGGTATCAGTCTCATCTGATCCCAAGAGCTTGGGCTTTTTCATCTCTTGCTCCACAGTGTTCTTTCTTGTCAACACTGTGTGCACAAGTCTGATACTGTCTGGTTCAAGCAGAGGGAACTTGGTGAGAAGAGTACAGACTCCAAGCACTCCTTTCTGCTGGAACCTGTACGTCAGACAGTGGGAGCAGGGGACTGGATACATCAGAGCACTTGGGATGTTAGGAGCATAAAAGATGCACACAACTATGTCTTTTACGTGCAACTACTCTTCATAGCTATTTCCAGTTTATGGAACTGGGAAGCTTTACTCTTATTTTAAAAGTAAGCTTTAGGAATCAGCAGCAAAATGGTAAGGTGAGTTACACCTGTAAGGTTTTTATTTGTAGCAATGATGGAGCAGAGAAAGAAAAACTTGGGGTTTATCTCTGCAGAGTTTGGAGTGACTGCAGTTAGAAGTATTATCCTTTGACTTGAAGAAAGAGCACATCTGATCTGGGAATTGCTCAGACAAGAAAAATCAATATGGATGATACAATTTGCTATTTATACGAAGTTGTTCTCTTGACTGCTAAAGGCTCTACACTTTTTAGTAACAGACATTTTTAAAATAAATTACACTGAAAACTCTGAATCCCATGTAGCTCTTCTCTCTTGGCTACTGGTTAAAGTTTTAGGTTCAAGTAGGGTGTAAAGCAGCGAAGTGGATGAGGTAGAACTCTGCAAGGAAAAGTTTGAATGTGGACACTGTTAACATTAACTCCTAGTTGGGAAAAGGTTTCATGAGAAGTCTGTGAATAGCTGTCAAACTCTTCTGTCAGTGTGGGGTTTTCCATAGCAACATCCCAAAGAGCACCATGGGCAGAGCAAAAGAGAATAGTGTCAAGCTCTGCTTTGCAGCTGCATTGTAAAGCTGAAGGCAACCAACATAACCACCCAGCTTTGTTCATTTGTAGAGAAGAAATTGTTCTTTGAGTTTTGAATGCTGGGTTTGTTCTGCCCTGGTGCTAAGCAGGGAGTTTTGTCCTTTTTTCAAACTTTGTCATCTGAGGAAATCCATATCTAGAGTGAAACTAGCAAATTCATTTTACAAGGTGAGTGCAAATGGAAGTAGTCATCTTAGCAGGCTCTGTCTTAATGCAGAATTTAATTATTTCATTTTCTTCCATCTCCATCTACTGTCTGCATGCAGCTACTCAGGCTTGCCATTTTCAGTGCCCCTGATTAACCCTTTCTGCTGCAGTAATGCCATCTGTCTTATTGCTGTGTTGTCTCCAACATCTGAGCTGCAGACCAAAGGTGGAACCCCAGTAGTGCAGTCGTATAATCACAAACCCTTTCATTGTGGTATGGAATGGCGGCTCTCTGAAACTGCAAGTGTAATTTTATCTAAGATATTTTGATTTTCAGATGGAGAATTGCACATGTGGATCTGAAGTCTTTTGGAGCAACACTTCTGTAGTAAAAATGAGACTGATGGTGACAGTTTTCATTATGGTAAGGCAGATGAGTTCTTATAACTTCTTTAGTCAAAATTAAACCCTTCTGCTTGGCCCCCAAAACATAATTTCTCTGATTGAAATGTAGATCCTATATTTCATGATTCAGTTCAGTATCTCTGCCTTCTTAGAGAGGCGGCAGTTGCTACTCTGTTTCCTAAATGTGGCACTCTGAGAGAGGGAGTGGCTTATTAGCTGCTCTTTTCCTTGATGCTGTATCTGGGATCTGCAAAAATTAATCTATAAGCGAGTCTTATGGTGCAGTTGCCTTGTATTTGCTGTGCCATCTCCCCTGTAAATACAATTTTTCCATTAAAACAAGCCTATTAACGTCCACCAGTTCAGTCACTTCCATGACCTTGGTAGGTCAGTGTCCTCCTTGATAACAACTTTGCTGTTTGTTTTAAGCTGGTTTCTCACATGGTCCCGTACGTGACCCCAAACAGCAGAACATGGGAATACATATGTGCTCATCACTCAAAAAAGTGTACATTTTAGGTCATTCAGCCTCAACAGCTTCCTTTGAAGAGACTTGACTTTGGTTGGTGGGTAGGATGCACTGAACGCTGACCAGAAGTGTCTTTCTGGTTCACTTCCTTTACTACCCACTCCAGGGCACATTTCCATAGGGAGATTTCCCACAATGAGGAGCTGATTCTATCTGTAGCAGCCTACATAGCACCATCTAACCTAACCATGCACAATATTTAAGAAGTGTTGAGCAACAGACTGTGTCAGGGATGCCAAAGCTTGAAGCAGTGCAGAGTTAAAGGGGAGACATTGCAAACTGGAGTTACTGGGATTAGTTACAAAATCACGATGGAAAAGATTTGGAAATTTTGCCCCTTTCCATAAGTACTGATTCAGTGGAGCATTTTTTTCTGCACTGCAGTTGTAGCCAGCAGGATATACAGTATAAGGATTGAAATATTTTGAAGTACTGTCACAGTGTGAATGATTTTCTTCAGAGCATAAAATCAGACTGCAAAGTTATTTTCTGTCTGCAGTGACACAAGAAGAATATAAATGTCATCATCTCTGGCCCTGGGCATACAGTAGAGCAGAACTGGCCTTAACCAGATTATCTTTTTCATTCAGTCCTTCTAAGCAATATAAAATCCAAGAGAACCTCTGAATCTGGCTAGATGTCTCTCTCATAAGAGGAACAGGATTTCTGCATAGCTGAAACAGCATGACTTTGATTATTGGAAAATGCATGATTTAATCATTTCATTATGCATACTTTCCTCAGCAGGCGCCAGAGCCTAAAACAGACAGAGAGAATCATTAGATAAAACAACATGCTATCTAGCTGAAGAGATTGGAATCAAAGAGCCTAATCTTGCAAGGTGCTGGTATCCTCAGTGCCTTTAGATTTGGCTGCAAACAGTAGGTGTGCCATGCACAGCTGAATTGAGCCTTAGAAGAGTCCTTCGCTCAGAAGAAACATCCTGCAGGATGACTTTGATGTCTCCCTTCCTTAGTGCACATCTGCTTGTGTCCCACTTTCCTTCCCTTTATCTGCACTTGAGTGGTGTGAGGAAGAGTTCTGTCAGTCCCCTGACTGTCAATTCAGGCTGCTCTGACTGCCCCCACCTCCCTGCCACACATCCATCCAACATCTGTCCAGGCTGCGAAATCATCATGGAAGAGACATGGATCTCAGATCTGCCTCTCTGAGTACCAACAGGAAAAGACATTGATTGTGCTAAATAAAGTTTCTGTACAAAATCAGGTTTTAGCTCTTTACAGCATCCCCTGTCCCAGACAAAGAGCCACTACCTCCAGCACAGCCAAGGACAGGTCTCTGGGATCCCCCAAAGGACATGGAATGGACCAGGCAAACCTGCCTGAAATCTCTGTAGGGGACACCCAGGGTATCCCCAACTAACAGTCCATGCTAATCTGCTTGAAACCCTGTGGCTGAAACCCCCATAGGAAAGAGCAGGAACTGCAAACTCAGCATCTGCACCACGACTCAGCAGGTAAGAGAACCAGAGCATGCAGCCCTCTCTCCACTAGAAAGGAGGCTGAGAACACTGACCAGTTTCCTGCAGACCTAAACTGGATTCATCCAGTGACCCAAGGAGGCAAAGCTCAGTCCCAGGTCCTAAAATGTGGTCTCATGGCCAATTAAATGCTGTTCAAAGGGCAGTAGAGCGTCAGAGAGTGCTTTGATCTCAGAGATGCCAGCCAGATGTGTAATATCTACTCAGGTGTTTGCCAGGGATCAGTTTATGGTCCATGCACATCAGACAGACAGGTTTCTTCCTGGGTTTGCTAACAGAAGCAGCAGTTCTCACAAATCACAGGGAACAGAAATAATCCCTACCTTTTTAAACATCAAAAACTGTAAAGCTTCACAGCTGCACAGTTCTGAAATTCAATTGAATGACTTGACTTGCCAAAACCAGAGATCAGAGTTCTAGGTCTTTCATGCCCCAGCTGAAAGCATCAATAGCACTCAAAAAAGAGCACAGAGGTGCCTTTCAAATATCACTCATGACTTTAGAAGCATTATTTGGTCTTACCATTCAAACACAGTAACCTCAATTCAAAATGGATCTGGAGTAAAGAAAATTGACTTTCAACATGAGTGGTTCATTATTTAAAGGACTACTTTTCTTTTTTTCTGAAGCTACATCTAAAACTAGACAAGGAATCTGAATTTTGATTAGATTTTTAATTTAAAAAGCATTTGAGTTCCTCTTTAAATAGGAGGGCAGAGTTGTGAGTGTTTTCTTTGCCAGCAATGCAACAATTCATAAGCAAAACTTGTGCAAGCACAGACTTGATCACAGAGGGATCCAGGGAAAAAGGCTTTTGGGATGAAGCATTGAATTCCCAGAAATTACTTTTCCCCCCGATCCATAAGAATCCCAAGTCTGTTGACTTCTCCTCATGCTGTAAGACCTCATTGCACAAGTAGAGTATCTTCCTGCTTAGCTACAAATCCCTTGGCTTCATATGTTGTCCCAGCACCTGAAATACCTGAACAGCTCAAGGTAAACCATGTATTTATCCTCCTAATGTCCCTTTGAGTTCTGGCACTGTTACTACCTACCTTTTACAGCAGAGAGAACCAAGGTAGAGGGAATCTAAATAACTGGTCAACAGCAGCTCTTTTTACTCATTGGTCAGTGCATTATTCACCCAGGTTATTAAAGAGAAACAAAATGTTATTAACATCTGAATAACTGATTCCAGCATTAAAATCAGGACTATTCCTCTTGAAACCACACAGAAGGGGATCAGTTGTCATTTTACTCATCACAATATCTCCTTTGACAGGATAAGTTGGAAAGCTCAGCAACTCCCTGGAAGGCAAGTCCAGTCCCTCATCATCTGGGGAAAAAACCTGTGGGGACTCTGACAACAAAGACTAGATTTATACATTCATATATATATATATATATATATATATACACATCCAAGCTTTGCTGCACCTTTGCCGTGTTTGAAAAGCACCATCCAAGTTTTGCATCTTGAGACCACATAGACAGTGAATGATTTAAAAATAAACATTCTCAAGTTTCTTTGAATCCGTACAAATGCTAGGAACCAGCCAGACTACAGATGCATCAGGAAATTACCTCATCTCTTCCAAGAACACACATTAAAATGAAGAAAGAGATGAAGATCAGGGGTTCTGATGCCCTTTAGGAACTACTGATGGAAGTTTGCCTCTAGGTGATAAAGGGGGAGGTGGTTAATCCAGGGCAGACGGAGGAAGATAACATTTCTATACTTGTACAATTCTGTACAACATTAGTTCAGACAGGAGTCTATTAACAGTGTCTGATGGAAGCAATTGTATTATTTATTAAACTGACAAGATCAATTGGCTGCTTTGTACCCATATAAAGAGAACTATTGTACTTTCATGTCCTTTTAAACACAGAGAATAAAGCACTCCCCAGGGTGCTTTCATGGGCTGCCTTCGATTAAGAGTTCTGAGAACATCTGATATTGCTCGCCAGATCCCCAACTGGATTCACAGTCCTCACAAAGAAGGAAGATGGTAGCAATTATAATCATCAGTGCTCTGAGAAGGAAGGACCTTACCTGACGTAGAGGAGTGCTTTTACTCAGTCTTCCCAAAGATTTGGCTCTCAAACCTGAGGGAGACTGACCCACTTTGATAGCACCAGCAGCAATGTTAGGACTAGCGTCATGGCACGGATAACTGAACATGGGATGTTAATTCCCTTCTTCACCTGAAAAATGGGATGAGGGAAGGAAGATGACAGTTTCTAGGGGATAAGCAATTTTTAACAGGGCCTAATTATGACAAGCAAAATTGTTGTGTGAATTATCAGCAGGTTATCAGATGAGCTGTGCAATATATTTATGTATCAAACACACAGAGCACTACAGGCTCAGGGCAGAGTGGCTGGAAAGCTGCCTAGTGGAAAAGGACCTGAGCCTGCTGGTCAACAGCAGCTGAACATGAGCCATCAGTATGCCCAGGTGGCCAAGAAGAACAGTGGCATCCTGACAAGTATCAGAAATAGGGTGGTCAGCAGGATTGTGCCCCTTTACTAGTCACTGGTGAGGCCACATCTTGAATTTTGGGGTCAGTTTTGGGCCCCTCACTACAAGACACACATTGAGGTGCAGGAGCGAGTCCCGAGAAGGACAATGGAGCTGGGGAAGGGGCAAAGCCTTAGTCTGATGAGGAGTTGCTGCAGGAGCTGGGAGGGGCTTAGCCTGGAGAAAAGGAGGCTCAGGGGAGAACTTCTGGCTCTATAACTATCTGAAAGGAGGTTGTAGCCAGGTGGAGGTTTGTCTCTTTGTCAGGAGAAGAGCCCAGGTCTATTTTAATTTAGTACATGCTCCTAATCAGGTGTCTTAACGCACACTTTTACCTTCAGAGTATTTTGAGGAATACATCCAGAGGATGCAATTTTATAAACTACAAAATAAGCAATTTCAGTCCATTTAGAGTGAATAAATATGCTAACCTAGTGGCATACTTGATAAATTAATACTAATGCAGTCTCAGAGCAGCTACTTCTGGGCAGTTATGGAATTTTCCAAACATCTGAATGCACCTTTTACTATGTACTCCTAAACAAAGATGTGTGCTGACTGCAGCAAACCTGGCACCAGCTTATGGAAGGAAAAAATTGTTTGTGGGTATCAGCACAGTGTTGTTCTGAGTTTTATTGAATCACACTTATGTGTTTATCAAGCTAGAACTAAAGCCTTCTACAGGCTGCCAAGTATTAGTGTGACACACACATCCTGTATATTATAAACCTCAGACCGAGTCTCTCACAGCTTGTCCAGAGACTGGAGATGTCTCTGCTCACAGTTACAGCAGAATAAACTTGTAGCAACTCCATTAGAGGACTTCTGTGGTTTTTACCTAAATTTACCTAATTGTAAATGAGTTACTTTATATTCAAACTGAGCTTTTATACTGGATTTTGCTCAGTCCTTGCTGTGAACATAAACAATACACCTATTTTAAGCTGAAATCTGTACAGGCCAGTGTCCTCAGTTAGTATTGCCCCAAACAGCTTCAGCAACAGAGGCAAATACAGCTACATGACATTTCCCTGGTCTATTTTCTCCCTTATCTTACCTCTGTCACCTGGATGTGCCAGTCTTTGCCAGCAGTGCCAAGAGACCTCAGGGCCAAACAATGTTGATGGTGATATTCAAAACTCTCATTTTCTACATTTTACTTATGCAATTTTAATCTGCAATCTGCTCCTTCTTTATCTCCACCAAAACTTTATAGACCTCAAGATCGGTGTTCACCATCGGACCTGTGCACCGTCACCGACAGAAAGCAGCAAAGCCCGTGCCCCACCTCCCGGCTGCAGGACAGCACTGCGGGGATCCAGCTGCCAAAGCTCCTGAGGGAAAATCGGTACCCTCAGCCATGGCATGTCAATGGCTTTACAAAATACTGATTGGGGAAGTAAAAAATGGCAAAAGAGGATATATATTTATAAATATAAAAATACAGCAGCATCCTCTGCCCCCACTGTGGAGATCTGTATTGCAGGACAATGATTGTTGTTACTAAATTTAACAAATCTGCAGCCCTATTTATTTTTACATTTTTTTATACCCTGGTTTTCAAGGTACTGCAGTGTGACACTGTGGTCAGTCAGTGTCACAAGTGGAGAGAAAGCTCGAATTCTCCTGATGTGGGGTACCTGATCCTCTCAGGATCAGGTGCCACTAGGAAAGAGCTCTATAGGGAAACTATCAGATAGTGGAAGGGGGTGGCAAGGAATTACCAATAGAAGTGAAAGGAAGGAAGAGCAAGGTAAATATCTGTGATAGGGAAAGAGGACAAGGAACACAAGTGGTGCAGTACACAGGCAAACATTCAGACTTGGCCATCAACAACACCAGTCAGTGCCCATTTTCCCAGGTCTACAACCTTCCTAGATTTTAGGGCAGTCAGTGTAGGCAAGCTCTGTAGCGAGTTAATTACAAAAGTTTTCTTGTTCATGTTTATAATACCTACCAAGAGATGATTCATTAATTTTCTTACAAAGTGCAATGACAAAATGAATTCTTAACTCTACTAATTTGTGTGTAAATTTGACAAGAATAGCTGACCTTGCCTGCAGGAATAGCTAAATGTGCTCACAAGACATCTTGATGTCTCTAACCATCCTGTGATCCTAGCCTGCACAGACAGGAAAATAAACATATTTCAAGGATACAACTGTGTGAGCACACAGCATAATTTATCCTGCTATGGGTCATTAGAGTCTCAGCACAGTGACAAATGTGTCGTTCCATATAACTTACACTGAGTGGGTAACAATTGTGGAAAATACCTATTCAAGTATGGAATAGTCCATCTGGATCACAGGAACCTTCTTCTTATCACAAGCATTTCTCAGGAGTTCCCCCTTTTCTGTACTCTGTTAGTATGGACAAATTCAGAAAATCTGTAGGACTTGCTTTTTAGAATAAAAAACAATACGAGCCTCCAACAACAAACACTATTTTTTTTAAGATCTACAATATCAAATCTTTCTAAGTCCTTTCCAATGTTACTTCATTCCAAGAGACACATCCAAGGAAAGGAGCAGTTTAAAGTGAGTTTCTCTATTTTATCATCGTTCATGAGTTTTCTTTCATTGTCCAACTGCACAGTAAGTGCATCAGGGGTTTTTCATATCCTACACAAGAGCAACAGTGGGAGAGAAGACTTGCGTGCAAAGCACGTACATCAGTGGGTAGCTGCATTGCTGAGGAAAGTCTTACTTGTTTTGGCATTTGTGTCTTTCTGGGACCAGTGCTTCCTGGCTTAGTAAACTTCCTGGATATAATCTTCTAAGCCATAATTAAAAGACAAGTTTAAGCATATATTGTATAATGAAGTGACATTGTGAGCACAGCAACATCCGGCTTAACAGACAGGAATACTCTAGAGCATACTTTTATAGAATCATATCTAAATTACTCATTATTATAAATGAGACCAAACAGAGGTCTTTACATACTGTGGGTTCTCAAAAATCCAAATCTGTGGTGACATTTTGTACCTGCTTGTTGCAAAGCCGAATATACAAATGTAGTAAAATATACCAAAGCCAAACTTTTTCTTGCAATCTAATTTGTCTTCCAGGACCCTGTGATCCTTATATGATCCAATTTTCCCCCCACAGGATCATTTCTTGCTCATGACACTAAATGTGACTTGTTGAGTATTTGTTGGCTTGTCTTAGCTCCAGTTCTCATCAGGCTATTCAAATTTAACTCTGACTACAGAGAGTTTAAATCCTGGATCTCCCCTTCTGCTGGCCTTGGCAGCACTCTGACTCAGCTACCACCTTTAGGACTCTTGTAAGAACTTACTAAAAGCACAAACTACCGGGAATGTCCTGACAACTCCAGCCCTTTTCATGACGGAGAGTATTTTTCCCCCCACCAATGTGAAGAACTTTCCAACTTAGAAGCCTTTTTTTTCATTCTTCTTCCAGAGCTTCAGGATCTATAAGACTTATCCCACAACTGGTCTCTTGTGCTTAATTGTGTGCATATTGGTATTTGTGCTCAGGAGAACTGAACAAGCCTGAGTTCAGCTCTTGAGCAGAGGGGGTATTGCATTTGGAAAGCATTTTGAATATGCCTCTGATTTTTCTCCTCTGCCAATGAACATACCCAGTGAGTTCAGACTACAGGAGAAAGGCACAGAGAATTTGGACAATGTTCATGCTGGTCCTCAATCAAGTACTTTGATTTCAGCAGAAAAATGCTTTCCCTCCCTCAAAAATCTCACCAACACTAACTGAGGCATATAGTACCTTGTACAATCTTACATGGGAAAGATGAAAGATTGACAAGCAGAGGACTTAACCCTGGGTAAAGCCAAATCAGCTGCAGGCACATGAAGAGAATTCAGCCTCTCCAAAACAACTATTACAGTCCAAAAGCATTTTGCTTCTGAATTCATTGACCAAAGAAAACATATTTATGCTAATAATGTAGACAGAGGTATCATCCTTAATACCTATTCTTATTTTTTATGACCTCTTGCCTTGTTCAAATAGAATTTTCTGTCTGCCAAAACTTCTTTACCTGTATATTTTGAAAGTGTCTCTAAAAGGGGATTAATTTTCAGTGTCAGTAACTTAAAAAAAAGCACATGAGAGAAGCCATCAGAAGAAAGAAAAGCCTGCTTTACCCTTGTTTCCTAAACCGACAGCCTGTGACATGCCAAGGCCAGAAAGCATTGATTATAAAAAAGAAATCCCATCTCAGATTCCTTTAGTGAACCTGGTTTTCAGTAACCTCTGACAGTGTGACACTTCCTACCAACAGCTCTTTTGTATAGGGAAAACAGAACAAGCAAACTAAACAAAACCACAGAAAAGCCTTCGAGGCAGCGACAGCATAATCCCACTTATTCATAGCTCAGTTGAAGTGCTGCCTATAAAACCCTCTGCAGTGCTTTATTCGGCTCTCATTTCAATATTGCCAAGAACCCTGCCTTCCTGCCACAAATCTGCCTTCCTTTGCTTATAGAATAACCCAAACAAATACAGAAACGTTTACAGTAATAAATTCTGTGTAGGATTTAGGTGCATATATTAAACTTGATGTATATATCCAAGCTGCCTCCTGCAAACACACGAGCTGAGATCGTTCTACCAGTAGATGTCACCAGGAGCAGAGAAATGCCCGTTGAAGCCATGGAGAATCACAGACATCCCACCTGTGTGTCAAAAGGCACCCAGCTCCCACAACAGGTTTGTGAAGGACCCTGAGGTTGCCAAGGCAAACATGATTCATCAACACTGCTGCTTTCTGACCCAGTGGGTGCAGGGCTGGGGAAAGCCACGCATGACACACTGCTGCCCTTTGTACAGCCATGCAAAGTGGTTTCATACAAACCTGTTCCTCAGGCTGCATCTCCAAACATACCTTGACGAAGGAAGAACACAGGGAGATTCCAAACTTAGGAGTTTCCAAATCCCTGTCACCTGCAAGCTTTGCCCTCAGTGATTATTCAAATTGTCTATCACCATCATTCCTTTTGATAAGGAAGAGGTAATCCCTGAGCTGATATTACACTTTGCTGCTGTGAGCTGAGTCTAGGAACATGATGATGAGGGTTTCTGATGAAGAGCTGATAAGGCTCTGTAGTGGCAATATGGAATTTCAGGATGTTTAAAAATCAATGTTCCTATAAGATAGATGCTTATAAAAAAAAAGCCCAAATGCCTTTGAAACCCATCCCCACCTGCACCCAGAAGCAGGAGAATCCAGCCCACACACCTTGACGTTTATGGTGCACATACCAAAAAGTGGTTCACAGGAGCAAAAGTCTCACTGGAAAAAAATACTTTTTGCATCAGCAAGCAAAATTCAAATGTAGAATTTAGGTGAGACATAAATGGTACACAGGAGAGACCATCAGCTGTACTAAATAGTCTAATGAATATGTTACCTTACGCCCTTTTATATCAGAGCAAGCAAAAAACCCAATATATATATATTTCAGACTAAAAATGCAAAGGCAAATCTCAAGGCTTTCAAACCACCTACCTACCAGGAGACATGTGTATTTCATCTTGAGTACTCCTTTCACCCACAGCATCCTTTGGAAGAAGTATTCTGAATATTTTATTTTGCTAGATCTTGGTTATTTGTAACTGGTACTATAAAAATACATGTAAAGTTTTTCTCCTATAATTCTTAGAGAAAAAATTAGAGGCTGAGTAAAGGACCAATGATGAGCAAATGAAACCTCAAAACTACTTGATCAGAAAGCATTCTCTTTTACAAAAATTTAAGTTTCAATGAAAAACTTCAAATACAAATTCTTTTTAAAAATAGATCTATGGCAAATATAGAAACAAGCAGAGAACTTTCACCAAAATCCCCCACAAATTAAGTTTTTTGTGTTTAGTGAGTGGAATGTAGAAGGAGCAGAGTATCAGGGAGACAGCTGGAAGGAGAACAGGGAAGAAATAATTCAGTGCTACTGCTCTAGTCTTTGTAAGGAAATTCTTTTTTGGAAACCCAACCTACATCACATAAAGAAACACCTCATTCAAAGTCAGTTTGTTTGCACAGTCTAATTTGACAGATGTCTTTTGTGTATGTTTCTAATATGAAAGGTTTACTTTTCTTCAGTGGGCATCAATCTCTGCTTTGGTAGCAGGATGGGAAATCTTCCAGTCTTTGGCCAGAATAATAGCAGTTCTTGCAAAATTTGTGCCCTTGCTCTAGATTTCTCAAAAGGTTCCTTTCTTCCTTCCTTCGACTGCCTACAATGCAACTCCAGATATCTGCTGCGAAGGATTGTTCTGAAGTATATTTAGCACATGGTGGCAGGCTTAGCTGCTGGGTTAAATTCCTCTTTACTCTGAACTGATTCTTATATTTCTCAATGCAGCAGCTCATTCAGAATTCAATTCCTTGTATTTCACAGCAGTACGAGTTCAACTAAATTATTTTACAGGTTCAAAAATCAATCAGGAAAACTCAAGACAGAAAAATCCCCGAGATGTCCCAGTTCAAGTTCACATAGTTGCAGTACTACAGTGCTGGATGCTGGGAAAAGGTACTGAAGAGCTGTCATGGGCTGTTTTCTCTGTTCTTTTAATTTCCTCTACACTGAGCTACATAAAAGGCTACGTTAGACCTCTGGTCTGGCTTAGTATGGCTGTTCATATGTTATATTCTCATTAAGAAACCTTCCAGGTGGGATTCAATGGCAGTGATCCCTGGAACAGCATCTTTTTCTCTCTTTTGGTGCTTTAAGATGGGTTTTCAAAGATGGATGAGTATGGTAAGGATATAAAAAGAGTAATATTTTATGAACATAATAAAAATGGACATTATTATGTTTAAAACCTCATTTGCCTGCATATGAATATGCATGCAGAGTTCCAAATTGAGATTCCTCACTAGGAACCCCACCCCATTCCTGCTTATTTTTATCTCCCAGTGCTGCTGTTGTTTCTTTGTTTCAGCAGCTCATTCAATACAGAAGTGAAAGGAGTGTGATTTATTCTGGGTTCTCCACACTAAATAGCCTGGTGCTATTGTACAGGGACAGCAAGCACATCAGAGGATGGTGAGAATAAAATAAAAAACTAAATA
>JAOXXN010000175.1:10688951-10713916 GCA_026770055.1 Myrmophylax atrothorax | reverse complement strand
AATTGAAAAGAAAGATGAAAGACATAAAACTTTAATCAAGGATTTTATCTAAAGTTTCAGAGCAGGGTCTGTATAGGGTTCAGGTAAGCTTCTCTCCAATAGACAAGCTGATGGAAGAGTTTATACACCTTGTAATTCTTTCAGGAAAGTATTAAATCAATAAATTTTTATATGGGTTTGTTTCAGATGAACAAACTTAGAATGTATTCAGTTTCCCTTCCCTTCAGGAAGACTACTTGTATGGGTTAACTTTCAACTAATGTCTTAACTACTCCCTCAGCACAAGCAGAAGCCATCAAGCTTTACATGAACATTGGTTATGTGGTTAATTGAAAAAAAAATCCTCTTCTAATATTTTTAAGTGTCATTCTGGTGTTTTAAAGAAAGTCTCACCATCTTATTGATTGCTTTCAGATCAATTTTTTGAGCAAGCACAAGAGGCCAGTTGCCATTTTCTCCGCATGGATTGAAACTCATCAACACTGCAGAACATTTTGTAAAATAAGTATCAGTGATCATACTAGAGATTGAAATCATACATGGACCAGCATTGGGCCTTATTCAGCAAAAAAGGATGAAATATCTGAACAATTCTTAAAGCTAGAAGCTCCAAGGAGACTCTTGGTAGTTTATTTCATGGAAGTTGTATCTAGCTGGATGGAAAAGATGCATTAATGTACAAGAAATTACTACTGCCAGTATTGGTGAGGAAATAATGAAAATGTGATTGGCATAAATCATTCAGAAACCTTATTACACAATCCTGATCCATATATTAGATTGCCTGGTGTTCCAGAGCTGAAAAGTACTAAGGTCAGACTTTCTCTGGAGTACTGTATTTCTTTACACATTTTATTGTAAATAGAAAGTGGAATTATCATCCCATGGGAAATCCCAACATTTTGACATTTATTTTCAGGGCAAATAAAAAACATACTGAGTTTGAATCACTGAAACTCTTATATGCAATAGTATAGGAATATCAAAATAATGTAAATATCATAGAAGTTGAAATTAAAGGAATAAAATGCCAACATAAAATAATTCAACATTGCCAGAAAAAAATAAGGTAAAATTATTCACTTTGATATTTTCCCATCAAATTTAATCTAAATCAATGTATTCACTTAAGATGATTCATTTTTGATGAAATTGCATTGTCTGAGTAGAAGATTGGGTGGGGTTTTTTTCAGCTGACTCTCATTATTAAAGATTGATCAGATTGTAAAAGCAGTGGGGGAAAAAAAGCCATTAAGAATTCAGCTTTTGCAAACTTATTATATCGAGGTAATTTTGATTAAAGTTTCACAGTCCCCAAGAAGGAAAAGCAAATAGTCACAGTAATTGTCAATCATATTCAAAGGACTTACAGGTGGCTCTAAAGTGACTTCATAAGAGATAACTAAGTGAATTGCTAACATGAACACGACCATTGGAGCACAAGCTCTGTCTTTCGCACTGCAGGTCCTGTGGTTATCCCCCCTCAGCATCAGCCCATGCTTTGGCCACTTCTCTGATGTAATCCTGCATTTGAGCATTTAGAACGGCTCTTTGTGCATCAGCCTTCCAGTGTCCAAGTTACTTTCCTGTCAAGGAGGAAATATGTTTGTGTGTATGATTTTCTTTCTACCATTTCAAATTCAGATTCTGCTCCTTGTTTCTGTGGCCTCATGTATCACCTTGCTCCCCCCATTCTGTCCTCATTGTGACTCTTTCATTCATACCACTCTTTCTTCATCACGCACCTCCCCTTCTAGCTTTTGTGCTTTCTTACAAAATACTCTAATTTGTGTTGTTACAGACCAGAAAATTTCTTCCCTCTCCACAG
Organism: Myrmophylax atrothorax; assembly: GCA_026770055.1. NCBI lineage: Eukaryota > Metazoa > Chordata > Aves > Passeriformes > Thamnophilidae > Myrmophylax > Myrmophylax atrothorax. Next base: position 10,712,088 of record JAOXXN010000175.1, on the reverse strand, counting down.
GAATAACCTCCTAACTCATTGAGTTGTCTCTCATCCTGCATTGAGCTTAAACATTTCAAGGCTCTTTGTGGAAAAAACCCCACACATTTATACAAATTGTAAGACTTCAGTAGTATTCAGAAAACAAAGAAAAAACTAGTTGAAACTTTTTTCCACAGGGAGGGCAATTTAATTCTATGCCAAGTTAATTGAGTGAAGATAAGGGATGCCTTCTGTTCAGATTTTGCTATACTTTATCTACAGCCTGTACAGTTTCTGTGCATATGTTGTACATCCACTCACCAGGTGCAAATGGAGATCAGACCTCAAGTGTTTCAGTATCTTCAGCTGATTGTTACAATGGTTCTATCGCTAATCCAGCAAAATGAGAGTAAACCACTTTGAAATAATTATCCTAGAATTGCTAATAAAGCAATAATAAGGACAAATAAAATAAATTAGTGTAATGTACTCACTGTTAACCAACTTTTGTGCTACTGTGCATGGAGAAAATCCATCTTGGAAATGCAATTAGACCTATTCATATATATTGAACCTTTCCTCATCTCATGCACCACTAATTTTCTTGCAGATGCTAAGGTGACTTAAGGAAAGTACTACAGAGAGCAAAAACATCAGTGAGATGTTTAAGTAGGAGTTGGTTTCCAGTCAGAAGCACCACGTTTGGCCCTTGGGTGCAGCGGCTCTGTGAATGATCCAGTACACTTTCCAAACCAGAACTTGTAAGTTGAAACTGCTGCAGGTTTACATGAAAGTATTTCTTACTATACAGTCAGCATTCCTCTGATCAAATGTATTGGTTTCAAACCTTCTCTCTCAAGGAAGTTTTTTCCTCTCCTTAAGTCCATGTAATTACTCCAGGGTGGCCCTGCCTTGTTCCACCCTAAATTCCTGATGGTATTTCTATACCATAATTGTGGATATTTATCACTGTCAGTTCTCTAGGCAGTCTTATGACTTGGACAGCAGAACATAACCGGTGTTTAGCATTTGCTTTGTACACTTCCCAAGTGCTAAACAACCTTTCATTACCTGCATTTGGCACCACCCAGAAAACTTCAGGTTTTCAAGCCCATATGAGGATGGGAACATTAATAAAGTAGTATTCCCAGAATCCTGGATGTATATTTACTTCTGCTGCAATTTCTGGATTTTTTCAGACAGCTAAGAGTTCCAGAAAGCTGTTGGTGCAATTTCTTCCCCTTTATACTGGGTGCCTTGCAGTGCTGCATCCCTCCAACCCTTTTGCGAAAGCACTAAAGGAGCCAGAGGGCTGTAGTGACTGTGGTATTGAATCCAAGTGAAGAAGGTGAGCTTAGAGGGTCAAGGTATCAGCTCAGGCTCTGGGCTGCCTTTACATGATGTGAGGGTTCCAATTAGAGTGAGCCTGAACCTATCTAGAAGAGATTAAATAGGAACATCCACTGTTTACTTCATCCAACATGCAACTGTCAACCTGCAGGTCCTCATAGCACGACTGCCAAACATCTGGTGAACTGGAGATGTGAAGCAAAACCTCCCAAAGAGTCTTGCAGGACAATTTTAGAGGGTGAGGTTGCCTAACAACTTAAATCTTTCCATTTGGCAGAAATCATGTAACCTGAGTGTATTCTTTGTGGTTGTTTTTGAGTAAAAGAGTTGAATTCCATCTCAAGGAAAAGTGATCCTCTTGCTTCCGTCATTAGGGAAGGCCACAGTCTGTACAATTCCAGAGATACAAGATAAATCACATTCAGTGATCTATCATTATGTTAGGTATTTTTCCCCACAAAAATCACCACCCAATCTACTGCATGCTTTATCAGGGCAGGAATGGGCTCAGCAGACAAACTGCAAGCCCTGGCACACTCAGTGCCTAAAAACCAAAACCAACAGGTAAACAAAAACACAACAACACAAGAAAGCAGAGGGGTAAGAAAATATCTGAAATGCTTTTTGGCTTTCTGTGTTTTTCTGGTTTCATACCGTTGTCTTCTCATGCTATGCATGAAGTGTTGTTACATATTATTTCTCTTAATAGCAATATACAACAGCAAAGCCATGGTCAGCACACCAGAGAGAGGAAAGAAAACAAGAAAGAAGACAATCTTCTCACAACAAATAAGTCTAGTAAATTGACCATGACTAAATATATCCATAATTACAATTTTAACAGTCAAAGCATAAGTCTTTTTCTTCTAGTACAAGCAGCACACACAATGCAACTCATTCATTTATGCATTTAAAGGATTTTAAATTTTAAAGGGAGGATTTTCACCCTTTTAAACTCTGATTACTCCAAAGACACTTGCATGTCCCTTTAACAAGGAAAGCTGATGAGGCCAGTGACTGGAAACAGTGAAGGGCCAAAATTTGCAACTGTTTGGGATGAGGAAAACGCAGATTCAACCAGAATCGAAGGGAAAAAAGCAAAAATGTGAACTTGCACTCTATGCCTCCTAGATTAAATCTTGGCTACTGGGACAGTTTCTTTCTCAGGACAAAATACTGATAATAAAAAAAATCTTCCTGGTCTTCAGGATCTTTTCTGACACAAATTTCAACATAGCTGGTATGCTCCTAGGAAACACCGAAGTATTGACAAGTCCACATCTCTTACTGACTGCTAATTTAGTGGAAAAATGTTCATCTTGCTCTAGTTAAAATCTCCTTAGTTCTACCTCAGTGTTTTAATTTTACACTCTGCCACAATCTTGACTATAATTTTAGGCAGTCACTTCATTTCCTCCTGCATACTCGTAGCATTGCACGATGCTGTGATTTTACCTCCCCATAAACTTTTCCAGCAAATGGAGTGTCTGTAATTGTGACTATAAATCATATCTTCATCTTCACATCTCCGACTGCAACTGCAATAAAGCTCAGGAGTGCTCAGGACAAGAAGGCTGCCTGGAGAGATCAGCTCTGTTCACTCTGAGTTCTTGGATTGAGTGTTATAAAAAACTTTTCACATGCAATGATCCCTCAGGTTGCACAATGTGACTCCCAGCACCTTTAGCATCCCAGTGGGGACACACCCATTCATCCAGAGCCACATGTAAGTCAGCAGAATGATAATCTTCCCCACATTCAGCTCATCATGAAGATGTAGTAAATTTCTGTGAACTTCAGCTGTGCACGTAACCAAACCTGTGAGAACAGCGCACACCGCGTGAGTCTCTTCACCCACTGAATCACAACAAACCACTGGCTTTCAGCAGCCACACAGTGCTGCAAAATTAATGCATTATTCATTCAAAGCCATAGTGCAACGTCCTTTTATTGATTGTGAATTTAATGCTGGCCCCAGCAAAGGGAAGGGTCAGATAACAATTACGAAGGGCTCCACAGAGCCCCCACAAAGCTACATTAGATAACACAATGAGTCATCCCCTGTACTTGCCCCTTAATCTCTGCCTGGGGCCACCACTAGTCTCCTACTAGCTCTGGCAACTAAATAGGGATTATTACACCTCTGGCTGTATGAGTGTTGTGTGTATGAGTACCTGTGCATAAGAAGGAAGGAGGATTTTTTTTTCCCTCTTGCTACATAGGTAGTTCTCCCACCATTTTCTGGGAGAAAATATTTAAGTCAATGGTGTGTCTGAAGATTAAATTTACAGGCAGAGGCTTGTGCAGTATGTTTTGAAATAAACTACCACTAAAAAGCTTTGACAAGTAATCATACAGATCTCTACTTGCAGTCCACTTCCACATACTCATTTTAGTGAAAACAGATGATTTAGTAACATTTTCTTATAAACAGCTCTGCAGCTCATAAAGAAGCCAGTTTCTATTTTGTAATCACTCACATCCTATCAATACGATTCTTAAACAGCTTTCAGATGCAGAGCCAAGGCCCATTGCCCTCTGATGCCCCTTCACAAACTCTCTGAGACTTCAGGTGTTGCAGAATTCTTACTGAGGACAGAATACGAATTGCAGTGACAAAAGTACAGTGTGGAGTTTGCCCAGCAGGATTTTCCCTCAGTGCCCAGTGCACTGCAAGCTATACCAGTCAGATTTAACAAGCCATGACTGTGTGGCTGACAGATAAACTAGTTACAAAGAAGCAAACACACATCTCACTAATTGTACATCGTAACAGAGTAACATGTTAATAAAACTTTGTTAATTTACTAAAAAATTTTGAAAACCCAAACAACCCCTAAAATGCTAATCTAAACCTGCTATCACTTCCTTTCACCCACATTACTCCTATGTCAAAGCTATCAATATTCACCTTGGATTTCTTGTATTCTACAACAGAGTAGAAAATGGAAGTAATAGAAAAGTAGAAAATGGAAATAATTCTACCCAGAGACATACAGAAATCCATAGCCTATGTTACTCTGAAGGGGTTTTTTCTTGCAATTTCCTGGTTCCAATCTCTTGCTTGGAATCAGTGGAAATGGGATTGGACTCTGATTCCACCACCCACAGATCTGTACCAGAACCATGAGAACAGAACTATCAGAACCAGAGAGAGCAGACCAACCTGCCTTGGTTTGCTTTGGCAACTCAGCCCCTGGGAAGAAGATGGAAGTTTCTTTACCTCTGATGATTAATTAGAAGTTTATGCACTTGTGGAATGACTTTGGTTGCTTGGAAATGAAAGATGCAGCTGGATGTGTCAGATAATCCATAACACATTAGCTTCTCCATGGCACTCCTGAAAATGCCTTGCAGAGGATCAAAATAACAGCTTTTTGAAATAAAAATCAGTCTGTAAAAGACAGCCTAGTTCTCAGTGCTCCAGCTTTTGATCTATAGGTTTGATACTGCAAAAATAGGGGAGACACCATGCATGGATGAAGATACAAGCGCCAGAGCAGGTCACTTCACCATCCCCAGCCTTCCTGCCTGCTTAAATTGTTTGCACTCTGGATGTTCAGGGCACCAGCCACCAGGGACAAACATCAGTGAGGACTAATCCAAGGTAATCCTTGGCATTATGGATGAATGACACCTATTAACTGTTGTGCAGATACTTTAAGTGAAATTTTGCAACTCATTGAGCACACCAGCAGAAGTAATGCTTTCCTGGCCAGGACAAGAGCAGTAATGCAGCAGCTTTGTTGTTGGAAAGGGACTTGAGAACTTATTATGACAGAAAGAGACAAAAGAAAGAGCTGTCCATACTGTGAGTGTAATAACACTTTGGTTTATGTTTTATATCTTAAATGTGTTCCTTTTTTTTTGTTTGTTTGACAAACAGGAGATAATGAAATTGTGGGTCTGGATGACTTGGTGATTCCCTAGGAACACATTAGAATAGCTTTTGGTAATCAGCTTCACTGCAAAGCCAGTGAAAGTAACTAAGAGTCACTGTTATATTACACAGCAAACACAATTTAGCAAGATTAGAATTATTTAATTAGACAGTAAAACAGGGTCTATTTGGAAATGCTACTTCTTTTAAAATTCAGTGATTATCTGAATTGATATTTTCTTTGTTACTTAAGAGAGACAATATTTGAAGGGTGATGAGAAATAAGTATTGCTTTTTCTTTTTTTTTTGAGTGAAACTTAAGCTCTCTCTTTTTCTTCCTTATGATTTCATTGTGGGAGAAATTTACTCTTGAGATATATTAAAACAAAACTAATAAAGTTGCTTGATTATTTGCAGCAGATTAGACCACTGGATGCCTGTGACTACAGCTCACGCAAATACAGCTCTCTGATTAGCAGTATTTCCATAGATTTTTTTGGTTTTCTTCATCTAACATACCTTCACATAACCCCAAACTCTCATTAAAATACAAAGGGACTCTGCACTTACAGTGACACTTCTAAATCCCACAGTAACCCATGTAAATAAACAATTACACAATTCCCTTTGCATACATAATGCTACCTGCAGAACAGGTGCTTCAGGAGAAAACACATGAATACTTTCAATGAAAATACAACCCTATTTGTAATATGAGCTTTCTAAGTGCTGAATTTAAATTTGAAGCATATTCAGAACACAACTAAAATCCTATTAAAATGGAAATGAATTTTCTGACTCCAATTCTTTTATCAAAACTTTCTTCTCTGTTTCCCTTATTGTCACTGAGGTTACAATTCAGTTTTTGTACCTTCATATTTAGTCCAGCAGAATAAGCAGTATTAGCAAAGTGGAAGCTTATATTAATGCATAAAAGCCTGAGTAGTTTTGATAGTATTAGGAAGGGAAATGTAAGACTACAACAGCACAGCTTCCTTTATAATCGTGTCACAGCTCTTACAGAATAACAACTTCTATAATGTGAGGTTCATGAAAAAGGGACGCTAAACTATTCAGTTTATCCGAGACTCTGATCACATTGTTTGCCATAAACAGCTTCAGGTAACAAGTGCTTACACAGAAAGCAAACAGCAGAGGACCAAAACCTCTTACCTATCCAAGCACTCATTCACCTTCTTTGTCTTTATACTTACCTGGTCCAGGTAAGTTGAAGTGGTTCTTTCATGTCTAATGTATACTTTGCAGATTTATCACCAAATAGGAGGAAAATTGCAATCCTTTATCTGTTCTTCCAGATGCTCAAACTTCTTAGTCCTTTCTCCTTAGCAACATTTTCTAATCTCTTTCCCACAAGACAGGCATAAATACAAACAACAGCAGAAGCAGGGGTGTTTCAAGGCTTGCTATAGATCAAGGAAGATCCTTTAAAGGATAGTTTTGCCTACCTTAAATGAAGAAAGTGCACTAAATGAGCTTCAGAAGTCTCCTTCTCTTTAGTTTTCTGTGGTTTCTCTAGTTTTTTTCCTATAGAAGAAAGAAGGCCAATATTGACATTGAAATCAGAAGTCACTGAAGGCTGTAATGAATCAATATAGGTATATCTTCTTATCTACATTCATATATATACACACACCCACACCACCATCTCATCAGGTTTCAGGTAGAAAACTATATTTCTAGTTTTTCTCCTGTCAAGAAAGTTCAGGAGAGGGACAGGACATGACTCACCTGCAGGCAAGGGCAGAAGTTGGAACAAGCAGTATTTTGAACAAGGTGCATGCGAAAGGCCAAAAGTAAAAGCAGGACCTTGCTGTGTAGGGGTTGATGTTCCACAGACATGAATTGTTCCACTGGGGTGTTTGTCCAGCAGGTTGATGGTTGGCTGCAGCAATGACACAGACAGAGCCTATTGCATCTTGTCTGGAGGCAGAGGGAGCACTTAAATCTTAGCCATGGAAAGAGAAGAAATAAATAACAAGAGAAAATTATAATGTGAAGCTAAAGTTTCATGAAAGTAAAAGGATTACCTAACTCAGTGCTAATAAGCTTCAATTCTACTAGTCCTCTACTGAAGAACAGACCTTGTTTTTTCCAAGTGAAGTCACACAGTTCCACTTTATGCTGAAAGCTTGCCCCACTGACACACTTCAATGGGTAGCAGCAAATGCTTTATACATTTTTAAGCACTAGAAACTATTGGAAACTTTTAAATATTGATAGAAATGTTGCAGATGATGAAAGCTCAATTGTATATGGAGATGGCCAGCTCCAGCCTTGATGTAAGACATGTTTCTACCTCTAAGCACTAAGAGCTTACTTTGTTAGTTGGGATCTTTCCCAGAAATTTAATTTCTTTGACAAATCTATTACTCATTCAAAACTTCAGAGCTTTACCCCACCACACCTGTGTTAGGCTCCTTTCTGGAATACGATGTTTCAGTGTTTTGCAAGTGCCGTTAAATCCATAAACCTGCTGTCAGCTCCCAGCACTACTGCTCTGCTGGATTTTCCACCTGCATTTTGGGGACTGGATAAAACTATTCAAATGCTTGGAGGCTGCAATGAGAACAACACAGCAGCTTCTCCTTTGTCAGCCATCAGCTTTCTTTCACCATGGAGGGTTGGAGCACAGGCACAGAAGAGAAAATCATGAAATAACTGTCAAAGGCATTTAACATCAATTACAATAGACCGCAGGTTAAATTGCACATGACACTTTTTCAAAGCAAATCACCTTCTTCCATAAAGAAGTTTTATGTCATTTTTAAATTCTAATGATTTGCTGAGAACTCAATATCAGAAAAAAAAGAAAAAAAATCAATTATTTTCTACAGATGGCCAGTGGTCTTCGATGCAGCTGTGGTACAGATGGGGTGATCACAATGACATGCCTTTTCACTCCTGTTAGTAGAGATTATACTGCATTAGATGGTATTAACAGGGTGGAGAGAACTAGAATGCTTCTAAGACAGTGATGTATTGTAGAGGTGGATGAGCTAATTTTAGACCATTTAAACTCAGAAATCGGCAGCAGTTTTTCTGAGAGCTCAGTTAAGGCTAATTTACCTCAAATCATGGACTGAACTCATCCTGCAGATCACAAAAATGTAAAACTATCATGCACTTAGAGGATAAAGAAAATACCGTGCTAGTTCCTGCAGGTTACATAAAAATGCTTTTAGAAGCGGTAATGCCAAGAGGACATGACTTGCATTTTTATACTTATGAATGCTCTTCCACAGTAATTAAAAATGACACACCCTATTAAATCACTTAGTACATACCTTAAAGCATATGATGCAGAGGTTTCTTGAAAAAGCCAATTACACAGTGAAGCTCTGTACAAGGCCAATGCTTCAAAGCAATATTCAGATTTTATGAGTTACATATGCTTCTGAGAGACTTTTTTTTTACTGGCTAGAAGATACAATGCAAATAACACTGCCTCTACTCCATTTTTTTTGTTGCTGCTGTGAATTAAAAGTCCGGTGCATTTCTCAGCTTCAGCACAAATAGTCACACATTATTAGAGAGGTGTTTTAATTGGAGAGGCTCCTCTTCTTGATGAACATTTGTGTAAATAAATTAGTAGTAATGATTAAATGATGGAGAGGAGTTTGGTATTGCATTCCTATCCCTACCAACATTACTGATACAATCCATGGGTAGGCAAAGCCTTGAGTCTTTGCCAGGGAGCAAGTTACTGCATTAATATTGCAAGACTGCAGTCTGGCTGTGTATGTCATAGCAAACATTCAGGTTTCTTTCCATCATCTGTTTAGCCAAACACTCCACTGACACTAAATAAAAACAAATCCTAAAGTAAGTTTTGCTTCTACCTAGTTTTCTTTAATTTGAAACAGTAGCAGTTGTACTGAAAATTTCAGTTTTATCTGGACAAGGTAGGGTTTTTTCCCTTCTGTTTCAGAAATGAAGGATTCTCTCAGACCAGATAGCACTGTCAGCACAGGCCCCCAAGTTACAAAAGCACAGTGTTAGGAGAAACTGTCACGTATGGTCAGATCCTTCTTGAAATGCAGTGAACCTTGCTGGCACCACAGCACCAAACACTGAGGGGAGTCAGAGTCTAATAAGAACCCATTTGTACATTAAAAGCAGAAATAATGTCAGGATTATCTTTATCTTGTGGGCTGAGGACACAGTAGAAGTATGTCCCAGCTTCAGCACCAAACCTGACTGTAGAGTTGAACAGGGACTATCACATTGACATTTTTAACCTCTTACTGAACAAGGAGTACCTGGCACCTCAAAAAAATCCTCCTTTAATGTTGAATCTCACAAGTTCATTATATAAATATTTTTCATTACAAAATCACCTCCTGCCACTTGAAATTCAACCAAATGTTTCATCTTCCTAACCAATACCCGTAAAACCTCTGCTTTGTGTCCACTGATGTAACCTTATTCCTCCATCCGAGAATTCAAAGGTAAACAAAATTGAACTATGTGAGTGGAAAGGAGATCTGTGACAGCTTAGTTATGTCCATGACACATGCAAACAGCCCTTTTTTACTCCAGCAGTCTGTTGTTTTTAATAAAAACCTATGAGATCACACAAGGTTAATTCCTGAGGAAGATAAAGAATACTTCCAATCAATTGTTGTCCTGAGAACATACTAGAAAACAGACAGGATAAAGAAAAAATTAATTTTTGCAATGACAAAAACGTTACTAGAAGCTGGAGCTGGCTTTTAGCCAGAGGGCTTTTTAAACATCCAAAGGAGCTTTAAAAATGCTCAAGACCCTTTTCCTGATAAAGTTCATTATGAAATTATAGAGTCTTGGTTTTTTTCCAGTGTTTAGCATTGGCTTTGACAGCAACAACCAGATGTTCCTGCTTATTAGCAAATGCAAAATCTGGCCAAGCCTAAAAGTGAGTTTATCATGGACAGTTCCCTCAGAAGTTTAAGAACTTAAGTTTAAGGGAAAGATTCTTGGGAGACGACAGGCAATTAAAACAATGACACCTTTTTTATAAGCAGTTGAGAAGATAATTGAAAAATATAAACATATCTGAGGTTTTTTCTGAGATGCCCTGTGGCCTTCATAAATCAGAAGCATTGATTGCTTATTCTACACTAATTCTATAAAGCTTTCAATGTGAGGGCTGTGGGCTGAATGCGAGCAGAACGTGCCTTCAGGATGTTTTCTGCTGTTCAGATACAAGTTGTGGACTCTCCTAACAGATTAATTCTGCTCTCTACACTGAGTGCTGAATCTCTGAAGAGAAAGAGCTTGGAATTAAAGACTTCTAATGCCTACTTGAGCTCTCCTAAGAAAAGCAATGCAGGGACTGAGGCCAAAGAAGGGCTCCATACAGTATTTTACCTTTGCTTTGGCTACTGGCACCCTGATTTTAACGTAACAGAAATCAATGATAAAGAGTAATAGACTAACACTTAGTTTCTTTCACAGTAGGTAAGAACTCATCAAATTAAAGGTTACAATCTTTCATGCTATAATAATTAATGAATACATTTAAAGTACCATCACTCTAGTAATGGATGACTTAGGAAATCACAAGAATAAAAAAACTCCAACATTTTAGTGTAACAATTACCTTGGCATTTTTATATTTCACGTTCAATATCATTAAGTTTTTAAATGAATGTTACTATTTTTAGGACTGGCTGGAAAAACAATTTTGATCTTCCAGGTATTAATCATCTACTTACAGCACAGAAGCAATGAAAAAGCAGCAAGGCGAGCACTCCCCAGCATAGCCCACCAACTCACCTCTGCCAGAGGAAGTGGTGATGCCATGTAAGACATGGGAATAGGCCACAGTGTTGGCCAAAGTCAGAGCTGGACATGCCCCATCTTTAGAGCATACTGTATTGCCCGCTTCCTGATACAAATAAAAAGGTTTTGGAGGACAGCTGCATTTAGATCAATTCTTTGCCTTATGCTCTCCCCTCACACCTTCCATTTCCTTGAGTTATTAAATCTTAAAAAAACCCAACTAACCAAAGGAAAAAACTGCAAAACTGAAATAAAAAAAATAGGAGATATTTATAAGCAGATACACAAGTGTGAATAGCTAATTCCATTTGTTTATGCTAGGTTTAGAGATGGCAAAATGTTTTTTTATCTTGTATTTTATTATGCATAAAAAACACTAAAAAAATTTTAGTGATAACAAGAAGTGTGATGAAAACAATTTTTTTTTCTTTTTTTTAAAAGAACAAAAGAAAAAAGCCATGTAAGGAAAGTATGCCCAAACTCTACTCAGGAACTCATCTTTAGAATTTTCTGAATTTTGAAATGTATTGGTTTCTCAATGTCTGACAAATGTAGCTGTCGTTCCTACTGTGCTGGAAGAAAGTAACTCAAGACTCAGCAATCTTCTGTAGTATTTAGGGGCAATCTGTGCTTGCTGTCATACACCACTAGGATGAATTGCAAAGGTAGTTTAAAGACGGATTACAGGTACAGACTCTTGGAATCCTGGGGCAATGCACAGATGGTACAATATAAACCACAGCTCTGCCATACTCGTGCTATTTTGTGGACAGCAGCAGGACCTCAGGAAAAGCACCAAGCCATAAAATCCCATCTCAAAAGCATTAACTACTTATTTGTACTTGATATTATAGAAGGAGTTGAAGGCAGAAGTGTAAACTTAAATGTGGGAATGACACACATTGGGGAAGTTTGTGAAGGACTGCTTTCCTTGGGAATGACCCCACACTGTAGCAAGGGAAAAGTGTAAGTAAGGAACAGTGGAAACGAAGAGTTATGACCTGACCACAGCCCTCCACTCCCCATCACCCTGTGCCCCTAGGGAGGAGGTAGAAGCACTGGGAGTGAAGTTGAGCTGGGGCAGAGGGTGGGTTTAGTTTTCATTTCTCACTATCTTACTCCACTATTGATTGGCAGTAAGTTAAACTATTTTTTCTCAAGCTGAGTCTGTTTTGCCTGTGACAGTAACCCATGATGGCCTCTCTGTCCTTATGTCCAACCCTAAGCTTTTCCATTGTATTTCCTGTCCCTGTCCTGCTGAGGAGGTAAAGTGATAGAGCAGCTTGGTGGGCACCTGATGCCACCCACGGTTAACACACCTCACCTTGCTTATAGAATTTGAATAGGGAAGTCTCACAGGGCCCCCAAGACCTAACACAACTGCAGGCCATAAGCCAGAAACAGATCCGCATCAAATAGATCCTGCCAGTGACATTGTTCTTAACACAGCTCATTTTATAACTTTAAAATGCTGTGCAAACAGTAACTAATCCTCTCACTTATGCAATATAAGCTTATCCAGAGAGACTTTAAGTAAGCAACCCAGTCACACTACAGATGCAAGACAAAGCAAAGCTCTAACCTCTGCTGTCACTGCTCAGATAAGCAAACCCAAGTACAAGGTAAAAACACATTTTAAAAGTCTGCATTTCCTGCTGATTGAGGTCAGGATCAGCGAGGTGAACTTCAGCCCCTGCAGAGTGCAAACTAAATTAAATGTGATCATCTCAATAGCAGAATCTAAGGCTTCCTAATTTAGAACCTCAACTCCTTTACCAAGAGCAAGAGACAAAGAAGAGCCTGAAGGGAAGGGGCTGTTTAATGATGCTTCATCCAACGTGGGAGGCAGCTGGCCTATTTCCCAAGCTTTTTTCCTCCACCTCCCTGGCCCAGCAGAGACCTTCAGTGTTATGGAGATACCAATCTGGCAGTCAAGGAGTACCTTTCATCACCTTTGAGAGCAATAATCCTTCTAAAGCTTGTCCTTCAGGTGGGAGGAGGGAGGGGATTGACAAAGGTCACTAAAATTAATATTCAAGGGCAATAAAAATGCAATGGGGAGATGAGGAGTAATTGAAAGCCTGGAAAGTGCCTAAGGAACGGGAAAGGAATTCATTCATAGGGGTGTTTGCTACAGGGAATGTATGGGGCCTCTTATTTGGGGAAAAGAGTAGGGAGATCTTATATCCCACAGGGTAGACAATAACATCATCAAGGGGGACAGATGGGGAAAGGAACAGAATGCCTCAGGCAAAGGGAAGTTCTGCCTGCAAAGGGGTGGAACAGTGCATAGTGAAGTCTTTGCTTCCCAGTCCACTTGCTGGTATCACTCCCTACACCCAGGAAAGCGGGGATGAAAGGAACAGACACATCGCCTGGCAACAAACCCAGCTGATACAGTCCCAGCAGAGGGGTTTAGCCACAGGGTGGCAGATCCTCTACGATGATTTTTCTTTCTGCTTGAGGTGAGGCAGAAAAAGAAGCAAGGTAGGTGAAAAATTCCAGATGAACCCAATCCTTCACATTCCCACCAATTCTTTCCTGTTCTGTCCAAACTGTGCCAGCTTGGGCTCCTTCCCCTACCAGCACACCATGCCAGCCCATGACTTCCACTCCATTACCATCTGCAACAGTGCAAACACCCGTGCTCTAAATTGCCCTCCGCCCACACACCATGCAAGCCTCAAGTCAGAGCATGTCCAGGGGAAGATTATGTAAGGACGTCAGTGCCAGGTTTCCAAGAGTCACATTTTTACAAGGCAAGAAGGTGGTGAAGCAAGCCAACATCTACCCACAACCAGCAGCCTCTGCTAAAAGCCAACTGGAACAACAGTGCAAGTACTACTTAAAGGGAATTTCTTGTCAAGACACTCTCAGGTTTTCAAACCTCGGTTCTCCACTTAGTTACAATTTACATGTACCTGCAGTTGGCAGGCACAGAGCAGCAGCAGAAACAGACATGTCAAATCCATCACAGCAGGACACCTGGCGGGGTGTAGTGGGAAAGGGAGACAAAGTGAATTCCTTATAGGTGATGGTACGTACAGAAGCCCCCAGCTCTTTTATTTCAGGGAAATAAAAGAAAGACTGCAGTAACGAATTTTTAACCAAGTTAACTAAAGAAATAATACCCCTGTCCTTTCAGTGAACAAAACAACAAAACTGCCAAATGGTTACAAACCTTGGTTTTATAAATAGAATCTTCCAAACCCTCCTTTTGAAAATAATTTTTCTATTTAGAAATCAGAAGTAAACTTTTTAGATTGTCACCACCATAACAACTGTATCCATTTGTAAGAGTGGCAAATTGTTTAAAGGAAATCAGTAAAAAATAGTACAGCTCAAAAAACCCTCCAAATCTGGCTATCTCTACTTGAACCTCTAGGTAAGACAATCCTAATTTTCTTCCCTACCCAGATAAGTCTGTTGCAGACACTTACACAGCTGGTGTTGGCAATTTGATAATTTTTTCCCTTGTAGAGAAAGTGCCCACCAACACGACAGTCATGTTTGCTGGTCCAAAAGGAACCACAGTAGCCAGCAGACCAGTGGCACTGGATCTGTAAAATAAACAAAGGGTATTTTCCATCCTGCCTTACAGTTAGCAAGCGATCAGTGCTGCCTCTCAAACATCTTACAATTCTAACACCGCTGAGCCAGCACTGCTCCGGATTTTGCCATGCAAGGAAATTATCTTAAAGCATTGTTGCTATATTTAGGGGCAACGCTGGAAACTATGCAACTCAGCTCCAAATGGTGAGCTCATACACCTTAATGGAGGTGTATACACTCACCATGTATTGACAACCAAAAAATGTAATTTGAGGAGTTTTAAACCTGTCTCTTCATTTACTTTTATTACAACCTGGAGAACAGATTATATAATGTTGCAAAGCCACGAAAATGTGGTTTGCTTCATTAGATCTACTATCTACTTTTAGTTAAAATGCTTGATCTTTCCTTCCTCTGCTGTTCTCATCTCTTTGAAAGCGTATCAAGGAATTTTTCCCTTGCCAATATTTGGGGGAGGCTTGACAAGCACAAGATTTAAACAAGTAGGAACTCCAATTTAGAGCTAAAATACACTCCTCTATTTTTCAATTTTCTTCCAGTATGAGATGTGTTGAAAAAAGGTAAACACTTCAAGTCTTTGTCAAAAGCAGCTCTGAGGGGAGTTGTGAGAATCTGAAGCTTTGAACAGTTGTTATACAGGAAAAACCTTCCATGTCTAATTCTGGAATTTCAAGACTTACTGCAGAATATTCAACTCCCCCTTTTGTCTCTGATTTGCCCCCACAGCTCTTGCACAGGCCAACTAGCTGCTTGTGTTACTCAAGACAAATTACAGTGCTCAAAATATAATTAAAACTCATGGTATGTGGAAAGCCATCAGCTAACTTGATGATTAAGTGTTTTCCATGTTTACAATAACTATAATCATAACCACTCCTGGACCTGGAATGGATAAATTTCACCAATAGGTTTAAAAAAAACTTACACAGCTTTGCTGTTTATCCACTCTTTCCAGAGCTCCAGTCCAGATACAGAGTGCCATAATTATGAGTGATCTAGACGAAAGAGCAGATTCAGCCACAACTGAGCATTTTCAACTGCAGCCTGCAAGATTCCTGGTATCACAGCATGAAACAATGTACTACCAGAGTACTTTACAGACACAGGACACCCCTTCAGAATCTGGTAAACATTTATGACAACAGAAACGTAAACACACCATTTTGCCTTTAATGCCACTGCTGAAGCATCCTTATTACACAAACTCAGGGTATTTATTTGGTTGTTACAGGTTCTGCTTCTCAGATTCTACCTTCTCCAACACCTACTGTAAAGCTTAATTTTGTCTTTGAAATATGACTTGTTGTCACAGCACATTTTATTTGATACATGAGCCTACTGAAACACAAGTGACATGTTCACTTCCTCTTGCTATTACCAACTTACTATATATTTCAACTGGAGAGTTTAAAGCTTAGAAAACTAAATGTATAAAGTTCTCAATGCCATCACTCTAAATATCACCTAGAGCTGACAGCTTGGGCAAGCTTTACATAAGGAACATCTGCAATTAGTACAGTGTTACAGATATGCAAGTGGTAATTATTGATCAATTAACATGAACCTGCAAATCAAATCCAAATTTGAAACAAAACTCAATTAGTGCTTACTAATAGTAAATTCAGAAATTATCATTTATTGACTTGGCTTCCTCCTTCACTCCCTCTGTAACAGGGTTACAGCAGGTGAACTTTGCCATTCTGGGTCAGTTTCTCCTGACACAAAGCCTTCTGAACACTTCATTGTTTACTAAGTTTCACTTCAGCTATTTAGATTTCGTAAAATCCCTAACAAACTATCAGTTCTCAGCTGTCCACCTTCCACCACCTCACATCTCCTGACATTTTACAACAGCTGAGTCTCTGGTTAATCCACAGAAATTCAGTTTTACACTACAACTGCACCAACTTTACTTAAAACTACAACGCAAACTTTGAGGCACACAACATTTTGGCAGTGCCACTCTCAGGGTCGCTGCTGTACAAGTGACAGCAAGCACGTGGTTCTAGCCAAGTATGAGACCAGAACAAGTAACCCCCCAGAGCTCTGCAGCAAAGCAACACCAGCAGCTCAGCAAGTCTCCATAGTCAAGCGAAAGTATTTTGCTGTACTACAGGGCACCCCCACAAAGCCCCAGAGGTTATTAAACATGAACACCAGCAAGATTGGTTGCTAACACTCTAACTAGATGCTACTTAGCCTCTTTGAGGTGTGTTGCAGTTAAATGCTACAACATAGGTATTTAGGATCTTCTGGAATACAGAGAAGTGGTGTAAAATTGTTCTTTTAGTTTGAGCAGAGAGAATCCTGTATACCAAAATAGAAGCATATTTGATTTCTTGAACATGCATCCAGGTGTGACAAGACAACTTGTTTCTCCATTTAAAAGATTACAGCATGCCCAAGTTTACAGAGCTTTTGGTATTGCATGGGATAAACAACATAATTGAAGCACAGTAAAATCTCAGGCAACATAAACTACGAGGTCAAACACCACAGAGTGTTGTATGCATTGTTTATTGAACATTAAATTCCATGGTACATCACAGATTAAATAGTTAAAAACTGTTTACTATCATACAATGTTCAGAATAGTCTTTCAAAACATCTCTTTGGACAAAACTAAGAGCCAAATTCAAGAACAACTCCCCCTGAACAGAATTGGGTGGAAGAAAGCTTCAGAGTACTGACTGTACACAACACTACACAAAGCACAGCAGGTCATTGCTCTGTGCTGCCACACATGATTCAGAGAGCAGTTCTAGACAACGTTTATCACCATCACGGGCAGACACCTACTATACCAGTGGGATGGTCTGCTCCTCCAAGACTTTAGTACTCCACTTAACACAGACTTACAGCGCTGGGTTCTGTAAGGTTTTCAGTTACAGAGCTGAAACCAAATTTGGGCAAACTGACAAGGTCTTGTGCTTATACTCTTCAATCCTTATACACAAGATGCCTACAACTCAAATTTTTCAAGACATGTCACCTGAGGTCAAACAACTATGAATGTGAACAATAGCAATGTCTTATGTTACTTTGAATTTTTAGACTCTTTGAGGTGGGAGACTAGTGCTTGAACTGCACTGCTCAACACTGCATCCTATTTGTACCATCTTGCCTCAACTGAGCATACAATTAATAACAAAATGCATCAGAAAGATAAATCAGTCAACTGTAAACTGTTGGCAAGAATCATTCAATTACATATTTTTCTTCTATTTCAAGCATTTGTACAAGACACTGGAACCTAGAAGCGTTAACTTTAATTTGTGCAATTTAGGAATTTCCTTCAGGAGGAGTTCAGTCATCAGACTAGATGAAGCATCTCCCAACCTTGCATGGCTGCCATCAGTCGTAGCTCACCTCACAAGAAGGTTCCGAGCTAGAACGTCAAAAAAGCACCATAGTGCTAATTCCAAGCAAAGTCAGGATTTACAGTCCAAGGTTTTCCTGCTGTATTACTGTTTCCATGTGCAACACAACTTACTGAGGAAGGCTCTCAAAGGCACCACTCCCAGCTGCAGCATGTACAGTGGTACTGATGCAAGTGTTTACTTTGCTGCAAAGCAGTTGGATGTATTAGAGCTTCCCCTGAACCAAGAGTGCACAACATGGAAACATGTAAAACAGCAGGCTTAACCTCAGCAGCCCTTCTGAGTGATGTCCTGTCCTGAAGCCTTTGTAATATCCATTGTAGTGAAGACCTGTAAAAGACCAGATAGAACAGCTTATTTATTGTTCTCTGCAGAATCATTCCCATGGCTATTGGTCTCCTCTTGTAAAGTTAAAATACTACATTCCTTTGAACTGTTAAAACAGAAAACAGATTGCAGTGCACAATTAACACATTTCCCATCACCTATCAGTATCTTATGGTTAAGAGTTAAGCAATACTAAATAAATCTCAAAGTAAAATGTCTTTCCTTGCATCTAGGTAAAGCGGCCTTTAAAAGCAGATTTTAAATCAAGCTGTGCCTTGCCCCTCCCTTACCTCTGCACAAGTAGGATGGATACCAATCGTTTCATCAAGCAATTCTTTGGTGAGACCACATTTTATTGCAGCAGCAAAACCTTGGGTAACTTCACCAGCATTAGGTCCCAGAACATGAAGTCCTATCACACGATTCTTTACACCACATGAGAAAAAAGCACAAGTTAGTACACAGTTCAACAAAAGCTCTAATGCATCACTTCCACTACATTAAAGATGTGTGTAATGCAAGCAGGTCAATACCAGAGTCTTTTAACAAAAAATTAACTACCTCAAACAAAGTCAGTCCATAGTTCTTTCCAGTTCAGTGTAGCTGAATGAAAGTTTTAAAGCAATTGTACAGCACTAATTCCAAGATACTATGTAAAACTAAATAGATTTTAGTTTTGCAAACTGCTTTTATGGATATACGGTACTTTAATTACTTTAATGGTTTTAATTAGGATTATTTCCAATGAGGTTCCAAAGAATCAGAACTTTGAGGCTTTTTGCAGTATTTGAGAAACTGTTAGGTGGACTAATTTGAAAAAGAATAAGGCTTACTTCCTTTTAGCTTAAAAGCCATGCTATTTCATCACATCATTCTTTGTTCTCTCAGAGTTTTGGGAAAAAGTACCAGACAGTATCAGCACTTATTTTTTGCCACAAGAACTTGCTCATCACTGAAAATTGCCATATTTCATCAGTTTCCTTGGATCAATCACATGTTTTCCAAGTTTCTATGAAACAGGCAAAACTGCACTTCTCAAAGGACAAAAGCCACAAGGGTCCAGAAGCATAAAGCAAGACACCAGGTGGTACAGTTACTCAAAATCCATTTGGAAGAAAAACCCTGGCAAATTTCTTCACAGATCTATCCTTAAATAGGAACTCAGTATGAAGTTTCATAATGTATAAAGTTACCACTTGCTCAAACTGATGTTAAAACAAACAACAACAACAAAACCCCAAAACAAAACAACTGTCTGCTCAAAATTCATTAGCCCACTTAAAACACATACTTCTGTTAACAGAATGGGTAGAGCTGCCCTCAGGCAAGGCAAATAAAAGATCTTAGTCTTTTGGCTCATCTAAAAAGATTTCAAGAATACACTCAGCATATCCATTCCATCTTGCCTACTTACATTGTCCTGTTTATTGCAGATAACCTTTGCATAACAGGTATTGTTATCTCTGCCTGGTACTGTCCATTCAAGTGGCCAGAACAAACTGTGATAAACCTGGGAAGATGACAAGAAAAATAGCATTAGAATTTCATTAATTCAGTCAGACATAATTCTAATTTTTAATATCTTTATAAATAGATGGTTTCATATTTAGCCCATTAGATGTTTATAACGTAAACTAGACAAGACAGTGATTTTTGTTTCACCCTGCCCAGAGAAGCCATCCTCCAGAAGTCAGCAGAGGAAGAGCTGACATAAACAATGTACCCCGATTTAAATACTTGATTAAAACAGCAACAAATATGCAGCATTTTAAGATTGCACTTTCAGAAAGAGAAGGGCAAAATTAATATCCAGTTTAAACCTATCCTGCAAAACAGTTAACAGCAGAAGCTAAATAATGCCAAATGATTTTGAAAGGACATGAGGAGTTAAACACAAGACATGCAAGTTGCTATAATGAAACTTCCCACAGAAGACAGAAATTACTGTAAAACATGGACGTTAAGCCCAACACTCCTAAAGCCATTTCATACGGTCAGGAAAAAATTAATTCCCAATTCAAGTACAGTGAGTCAGCAGAAAACAGTTCACCTGAGGAGTTTGGTACATTTCAGCAGTAAGTCTTTAAATCATGACAACCAAAAGCAGTTTTGGAATCCAAGTTTGGCCTCCTGAAGTCAAATGCTTCTCAGGGAACAAATGCAAACAGCTATGCACAATTCTAATGCTATTAAGTCCAGTCCTGGGTTTCTGTGAATCCAGTATCTTATTAGCCAGATGAAAACATTGCTGCAACAGTTCTATTTATCCAGCTAACCCCTTTTAATCTTGTTTTAACATTATGCCTTGACTTTAAAGCAGCAAGGCCCAAGAAAAAACACTCAAGCTACAAGTTAAATGACTCTTGAATGCTCTTACCTCCAAGTTCTGCTTTCCATACTCTTCTATTGCTTTTTCTTCAGGAAACCCACAGCTGCCATACTCTAGAGGAGTAAACACTGTCGTTGGTACATTGATATAGTCACACTACAAATAAAAATAAAAAATCATATTTAGACTATAGAAGTTCTATACATTTCACAACAGAAAAAGTTGTATTAGCACTTCTTTTCTTTTTTCCAAAACACTTGCAGAGCTCACAGACAAGTGGGCAAATCAACTCACATTACTGCAACTGAGAGGCAAAAAGCATAGAAATAAGCTGAAGTTCTATGCTTACAGCTTTACCTTTCTGGAACTACCCCCATAGAGCCTGCGGGCCAGCAGTCTCCCTGCCTGAATGGCAACTGGAGTAAGTTCAAGCTTCCCATCCAAGATATCCCCAATAGCATAAACATAAGGCACGTTGGTTTGTTCCTCATCATTTACAGGCACCTTCCCATTCCTTTAAAACAAACAGAAGAGAACAGAATTCAACATCACAACCTTCCTCACAGCTCTGCAAGGAAACAGAAGGGAGAACCTCTGTTACAAAGGTGTTATTTTAACAACTGAGCACATTTTATTAAATATGCTTATACCCTTTTCATTTCAACTGCAAACTCTTCAGAGCATCAGTCACCTCCAACTGTGACACAAGGCTGAAGTCATCATTCAGTGGGCCAGTTCTGACCTAAGCAACAGTGCCTGGCTGATGACAATCAATTACCCAGACATCTTTGGACTCAATCTTTCACTTGATTATTATACAGCTCTGTGCTTTAAGCACTGTGACCAACTAGGAGGTATTAACTCAGAATAATCCTTTTACAAAATACATATTAAAGAAATGAAGTTAATTGACAACTGTATTTAAATGCAGGACAAAATGTTTTAAAGGTTTACATAATTGCCAGGTATAAGAGCATTAAAAAAAATAAATCCATTGGTATTAGGTATTGTTAAAGAAGTAAAAAAAAAATCCGTGCATTTACAGTGGTTTAAGGAAGTTGAGCAATACTCACTTCTCATTGATTTTGACACCAATTGTCTCTAAACCAATGTTTCTGGTACATGCATCACGACCAATGGCAATCAAAACCTAAAACAATAAAAATGAAATGCAGTAAGTTTGTGCAAGAGAAGCATAAATTAACACTTGCTTTTGTCTTCTACTTAAAAAACTGAAGCATCAGTAAGTTTGTGCAAGAGAAGCATAACGTAACACTTCCTTTGGTCTTCTACTGAAAAAACTGAAGCATGTGAATGAAGTGACTTTTTCAAAATTTTTTTCCAAGAGCCACAAAGTTCAATCTTCTCCATATGCAACTTGTTTCAGCAATGCAACAAACAGCTAAACAGTAATTTCAGAACACAAATAGAAGCGACAGCACTGTTCACATGAACTAAATTCCAAGTACAAAGTGTCACCCATTCTGCTGACAGGGTGGGTCACCAGAACTGAAAATATTCATTTTCAGTTCATTCAACTGAAAATGAATATTGAGTTTTCACATATTTTTTTATACCAGCAATTTACATGAACAATTTTCCAATCAGGACTTTTCTTTAAAAGTTGTCCAAGAAAAATGTATTTTTGTACATTTTCACGTGCATCTATATTGAGTTATTTTAAATCCAGAAATGCTTACGGTGTTATATTCTCCTTCAAAGATTTCTGGGCCCTCAGTAGACTTTGCCGTCACTTTCAGCCTCCCTGGCATGCCTTGCTCCAGCTGTTCAACCTGTGCAAAGTATTGTAAGCTTAGAATGACATGAAGAGCAGAGCTCACTTACACTGTCACTTCAAGCCTTGACCTACTAATCTATCATTAGCCTCATAAAACATTTATTTCTCTAGAGAGCCAAAGCCTTCCCAGACAACACCTGCATTTTACATGTGCTGTTTAAAGTAACCTTGTGTAGAAAGGAGAAACCTAAAAAAAGCACTTGCCTGAACAGGCACAAACTTCCTGATGAACTTCACGCCGTGTGTTTCCATGTGAGCACCTACTTTTTCTGCCATTTCTTGGTCAAAGCCCCGCAGGAGTATGGAACGCACCATCACCGTGACATCGAGACCCAGCCCAGCAAGAAATCCTGCACACTCCAGAGCCACATAGGAAGCACCCACAACTAGAGTTTTGCCAGGACAGTAAGGCAGGGAGAAGAGGTCATCACTGAAAAGAAAAGAAATGTTAGTTAAAAGGTTCTTTCTTGTTTGTCTTTGCAAACACTAAAGCAGACAAAGTTCAGTCTATTATACCATTTTATCTCACCTTGTAATACAGAATTCTTTATCTCCAGGGATACCTAGATATCTAGGCCTTTCTCCTGTTGCCAGGACAAAAGTCTCTGCTGTGTGATACGTTACTTGTCCTTTTCTATTAGTTGCCTGTTGATAAAGACACAGTTAAGACAGTCTTTTCATAGGTTTTAAGATAAAATTAAAAATATTTAATTATCTCTTTAATTATTTGGAATATGTTTAAGCATCAAGAATAA
>JAOXXN010000175.1:10677485-10688851 GCA_026770055.1 Myrmophylax atrothorax | reverse complement strand
AAGCATCAAGAATAACTGGTTTGAAACAAGAACTAATGGATTTAGAGATGCCACACAGGTCACTGAAGAACAGGTTTAAACAACAGACTTTTCTTACATTAGAACACTTAAAATCACTTACTCTTCAGATCCTGCCCATTTCAACTACTTATTTAGATTGCACTGTTTGAAACAACTTCACTTTCAAGTTAGGAAAAGCCAGAACAAATTAAGATCCCCTCAGCTTCTCCCAGTAAAAGGCCAACACAATGCTAGTAACAGAATAACATCCATTAGTTCTTAATCTAATACAGAAATTAAAAAAAAAAAAAGTTGCATGATTTCAGAGGGCCTAAGATCCAACCTTAAGTGAGTTCAAAATAATCTGACCTCTAGAGACCCTTGCCCTTTGGAAATTTCACAGTACCAATGCATCTCTCCCAAAATCTGACCTTCATTCTTGCTCTTTAGTTATTTTCCAATACAGATGAAGGGAAACTTCATCCTCATTGAGTCAACACATAATTCAGGTTGGAAAGGATCTCAGGAGGTCATCTAGTTCAACCTCCTGCTGGAAGTCTTTCTGTTCTACTTCATTTAGTGACTAAGGACACTTAAGTAGATGACCTACATGCCTGGACACTAAAAGAGTTGGTACATCAGGTATATTGAGCAGACTAATATCTTTCAGCGCTGGTCTCTTGGTTTGAAACACATGTAGTTCAGTCTTGATATTGAAAACAGACAACTGCATACAGTGAATGCTACAGTTGCCCTCAGTATGCATTTTTCCAGCTTAACCTTGCTACAATATGATCACTTACAGCAAGATTGCCAACACATGCTTTGTCTTGCAAAACTGACAGTTTCATTTGTATGCTGATACAGCATAAGGTTCCAGCAGTGCTGTTACACAAGTGCTTAATCTGCATTTAATTAAAACAGTTTTTAAGCTTTCGCAGGAAGGTTTTCCAAATTGCAAAATCATATGGCTAAAGCTTTTCTTCCCCCCACCCCTCCCTCCTCACTCGGGCTGCTGAACTCAGTCATGAAGTTAGAGACTGAGACCACCTCACTCTATTCTTGCAAGACAAAGGTTTACAGGTATCCACATTCACATTGTTCTTACATAATAGTTTCTAGGTTTGCAAAATTGTAGCAAGTATTAAAGTCCAGTAATTATTTAAATCAGTTACTTCACAAACAAGTTTTCAACTTCAGTTGACCTAAGCTGGCAAGGTTAAGATGAAGCCTTTTCTGTGATGAATTTTAAAAGGCAGTTTTAGAACACAAGTTTTCCCTCCCAACTAAGAATTTTAAAAGCAGTGCATACCTTAATTTTGTGTGGTTCAACAAATTCTCCGTAAGAATTGAGGTATGTCACAGACTTTTCTCTCAAGGACACTCGATAGCCCCAGTTTAAAGAACCAATGTAGTTCTGAATTGCTTCTACCATGATCTCCCAGTTGTGTTTAACTGAAATAAGACATTAATTTCATATTTAAAGAAAAGAAAGTGCAATGAACCCTTTAAGAAAAACTTAACTTATTCATTGTACATCATGCTAAGAAAACATCATTATCAGTAATGAGGATAATTATTAAGGTCTTGTTCTACTATGCTAATATTTACTTGACTTGTTACCATCTGAAATAAGCCCACTCTAGAAGTTCTTTCATTTATTTCAGATAATATAGGGAACAAAACACAATTAACTTTCAACCCTAAAGGTTTTATGACACAAGAAGGAGGATGCCTTCTGAACATCGAAGAAAACTACTGAACTCTGCCTCTAATTTACTAAGTCTGAAGTACAAGAACAGTCTGGAGCTCAGTGTCTCATCTGTACAGTCTTGGACTGTCCTCTGTGTTCTTACTAACCTTGTTCTTCATACTGCCACCCGTATTTCCTTGAATCTTGCAGTGCCTGACCCAGAAGTGCTGCTTGATGCATTAGCTTCTTAGGAATGCAACCTACATTTACACATGTGCCACCAAGTCCTAAGATGGAAAGAACCATGTTATTACTTCCATGAACAAGACATTTATGCTTTTCCTATCATGTGCTTTGTATAATCATCTATATTATGAGTTGGTGAGCTTTGCTATAGTAACACAAGTAACATGAAATTTCTGTTGCAAGAGATATTTTAAAATACAATGAACATACTGCAAGTTTGTTTTCAGTTTAAGACATTACTAGACTCACTGACTCAGGATGGCTACAGTGTGTCTTACACACAGACTCAGGTTATTTATTCCACAGTGCTTCAGATTTTAGTCAGGTTGGTAAGTAAGCAAGGCAAAAAGCCCAGAGTTCCTAGACTTTAATATTAACTATTATGAGGGATTTGAAATATGCACGTGTTTCAATATGCAACAAAAGCATATTCATTCTTCAATTCAGTAAAACCTCATCAATGAAGTTCCTTACTCATTCTCAACTGCCAATATCACTAATAATGTCAGGCAGCAGCTGTCTTTAATCACGGAAAGGTGGACATATTTAGCCACATAGTCACTTCTCTAAAGGCAGCTGTCCACAAAACAGAACCAGATGAACTAAAAGGCAAAATAACCCCACAAACACAAGGATGTGAACATGCATGCACACACTACCCAGACATAATTTGGAAGTGATCAAAACTAGAAAATTTGACAAAGAACAGAGCTAGCAATGAACAAAACATAAATAACTGTCCAGAACTGCAGCAGGCATGCCAGGAAAGCAACTTCTTCTGTTATCTGCATACCAGAATTACAGGAATTCAGCCTCAATTTCCAAGAACACAAATCCATAATACATAACATCTCAGTATGTAACACTGGTACTCAAACACCATAAAACACAAGATAACAGAAGCTTACCCCACGAGGTTCCAAGAGGTGTTGGAACAACATAATCTAATACCATCACTTTCTTTCCCAAGGCAGCAGCTTCCTATAAAAGACGGAGAAGGCCAGTCAGTATTACTGAACCAAAAAAGCCTGACAACTCATTTATGGTCATGATACACTTAGCATTAGGAGAAGGCTTCTTTACTACCTTTACTAGTTAGTCTCGTTATCATGTATGGCTCTTCTGTCTCCTTCACTAGACAAAACCAGAACTAATAAGTGAACTAGCTCTTTGAGAGAACGGCTGAAAGCACTTCATTTTAGATGGTTGATGATCCTGAATCCTAAACTGTTAAAAGTCTTTAAGAGTAGCCTTTAAAGTTTTCTAGATTACTGTTTGGAAGCCTCTGTATTACACATGAAGAAGAGATACTTAAAAAACATTTGGTTCCACCCTCAGCCAGGAAACTAAAACCCATCATTAGGATCAAGACCTGAACAGACATTGGCTAGAAACTGGTCCACATAGACCATTATCTCCTGAGTGAGCACCACTACTGGTTCATTAATTATCAAGTTGAACAGTAACACTCATCAAAATATAGACTGTTTTATAGTAATATAATTGAGAGATTAGCTTTTGAAGAAGTTTTACATACAACCTGCTCCTTAATGCAATTTTCATGCCGTACCTTGGAACATGCAAGTCCACCTGAGCCACCACCAATAATAATGAGGTCATATTCATAGGGTTCTGTATCGTTGCTATCCCCAAGAAGTTTCTGCAGTGATCCATCCTGATAAGCCTGAGAGGGGGAAAAAAAAAAAAAAAAATCAAAGTAGCACACACATTTCTGAGAAAACAGCAACTGAGTCACATTGCTTCCTATGACCTAGAGCATCCATTCTAATAATGTCACACAAAATTTAACTATGATCAAACAGCCAATTTGCTAAGTCTTGTCTACTTGCATCTGACTTTTAAAGTCAAATTACCTGATACGTTGCATCACAGCCACCTATGTGAGTTCCATTCACAAACACATTAGGCACTGTCCTCTGATTAGTTAATTCTGCCAACACTTGCTGAATACTGGCTCCATCATCTAAGAATAAAAGAAACAGGCACATTACAAACAATTTTCAGGAAAAGAGCTTTTAAAACAATCCAAAGTATTAAAGGTTTGGACTGTGATACACTGTAGGCCTCTCAAGAAAACAATTCTATTTTAAACATCACATTTCTAGGCTTCCTGAACATTAGCAAGTCTTCAGAAACTACTTCTCAAAGGAGCATGCTTAAACACAGAGGTTAAATTGGTGTCTCAAGAGTTTAGTCCTTGTATTTTCTAGATTCTTATCAGTCTCTTCCTGACAGTGTCACACTTGGTACTACACAAAAATTCTTTTCCAACTATCAGAGGAGATCACATAGACAGCTTTTCTTTCATGAGAACTGTCTGGGTTTGGAGTATGTTCTGTGTACACACATGTAACTTTGCCCAGCTGCTCTGTGTTATAAGAATATGGGGAAGAGAAGTATGAACACACTTTTTTACCTATCCTAAAGCTACACCTTCAGACTTTTTCTACCCACCACACCATCTCAGACTTTACAGTTTTAAAATTATTATTGCATGACCTGACCTGTCATCTGAATCATCAGCATCTACAGACAGGCTCAATTTGGATCTCTCAGCAGTAAATGTGGGAATGAGCATTTACAGTAATCACTTTGACTAAAATCTTTTTATTCCAAGACCGTATCTATTTAGTATCCGTAATCTGAGTAATTGCAACGGAAATACAATATTAATTAGGAGTAATTCCAGGAAAAAAAAAAGGAAAAGGCAGGCTGGGCATTGCACTTTGAATATCTTGGGCTATAACTAGTTCATAGGATCACAACTTGAATAAAAAGTAAAAATAACTACGAAGGGATGAATAAATACATACATTTCTCCCAAACATTGCTTAGGCAAAAACACTTCAAAAAGGCATAAGAACTTAAAAAAAATACAGGAACCTTAAGTTTTATACAGAAAAAAAAATTGATAATACATATTCAACAGCTTACCAATAGTGCAATTAAAAATTTACCAAGAATCATGTAAGCAACTACTTGTTCCTAAAACTACATTAAAAGCCACATGCACTATGTACTTATATGCATAAGACATTACATATGCCCTAAAACTAAAGCAGCCTGGACTTTAAAAAAACCCCACCTCAACCCAGCAGCAGCCAAGGTACTGGAATTTACCCTTCCCTCCAATGATTCAGCAACTTTCCCAGTGAAGGTCACCCACATACCAAGTCAAACTTTAACAATTCATGTAAAGCCACAAGAGAACCTGAGGCAAGAAAAAATACCACAGGCTTTTCCCCAAAAGACAGAGCTCCTTGGAGAGAAACCAAATCTCACATCCTCTATCAATTGAGGATTTTTACAGAAAGAGTCAAAACCTCTAGTTATATTAAAAATACATCTTGTGTTAAAACCCACATTGAAGTCTAATTGCTACTATCACTGCATATATTAAAATGTATTTTCATTGTTTTTATATATCCTCCAATCAATTCAAGACAGCTTAAGGAATCCTGCACAGTCACCCATTTTTAGTTACTTTAAGCAGCATGTGATAGATTTTCTTTCTCCTACTTACCAATCACATCAAGTTCCAAAGCGTAGTACTCCACACGCATGGAGCGGAAGAGTTCCTTCACCTGCAACACAGACACGAGGCCAATGCAAAGGTTCTTCAGTATCTGACACTCAGCTCAGGGTAAAACTTGGCTGACATACACAGGTACTCCCCAAGTCTCAGTTACTGCACTAAGAGGGCTGGGATCTACACGGATTTGCTGAAGTTTGGCACTACTTCTGTTCCTCACTTAAAGCCAGGCCGTTTGACTTTCCAATACAAGTTTCATTACTTCAAGAAAAAGTTTCTACATACAAATTTGCTCAGCTGCAGACTCCTGCATCCCTGACACACCAAAAGCCATGAAAGTGACTGTCATATGGAAAAACAAAGAAGAAAGATAAAGTAGTAGCAAGATTCCTTGGTAATATTAAAGGAGAACAAATCAAGGAAAAAAGGAGTAGAGGATAACAAGCAAAGCAAAACACTGTGAAGAAAATAAAAAAGAAAGAGAGGGCATTTTAAAAAGCTGCAGAAAAAACTAATACTTTCCAAATGTACTTATCTGGATGTTTTTCTAACCTCAGCGCTGGATGGACAGCATACCATTATGAGATCCAAATCTGACAGCCTTTTAGAAACAAGATTTTTACAGTAGTATTATTTATTAAACTGTCAGTATTCAAATGGTGAACTGTCTTTCCAGACGGACAATGCCATACCTCACGGCACAGGATGAAGTATCACATACAGCAGTATATACACCTTTGAAATACACTTTGCAGACATGCCTGTGCCAATAAATACTGTAAGACTATGCATTAAAAAAATAAATCTGCTTTAATCATAACTATTTGGACGTGAAAACAGCTCTAGTAAGAATCACTAAATGCCTGTGTGATGGATCCACTTGCCAGCATGAAATCTGAACATTTTACAACCAGCTTTCCGATGAACCTCAAATGTATTGACAGCACTTCCCTAAGAGTATGTTGAGTTACATCTAGTAAGTTTAAAGATGTCAAACATATGATGAATAAAAATGTTTTTAATGTTGCTGTGATCCATGCTCTTACTATGCTGAAGACAGTATTCATTCGAGAGCTTTCTGATGGAGTTTCAGCTTTATGCAAACAGGAAGATGTTGTATTCTGTACCAACTACATTGTAAGCTTCTCACCACATCATAGATCAACCGTAACAAAAAAATAAGCTCTGTTTATACAGTTGATTATATTAGTCCTTCAGTTACAGAATAATGGTAAGGGACCTTTGCAGGTCATCTGTGCCAACTCCCTGCTCAAAGGAAAGTAAAATGTCATTGCTCAAACACTGTCCACTTGTTCCAAAAATCCACAAAGGAGACACCAGAACACCTCTGGGCTGGTTCACTGTTTGACCATCCTCACAGTAAAGAATTTCCCCTTGCTCTCACTTCAGTATCCCTCATTGCAACTTTGCTCATTGGTTCTTGTCCTCTCACTCCTCAACTCTGAGAAGTCTGGTTGTCTTTCCACTTGACAGCTGAAGACAACAACTACAATGGCTCCTCAGCCTTCTTAAGGTTCAACAAACTGAGCTCCTCCTTCACACATCCAGTGTGTCAGACACTCAGTACTCAAAACACATAGGACACCTAAAAATTTGGTCCTAAGCTCACCATTCCTTTCAGGCTTGCTCCCTGGAATAATTACGATTACAGGCTGAAAGAAAGAGAAACAGCAGCGGAACTGCTCCAGACCTCTGGCTCTGCATCTGCTGTTATTAAGCCCAAGCTAAATGCCACGATAGATCTAAAAAGCAGAGCTTGAAGAGATTACTACTACGATAAGGTAAACTACAAATCTGGAAGGAAGTTACAAAATTAGCTACTTGGCTGCTGGTTTAGTTTGAAGCAAAGCAGCAGAGTAACAGGCAAGTTGTCATTAGGGGTTTTTTTTCCCCAAGAACTCTGCCAAAACATTGCAACAGCAGCTGGCAGGGGGGAGGACAGGACAGAACATTAGTAGAACAAAGATTATACCCAAGAAAGGACAGATTTAAGGCATTTAGGCCACCTTTATTCTCTACTGAAGATATGTATAGAGAGAAAAAAAAATCAAATGTCAGCATCCTAATTAGAAGTAGCTATTGCACTTTATACTTATGAACAGATCATACTTGTGCTAATGAAACTGAAAGAAAGAACAGTAACAAGCACATGAGCAGTTACAAAATCTTCAATGCAGGCAAGAGATAATAGATCAGTTTGGAATAGGAAATGATCAGGAGTAGAAAGATAACATACACTAATCATGAGTAATATCTAGGTGACATGAACAGGAAATGATTTCTCAGAAATACTCACTGGAGCACTCAGCAACAACTGCATTTACCAGAAAACAAATCTGAAACTAGAAGGAAGTAAACCTTCCTTGGGAACATAACCAGAGAACTTACTCCCACCTAACAATGTAAAAGCCAAAATTAAAAGGGGATCAAAGGAACTATTGGATCAACTAATGAAAAAAAAAGATCCGCTGAAAACGTTTAACTCAATGAAACTAATAAAAACTCGGGTCAAGAAATTCTTCAATCACACTGTGATGGAAAATTCAGCAGCACACTGGCACATTTTCTTCCTTACAGCTCAATCCTAAAACTGTAATTTCTCAGTGTCTGGAATGAGATACAAGGTTGCATGGTCACTCACACAACCATTTACTTCCCTTCTCACCAATGCAATGGCCTCACTTACCTACTAAACCTTTCTGGTTTTCACAAAAAGTGACAGACTAGCAACACTCAAATATTATTAAACAGTCAATAAGTTCTCTGAAACTGAGAAATTGGTCTAACTTTAGAAAACTCTTCCTGGAAGATGCTGTCACTAGGGTAGTTAAGCAGGTTTGAAACAAGCTTCATACCATACAGTAGTAATGGTATGTCCTAGGTCTGCTGTTCCATGTACCAGCAAATATCCCATAACAGCTAGAACTGAATTGACCAGAACCCTCTGGGGATTGAGAGCATAACCTGCAATAGCATAAAATATAAATAAAATAAACAGCAACTTCTATGCAATCACAGTTGTTGCTCCTCAAATTTCAACATATCGCAGTGTCCAGAATTGCCATTTTTTCCTACTAAAAAACTACAGTTTCTTTATGCATTTCTAACTTGCTTAGTATCTTTTCCAGGTACTAAGAAATTAAAGAGCCAAGTTGTTATGACAAGCAAGCTATTCTACCACCACCCCCTCTCCAGTGCTGTCTTGTTAAAGCAATTGAACAATAAATTACGTTTGCAGAAGAACAACTGCACAATTGCCAAGTCACGCTACCAGCTAAACTGAATAGAATCAACTACTTAATTCAATTAGAGAATTTATTTCCAGTGCTGTTTCTGAAGAAAAGCACAATCTTAATTTTCTTCCAGAACAGCTACCTCCATTTGAAATAAAGAATTCCTTCCATCCCCTACATTAGGTCCTTTTTAGAGCATGAGTGTTCTCTACACTAGTGCTAATCATTTTCAGTTTTCCAATCAATCCTACCACAAGCACACTGGTAACAACCATCCACAGCAAAGGACAGGCACAATTCACACCATTCGTATCAGTCTTTCAGAACTATGTGATTACAGGCTAAGTATCCAAGCCATAACTACACTTTCAAATTATGTCCACTTCATTAATTCTCCAGACTAGATCAGCTAGCAAGAATGCTGCACTACTCATTGTTTCCCCATTCCTTTCACTAATTTCTAACTCTTCAGTAAGAGTTGTTAATACCCATAGTGTTGCAGGTATTCCTCTGTTTTATGACATGATGTCTCATGTGAGCCTTCCTTCTCTCTTTAACTTTCTTCTTCTAATTCTCTCTCTGCAATCTATACCTCTGCTACAGGTTTCCTTCATTATATTACCTTTCTTCTGTTCCAAACAGGAAAATAAGCCAAGAAAATCTGCCCGCTAGAGCAATCAACTCTTCTCCCCCCAGCCCCAACTTGTTCCTTCACAAAAATTCATACATGGTCTTTTAACTCCACCTCTTAGACAGGACCATGAGAGAGGGCCCTCCTAACTCCCACTATTGATTCTTTCCTTCTGCAAGACAATAAAGATAATATTGCTCATATCTGACTGCTTCCCTGAAGCAAATAATCCTGACCAATGGAGAAGCTCTGAACAAATGCAGGAAGAAACAACCTGGAATTTAATTACTGGACTTACAATCAAGTCTTCTTTCCTCTACAGCTCACTGTCTTAGTCTAGACTCACTGCAACACCAGGAACACAAGAAGGAAAAGGGCACAAGGTCTAAAAAATTACTGTGCCATCGTATGATCTCAAAACCAGTGGACTGAGTGCCATGAGCACCAAGACTTGCAATCATGATCAGTAAAAGCAAACAGGGCAATACAGGCAGGAACGACTAATTATTTCTAAACGGGCAGCACTTAAGTCCTCAGGAACAGGATTTCTCTGCAACAGAAGATACTATTTTTGTCAAATGGACAAGACTGGAGCAAGACTCCAACACTTCATTTACTGAAACTTCCAGGGAGTAAATTGTTAAGTAAATTTTAGAAGGATTTGAGCTGCCTATTATGCTGTACTATTTGCCAAAACATTCTTAGAGAGAAGGCAATGGCTTTGTCTATCCTCTCATACACAGAAACTTCCTTTCCCAAAACCTCAATTAAATTTCAAGTGAGACAGGATATACTCATTTAAGTTTTCTACAAAAGGGTCATACTATCTCCTCCCTCCCAAGAGCTCCCGGAATTAAACCCAACCTACACGTGGGAGTATTTTCCTGGTTGTCAGTGCCATTGAGGAATACACAGCACTTGATCCCGCAGTTCCAATAAAGTTTTTGCACCACGGCCACATGAAATGTGACAGCATGGGGTTGAACTAGAATTTTGTAACACGCTCTTTGTAAACATCCAAGAATCCCAATGAATACAAACACCCACGTTCTGTATGGTCTATGACCAGTGTGTTAGCATCATAAAATTCTAATGAAGGCCCTGGTATTTTTACTGACTGGCTCACTAGTTACAGCCACCCCGCCATAGTGATGCACAACCACCGCTAAAGAGGTATTTTTCTCTAAACAACAAAATTAACCAAGGGTGTTTTCTTTTTTAAACACACTTGTTATAGAGTCAACTTTCTCCCTCAGATTTAGGAAGCTTGGAAAACTTAACTCATCTCTCCCCTGGGATACAGCTTCGTCCAAGCTGAACGACAACGTGATACCCAAAATTCCCCGTGAGACAGAACACATCCAGCACCCAGAGCTTCCAGCAGCAGCTACAGCAGCTGCTCAGCTGAGGAGGGAGCGAGCACTCTGTGCACAACTCGCCACACACCCACCTCCCCGCGTGGCAAAGGGATCCGCCAGTTCGGATCTCTGCCTCGTTTCGAGCCTGGCAAGTGGTTTCCAAGGGCTGGCACGTGGTGCTGGAGAGGGAGGGGCATGGCGCTGCCTCTGCACGCTCCGAACCCCATCCCCGCACCGCCCGGGCTCGGCCCCCTGCCCTGCGCCCTTCCCTGCCCGCGGCGCCCTCGGCAGAGGCGTCCCGATGTACCGCCCGGGACGGCGCCCCGCGGGGACACCGCGCCGAGCCCGCCGCCGCCTCACCTTGTTGCAGTAGGGGCAGTAGCTCTTGCTGAAGATCATGACGCGGTGGGAGGCGATGAGGGTCCGCACGCGGAGCTTCAGCCCGTCCCAGTCGGGCAGTGGGGTCTGTCCCGGCGGCGGGGCCATGGCGGGCCGGGCGGTGGTGCGGGCGCTGCTCCCTGCGCTGCTGCTGCTGCTGCTGGCGGCCGGCGCGCTGGGCAAGCCCACGGCGCGGCAGGAGCGGGCGCGGCCCGCGGCGCAGCACGAGGACCGGCCCGGTTTCCAGTACGAC
>JAOXXN010000175.1:10666067-10677385 GCA_026770055.1 Myrmophylax atrothorax | reverse complement strand
GTCAATGGCCCACACAGGGGATTGAACCCATGACCTTGGCATTATTACAACCAAGTTTTACCCAACTGAGCTAATCTGTTTTCGACATGGAAAACTCTCAGAATACATTCCCTGCCCAGGTCTTCCCAATTTTTGAATGCTTTGTTTTGTGGGATTCCTTACAGAAAAGCAAGTGACTTGTGAAACTTAAATCCCATTGTTTCTTCCTGCTTTTTTGTCAAGCAGAACTGCTTAAAATCTGGTTAGCACCTGGACCACCACAGCAATTAATACAAACAGGCTGCTGAAAGCCTCTGCTTTCAAGAAGTACTCAAGAAGTAAAGAACTAGAATTTTAAGAGCACTGTTCCAAGAGAAGTCATCTGAGAACCAGCACTGTCTCCAACAGGCACCAGCACTTCTGTCAGACATTGCTGACCTGTCTTTCCTGCTTCCACTCCTGCCAAGTGCCACCTCAGCCCTTTCCTGCCACACAGCACTTGGCACATTTAAATTGAACAAAGGGGAAAAGGTACTTGCCATAAATTACTTTAAGACCAATGAATGTTTCCAGCTGTACAAATTCAAGCCAGCAAGTTTTGGAACTGTTTTATGCTTATATTTAGAGCATCTATACACAAACTTTAAATCTCACATTCTGGAAAAACCAGAACTTTCCAACACCACTGTAAGCAAACACAGTGTGAGGTGGACTTGAGGTAGCTGAGACAAAGGGTTATTTGCCATATTACAGACACCAACTCCCAAGCAAGGTAGAGAGAGATCATTATAAGAAAATCAACAAGAATACGTAATAAGCAAGGCATTATAAAACTCTGAAGACCTTTCTAAGCTAAAGACAATCCCATTGTTTAAGAGGTTCTCACACCACTACACCAAATCCTTCAGCAAAGCACCAAACACTTTGATATACTGGAGCAACAAATCTCTACCACAGCTGACAAATGTAACTTGTTATTCAACTGGAAAAACTAATCAGTCCATCTAGTACCACTGATTCTTTATCATCTCAGTTGTTATTTGCTGTGATTCAGAAGACTGAGAGCCTCCTGTATTCCTGGGCTACGTGTCAGTTTTTCATGGAAGTAAGAAATCTCAGCCTTACCAAAGTTTCCAGAGAGACAGACATGAGGTTCCTTTACAATTCACTTCAGTTCCCACTTTCTCCCTGTGCCCAAACACAGAAAGATGAGCTACCTACTGAGAATGAAAGGAAGGCACTTTCAAGTGCCAGCCTGACCCATCCTGGCAGAAATTCATCCAGTTGCTGCCAAGTCAAGGCACTACAAGTCAGTCAGCACTGTAATACTGTAAAGATATTTTAAGACAAGACTTACTGTTGTGTAGTCACCCTCACCTTGTGGAGTCAGTCAGTGCATTTTCCAGCTTTCTGAAGGTGCTTGAGTGAAACGTGCTGGGGCTTTGAGAATCGAGGGGGTGGATCTCTGGGGGTGAAATCCCAGCTTGCAACTGGAAGTGGAAAATATCAAAGTGTTATCACAATTGCTTCAAGCATGCAGGCCAATTCAAACCCAATTCCAAGATAAGCACGTTGCACACAGCACAGCCAGGGAAATGCTTCTCTGACACTGCTGTGAAATGGGTTTTCAGCAGCATTAGCAGGGGCAGAGACCTGGAAAATCCATTGTACACAGTGTCAGAACTCCCCACAGGCTCCCCACCACCTTCTCATCCCCAGCACGTCAGTCTCACCCCAAAGGTGTCCCTGCACCCAGAGACACCCAAAGGCCATGATTGTCTCATTGCTGATCAGAGCCAGGATTTCCCAGCACCCTGGGGATCAGCCTAGCACTTACATCTAAGGAGCCTGGGCTACCTTCAAGGCATCTGCGTGAAAAAAGAATGGATTGTTTAATTACAACAATAAAAAGAAAACATACAAGAGCTTAAGACGTGCCATGACATCCATAACCATAATCTCATCCACGGAGTTGCAAAAGCCCAGATTATTCTCCTCAGCATTGCCTCTGGAACTTGGAAGCCAAACTACTCTGAAAAAAACCTCTGCTTTATCATTTGCACCTCCCTTGCCCCCCAAAAATTCCTCAGTTCAGTTTAATTTTTATGTGGTCAAAAGCAGAACCTCGGAGGTAAAAATCTGCATTCTCCTTCAAGTCCCAACAGACAGGACAACCTGAAACTGCAATTTCCAGCTCCAAAGCAGCAACATTTGTCCCAAGTGACACACTAAAATCCAAATGCAAACAAATGAAATGTAATACTGCCTTATTAAGAGAGCCTGCCCCTATTTGCAACAACACCCAGCCACTCTGCTTGCTGTTCTCAATTTGCATCAGCATTCTATTGTCTGCAGAAACATGCATAAGCAGACTTGCCAAACCTCTTAAAGATTCAAAGGCTGGGAAAAGAAAAGGAATTTCTGAGGGCTGGATACAGTGGTCTGTAAACACATTCACACTTCTTCCCTAATTACGGCCTGGTGCAAAGGCAGCATCTGAGAAACACTTCTGAGCAAGGAACTTTGCATATTAAAGAAAAAAATCATCAAGCTGTCCACACATTTGGCAGTTTACCAACTATCTCTGAGGGTCAGACAGGACTGGGAGCTGAGAACTACCTCAAGTGGTGTTTTCAGAGTTAAAATGCTAAATTTATGGATGCTCCAGCAAATGGTGTTGCCCACATTTCCTGAACATACATATTAGACACTACAATGCCCCACGAAGGAATGGAGGTGGATGTTTGTACCCTCTGTTTAGATCTGATGGCTAATTAGGCACTGTCATTTTTGCAAGCCACCCAGCCTTTGCATTTGCACAGATTTAATAGATTTATATTATATAGGTAAGCATATAAAGTAACACAATCCACACATTAATGGCTCAGAACACCCCTGCTATGCAGAGTCAAATCTTTGCAGAAACAATACCAAATAAGAGAAGATCTTCACAGCAAAAATTCTAAGTCATGATGAAGATTATGCAGTTCAAGCTATGCCACAGCCAGACAGTTCTTTCAAGCCTGCTCCTCCCACTCCAAAATAAGACTTGAATCTACTGTAGTGCTGTTTTGTTCTCATCAGTTATATTTATAACTATAGCTGCATTTCCTAATGTAAGTAGAATTCAGTGATTAGATTAGCTGGCAAATGATGAAAGAAGTCTGAGTAAAACTGTACAACAAACCAAGCTCAGAGTAAAATTACTTAATCCTTTGCAGTTCAAATGCAAGTTCATCTTTCTCAACATCATCTCCTCGTAACCAATCTATACATCACACACACACACCACAAAACCTCTCGCCCTCTCAGGCACTACTACAGTGCAATGGCAACATTTCAAATCAACTTAAATTAGGCTGTACTACATTCCATGACATGATATCATGCAACAGATGTTACTCTAAGAACACACAGGACAATTATTCAGGATAAACTGCTGTAATTTGAATGGTGAAATGAATGGGTACCCTATGTGAAATTGCTTTATCAAATTTTATACTGAGATTCAGAACTTGAAGAGTGCCCTGGTTTGCCCAGACACTTCGACTGGCAACCAGAAAGAAGAAGTAAATTCTTATCTCAGGTAAGCTCAGTAATTTTGTTATCAATAGATAAGCTAGAATTCCACTTAACCCTTTAGTTCTGCAGTGACCAGTGAGTTAAATGAGGCATTAGGAAACTCAAATGAAATGCACTTCCAAGAGGCAAGAGACATCCTCCTTCCCTCCTCAGCTGTGCTAACCTTCCATCCCCCTTGAAAATGGCACGTTCTGAAAATCAAAGCAGAAAAGGCAGTTCAGCCAACTTAACTTAGTCAACTTAGCTAAGAGCTGCTCTGTTGGAAGAACGGCTGACTGTTACCTCAAACAGATATGCAAGATTTCCATACAGTACAGTTTGCAAGGTATTTAAAACTGACACTTGCAGCTTGCACAGGTATGAAGAAGTGATGTTTTACATAAGCAAGAGCAATCTCAGAGAGTGCATCACTTCTTTGTTTTTAAATCATGGGGACATGGTTGCACAGTTTTTGGGCTCTTTTGATGATGCACAACTCCCCAACGCCCTTAAGTAACAACACTTCCAAACTCAGGACTGCCATTCTGGTTTGAAATTTAATATGGCTCAAACTTGGGTCTAAAACATAGGTCTGCAAAATAAACTCTAAAAAGGTTTGGAGGGAAGTGGTCAATTGTGCAATCCTACAAGAGGGTTTTTTAAATCAATGCACATTCCCGCAATCTTTCTGACTAGCTGTCGCAGCAGCATTTGAACACACAAAAAGTAAAGCCTGGAGAACCTGAAATGGCTGGTCAGCAGAAAAAAAGCTCTACACAAGGTGAGCACAGAGCCAGCAGAGTTCCCATCAGGTGTTCCTCTGCAGGAAAGGCGGTCCTGCACCCCAGACACCTGCTGGGGCGGCACGGAGGAGACAGGACCCTCAACCCACGGAGCTACAGCTCCTCCACAAGCACCCGGGGGGGCTTTGCTTCGCTCAGTACCGGACACGGAGCCCCACCGGGAACCTGGACTCGAGCAGGCTCGGGGGGAACGGAGGGGCTGTGGAGCAGCTCGGCTGCCCGTCCATCCACCCGTCCATCCATCCACCCATCCCGTGTGCAGGGTTGGCCACTCCTGCCCTCCCTCCCTCCCTGCGGGGTGTCCCTTCGGGACCGCCCCGCGCCCCCCCTGCCGGGGGCCGCTGCGGGCACAGACCCGGGGTGTGGGTACAGATCCACGCGTTTGCGGACGCGGCACGACCGTCCTTGGGAGGTCGTCGCTTCAGAGGGTGTAGAGAAAAGGTTTTTCACCCACCGCGGCCGCCGGCAGCCCCGAACAGCTCCGTGCCCCGGGCCGGCCCACCCGCGGGGCGAGGGGGAGAGCAACATGCCAGGCTGATCTTTCCGCCTTTCAATTCATCCACGCGCAGTATGGTTCGTTCTAAAGTAATAAAAATTAACTCGTACCAGAGGAAGAAATTCCACTATTCTCCTAAAGGTGGTGTAGAGGATGACAAACTTGCGTTGTTTCAGCCGCTCTCCCCTCTGCAGATGGCGTGGAACGAGCCGAGCGGATGGAGGCGGGAGCGCGCATGCGCGGGGGGCGCGCGGCGCCGGCGGCGGGAGGGCAGAGCGAGGACAGGGCCGGACCGAGGAGCCGAATCCCCGGGGTGGGGAAGGCAGAGGGAGCCAGCGGGGAGTGGCTGGAGGGACAGCCGGGAGCTGGCCCTGGCGCGGACATCGTTCTTTACCCCCTCATGGACTGTCCTGCCCCGAGCCGGCGGCAATAGCCCCGTGCCCCGGCCTGGAGCAGTCGGCGATCGCCCCGGACCCGCCGGGTTTGACCTCCCTTGGTTCCCTCTGAGTTAGGGCGAAGTCCGGGAGATAAAAGGTGCTTTCTAGAAAGGCCTCCCTCGTCTGCCCCTTAGGTGTCCTTTGCACAGGGAGGAGAAGGGGTACAGGTGGAGCGTCTCCTGTAATAAAATGGTCATGGCTTGAGAACGCGTTATCCAAGTCAGCAGGAACAAGTTCCCTCCTGTTACACGTTCCGGGGTTGAAGGGGATGGTGAAGCACCTGGTACTGCTTATTATTGGTTACTCTCTGCCCAAGAATCCTAGTGATTGTCAGGACTGAACGGTGGAAGGGGATGTTGCCTGTCCAGAATGTTACTAAATCAAACCTTGCAAGCCTCTTAAGTGACAGGAATTATTTTCTGTATGTGATTTCATAAGATTAAATAGAAGTCTTTAACAAATCGGGTAATGAAGTCCAGTTCTCCCTCCCATGCTTGCCACAGACCAGTCTGACTGCTGTTTACTAGTGCTAAAAATAACCACATATAAAACCAGTGATGAAAATGGGCCTGGTGGGAGACAACTGAATTACCTTAATTCCTTTTTGATCACGTGTATGTATGGTGTTCACTGCCCAGTGAGCTTGAAGCATTGTATATGGCATTTATTTGAATGTTGGTGATGAAAGAGTTCTAGAATAAAAATGTTTCTACACTCCCCACAGACGAAAATAAATCCAAGTTTGGAAGCCTTTTATTTCAGTATCAGCAGGAAAGCGGAAACAGTACCTGCAGCTCCTGAGGTTTGACATAACAAGCAGAGGCCAGACCTACCCACTATTATTTTTTCATAGTCCAGCCACAATTGCTTGTTTGGTTCTTAGCTTTGGCTAATTGTTCTCTCTCCTCCTCAGACTCCTTGTGAGAAACATTGCCACCCTTAGTATTCTTAGAGGAATTAATATGACAAACTCAAGGGTTTGTGCCATTGTCTGAAGGTTGGTGGGTTTTCATATTAAACTTGGTCTACTTTCTCCAATATAAACATCAGTCAGCTCCAGAAAGGTCAGAGAAAGGAATAAATATCCAAAATATCTTTTTCTATTGACACACTCAACTCTGATGGTAATATGCCAAGTTCCATGAGGAATAAATGTTCAAGGCAAATTATGTCACTTGAGGGTTTATTTTCCGCTCTGTGCGCTCTCTGCTGTTGGTTATTATTATCACTGTTACCTTAGAGCAAGAATGGGGTAGTGGTTTTAAACTAAAGGAGGGTAGATTCAGACTAGATACAAGGAAGAAATTCTTTGTGATGAGGGTGGTGGCAGGTTGCCCAGAGAAGTGGGAGGTGCCCCATCCCTGTGAATATCCCAGCTCAGGCTAAGTGGGCCTCTGATCAACCTGATCTAGTCAGAGATGTACTTGCTTATTGCAGGGGGTTGGAGTAAATGGGCTTTAAGGGTCCTTTCCAAACCAAACCATTCTGTAATTGTATGATTCTCTGAAGAATGAGTGAGGGGGACAGTGTCAGCTTGCATACAGGTGGGTGATGTGGAAGCACTATGATGGCAGTATCTTTCTTAGCTTTCAGTCAGATGTTGAGAGAAAAGGAAAGGATTGAACTCTGGAGAAAGAAGAGAGAAAATGACTGCTCAGTTCTGCTGTTGTAGGGGCTGCCACATGTGTCCTGCCTGTGCACCCCAGTAGATTATAAGGGCTCTGATTATTGTTAACAGACTAGGCCTTGAATCCATCTTCTGAGAGGTTTTTTTCCTCCCAGAATACCAGATCATACTGAGCTCTCAGAATCTTACTCTTCAGGTGTGCTGGGTATGACTGTAAGGGGTTGACTGGAGCTCTTTGTGCAACCAATCCACTCACAAGGAGACTCAAAATATGTAAAACAGCAGAAGCATTACAGACATTTATGAATGAAGTGGTTTTCAAGAAGAGATTTTGAGGAAGGGGCAAGTGGGTTATGGAAAGAAACAGGAAATTTTTTCAAGTGTAGAAGTGTGAAAGACTTGTTTAATAAAGGTTTAAGCACGTTTGTTTAAGCTGTGGCTCCCTGCAGGCCAGTCAGCAGCTGTACAAAGCTTTCCCACCTTCCACATGAAAGGCCTCGGTCTGCTTTCTCTGGTATGCACTGTCTCATGAAGACAGTCCTCTTCCAGGCATTACTCATCTTAGTCTGAGGATTAATAAAAACCAAGCCACATAAAATAATGATGTAGCATAGTGTGCTGTGGAAAGGCATTGAGGTAGAAACTGGTAGGGGAGGTTTATGAATAGAATAGAATTAGGAATGGAATGGAATAGAATAGAATAGAATAGAATAGAATTAGAATATGCAACATTTCCGCAGCTCTTGCTCAGGACTAGAGGGCTCTTTGCATTGCAAAGGTCTGATCCTGTTCTTAAAAGAGTAAAGCTGCACACCATTCTGAAAAAACATGGGTAAGACAGTTCCTCCATATAAAAAAGGCTCCAAAAGA
Organism: Myrmophylax atrothorax; assembly: GCA_026770055.1. NCBI lineage: Eukaryota > Metazoa > Chordata > Aves > Passeriformes > Thamnophilidae > Myrmophylax > Myrmophylax atrothorax. The sequence goes on along the minus strand of JAOXXN010000175.1, from coordinate 10,669,612 downwards.
CAAATTGATGCAGACAGCAGATGTTGGAAGCATTTCTAAATAAAGTTGTTTGCAAGAAGATGTTTGGAGGAAAGAGCAAGTGGCTGGTAGAAAAGAACCAGAGAAGTGTTTTAAACATAGCAGTGTGAAAATCTTTAGCCATCTTTTTTTCTAAAATCAGTTTATCACCTAGGCTTGCTCCCATTCCTTAGGTGTATTAATAACCATAAGCCCCAGTGCTGCTGAAGGCAGTCAATTTAACAGTGAAGAGTAGCCAGAGAGCTCCTTCCAGCCACATCCCGTTGTTCCCAGGCACAGTCTTCATGTCACAGGACAGGATAAGAAAGAGCATGACCTATCTAAAGATGGAAATCTTTATATTCCATTGAGGATCTGTGTATGAAGTAGTATTCTCTAAGGTTGCTGCCTCTTTTATATATCCAGAAAGCTTATATAGCTAAGAAAGAAGAGATCTTAAAGATCAAAAAGGTGCCAAAACACCTAAACTCTGGCCTCAGTCTTTCTCATGTTATTCCAGTGGCTTCAGTGATCTGGGAGCTCAGTCTATCTACATCAGGAGGGGAATGAGTGCTGCATTTTTGAACTACATTTCCTGTTTTGGAGAAGGAGCTCCAGATCTCCCCAAATCCACAAGTATTTCATGGGTAGAATGAATAAAAGAGATGTTGGTTATTTCTTTAGGAAAAAAAGTAGCAAATGGCTCTCCCTGAAGTACCACAGAAATTGGTCATAAGCCAGTAGACAGCCAAAGTCCTTAGCTGTGAGCATGGTTACGCCTTTTGTCAACACTAACAATGAAGAGTCAATGGAGCCTGAGCCATGCTGGAGGCTGTTGAAAACATGATTTGTTAGCCAGTCACTTGAGTGGCATGTCAATGGCCTGTAGCTCAGAGTTCATGGATTAGTGTTCGTGGCAAATGATATCAAGTCTTCTGGCATAGTCACAAGTTTTGGCACCGGTAAGTACATCACTGTCAGCTTCTTGGAGTGCAGACGGCGCACGTAATACAGAGCGTGTAATAACCTTGGGTTCCAGTTCTGAGATAGGGAGAGCTTTTCAGATCACATGAGACTTTGGCCAGGGAATGAGTGGGAAGAGTTCAGGGAGAAACATAAAGAAACAGGAAAATAAGCTCTTCAACCAAGGGGCAGCACTCCAGGAAGAGCTGAAGTTAGCAGTTACCACTGCAGTTACTTCTGTTGGCAGTGGTATAACTAAAATACAGCAAGCATACACACAGAAGAGGAAAATTATATCTTCATTGTTGTAAAGATTCAACATCCCATCTAGAAAAGCTTGTCTGGACAGTGGTGGAGTGTTGGAATGAGGTCTGGATGTTGGCTGCTAGTGAGAAGTCAATGGGGGGAGCTCAAGACCCACCAGGAATAATTTTTCCTCAAGATCTTGAATAAATAGTGAGAAGCTGTTGTGCTTCTTTTTGAAAGGCATCAGAAACAAGCAAGTTAAAAGGAAATAATCAAAGTGGAAGAGTTAGGACCTGCATCTCTTAATGATGTATACATGCATTTTTTGCATGCAAAACTCATGCTTGTGAAGTTGTAACAGACAGAGTGGGTGCTTTAAGTTCACCTTCCTGGTTTAGCAAACCATCTGCTAGTTTGTGCCTGCAAGTGAGATGATTGTGTATCTGCTTTTCTGATAGGCTGCTGAATGTGTCTCATCTGGCCTTACCTGTCACATTTTCAGTCTAAAATGTACAGGTAATATCTCTTGAACAGTTTTTAAATTTTTATTAGAATCATTGTTGTAAAGTTCTGAGGTAAGCATGAGATTTTCTCAATGCAGCATAAATAGATTGCCAACACTTAGGCTCAGGGAACATCTCCCTTAGGTGTTGGGCATAGGGTTTGCTGATAATGTTACATGTGTTTTAAAATAAATAGCGGTATAGAGAGTGCTGGGACTTCTTCCTCAGGTGGCTGCAGTGCAAGGCAAAGCAATGAGGCTGTCAGGTTCCAAGGATTTGTGCAGTCCAGGTCTCCCTTTGCCCAGATGAAGCATTAATGAAGTGAGAGAGACTCAGGCTGGATTTAAACCTGCAGAATAATGGTCTCCACAGTTCAGTTGTGTTAAGTGCTGCAAGCCAGAAGCTTTTCTAGAGCTGGCAAAGTGCTGGTGCTCAGCTGCTTAACAGGATGAGCCCTTTATTTATCTTCCTTAATGAACGGCTTGGTATCCGTCTGCCATGCACTGAAGTCTCTTTTCCATGCTTGGTTTCTTATGAAGGCTTTTTAAAAGAAAACAGGAAGGAAAAGAAAAAAATGCAGGCATAAAGGATGAAGAAGTCCTTAATCTTTCAGAAATAGGGGGACTTGGCTGTATTTCTAAGCAAAACTAGTTCCTGTAAGTAGTCATATGCAACACATTTCCCAAGAGAGTGTTTTAATGAAAGTTGGGTTGTGGGTTTTGGGGTTTCTTTTTGCTTGTACTTAGTTTTAGCAAGACAACACTTTTTCACTCCCAGTGCAGGGGGCTTGGCCAGGGTCTACTCCTCTTTGCAATCCTTTCTTCAAGTGAAATTTTTAGTGTCTTGATCTGTCCACTGTGACTGTGCCATTCTCCACTTGAAAGAAATGGTCAGAAGTATCACAGGTTAATATTTCAGAACAGGGAATATTCAAATGTTTCCTACAGTTTCTTTAGCTAGACCAATTTATTTTATCCTGCAGCTGAATGGGAATGCTCAGCAGGGAGGTCAGATAATAAATTCAAAAGCACAGATTTCTACATTGCATTTTGTCATAGATTTATTATCAATTGTGTCTCTTAAAGTCTATTTACATGGTTTTCCCTTTAGGTAATTAAATACTGCACTGAACAGGGATTCTCCCAGTTTTTCACCCTTGGGGTAGCTGCATCAGAGATCTTTCCGTACACCTGGATTCCCACCTAACTTGTAATTGCCCTCTCAGTTTTTGATTCCATTCTGCAGACAAGCAGGCTGGACTTCTTTGAATCCGTGGAGTCGAGAACTCTGCCCTTTGTGCCTTTTGGTTCACACATACTCTGCTCTCTGCTGATTGGAATAGTGTTGCTGACTGATTATGTCAACATAAGCCACCCTTTTAGGGTTTTCACTGCTTCAGTGGAATTAGTTCATTTTAAATAGTAGCTGATGCTGACAAGGATAAGCTGTTGGCTGAATTTCTGGATCCATGCAAGGTTTTGCATCTGCTAAGTAGGGTGGTTCCTTCAGTAAAAACAGGCCCGCTCAAGAAGCTCACAATATTTCCTGCTCCTGGGTGGTGATCTCAAGAACAATCTTCCTTGTGGTTATTTGGTGCTTCCAGGCCTGGCTGAGACCCAGGAAGATGCGAGAAGCACAAAAGAAGGTATTGGGAAAAGAAGAAGACTTAAACAGACTGGCATTTTCTAAAGGTTTAGAGAAGGATGAAGCTCAAATTTCAGGAACAGTTCAAACAAACCTGTATTTGTGCTTAAATACATTGTATAGCCTTCCTAAATCACAGAATCACAGACTATTCTGAGTTGGAAGGGACCCACAAGGATCATCAAGTCCAAC
>JAOXXN010000175.1:10599373-10655225 GCA_026770055.1 Myrmophylax atrothorax | reverse complement strand
GATGACTTTAGCCATCTGGAGAAACAACCTTTATGTCATGCAAATGCTTTGCGAGTATTTCGGTTGGTTTTTTTTTTTTGGTAGGCAGTTGGGGAATATATGGAAGAACTCTAGTTCCTAAAGTTAACATAGCAGCTCATCAGCCTGTACTTTACCCAAAATAAAAGCAAATCACTTGTTTGCTCTAGAAAGGGTCACCATCTCCTAGAGATTTTTGTTCAGAGATATTATCCATCAGCAGTGATACAGCACCCAGTCTGTACCAGGGGAAGTTAGCACTGAGGTCCAGAGTGATTGCATCTGAGCTCTGGAAGAGAGGAGAGAGAAAGGAACTCAGTTTAAAGAAGCTTAGAGAAAAAGAAGATAAAAAAGAAATTGACTGTCTCATTCCTTTCTCCGTGAATCGATTAAGATTAAACAATTCATTGAATCACTGCCACTACAATGAAGCATTTACCAGCACAGCCTTTAGAGTAACAGTGGAGATTCCTCAGCTCTGATAGGACTTGAAAGATTCAGGGCTATTCTGAAAAGTGGTCTTGAAGGTAAGATCTGAGTTGATTGTTTTTGCCTGAGGAGCGGTGGTGTGCACACTTTGTCCTTCATCACTAATAAAATGAGTGTTTTCAGAGCTGCAGGATTTCACAACAGCCTTCTGCTTGGCATGTAATCTGATGACGAGACCTGGGGACACACAGTTGTTCCATGACTGGTGAGATAATAGTTGTGATGTTGGTCTGTACTCTGGTGTACAGCAGAGGTTGATCTGGAACCAGCCCCACTGGTTGTTGTGTTGCATCTCTGGGCTGTGCCAAGGGATTTAGCCAGACAGAATCTCTTTATGCAGATGTCTCTAGGCTTGTTTACATCCAGGCTTCGTGCGGTGATCTCACCAGTCTGCTCAACTCAGTCTCCATTTATTCACTGAAGGAAAGCAGTACTTGGCCCTCATACATCCACTCCAAAGGTATTCACACTTGCTGTCTCTAGACAGACCTTCTTCTAAGGGCATCATGTGGCACTGCTCCTCCTCTTTGCTTTGTTCCCCATTTTGCTTCTGTCAAATCAGGATTTCAAGATAAAATCTTGCAAGTGAGAACAAAATAGAAATGGATGTAACTTGTGATATTTGCAGATTTTAGGTCTACATGCACCACTTGTAATTAATCTAGCCTAAGGTCCTGTTTGAGCCAGAGAATTTCACTCAGTAGTAATTCCTGAGGAATTTCTTTGATTGCTTTGATGTTATTTGACTTCCCCTTTGGCAAGTCATGATCTCCTGTAAGATTCAATCTCACAATTACCTGAACTCCCACTGTTAAGTATGGAATAGTCCTGACTCCCATGGAGTCTGTTGAAATCAGCTCCAGGCAAAATCAAGCCACAAATCTATTCTCCCTCCACCCCTTCTCCTCCCCTGCAAATCCCATTTTGTTGCTTGTTACATTTGTCAAGTCCTGCCTTTAAGAGTAATTGGGTACTGCATCTGTACTGCTGTCTACCCAATTCCAACACCTCCAAGGTGAGCCTGTGTTAAAATTGCAGATCCTGTATCATAAAATGTCTTATGCCAAGGACAGTAAATGCCATCATCAGATGAAATGAAGCTAGCATTGGTAGTACATACAAATTCAGTCAGAGACCCACATCCCAAGCTGCCATGTAAATCCACACTCTGACATCTGCAGAAACCTGCCCTTGGTTCAGGATCTTAACTGTGTCACAGAAGGTAGTTGCCAGGCTTTGACTTCTGGATCTGATTTACAAGGAAAATTTGCACCGCAGTGGCATAACCTTTTCATTGCCCTTGCTCTGAGCAGAAAAATGAATTTTTTTCAGTCAACTCAGGATGTGTTTCCACGACCACAAGTGATAAACTGAGACACAAGTGGCCATCAGCAGAAACACAGTTTCTGTCTGTGCACCTGTTCTTAAAACCTCCCCAATGGCAAGAGAAAATGGTGTTGCTTCAGGTCTCAGATTTGTGTAGTCAACAGAAGGAATCAGGTTGGGCTAGAAGAGTGATGTGGAACTTAAGAAATCTTGGCTTCCCATCAAGGCTGCTCAAGTGATTCTGAGTATGGCTATGGGCACTTGCAGCTCAATCATTAAACTGCTACAAAACACGTGGACTTTTGAGTCTGTTGGGGCTTAGCCATGAGGTAGGTTTACTGTGCCCTTCTCATCTGCTGTACAGGGACATGGGCAGGCTTTGGCCACATCCATCCCTGTGTCCATATGAAGGTTTCTCAAGCTTTTCCTGCTTCCTTCTCTGTGCCAGGGTAGAGTAGCTCCTATCTTAATGAAGATTAAGAAGGCAAACAGCCTCATGCTGCACCAGGAAGCATCAGACCTTCTTTCTTCCCCTGGAGAGATCAGTGCTATTTATCTTGTTCTGAATCTCTGTCTTAATATCTGCATCTTCTTGTTTCAAATGATTAGTGATCTTATGACTGGCATTAACAGTGATTAACAGAACTCTGCAGAGAAAGAAGCACTGACTGTGTATACACCATCTGAACTGGGGCAGTCAGTAAGTAGACTCAAGAGAGATTTATTCTGCATCACTCCTAGCCCTAGAAGAATGATGCTAAACTTTATCCCTGCTTTATGAAGCCTCTTATGGCACCCCACTGCTAGATTCAACAAACCATTTTGCATGTATTTACGGTCTTCCTAGCCCATAAAAGCTGGCTTTCCTTTATTAACTACAGTTTACTGCCACTCTCAGCAGAAGCAAATAATGGAAATGAAACTGTACTCATTCTGAAGAACACAGTATGCTTCCAGATGTTGTTCACATTGTCAGTGTCTTGTCAAACTGTAATTGCATGTATTGTGATTATAAAATGGTTAATAAACATGTGTCTGCCACATATTATTGCTTCCTCCACCCAACAATACCACTGCAGTGCATGAATCCTTTGGAAGCTCATGTTGTTTCAATATCCCTGACTCCCATAAAGCCTCAGCACCAGGAAATGTTGAGCACCCAACACTGGTCCTCCCCTCCCTCTAGGAGATAGGAATGTCTGGAGGAGAAGCTGGAAATGCTCCCTAGGAGTCTGGATAGGGCAGAGGAGAAGGAGTGATCATCAAAGCAGGCTTGTCATGCCAATGCCATGAGCATCATTGTGGCTACTCACATTACTCTCTTCAACTTGGACTGTAGCAGGCAGGTCTGTAATGCACCTTCCTCAAGTTAGAGTGCTCACACAAAAGTATTTTCAGGCTTTACCTCTCCACAGATCCAAATATTAGTTCAGGTCATAATAACATGCTCAACATTCTGGGTAATTGACTGTAGAAAGAATGTCAGGAAGATGATTTACTTCATGCTTTGGTGGTCGCTTGACCTCGGGCATAGTCTTCCTCTTATTTGAGGGTAGTAGATGAGGGCTACAAACATTTGTGGCTACATCTTTCCATAGCAGCCAAAATTATTTCGTATGGCTGATACAGGATGCAATCCTGAAGACTTGCAAGTGGCATGTCTCTTCCAGACTGCTGGAAGAGACCACATGAAAGAGGGTCCTTACAAATAATTGTGACTGGGAGGTAGAACAGAGCCTGCCTACCAAGCGTCCTGTACAGGATTAAATGGCCTCACTCAGCTCTTCCATTACAGATCAGAAGTAAGGACTCAGTTTGGTCCTCTATGCTGAATAAAACAACAATTTTTGTAGCCATTTAATATTGCTTTGATGGATCATGGGAAGAGGCCTCCAGTGGTCTTGTTGTCCCAAAGAATTACTAAGGAGTTTTCTGTTTCCTTGAGCAGCCTTCTAAGCCTGATGAATTTTGTTGTTTGCTCTTTTCCCAAACAGCCTTGAGGGCACAAATGTGGGTCATGTCTGTCCCTTTGGTTGGAAGTGTGTGTGTTGCTCTGCTTGAAAGCACAGCACACAGTTGTTGGCAGCACTCTGAGTAAATCCAGCTGCACTGTTTAGCAGTTTAATTATAATCTCTGTGCCTATGGCACCTTCCATCCAAGAATCACAGAGCTCTTTACAAGCATTAATTCATTTTCAGAGGTAATCTGGTGAGGTAGCTAAAAATCCTGTTCATTTTCTAAATGTGTGTAGGGAGAAGGGGAATGGAAGAGAATACAAAGACACAGGGTGATAAAAGATACAAGTTTCATTCATGCATGTGATAATTTATGACTCCAAATGTATAGATGTAATTTTTTAGCTAAATTGCACACCCCAGTGCAGGTGTATGCTTGGGATCCTCCATCCTACAGTGTTTCATCACTGCAATTTCTGGCCAAGCTCAGAATCCAGTTGTGTGGGCATTTTCACACCTGAAACTGCACAACTGGAAAAATCATGACTCAAACAGCCTGACATAGTTATCAAAAGCTGTTAGCAGAGCTGGGACTGGAATCTGTGTATCTCACCTCTTACCAGCCTGTCTTTGCACCTCTCCTTCCTGTTCTGAGTTAAGGCTCCTAATTCCACCGTGTTGTTGTGTGACTTGTCTTGGTGCCAGTGGCTCTAATGCAGGTTTGAAACGAGTTTGGCACCTCAGAGGAGAAAAATCAAAGCAGATCTTTGCACTGCATCTGCTGTACCATGTGTGTGGTCACTCTGGTGATAAGTTCTGACAGCATAATCTTACTAAAGTTCATTGCTGACAAAAGATATAGATATGGGTATAGGGGGGAAATCACATACTGTTAGCAGTGACAAGGTAACCTTTATCAGGGTACAGTCCTATTAATTGCTTCAAAATTCCTACTGTAGAGAGGTTCATTGGGCTCACAGTTGGTTCTGTCTCCATTTGCTTTTGTTCCAGTTTAACTTTGACATTATAATTAATTTTCTCTCCCTGCCTTCCCTTGAGGCCATTGTCTCTGCCAGTCCACAAAGCATCTCTCAGCAATATTTCAGGAGAAGCTCACAGACTAGATAAACCTATCTAGCTCTGGATTCCAAAATCTGGGCCTGTTTCCTCTCCTTCTGTGCTCTTGGCCTCAAGAAACAAAACGAGTTTTATGATTTAGTGTCTGGTTTCTCTGCTGAGGCAAGAATGATGCAATCACTACCATTTGTTTTTGTGGTAGCATCATTTGTACAAACGCAGCCCTGATGATTCATAGGCAATTGCAGTTGGTAGGTACCAGGATGTATGCACTGAATGGGTTTTAGTAATCTATTCACTATAAATTAAGCTGAAACTTAGAAACTCATTTTCCAGATGCCACTGATGCAACTGTCAGACAGGAACAACTCCCAGCCCCTGCTAGCCTTAGCCAGAATTGAACAGGAGATTTGCAAGTAAAAAGCTTTGGCTTACATTTTCAATCACCAGTAGCAATTTTTTTGTCATTCAGCTTTACCGAAAGTGCTGAAAATCTACTGTCCCTAAATCAGGTCACTTTAGCCTTTCTCAGATCAGACACCCCTAAGCAGAGCCACTGGAAACCACCATCAAGTTGAGGAAATACCTGGGGTTTTTTCCAGCTATGAAACACTTGAGGCTTCCATACCTCCTGCTCTTATGTATACAGTGAAGCTTGCTGGTCCTAATAGAAAGCCTGTCATTCTAAGCACTTTACAGGCATACAATGGGAAAAACAGTCTATGCCTTGAACAGCACACAGCCTAGAGCACACTTACACAGTCTGAGGGTTAGAGGTGAAAGCATGGAGAGGTAAAAGCTAAAGCCTTCTAAAATAGCCATCTGCATTTAGGAGCCCAGTGCCCAAATTGAGGAATATGTCCTACTGAAGGTCAGTGGCATTCAAGATGTCTTGAAAGTTTGATGAATTTACTCAAGAACACCCAGGGCATAAGGAGGAGGAGTAGGAGCTGTGTACAGAACTCAGCCAAAACTTAAGTAACACTCTACCTGCTCCACAACTGTCCCTATCCGCACAAGCTCATTATGAAGAGAACTTGGTTGAATGTGCTCAGGAAATACCTTCTATTTTCTTTTATTTTATTATTTTTCTTTCTGTCTGCAGAGAAGCTATTATTAATTACTCTGTATTCTGGAAAGCAATAAATAAATAAATAGATGGAAATCTGGAGGAAAAAAAATCCATAAATTAGCAACTGATGATTTATGAGGCACCACCGGAGGAAAATTCTCCATCTCTTTTATGCTTGGTTATTTCAGTGCTGCATTCTCAGGCTGAGAGAATGAATCCTAATATGCAGATGAGGCTGTGATAATGATTTTGTGCTGCCTGGATTACAGAAGCATATTTTTGATGCAGATGTATTTAAAACATCTTAGCAGGGCTCTGGGTTCCCTGCATAATTTGATGAGCAATAAGTAAGACACAGGTATGCCATGCAAGCAGCAAAATGTTAAAAGGTTATAGAAGTGTATTACATCCAGCCATGTGAGAGAGCAAATTAACAGTGCTGTTCTTCCTAAGAGACATAGGGTGTAGAGGGAAGATCATCAAGTTGATCTCACTGGGAGAGTTAAAAAAAAATGAAAAAGACACTTGGTTCTTTATGGACTTGCCAGCTTTTGCTGGTGGGCTGTAGGGACTCAGCTGTTGTTTCAGCTGAGTTTGAGTTTACTTTCAATTTTTTTGTATATATTTATTTAAATGACACAGGAAAAATATATTTATTCATGCAGTGGCATTTCCTGTGCTTCTTTGAGATATTACTAAAAGATTTTTGGCACCAAAATCAGTCACTTTGGAATATTTTCCCATTAGTTTGCTCTGTCAGTAAAATGGGAAGCATGACTTTCCAGCGTACAATCCCTACTGACATTCAATCAAAACATCTGACCTAACATTTTAGTACTGACACCCAAATTACAGGGCATTTTCTGAATAGCTAACCATTCCTTTTTTTGCCTTTTTCTCCCCTTCTCTACCTTTTTTCCTCTCTCCTCCGTGTCCCCTTTCTTCCTTTAATGCAATGTGTGATTGTTCCTTGTCAGGCTGGAGCACGTTCCCATCCTGCTAAGTGTCAGCGTGCTGCTATCAGCTTGCAGCAAATTGTGCTTTCCCTGAGCAGTGGCTGATGGAGTGAATGGCAGTCTGGAGATAGTCCTGTCCTTCACAAAGCAGAAAGGCCGAGAGTTCCCACAATTGCTTTTCCCTACAAGCGCATTATGGTAGCGGGTCAGGGGAGTCAGATAGTTGGAGGGGAGAGAGAATAGAATTAAAAATAGGAGTCTAGAAAGCTTGGCAATATCCTGGTTGTAATCAGATGGAAGCAAAAAGAGTGAGGGCATAAAAAAAATCACCCAGAAAAAAACCTCTCTCCAAAGTACTTGTGTCACCTGGACCTAAAGGAGTTTTGCAAGGCTGAGGTTCAATAAACTGAGGATGGCAAGCCACAGCTTCATCTCCTCCTACCACCATGGACAGAAAGGCGATGTTCTGTGGCAACTCTTGCATCCTTATGGGCTTATCATTGAATTTCTCCCCTCTCACATCCAACGTGCTCTGTGCAAAGGGTTCCTCCTGAAAGGTTTGCCTTAGCCCCTGGTTTAGGAGCTCACAGGTTTAGGAGCTCACAGGCAGTGAGCTTTGCACCAGCACTTTCTCCACAGGGAACCTAGGGATAAACCTTGTTAAACATCTTGATTTTGTTGCTGTTGTAGTTTTAAAGTCACATTTCCTAGGGAGCATGACCTAAACTGTATTTCAGCCTCATCTACTGCTGAGATCCATGATGTGACACCTGTGAACACCTGTGTTTTGTGATTGTCACCCCATTGCCAGGTCACCAAGTTCCACAGGCCTAGGGCTCTGCCCAGTTCTTCACCATCCAAAAGCATCAGCTCCCATCACTTCTATCATTTTAGGAAGAAATTCTTTACTGTGAGGGTGGTGAGTCACTGCACAGGTTGCCCAGATAAATTGTGAATGCCCCATCCCTGGAAGTGTTCAAGTCTAGATAGGATGGGGCTTGGAGCAACCTGGCCTAGTGTAAGGTGACTCTGCCCATGGCAGCGGGGTTGGAACAAGATGATCTTTAATGTCCCTTCCAACCTAAGTCATTCTATGATTCTATGACCACATTCTCTCATACCAGCAGGGCACCCTTGGCTCTCTGCAGCAGGGTGCTATCACACCACCACCCATTACATCACTGACAACTGCAGGTAGAAAGAAACCCAAACCATATTAAAAATAGGACCTCTACCTGGATTTCATGCATCCTGCCATATTAAAGCAGATTAAAGGTGGGCAGTAATTGCATTACTACACAGAGCTGTAGGTGAAATCTGAACATAGACCTCAGTTTTCCTTCCAGATGTCTGTCTTGACTGATGCACTGAGAGACAGAGGCAAGTGGCGTTTTGGATGGATCTCCTATCACCTGCCTCACTGAATATGAAAAAAACTGTGAAACTCTTCTTCAGGAACTGCAGGAGCAACACCTGTTTCACCTTCACTGTTCCTATGTCAGAGTGGGGCAGAGCTGCACATTATTGCCCTGTTATCTACAATGAATATGTCAGTGTTTGTGTGTGTCCAGTGGCTGCTCTGAGCTGCTCCTTTGGTGCTCCAGGTACCACAGTCTGGCCCTGGGTTCAGCCCCTGCCCTGGCATTGTGTGGAAGAGACAGGGACACCACTACAGCAGCAAAGAGCACAACCTGAGAGCATCCCTGGACATTGCTCCAGGGAATGCCTGGCTGGTGTTAAACCCTGCTAAAGATGCTACAAGTCTTTCCTGAAGAGCTCTGAAGCAATAAGCACTTTTTTGCCCTCCTGCCACCTCAAACAGTAACAGCAGCTGTTACCAAGCCAACAGTAAAGTAAATGAAGCTCTTGTGCTGGGGCTGGGAGATGCTGCTAATGATATTCACTTGCTGTGGTTCAAAAGTGCCAGCAGAGCGATCACGGAGCAGTTGGGCATCCTGGACATGGAAGTGCTGGATGTTTATGCGGGGGTGAGTGTCCCCTGTCTATTCACAAATTCTTGCCTTTTTGCACTGGAGGCTTTATGAGGAGAGCCTACAGATAATAATAAAATAAGAAACAAGAGCTACTTTCTAGGGGCCCCATCCAGCTCCATCTCTGTTGCCATGCATGGGAGTTGCACCGGGCTCTGAGCAAACAGACGGTTTCTCCTTACTGCCTGGGCTGGTGGCATATGGCTTTCCAAACATATTTAGTTTAAAGGTTTGAACCTGTATCCATCTTCTAACTTCCAGCAGGTCCCCAACATTGTGCTTCATCTGCCTCCCAGTGCGATGGGCCAAATGCACTTCCTGTCTACTCTAACTACGTGTTCCTGTAGCACAAGCAATAAATATTGCGAAGCTGGGCCCAGAGTTATCCACATCTCCCAAAACTTACATGCTGATAAGGAAATATGGTGAGATTATTGTCCTTCTGGGTTCCAGGTTTGCTTCAGTGAATCAATCCTTGTTCTGCTGCTTCCCCTGGGAACCAAGTGTTGCCAAGACACAGGCAGTAACTGTACAGAAAAGGAGGTTCTTTTACACCTCCAGTCTTCCCAATGAAAATAAGTAGCAGCAAAACAGAGCTGAGAAGATATTTTTCCAGTGACAGCCATATCTCTGGCCATACATTCCCCTCACTTGACTGTTTTTGTCTTTCTAGACTATAGGATGTTTGGAGCACAGGTGTCTCTGTGTGTACTAAATCTAACATGTTTGGATCCCTGTAGAATAACCTTAACTCTTTTGGTTTCTTTCTTATCCCAAGCAGTGACCTTCCACTCCCAAGCATACAAGTAGCCTTAGTAATGATACCTTAGTCAATGCTCCTGCAGAAAATTTCTGTCTGCTAAAGGGCTATATCATCCAGGGCAGAAATATGTAGCTAGGAACTAATGGCCAGAAGTTGAAGCCAGATAAATTCAAAGGAGACATAAAGAAATAAGGTTCACATTTTAAATGGTGAGGTTGATTAAGCACTAGTCCAAAGAAAGTGGTAGATTCCTTATAGTTACCTGGCCCTAAAACAAGCCTGGAAGCACTTTCTGGAAGATCTGTTTTAGCAGACACAGGTTGTTACACCCACACAGGGTTATTGGGTAAAATGTAATGGCCTGAAATAAACAGGAGGTTGTCTGAGCTGTGCTAATGGCCTTTTCTGGCCCTAAGCTCCATGACTCAATGAATAGCATGCATATAAAAATACACTCTCTAAAGCAAGTTACTTAAATACCTGCCTAACTCTAAGCATGGAAGTATTCCAGCTCTTTTCTGTGGGACTTGCCTACTAAATCAAGACTCATGTCCTGGAGGCTTGATCTGATACACCTTGAAGTCAGCGGGGATCTTATCCCTGGCCACTTTAGGCTGCAGATCAGGCTGTCAGAAAGACATAAATAGGTTAGTACAACTCCTGGAAATGCATTTCATGCTGAAACCACTTTGCACTTGTATGAGTTCTGTCTGATGAAGGATCTTAAAGCACTTTGTGAACATTAATTCGCTACTTAATTAAACTTAAAACACAAAGCAGATGAGCTTTGTGTCTTTCTTCAAGCACCATTTATCAAAGGAACAGGTTGCTCTTGTCATGCTGATAACAGTGAATAAGTTTCCCGCTCGCATTGTGTTTCTAAATCCAGTTTAAGTTGTTTTCCCTCAATATGAATAATTTTTTGAACAATTTTTGAGAGAAAAATGCAATCCAAGCACACTTACTTATTTTGTTGGTGGTGCTGGAAATTAGAGTACAAACGTTTTATCTGCATTACAAATACTATTACAAAGTGCTGTGGTGCTTTAATCTATCTTCTAGATTTTTTTTTATTATTATTCATGCTTGAAGTGCTTCATCTTAATGCTCACAGTAGTTACCATAGGCACACACAGCGGCACCAACCCCACTGGAGGGTTTTCTGTGTTTTGTTTTCTTTTTCCTGATGCTCTTATTACTTGGATGACATTAAAGTATAAACAAGCCAACAGATGTGCCCACAACCTGGTAGCTCTCTTGGTGGAAGAAAATACTTGATTGCAATAAGAGGGGGTTTGTGAGTGTGTTAATAATGGGATAGTGTCCTAAGTGCTATTTGACGATGGTGCTATCAGTAAGAAGATTGGAAAACGTTGCCTAAAATCACATGGGAGACAGTATATAGCTGCAGGGAAAGACCTGATGGTGCTGGATTTATATTTGTGTTGGCTTGACTAATGTTGCAGTCCCTATTCTGAAATACAGATATGCCTTTCTCCCTCTGGCTGTTAAAAGCCAAGGGATGATGGATCTGAGACTGCAGCATGAGGGGAATTACTGGAGCTTCAGTTTCATCAAAATGCACCATCTGCTTAAGAGCCAGGGCAAGTCTAAGACAGGAGACCTCTAATTTCCAAGGCTGAACCTTCATATTTAGTCCTTCCTACAGATAGCAGGAAACCTGACAGGTGTAGTATGTTTTTATTTAAGGACAGTGGTTCTCTGTGAAGAAAAACATCCTGGGTGGATATCCTTTCTCTTTTGCTCATTACTCGCTAAACTCAGCGTAGGCTCAACCTGAGACCTGGTGACACCAGGAACAGAGCTGCTGGAGGAGTGACCACACCAAAGAGGCTGCACCCGTGACAAAGCAGAGAGGTTTTCCTGTATTGCTGCATTTTGGAGATGAAAGGTCATCTGCTGTAAAGCTGTGGTTCCATTCAAGCTGCAGCAGGTAAGGCACTTTGCAGTTGGTGAGGGTCTGGCAATCAATTCTGTTCCATGACTGCTCAGAACAGGCTCAGTCGTTTCCTGGATCATTTGATAGTTGGGTGTATTGTGACTCACAAATATTCCTATCAAAATTCTCCAAGCCAGCCTCTTTTGTCCGATTTCCCTCTCCTCCCCTTTTTAAAGCAAAATCTCATCAATCAAGCTATTATGAGGAAATGTTAGCATTTTAAGTGCATTTGCTATGTATGGACAGAGTCAGCACACGCATCCAGCACATAAAAATTTGATAATCCACATTTCAAAAAGAGATATCAAAAGGCATAATTTAATATGTTCTCATTGAAAAAATAATGAACTGCATATTCCTTAGTACTGTATATTCAACAATCCTAATTACTGAAGCTATTTACATTAGGAAGATGATTTTCACAACCTGGAGGGTTAGAAGGAGATGATGTGGGTGGGCTGTTTTATTTTCTGTTGCATTTTGATTTTCAGTGAAAGACAAATATTCTGATTCCTAGCAACCTGATGCACCATCCGGTAGGACCACCAGTGAACTACAGTGCAAACCATGAAAATGGCATTGGTCATCAACACCTCTCCCTAGATGGAGAATGATTGAATTGGCTATTGCATTGGAAGATGCCTTGGCAAACCCACAGCCTCTGGAATTTCTTGTCTGGTTGTGTTTACATGTGGTTGCTGGAACTCACAAGGTGGTGGCTTGTTTCTTCGTGTTTTCACACCTGTGGAAGGAGGAGTCGAGCTGTGATAGTTTGGGAAACACCCCATAAAGTTCGGATGGGTCTGTGGATGTACATCCTGTAGAAACAGAGTGGTGAGTGTTTGTTTGGGACAACCCGCAACAGGGCCTTGCATTTGATATGTGTTTTAGGATAGATAAGAGCAAAGAGATATGAAATTATTTCATAACCTGTATTGTAGGCTGACCTGCTCCATTACTGAGATGTTATGCTGTTGTGCTCTGGAAATTGTTTAGCCCATAAGTATTTGTGATTCTCCCATCTTGCTTCTGTTCGTGGATGAATACAGGAAGATGGTACCACATTCACATTAGAGTTTGGTGGACAATCACTTCCTAAGAGGAGGGTATGTACCTTTGATGGAATGTACTGAAATGTATGCAAATACATGCAAATGTATGCAAATTTGCAATCTACTTCCTCCCCCCATCTTCTTTGCAGATATTAGCAGATATGTAAAGATCTAAAATTATCCAATTGAGAGGAATGCTGTGAGAACATCAGGAGAGGCAGGTACACCAAAGTTTGGGGATTCAGCGGAATGGACATACACTGAACACTCTCCTCCCACCCATCCCTAATAAAGAGATTAATCATTTCTCCCTCCCACTGCAGGAAAACCTAAAATCATAAATACCTAATTGTGCTGGGGGCAGTGAATTCATGTGAAAACTGTTGGCCTGCTGCTGAAATAGAAGGAGTTGCCAAACCTAAAGGCACAGTTCCTTTCACTAGCTTTTTTTTCCCCCTGTAATTTGGAAATTCAGTGACAGAAGGATGATTTTCAAGCTAACTCTTCTTTGAATTGCTGAAATAGAGACACTCAGAATTTGACATTTTGAACAAAACAATACTTGATCCAGACACGCAAAACAGCAACTATGTGATTGCAGTGTGGGGTTCTTCTTCCTCCCCTAACAGATATTTTTCTTCTCTGCTTTCAACAGCAAACCAGAATATTCTGCACCCTTGGAATTAAACAGCAGTGGACTGGATGATTCCCTCTATGTGTTGGGAATAAGACATCTTCATTATTTTGCATCATCATGTAAAAAATTTAAAAAATCACCAATCCAAATATGCAGCTGTCCATAAAAAGAAACATTTACAGAGATTGGGCTTGGGTCTGAGCTGATAAATCTCTACTTAAACCTTGAATGCATTCAGATCTGGCTGTTGGTGAGCCAAGAAGAACTTGGGATTAGTGGTCCTGCATCTCCATCTTGCTGGTTTCACTCTATGCTTGAACATCTCTGAGTATCTGAATCTGGATTAGCTGAGTGGTCCTCTGCTGTCCTTTGCATTGGTTTAGGGAAGTACAGGATGATTCTCCAGCCTTCTCCCAAACCATTCAAGTCTCCATAGTTGTATGAGCACAACTGGATATCTCACAAGCAAAGATATTCTTAGAAGCATAGTCATTTAGGTTACAAAAGACTTCTAAGATCCTTAATTCCCAACTATTACCCCAGCAGTGCTGAGTCCACGAGCTGGAACTATGGAATGATCCCGAGATCGCACCAGTTAGTACTGAGCTCTACAGTGCCAGACAAAAACATAGGCTGGAGAACAGCAGGTTAAAAGGAGTTAGTCACATGGGGACAGAAAACCTTTTGTTTCACTCCAAGCCTCAGGTTTGCCTGGAGCTCAGGGAGGCTCAGAGAGTCATTTGCGTTTTGAGTCAAACGGTGGCCCCCCTTCCTCGGTGGCCCCTCTTCCTCCTGCCCGATGGAAGAATCGTCTCTTTGTAGATCACGAGAGGAGAGGAATCCCCTGGCAGGGGGTCTGAAATCATCCCACTCCCATCCCTTGCTCTTTGAGAGCCCTGACGATTCGGGAGGATCCCGGGGAGAGGTGGCCACAGGGTGTCACTCATACCCTACGAGTGAACCATCCACCGCGCTCCCCGATCTCCTCCCGTGGTAGGGTGGGTGTGAAAGAGCGTGGGAACGACTCCAAGTTATACTCTGGAACAAGAAAATGTAAACCTTGGTTGCTGGTCGGGAATCGCCATCCTTTTCCACATCGCTTTGGATAGCCAGGATGCAGCTGGAGTTTCCAACTTGCTCGGTTTTCTCCATCCATTGCAATCAGAGAAAGTCTCCAGGGAATGAATTACCATGGTCCAGCACAGACACAAACGAATCTAGTGAGAGATGTGTGGGAGTATGAAGGTGAGAGGGATCAAATAAAGAGAGATTTGCAATAACCTGCACTATTAATGTTGGCACATTGCAAACCATCTTTAGGCTTTGTTTCCAAATTTCTTTGAATGGGAAGGGGTTAGTACCAACAGACCTATTTTTTTTTTAATTTTATTTTTCTTAGACTTACAGGATTTTTCTCTTTTGGACCAAGTTCTTGGAACATTTGGTTTTAAGAACAATCCTTTTTAAGATCTATCTAGCAGTTTATCTGTCACAGTAATTTTCTGCATACACAATTGCACTGTCAAGTGTCTAAGATTATTCAGCTTGAAAGCCTTACATTTGGAGTCGGCAGCTTGGGGCATGTGAGCCAGGTGGCCTCGGGAAAGCTGATTCAGCACGTGGCTTCTGCCACTGCCTGCAGGACTTGGCCAGCAGCAGGATTTGGGTCCTGCTGAGGCAACTACAATTTCCAACGAGATTTTCTTCTTGACCTGGGAAAAGGGATTGGACAAGGACTGGAGGCACTGAGCTTTCCCCTTCTTGATGCTTTGGCTGCATGAATCACATCTTGCCTGCCTCAGGCATAATCCCTCCTGCTGGGTCTGTAATTTGCCCATTTGTGTCAATTTACAGGTTAAAAAGAAGGGTCCCAGTCCTGCTGCTGATGGGTCTCCAGACAGCTTGCATGGAACTTTCCACCTGGATATTCACAGTGTTTGGGGATATGGGTAAAGTACACTCTCTTCTCTGCATGCAGATCACTAGAGTTCATTGTAAGAATGCTTGGCCTAGTTACCTCTTGCTCCCCCTTTTCTCCTGTGAGTTCTCTAAGCATAAAGAGCTTCTTTTTGTCTCAAAAGACTCAGCATGATCCACTGAAAAGAAAAAAAGGAGATGGAGATGACTCCTCCCTCTCCCTCTCTACTATCTTAGCTGGCTCATCAGCAAATCTGTAGTGTATTTTTTTCCTGGTTGTATGCAAACTTCTGTTGGAGAAAAAAAATACAGAGAGATTTGAAAAAAGAAAAATAAAATATCTTCTATTTAAAAGTAATAGCTGTCCAGCAATTCAAATATATTCAAAGATAAAATCTTTGAACCAATCTTCTCCTAGGTTCCTCTTCACAACCCTTCATGAATAGCTACAAGAAGCTTAGTCTGTGTAGAACACTGAGGAAATGGCACAAATAATTCCTTAGTACACTGCCCACTCCACAGCTGTAACTATGATCTGTTGGCTAGTTTGGCATCTAGAGAATCAAGTGGAGGAAGCCAACAGATGCCTACGCCTTTTGTATAAATCTGCTCTATAACGTGCCTCCTTAAACTACACTGGATGATTTGTATGCTGTCACTGGGAGCAGAGGTGCCATTTAGTGTTTGCCTGGAGGGAGTCCCACATGTGCATCCAGTACAGGAGGATGGACTGGGATGTCTTCAACCTCAGGAGCAAACATTCGTGCCCTGAGTGATTCCCTTCATACCCCTTTGCATTGCTTCTCTAGGTCCTCCTGACCCACTGGAGTGGGAAATCAGATCTGTTTGGAGCATATGGAGTCATTCCACATCACTAAGTTAGCCTGGAAATGGGAGTTGGCAGTGATTGTTATCTGTTACCACTCGACAGAGGGTTGGCTTCCTGTCAGATTTGTCTCTAGAGTCTCCTTCCACAGGCATGTGTGTCCCCATTGCAAAATTCACCATCCCAAATGACATCAACTGTGTCTTCTCCGCAGGAGCTGAATTAGCCCCAGAGAGTCCCTTATCTGTCAAAAGCTGGAGCCAAGTCATGCTAGGAAAACAACGGGACAAGGAAATTGTACTTTCTGAGTCCCACTTGTTTTATGGATAGGCCAAGACCTCCAATCACCAGGGTCATCAATCCAATTATAGAGCATACTTAATGAAACCCTGTGAATGCTCATTATCAGCAAGAGTGCTACCATGTGTGCAACAACACAGACACAGAAGCAACCCAGTGAAGGATGCTGACCTGTTCAAAGGATGTTTCCATAGACATAGTTCCTGCAGCTTTCCAGCCACTATAAATAAATCAGAGGAAACATATTTGTGAGTTTAATTGTGCCTGCAGTTAATGCAGAGAGGATGGAAGCTGTGGGCTGCTGCAAGGCTACTTCTTTTAGGTGAGTTTGTGAGATTAATTTCAGTGACCTTCACCTGATCACTGAAACTCCAGATATTCTCCTAAAATATCGGACTCTCTCACTTCTCAGATCTGGTTTCAGCTCTCACTGAAGCTGGTTTCTCCTTCAGCACAGGTGTCTTTGTGGGCATCCTGCTGATCTCCTCCATCGTAGACTGGGGGGAGGGACTCCAACTTCCAGTTGACAGAGACCATCAATCTAAAAGTGTCTACTGAGTCTTTCAGACTTCCAGCCCAACCATCCTGGCTGTCCTGAAGCATGGTTTGCCTCAGAGAAACCTATGACACTACAGCTTCCCAAGTGGGCACCTGCACTTGAGACTTCATCTCCCCTTGATATTTCTAAACATGATGCTCTGCCCTGCTAAGCAAACAGGAAGAAACCAAAACGGAAACAAGGGAAAATATGACACCCTCTGTTAATAAATGCAAAGAGATGGAAAACAATTTTGCCAACTAGGCAACTCAAATTAGACTTCTCTCTCCGAGGAATATGGTCGATTTGTAGCTCTTATTACAGTGTAATGCTATTTCCCTAAAAGTTTGTGTGTGCATTTTAATGAATTCATAAAACCCGGACTGTAAAAGCCCCATGGGGGAAACCTGGCAGCTCTTTAATTCAGCATTAAAGCTCAACTGATGTCAATTGAATTGATTTCTGTGCATAGAAATTGCATTCGTTGAATGAAAACTTTAGCCCTTGCCATTCCCCTTTTTAGAGCTCACTGTAATACAATTGGCTCCCTGAGTCAGGTTCAATTACATGTTGAAAGTTTATAATCTGGTGGGCTGAATGGAGGTTGTGAAATCAAGAGAGAAAACCTAGCTAACCTGATTAAACCTTATACCATGGCCATCCTGGGGCAGCGAATCCTTGCTGTAGCACAGGGGGCAAACTCCTCTCTGAGTAAGCAAAGAATTCTGATTGCAGTCCAAGACACTGTTCTGGTAACAACCACAGTGACCTCAGTGTCTCTAATGGGAGTTCAGAGCTCTGACCTAACTTTAAATTTCTCCTCTTTTAGCCTAGTGAGAAGTTTGAATCTAAATAGGAATTGTGAAGAGAAAGGAAAGATTCAGTGGTTTCACTGGGTTTGGATTGTCTTCTAGTGTTAGGCATATCTGTGTAAGGGTATGACCCTATGAAGAGTAATTTGCAGATGTGTTTCATGTGGCTTTCCACATCCCTTGATTTTTTTCTATTAGCCTGGGTAAACTCCAGTAATTTCCCAAATTTTGACCTAAACAGAGTAAAAGCCAGGAAAGTTTTACTTGCTGGAAAGTTTTCGTTGTTTCCACAAACTCCACCTCATTCTCCAGGAGTAGTTGCTGACTTCTGCAGGTATTTCAGCAGATGCAATCTGCAACAGATCCCATATTTTGGATTTTATTTCTAGAATTGCTCCCAGTTCTCCTATGAACATTGTGGAAATCTGATGAAAGCAGTCTTCATTTGCACTGTTCTGTTGAGGGTCAGATTAATGTTAGCTGTTCTCTTTGCTTTTCCAGTGTTTTGAGTACTTCAAATGCTCTTTCACTGCTCCCAGAGCCAAAAGCATATGAAGAAAAAAATTGCATGATATTCCCACTATTAAAAACCAATCAAATGGTCTTTTTCTGTATTTCAGCCTTTAGTAGAGAATGGACTTTTTCAAACAATTTGCTTATCCTGAGCCAGCCTCACCATAATTTGTATGGCATGAAGCCACCTTCTAAAATCCCCTTCAGTTTGTTTTGGTCATATGCAAACAATTATTCCCTAGTAACAACAGTGAGTGTTGGTATGGTGTATTCCAGCCAACAGCCGCAAGGTTTATTACAGCCACAGATCCTCACACACCCATCTGAGACAAGTGTTATAATCTTGTTTTATGGATGGAGAGAGTGAGCAATAGAGATGTTCAGAAACATAGGAGGAGCTGGCTGATTTTCTGACTGCCAGACCTATGCTGTGGTTTCTACCTCAGTTCTTCCATGGGGTGCGTGAGACATGCCTGACCCCCAAAGTCCAAAGTTTTGGATGAAACAGCTTTGCCTATTCTGACATCTCTACATGACATTTAAACCTATGTCCCCACTGGCAGCCCCTTATCCAGCCCAGGGCTACCTGTGGTCACTGTAATAATGTTAAACAAGAGAAACTTTAATCCTTCTGTGGAAGATAACTGCAGTCTCTGCTTTAATTTGATCTGCTGATCTAAGGGAAAAGCCTCATCCCTTTCATGGCTGCTGAAGGTGGGTCAAGGACAAGGTGTTTCACTACATTGGGGTCAAAAAGAGCTTCTTGAGTGGTGTTTTCTGTCTGTGGTGCCCAAGGAAGGCCCTGGGAGTGCTGGACTATGTGCCAAATGACCAGGTAGTTACAGGCCAGGCTCAAAACACACAGCACAGTGGGAGTCTCCATTGATACTGGGCAAGATGGGGTCTTTGTCTGTCATCCACAAACTGGTCTCCTATTTGCAGTCCACAACCTTTTCAAATCCCTCCTTAGAAAAAAAAAGCAGCCCAAACCTGTCTTCTTTAGTGGTGCCATAAGAACTGAGATAATTGCAGAGGAACATACATTTTTATTTGGGCAGTTCCGTATACACTGTGTGTTTCACAGTGGGACAAAGACTGCCGAACACATGGAAGGTGTCCAAGAAATTGTCACAGATGATTCACAATCAGTATAAATGATACAGAACGGAAAAAAAAAAACCAACAAAAAAAACAGACTCTAGGGGCTTTGAAAAGCAAATGATAATTTTGGGCACAGAATTATAGAAGGGCAAAATATCCCCGAGTCCTGAGCAGCCTCTCTGGAAACACAGCAGACTAATCCACAGGAAACTTTCTTCTAAAAGTTCTGTTTTCCTTTGCTTCTTTTTAGCTTCCTCAGTGTAGTGCCATGTCCTACAGACTTACCAAGCAGTGCACAGCAGGATTGCCCTTCTCTATTCTTGACTTTTTTTGTGCATACTTTCTTACACCACAAAAGTGTAGTTTGGTAGATCTCTGCAGGCCTGAATAAGTAAGGGGAGTATTTGGGGTGATGGTTATCAGGTATGCAGAGGGTTCATTTCTCTTTTGCCTCTGTTTAAGTAGGAACCCACACTGATAATCAGTGTCTCTGAGTTCCTTTGATCTTCTTCCCCCAAAAGACATAGCTGCCTTTATAACTTTTTGGGGAGAGAGTAGCAGGACAACAAGAAAAAGTCTGCTTCAAAATGATTCCCCATTTTTCTTAAACAAATACCAGGGAGATATCATCCACATTGTAGCCCATGTGCTTATCATTTAACAGCCACAACATACTTTGCTTTGTTGGCTTTGCCAAGTAACATGGCTGAGATGTAAATGAGAGAAAGAAACAGCAGAAGGACTTTTTTCCCCTTTTCCCTTCATTCAAATTTTTTTTGCTGTATCATCAACTTTAGGCATCCAGCAAAAATAGCCGTGAAATATGGAAATGTCTTGTTCATAGCACAGTGATTTTTAAAGGCTTCTGCTGTGCAAATGCAGCTGAGATAGGCTTCTATAGTCTCTTGTCATCTTCCACTGTAACAGCGCTTCCTCACTATTTCACTGAATAAGCAGATACAACAAGAAACTATTCACCAAACTAAAACAACATCAAAAGCCCATTAAAGTTCTGATTTAAACTCTCCAAAAAGCATGGAAATTCTCAGCAAAATAACAGGCACCCAGAATCTGTTTGCAGCTAGCCATCACCCTTAACATTATCCAACTGTGCTTGCATATTGGATGGCTGGCGCTTGCCTGCAAGTTTCTTCAGTGCTAGTGGGTTTACACTAAACTCTTCACAGCGTTTTCTGCCCTGTTCCTTCTCAAACACCCTTAAGCATTCCCCTCTTCCCCTTTTCTTTTTACATCTTAGCAGTACATGGACAGAGCAGGAGGCTCAGATCATCCCACTGCAAGAGTGCAAATACCCTCTGGGTGCAGTGTCAGAAGGGGCTCTGTGCAGGCAACATCAGTTACTCTCTCTGTATTGCTCTGCCCTGTGCAGACCAGAGGTCAGACCCTTCTTTGCAATTCATTCACTGCTTGCTCTGTCAACTTAACTCTAGTTCTGGTAGGTGCTGTGGCCAAGCACGCACAACATAATCTTTCCCCCTTAACAGAAGCACAACCCCAACTTTGCTGAGACTCTTATGTATTACTTCAAAGTACCTCTTACCCTTTCAAAGTGAATGAGAGATTAAGGGTAAGGTGTGCATCTGCAGGTGAATTAATACCATGAAAGTAAGGTGTGCCTATAAATTAATTAAACCTCATTAAGCCCCAAGTAGATGTGGCCATTCACAATTCAAGTAGCAGTATCAGGTGATGCTAAACCAGCTGAAGACTCTTTCAATGTTTAATGAGAAAATCCAAATACATAGTTAGAGCAGCATTGTAGTTTTCCTAGGGGGACTTTCTTGGCTGGTAAAATATTGTAACTGGTTCTGTGAATTCTCACAGCTTTGATGCTTCTCTGCTCTTGGAACCATCACACCTGATGCTCTCAGCCAGTTTGGTGAGCTAAAGTGGCACAAAAGGATTTCTTTCTTTTTTTGTTTCTGGTGCCTTGCTTTTCTTCAATAATTCTCTGAACACACAAGGACACGCTTATGAACACGGAAAGGGCAGGACTGTGATAGGATCTGCTGCCAAGGAGCAGCACCCTGGTCTCCCCAGGTGGTCAGTTAGGCAGGAAGCAGGGCAGTTTTAGTTCAGCTGTTCCCAGGTTCTAACTGAGCCTAATGGGTCTCTGGGTGTTTTACAGATTCTATCAATGCACTTAACCAACTAGAACTAAAAATCAAGAAACTGTATTACTAAAGCTAACCTGTTATTGATTATTGTAGACTACTAAAAGCAACTGTCAAATCAAAGTCAAATCAGAAAGCAAATTTCAGTATGAGACTGCAGCTATATTAGGCAAATCATCAAGCAGCAGAAATAACCTGTCCTTATAAGCCCCTGAAAGAATCTGGGAAACTGCTTCTCTGTGGAGTTTAGAAATGTGAAACTTGACTTTATGCCTGGCTGTGTCCACTGTTATTCCCCTGCCCCTTGCTAGGGCTGAAAATGTGTGGGCTTTGAATATGAACCGAGGACAGATAACAAAGATCAAATAAGCTTTATTTACATCTGTTATCCCAAAGCAGAAAGAAAGCTGTATTTTTGATTCCAGCAGGAATGCAAGAAAAGCTTGCATGATTTCAGGATCTCCCGCTTGGAACAAGAAATGAGAAGCCTGGGAGGTAGTTAGCTGTGTCTCCATTCCTCTTGTGTATCCTCTGTACTACAGTTTGACATCTCCAAATATCCTTGCTGTCTGCAGAGACAGCAGGCTATTTTGTGCTTCATTCACTGTAGGCTGTCAAAAAGGAAAAATTTCTGCCCTGCGAGCTCTGTCCTGGAGGATTTTTATTTTGCAAATCCAGTACCTGTCTCCTTCCTCACTGCAGATCTCCTGCAGGGTTCAGCACCTTTCTCCTTTTCTTTTGCCTATCACTGTTCACCCTACTGGCAGGGGATTTCTTGCTGCCTGTATCCCCATCTCGCAAGGGGATACAGGCAGCAAGGACAGAAGACACATATGTACTCAGCTCTTTTAATGGGCCTGCATCCATCATCACTCACCCCAGCAGGAGTGCTTGAAAAGGGCATTGGTGTTATCACAGCCTTTGTTGTACTGACCTGCCTCCATAAAGCAAAGGAAAGGAGGGACAGGAAAGAGAAGGGAAAACTGTTCTAAGGACGGCCTGTCCCTTTGCCAATGCTTGTTCTGTGTGAAATCCTGTACTGCATGCAGAGTGCATTAGTATTGTAAATCCTCATAAATGTCTGATAAAGAATCAACCTGTCAAATAAATGAAAATCTCCATATGCTGTGTACAGAAATGCAATCTGAAATCCTTCTAAAGAGAAGCTGATAAATAGAGGGAATTCAGACTGCCAGCAGAGATAGGGCTCAGATTGCTTTGCTCCCTTTAATTTTATCTCCAGGAGAATCCTAGGAAGAAAGGTCACAGGGCACACAGACATCCTGTCTCTGGGGTGAGGTGGTGTTGGTGACACAGTCATGCTGTCTTGCTGATTACAGTTCTGATTCTATGTGGGCATTGGAAAACTCCACTTTGCAACCACAGGATACAATTCATTGTGCTAAAATCACTGTCCAGTGACCTTTACACTGCAGGGAGACCTTGTCCCAGGTCTGTGAGCCAGCATTTGTGTACAATGTTTGATACAACATTACTAAGGTGTGTGGGAGGGAGCCTGGGAGAGGAAGGCTGGAGCTGCACCTTTTCCACCTCATGCCACATCTCTCAGGCAACGTTTTGCATTCTCTGCAATCGAGGATAAAGTGGGCTGCTTGCTATTAAGACATTTGGCAGCTGGCATCACAAAAGATGAGGCCTAATTTGCAGCTTGGTCCGTGTCCAACTCCACTGAACTCTGCTGGATCAGCCGCTCGCTGTGATGAGTGTCCCTGTGTTCTGCCTGGGAGATCTCTCATCTGAGGGACATACTCACAGCCCTGGTTTGATCCTGCCTGGTGAGTGGTTGGGGCAGTTCTACTGCTGGAACAGGAAAGAAAGCAAATGAACACAGAAGGGGGCCCAAATTAAAACTATGCTTGGGATATGTATGTATGTATGGCCAGACTTCATGAACAAAGGTTTCGGAAGGGCTCTCCCCACCTGGGTGTGCCCTTCCAGTCTGTGCAGTGGATTTTTTAGGAGAGGCACAGCGTGTGCAGAACTGACCCCACCGTTTAAGTCCTAAGGGTCCATTTGCCAGGACTGAGCGAGCTTGGACAGTGACAGTGAAGTCCTCGGGACTGTCTACAGCACCCGGTACTAACCGGGGCTGACCCTGCTGAGCATCCGAGATCTGACGGGATCAGATAGCAGGGAGGCATTTAACTGCCAGGGGACAGTCCCCACTGAGACTAGAACTCAGGTCCTTGGGATTCAGAGTCCAGAGTGCTCTCCATTACACCACGGGACCGCCCCACTTGGGATACAAATGGGTAAGGATGGATGTTGTAGCTCGAGTGGAAAGCAAAGGACCTGAGAACAAATTTCATTGTGAGAAATGTATCTCCTAGTGGTTGATTTCTTTTAAATATTATTATACATGCAGTGTGTAAGGGCCATTATTGACAAATGTTTCAGTTGAATTTGGTTTTGCTTTTAGTATGTGCTGTGTTTGGATCCCTCTGGAGTTATCTCCTGCTACCTCCCTTGGCTGATATGCCTTGTGAGTCCAGCCAGCTCCCCTTCTGCTTCTCTTTCATTCTTGTATATGCCTTTTGGAAATTCTCCTTCTTCTTCCTGCCTTTCTCCTTGCTGTAGTCCCTCTGCCTTCCCAGGCATGTCCTGGTGACAACGCCATATTGCCCAAGCAAATGATGGCATCAGCCTGCATGGCTGAAGGAGAACTCGTGTTGTTCATCTATCCTCACCCTGCTAATGCAGGTTCAGTTTTACTTATGCCTTTCCCACAAATGTCTGACAGAATTTAAAAGTTTCCAACAGCAGAGGCTCTACAGGAATTGAAGATTGCCTGCTCCAATGCTTAATACCTGCAGGTTTATGGAAATTGGTATCCGATGGGTGCTGCTACATATGACTGGACATCTTCAGGTCATGTCTTTCATCTTCTTCCCCAGGCCTGGCATCTATCTGGTATGATATTTTCACTTCAGCAGAATAGTTCCTCGGGATAGCAGCCCCATGTGACACCTGGGGCAGTGTTGCAGACTTCATGACCTCACAGGTTCTGAGGACAAAACTCCCATTTCCTGGTGGATTTTGAAATTTTGCTAGGTGCTCACTCTGAGCAAATCCAGATGTCAGCGTTCTCTGCCATGGAAATTAAGAAAAAAAACCCAACTAATGCCCTTTCAGGTAGTTCAAACTAGTTTACTTTTAACAAACAGAGGTGTCATACCTCAATTTGCCTTGATTTTGTGTCATATTTATAGCACATAAGACAATGAGAAAAATAAATGGAAAGTAATTTCAAAATGAAAACCAAAAAGGTTTCACTTTCAAAATGCTGAAACAGGACATTTCAACCATTTCAAAATGATGCTTTAAATCTTTTTTTTTCTCAAGCTAAGAAATGCATTGAAAACAATCCTCATCTGCAGAACTTTTCAGTTTCAACAAACAGACATTTTTCTCTGAAATTTTCTTTTAAAAAAATCCAAGGATCTTAAACATTAATTTGTTGTTAGGCCTCAGAGCACTTCTGAGAGGTAGTTAAGTGTTATGATCCTCATTTTGCAGAAAGAGAATCTGACTCATAAAGAAACATAAAATGCAATTGAGTTCCCACTTACTTCAGTGGAAGAATTGATGTGCCCAAGGTCAGAGAGAAAGTCAATAGCAGAGCTGGAGGAATAAAACCAGGAGTTTTGAAACCAGTGCCTTTTCTGTGACCACCAGACAGCCCTCCCTCGTAGAGTGATCAAAATGCAAAGTCAGCAATGCCCACTCTACTAAAACCTGTCCTCAAGCTGGAAGGCAAAGTGGAAACTGCCCCAAGCTTGGATAGAGCCTGAGACCTTCCTCAAAGGTGTTTAGAGCCACGATTCAGCTACTGTGGGTTGGATCCCATTTGGTTTCTAACTTCCACAGTAGGTGGGCCGAGTCCTTTGAATCTTGTGGTTTTATCTGTGGTCATTGGTTTCTGCACCAGACCAGCTTCTCTTCTGTGCTCATGCTTTGGAAAGAAAGAAAAGAGCAAAGCTGTCAGAAGGTAGTCACATTTTATTGTAGTACTAAATAACTCATGTCTGAATTAACTTTAGAATTTATAGAGCTAAAGTGTAGAATGTACCTGGGATAGGAAACAATGTATTAGTGTGCACAGCTGCTGCACACAGGGTTTTAAGAGACCTTCTGTCCCTATATGTGCACGTGCCTTACAGACATGGCTATTAAATCTCCTCCCACCCTGGACTGGTGCACATTGTGTGTGGTGACAGAAATCCACCCAACTTCCCTGTGCCTCCCCCTCTTCCTCCATGGGGACACCCATCCCACAAGCCACTCAGTGCTGGTTTCTCTGCTAGCAGGTGGTTGTGCTGGCAGCATTGCTTTCCCAAGGAGGGAGATGGGTTTGCAGATACCAATGCTGTATCCTCCATAGGTGGGCTTTAAGAGAGAGAGACAGAGAGGGATGAAGAAATGTTTGCTGCTCCTTGCCTCTATTGTGGTCATGCGTGTTTCCCTGACTTTTACATTGCTGCACTATCTCCTCTCCCAGTGCTGTGCAGACAGCATTCAGGTGGCAACTCAATCCTTCTGCACATACCTGTGCTCCAGCACTTAAATTGGTCACGGGTTACTGCTGCAAAGACACGTTTTGTGTTCTCCCTCCCCCCACCCACATCATCTGGATTCACATAATCAAGCGACTTGCAGCTGAAATTGCTCATAGAAAAATAATTTGAAATTGGTTCATTAATGCTCATTTGCGCAGAATTCTTAAATATGATAAGAACATGAGAGCAAAAGAGAATGGATCTGAATGAGAGTAGGAGGATGTTGAAAGCAACTTTCCTGTAATTGTAAAATCTTGTGTCTAAATATGTTTAGACAATGTGAAAAGTCAATTTAAGAAGCTAGGATGTATACAACCACAGCAAGGGAGGAGACATCTGAGAGAATGCAGATATCCTGTGCTTAAGCTTTTTTGTGTCCCTGGATGGTACAGGATTCTGATTTGGTGAAAAACTGGTATGACCACAACAGTCAGAAGGTGCAGTTTGCAACTGGAGAAATGGGATGAGAATGTGCTTTTAATAAATAAGCTCATCATTCACGAACCCATCTCCATTTGGCACAGGAGAGGGCAAAATAACAGGTGGTCACTGCTCAAATTGTGCTGAATTACAGAAGCTGGGAATCTCTGTATCACATAATGTTTAGTGTCTGTGCCATTGCATGTCAGCAAAGGATCTGACCCTGGAAATGCATCAGCAGAGAGGTGTTAACCAGTGTGGCAGTTGAGAGATGAGCTGCTCCAGCAAAAGTCCACCCAGTCCAGTTGCATTCTTATTCTGCAACAAAATTAACCGACAAACCCATGAGTGCTGAATACTGTCCCTGATGGTGGCCATATAGCCCTCTGGAAAGATTTAAACTGCTGAAACACATCTAATTGTACAGTATCTTAACAAAGAGGTGCTCTGGTAATTACTTCCTGAGTTAGCCACTGATCAACTTACACCATGAAGCATGAGGATTGATAGCTCCTGTAATTTTATTTAATAAAGATCAATTTAAATAGTCTGCCTTAAAAACAAAAGGAAGCTTAATGAAGGTAGAGTCTTAAATTATATAGATCACAGCTCTGATTTTCATGCTAACAGAAAACAGATCAATGGCAACTGTGCAGTATAATTGGAAATATAAGAAAACTGAAAACAGCCATACTGTGGAAAAGGTAATAAATACTGCTGGCAGAATGGAACAGGGGCTATCAGAGGAGGCTAATACTGAACAGAAAAGATGAACAAAAGTCTTTCCAGGAAGAGGCAGGAGAGGACAGACTGCAATTCAATCAATGGGCAGCATGGGCTCTTCTGTATTACTTTGCCAAGTTATATCAGGAGTTGTAGTGCACCAGAGTCTAGATCAGACCTGATTCACCATTAGAGTAGTGAACCTCTGAAAATAAGCACACATATATCTTCACAGAACATCAGAGTTAGGCTGTGGGAACTCTCTCCCTCCTGACATAATTGTGTTCTCAGTACCAAAAGCCACAGCACTGCAGGAAGAACTTGGGAAGAGAGGCAGGGCAGCATCTGCATGGGTGAGGAGCTGCACAGGGATACCTTCTCACCTGCAAGGTGTCTGAGGCTGGCAGTGGGGAAGGCAAGGGTTCAGGTTAATCTCACACCACACTGACATGCTGCTGCGTTAATGCAATGGCATTAAGGGGGCAGCGTTACAATGTGTAGGTGTCAGGATGGTTCAGCCAGCCTGCTACTGTGCTTTGGCACGCTGTTACCTCACTGCTAGGTAAATATTCCTGCATGCAGCTAATGAGGTGACTCATTAGCAGTCTGCAGAGCTGTTGATCAGACTTGCATACTTAGGCAGAGGAACTAACACGTATGTTTGGTCTGTGCAAGGTTTCTCCCTCATGAAGGATGTACCCACAGAAGTTTAAGCCATCCTGCCCTGAAAAGTAGAGGAACAGTGCTGGCTAATTATTAATCAAATGAGCCTTCTGTCTGTCTAATAAATTGGGCACTGCTTATTTTTCTGGCTTGTGGGGAAATCTCATACTGAATTGGACTGTAACATTCATTACAACTGGTCTTCGGAGAGCTTGGGGAAGTCCTTTAAAGTCTCATCAAAGCAATCTATGATATAGATATGGTTGTCCCATCTCTGTATTAGACAGCTAAATAAATACATTCATAAAATGAAAAATTATCAAGGGTATCACTGGAGTGCTAGGTACTAGGTTGTTTCCAGCTTTTTTTTTTTTTTTGATGGTGGAGAGATAAGTGGCATGGACAAACTTCAAAAGGTTAATGGCTTAGAAGAGCATAGCATGTGGTCTAGCTATCTCCCTGGCCTTAAGGCAGGAAATAGCATGGGATCAAACCCTCTTATTGGTATTTCAGCACAGACAGCCCACACCTGACTGTGTGAAAGTAAAGCACACTCTAGTGCTCAATCATGTATTTTATGATCACAGCAATCAGTCATAGATCAAGTTTAGACACAGCATTTGGATTTGTTCTTATTTTAGCTGGAGGAAATTCTAAAGACTTCCTCTATTCCACATATATAACATCCTTATTCTGTAGTCTTTACCAGTGAACACAAGGGCTAGGTTCCCACTGCAGATGGGTACCTATGTGAGGGAATTTCTTCTTTTTCAGTCTTTTTACTGTCTCTGACCTTGTGTGACATCAAAAACTCAGCTCCTGCCACTTGACAATCCCAGAGTATCATTTGCATGTTAGCCATCTGCAATATCCTCCATTGCCCTGCAGGAGAGGTAGCCAAAACTTGAAATAAAATTAAATGTGTGCTTGTTACATCACTCTACTGCAGCTGCAGAAATACTGCTTCATCTTTTTACTGGTTATGGATGTTGATAAAGAATGCAGATGTTTCCAAAGTACTGAGACAAGCTCAAAACACAGCTGTCTTTGGATCTTGACTCTGCCATCACTTACTGTTCAAGGACTGTCCAGACTTAGGTTTTGGGATGTAAACTTCCTCAGAACATCCTGCTCTTTTATTTCAAGGAAAAAGATATTCATATCTGAGGTGAGAGAGATTTTGTCTTTCTCCTCCCTGCTTGTTCTCATCAAATCATATTAAGTGCTTCTCTGCCTCCTGCTTTATTTCTAAAATTCACAGTCCCCCAATGATATGCAAGCAGCTTAGAAATGCATCCCTAGACTAGCTGCCCTTATAGCCAGGGGAGAGAAATGAGCTCCTGCAGAGTATAGTCAACACCTAGAAAGTCAACAGCCAGAAATACAGAAAACTAGTGGAAATGACAGAAAGTGGGGGAATTATCTTCTGACTTGTTTCAAACAGTAACAAAGGGCTCTGCATTGTATCCCCTTCACTTAGAATACTCCCGTTCTTATCTGCTGGCTATTTTCCCACTACTAGGCAGCCGGGTAAGTTTTACAGGAAACAAGCATGTAACCACAGGAGGACCTTCCCTTGTTCTACTTGATCTATCTAAGTTAGTTATCTGTATCTAATCTTCACATGATCACACTCTTTCAGTCAGTAAAGAGCACCCCAAAGTGCTATTCTTTAGTACCCAAGAAGGACAATATGAATATCCTTAAGCAAAAAAAAATTAAATGCACATTGATGGGTACATATATATACATTCCTGTAGATATGAGGGATTGTACCACTTTTCCTGGCAGAACCATATAATCTAAAAGATCTATTTGAGCTTGGTAGGCTGGACTCTTCTCCTACCCACATAAATCAATGGGAATAAGTGCATTCAAGTGAAAAGAATTATTCCAGCACTAAACAGTGCAAAAGCAGTGTGAGCCAACTTGCTCTAATACATATCTGTCTGCTGTTCAAGCATTATATATTCTTATATAGGCAAATCTTAATGGCTTTAATCCTTTCTGACTTCCAGCACTGCACACTTCAGCAATCCTACCTGGAGGAGTAGGGGCCAGGAATTCAGGATCTGGGCTGCTAGCCAGAAGCATGTCCAATTCCTCAGCCACTGTGTGCCTCTGTTTATTCTGACATTCTGCTGTCACTTGTGCCCTCTCACAGCACCTGGAAAAGTTCCTGTTATTTCTCCTCAGTGTTTATTCTTTCCCTATACTAGGAGATGGTCAAGTGTCACTCTCTATCCCTCTCCTTTCTATTTCTTTATGTTTCTGATTGTTGGCTCAACTTCTTCAGGATGTCTTGGAAACTTTCTGTATTTAACTTTCTCAGCATGTCACCAGGTTTTATCCCTTCAGAGCCATAAAAGGAAATGATTCTTGATGGGCAGATCTACATATGTCATCCAGAGTGTATCATGATTAGCTGAATGTAGTGAAAAAAATTGTATCATTGTGGAGGAGGGTTACCTTTCAACACATTCATTTGCCAGGAAAAAAAATATGGCAGTTGAGCTTCTGAGAAAAAAAAAAAAGAAGGAGGAAAAGAAGTTAATTAGCTTTGTAAGTTAGCTCTGAAAAAGTAAATAGAGAAATAAAGCAGTTAACACTCACATGTGCTTTAAATCCCGAGGCTGCTTCCTTGCTCTTACATATGTGTTTAATAATGCACAAGTTCCTCACTTGCTGTGTTCTTGTGCTACACCCCAAACTCAGAGGGTGTTAGCACTCTGGGTTAGCAGGGGGAGCAGAGGACAGAGCATCTCAACTCAGGCCATGCAGTGGCCCCAGAAAACTCCACAGGAATAACCCTGAAGCATGTTAGAAAAGCCCAGCAGAACAGAAAACATAAAGCTTTCAAATTAGGGCATCTATGTCACTCTCTAATCCATATCCCTCTTCCTGAAATGACAAATATTTGATTGCCTAACAAATTTGCAGGGATAGTCTCTCCTGAAATAGGCTTCTCTGTTGCTTTTCCCTCTATTAATAATCAACTGGCCTGGGAGATCATTCGCTGTTTGCAATGCGGTGATAAGTGCATATTTTGGACAAACAGAGCTTGTTAAGAAAGACTTTTAGGTCTTCTCACTGGCCTCGTTGCTAGGAAACTGGAAAAGCTACTGGAAAGCTGCTTTAGTGTGGTGGAGTATATTGCTGGCAATCAGTGTCACTTGCCCTCAGTGATAGCCTGCAGCCTTTAAAAATACTGAAACATACCCCAATGCCATCACAATAGTATGGAGATGTTGCGAGAACATGTAGTTAATTAAGTGGCCCATGTTTGCATGTTAGGAGCTCAGGAGACCAGTGTAAATACAGCTATTTAAAAGGCACTGGAGAAATGTTTAAGATAAAATAGGTTGTATGAGTTGCTGGCCTGACTCATTTAAAGTCAAGGCTGATCAAGGTGTCAGTTTGCAGCAGGGTAGTAGAAATTTCTCATGCATTTTTGTAATACTGGCACAGCCCCTCAGTGTCACATCATGTTTGGATTTGGTTCCTTTTTGGAGCTTGCAAAGCTGTTTTGGCAGCTCTTCTTGCTTGGAGTCACCATATTACCCATTTATGCATCTCTGGGTCCTCCCCTATAGGATGTCTGTATACCTTAATCTTATTACTGCATGTCTTGTGCCAAATAAGTCTCCAGAGTAATTCCAATTGTCAGGAGACACATGGTCTCATGTGGTACTAGGAGTATGCAAGAACATGGAGATGAAAACTTTTGATGGGCCTTCAAGAGGGTGTTAGAGGAAACTGTGAGATCAAGTAGCAGCCCCAATGGGCTAAACAGCCTCAAGCCCTCGGGAGTAGCTTGAAGGATGTATACAACCATGATCACATGCTCCTCAGCCCAACACAGCTCTTGGGGAAACAGCTGCTACAGCAGAGGTGGTAAAGCCTTTGACACCATCTGAAACATCAGGTATTGGTTGGCATTTTGTGGGAGAGCTCTTTTTGCTCTCTACACTGATCTGCTTTCCTACAAAGTGAGCAAAGATACTTTCCATTGTAACTTTTCCATCTCTGTGGAAGCCTTCCTTGCCTGAACTTTAGGTCATGGCTACTTTTTTCCTTGCTGGGCCTTTCTTTGGTACTTCAAACTCCCCAGAATCTTCTCTTCACAGATACTGTCAGGTGGCTCTGAAATGCTGCTCCTTTGTTTGCTAATCAAGAAAGTACAACAGAAAATAAAAGCCCACAGTTTACATGGAAGATCATCATTTTATCAAATTAGTTACAGTGCCTCAAATTGTTAACAAATAACACTTTTTTAGAGATTCAGATACCTTATTATGGGGACTTGCATGACCAAAGTGTTTCTCTCCTGTGCCAAGACCAAAATTAGTGATTTAACTGGACAGTGATTTTCAGCCATTTGTACTTTGGGCATCCTGAATACTTTTTAAGCAGAGGTCTTTGGACCATCCCTCACCACCTCAGAGTACACAAACTGCAGCTCAACACCACAGAACTAGAGGGTCACTTCATAGTGAATAGATTCAAACTGAAAGAGAGTAGGCTGAGATTATATATGAGGAAGAAATTCTTTACTGTAAGAGGGGTGAGGCATTAGAATGGGTTGCCCAGAGAAGCTGGGGGTGTCCCATTCCTGCAAATATTCAAGGCCAGAATGGATGAAGCTCTGGGTAACCTGGTTTAGTGAAAGGAGTCACTGCCCATGCAGAGTAGCTGGAACTAGACCTTTGAGGTCCCTTCCAACCCAAACCATTCTATGACTCTATGATTCTGTTCTATAAAAGTCATTCAAAACTGATGCCAAGCTTTCTGATGGTAGAAAACATATTCTCCAGCAGACAAAACTTCATATGGAATCTTCCCCTGCTGGAGTGTTGTGAAGACATTGCACCCATCCAGGCTGCCTGCCTTCCCTCCATGGCTTCTGCCAGAAAACTTGGAGTTCACTGTCATGAGCTCTCCTCCCTTGGATGAAATTAAGGTTTTATTGGTTGTTCTGAAGAAATGAAAGCAAAACACAGGTGCCATGCAGTAAAAGCAGATATGAGGAGAGAAAGCGAGGGATTCAAGAGTGTAATAAATGTGTTTACAGTTGTGCTGTCTGCTCTTGGGACTGGGTATCAACAAAGACATGGAGCAAGGGGAGGCAGGAGAGAGATTAAGATGATAACAAATAATTGAAAGGGTACCAGCATCATCACTAAAGGGTACTTGACTGTTGTTAAGTGGAGCAAGGGTTTTAAATGCAGGTGGTTTGTATACTCAGAATCAAGCTCATGCAAGTGGAATAGACTTTCAGTCATCCTCCAAGCAACAGCATTGTTTGTCTAGCAAAAAGTTTCTCTCTCAAGGTCAAAGTTATCCTGAAAGAAATTGTGCATGAAGACTTGCCTGAAAGGAAACGGCTTAAGCACTGCAGATACCCTAAAGGATTATGCCCATTTTTTTGGTAGTACTCTAGAAGATTCCAGTAAAAAAAATGTCAGCATTTCAGGGCATTAAATGCCCCCTATACATAGCTCCTACTTCCAGTGGTTTATCATCTAAGAGGCCAGAGCTTCCTCAAACCCTGTGCTGATACGGTGAAAGGAGAAGACCAGATGTGTAATTCTATCAAAGGTCTCACCTCACCTGTGTAAACATCCTACATGAAATTTACATTCATGACTGTGTTGCCCATGTACCTCCAGCCATCCTCCTGGTGTTTAACAGGGTATGTCTTAACTGAAATAAAACTGTCAATATTCACTCTGCTCCCTTAACTCTGCCTTTTAGTGGCCAGGCATTCCCTTAGCATGGAATCTGGGAACTCAGTGGCCATTAACAGACACTGTCACTACAATGTGGTCTGGCAGCAAGCTGACTGCGCTCCGAAGGCTGGTATCCAAAATACTTGAGTCTTATCTTCTTTCAAGGCCATTTTTCAAAGGTCTTCATCCTACAAAGATCTCCCACAGTCAGGAGGGGAAGGGTGGGAACAGAGACTGTAAAAGCACCAAAAAGGTGATGCTCACCATGCACTTTTCTGCTCTAAATCTGTTCTCTTTTCACATCCAAAACTCCAAACTATGGAAACTCAAGGCTTGTGTAGGTAAGAGGTATATTGTGTGGACTTGTGTGCCCTTGTACTTGTACAGTTTCTTCTCCTTGTTGTTGCTGAGCAGGAGAAAACTGGTGGTCACACAGCTGAGCTGGCACCATCATGGCTCATGTTTCCCCACACGCCCTGTCCTGCTCAGCAGTTTTTCCATGAATTTATCTGAGCAACTCTCCATGCTTTCTGCTGTGAAGATCAAAGACTAGGTGTCCAGAATAAAAAGCTCACAGTTACCATGAGGCCTGTCTCTCAATATGCCGGGAATAGAAATGTGGCAATCAGACTTGGTGATGAAATCATATTGGACATGCTGGCTTAATCTCTAAAATATGAAATTGTAAGGAATGAACTACAGCTAAAAAGCATTTTACATTTTAGAAAGCTGCTCTGACCCATGCTGGATCAGGAAAGAGAAGGAGAAGAGAGAAAAAAAGAGCCTGTGGGATGCAAAAGATTACAGCCAGTTGAGTTAGAAGAAAAGATAAATAGATAGATAAATAGGCTCCTGTTCTCATACTATGATGCACGATTCTGTTTGAAAAGGAAAGGTCTGAGATGGCTCATTTCATTTCTAAGGACTAGATTATTTGCTATTTGCAAATATCGAGATGTTATTTGCAAATCTCCCCAAAGCTTCATGTATTTTAGTTAAACACATATATTCATTTCACAATCATGTTTAGGGGTGATACAGTGCTGAGTTAGCTGCTCGCAATACACCTTTATTTAGCCCTCAGAGAGAAGAAACAACAGTATACAGATATCCAGCTGCAAAAGATGAATTACAAGCAGAAAAAATGAAGAAACCTGCAATTTGTGTGTTCCTTGTTGAGAAACATCTGGAGTTTTATGAATATTTTCTAATGCAGAATCAAGAACAGACTCTAACTCTCTTGTGCTGTGGGTTGCAAAGTAACACTCAAAGTTTTGGAAGTTTTATATTGTTCCCATATCATCATGAAGACAGGAATGGTGTGATGACAGTGATGCTGAAAGATGCCCCACTTGGTGGCACACCTTAAATTTCTTCATTAACACAAAAGCAGGGCAGATTGCTGTAGCAATATTTGAAGTGCAGCTTCATTGTATGGCAACATTATCAAACCCAGAGACTAAAGACCTCCTTTATTGGCTTCACTTGGCAGTAAAAATTTGTTCTCTTCATTGTTCAGTGATGTGTCAAGCAGTAAAAATACATAAATGTTACATAAATACACCTTCTTGACTTTCAAATATTCCACACACTCATTGTTTTTTCAGGGTTGTAGGTGTTTATGGATGTCACATCCAGAAGGATTTTTCCTGAAATACTTACAAACTATGTAAGCAGGCTGTGGATTAAGGTTTCCTTACTGCAAGCCTAACCCTGGCCTGGGAGGGATGGACTGACCCTTTAGGTTGTGGGCACCTGAGAGCAGCACAGGAGGAAGGACTGTGGTTTGTACATTCAGTGTCTCACTTTCTCATGAATCCTGACTTCTGATCATGGGATGATTTACCCCATTGTGCCTCTTTGCTGAAGCAAACACACACCAACCTGTGGGACCCTCTTCCCAGCTGTGTCCATCCTGGCCACCACATCAGCACAGCTTCTCTCCGCTTCCCACTTAAAAACCTGCTTGGCCAGCCAGGAACACACCTGCTTTCGGAGTCCTCGGTCTAAGCCAGGCCGATTACCTGTGAAAACTGCACCATTAGGTTCCTCACTGGGAGGAGGCTTTATTAGAGACACTCAGCCAGGCTCAGTGGAAAGTGAAGTTTATTACCAAGAAGCAGGAAACACCGTGTGTAAGAATATCTCTACTCTTGCAGTACCTGGAGGGAATATTATCACTTATAAGCCTAATCTTTCACTGCAGTCTTTCCCTCGCAGGCTCTTGCTTCCTTCTCTTTGCACAATACCCTAAACACACCAACAGACAATTTGCCAACATGCCAAAAAAAATCTTTATAATTTGGATGATTTTTCAGGATTTTTCTAGTGAGGAGAGAGAAAAGAAAACAAAAGTAAATAGCGAGTGAAACCCGGTCAGGCTAAAACCTGGGTATTAGGTCAAAAAAGGAACAAATCTCTGCAGGATTCCAGGGGGAGATTGTATTTTATTGGTGTTTTTACGTAAAAAGGGAAAGGTTAATAGAAGGTCTGAACAGAAAGGTTCATAGAAAATTGTCATCTGTTTGTATTTTGTTTTTGAAGTAGTAGTCTGCAGGAGCCAAGGGAGAATGTAAAACAATAAAGGCCAGAGGTAAATTGAAGGTGGAACAGTTTGGTAGAACTTTGACAAAACCACTTAAAATTGGGAAATGCAGATTTGTCAAGACTGAAAAACATCCCTGAATTATGCCAATTTTTGCCCAAATTTTGTTTTGGATGAGAGAAAAGGGGAAGGGATGAATGCTAACACTGAAAATTGTTTTTTTGTTTTGGAGGAAAGAAAAGAGAAGGGGATGAATGCTAACACTGGAAATAACAGATTTTTATTTTTTCTTCTCCAAATTAATTTTCATTGAATCAATTTTTCTAATTGAAATAATAGGTTGTCCATAAAATAACAATGCATATCAAAACAAAAAGTGCTGATCTAAAAGTTTTAATTAATCCTAAATGAATCCCTGGGGTATATTTTCTTTTGCAAAGAATGATGTAGTTTTCCATGCTTGGTTTTAAGCCAGACTGGAAACAAAGCTAAAAGAAGATGATGCTGGGCAAAGCACAATTTCCATCACTTGTCCAGTAATGGACTCTCTGTGAAGCAAGACAGGAGGAGGCAACTGCTAGGTCTGAGCTCCCTTCCAGTTTCATCTCAAGAGCAAATGACTCTCATGTTAAAGGACTTGTTTCCATTTTGATATATGCATTTTTAACATAAAGTCTGTTGTACTGATCAGACCACAGGTCCTCATAACACAGTATTCAGTCCCAGCAGTGGCTAATAGAATGGGTATTTCCAGGGAAGGGAGATAAAAAACAATTCCTGGATAGAATGATTTTTCCTCTTTGTCAACACAGCCCTGGTAATGAGCCCTTTAGGAATTTCAAGACCAGGTTGGACATGGCCTGGTCTAGTGCAAGGTGTCACTGCCCATGGCAGGGAGGTTTGGGTACCTTCCAACCCAAACCAGTATATGGTTCTCTGATTCCGTGATTCTCATTTAAATGTTTTGCATGTTATTTAAAAATTGGGGAAATTGAAAGCTAATGGAAAGCCATCAGCTAGTGTAGAAGTTCTGCTGGGCTCTGAGGACTTCAGTGCTGAGGAAGAGCAGTTTGTGCACACTGCTGGTGTATCTGCAGAGTGTCCCCAAGATTGACACTATACCCATCAGGCTGAATATGCAGGCGAGAGCAATACTGAGCTGCAGCAGCATCTTCTCCCTAACGGTGCAGAGTCAGGCGACAGCAGTGAGGCTGAGTCAGAGCCCAGAAGGCTGTAGTCATCTCCAAGCCTGGCATATCACACTTCCCTCCCAGGCCTCAACTGGGAGGAACAAGACACAGAAACTATTTCTGAAGGAATGGAATTCAGGTGATCCTTAGTGGTCAGTACATCCCTCTTTCCCAGAGAGGAAGGGGTTATGTAGTAGATTTCGTTGTGGGTTGGAGAAACTACTGTTCCCATTTCCTCCTTGGGATGTGTTTGATACTTAACCTGCTTTAAACATATAGCCAAACTTAAAACTCTTCTTGCTGTAGAATTTCCTCCTATTGCTAGTATATTAATCCTAGAATTGCAGTGAGATGCTCAAGAAAATGTTTTCTTCAGTCAGGTAGCATTTGCCTAGGGTCTGCAAGTAGTTGTTTGTGCTCATGTTTGACAAAGGAATGTACATGGGATAGGATAACAAATTAGAAAAAAGTCTTAGGAAGATATGCTTTCAGTGAACTTAAGGGTGTGACTTGCCAATTCATCATGATGGCGTTCTCTGTGAATGGAAGCTGTACACTGTATTTCTAAGATGTCTTACACAGTTTTCCAGGATATTGTGTCATATCAGCAGAAATTCAACATTATGCAGCTCTTAAGCAGCAGAATTCGACATTTCCTTTCAGCTTTAAAGAAAGTAGTATTGGTTCTTCTGATCCTCATACTTGCCAATAAATCAGGAAAAGCAGGCTTAGCCAAACAATGGATACAGCAGTTTGCTTCAGGCTATGTTACTAGCTGAGCTTTTCAGTATATTTCACAAGGAAACAGGATGCTCTTCAATTAGTTGGCAAACTGCATCAAGAAAAATGGGGAAATGTTGAGCACAGATATTTATCTGATCATTATCAGGAGTGCAGGTAGCAGGAAAACCTGTGAGAAATAACGACAGGTTTGTGATTGAGTTTGAACAGAGAACACCTTTGAACATGAGAACATAACTATTTTGGTTTTGGAAACATGGAGAGAATTACCATGGAGAGATTATACAGTCTCAATAGGTGAGTAGGTGAGTAGGTAGAGAGAAAGGAATAGAAAAAATCTGAACAGAAGCACAAGAGATATTAGGCTAGTGAAATAAAAGATGGGTGTAAATGCCTTTTCAGGGCTTTCCTCTGTTAGAACTCAGAGCATTATAACAAAAATAAAAGAAAAAAGAAAAAAAGAAAAATTAAAAAGCAGGATTTTCTCTACAAAAAGAGCTGCTAAGGCAGGATGAGAAAAATGGTAGCCCAAAAGGGTAGTGCTGGAATCAGGAGCAGGGTCAGGATGTGCTGGCTGGTGTTGCTCAGCCACACAGTGCTTTACAAGATGGTGCCGAGCACATTTAGGAGATGGGAGCGCTCCACAGCAGAACAGGCAAAATATTTCTTTGTGAAACTGCTCTCTGAAAGCCCAACACAGTAACTCATCTGGAGGGAGAGCAGTGGGGAACCGCCACCGCAGGCTCACCATGGAAAGATAAGTTGTTGTGCTTGAAGACAGATCATCCCCCAGCTGTCCATTGCACTTTCTGCCTGAACTGCTGCTGTCTATGGAGAATGTCAAGTCCTTGGGGCCTCGTCTCCCTACATCTCCCACATGAGAGTGAGGGCTTGGCAAACACCTTCCCAATAAATTATTGTTATTGCAAGGAAGGGAACAGACAGGGAAAAGACTTTTCAGTGATCCTAGCAACATTCTGCCTCCAGGAAGCACATGTCATGGGAGAATTTCAAAATGCTTCCAGGAGCCGAGGAGGCAGATGCACGTTGGAAACCTTTGAAGGAGATGAATAGCAGGAAGCATCTCTAAAAGACCCACAACGGCATTACTGCAGAAAAACCAGCTGCAAAATGAGGTAATGACTCTTCAATACTCTCCAATATGCTGGCACAAGTCCTCTGTGTTTCATCTCGCTATCTATCAATGTAGCATTAGAAGATCTTAAAGTGTTTAGAAGTGGATGCAGGTTTAGTCCACTGCTCCATGGGGATGCTGACCCCTCTTTCCAGAGGAGGCACAGCAAGGCAAAGGTCATCCCTCTTTGTGCATTCAATAACAAAGGAACCAGACCCCACTGTGGTGGTTTTTTTTTTTTCCCTAAGAGTCCTCTCCTGGGTACTTGCTCTAAAATTGCCTCCAGCCACATATTTCTTTCTCCTCAGATATTAAAAAATAATTAAACATAAAAAATAAGAACAGAGAAAGGCTGAGGGAGTAGGACAGATTAAGGGAAAACCCCATCTCTCTGTATCCCTCAAGAGCTGAACAGCATGTACAAAATCATTCCAGCTCGATGCACAGATGACATCCTGATTTGTGCAGGACCTGAGCTGGCTCTCCCAGTGCAGCACATCCAGACGGTGCCATCATGTCCTGCTCCTTCCCTGCCCCACTGCACGAGGGTGCAATCTGCTCACATCCAGGGAAGGATAGGGCCCACTGGAAAGGAAATTTCATCAGAACAAAGCTTCAGAGGGCACTGACTCAAGCAAGTGCCTCTTCTATATGTGAAAGGGAACTTTCTGCATGCAGGCAGCAGCAGAATAGATGGAGACTTGTCAAAAAGTGATGCATAGGCAGCTAAGTGAAGCTCAAGCACTCATAAAGAAACAATGTTATCAAAGATGAATAGCTTGAAAACTGCTTTTAGGAACATTTACACAGGGTTTCACCTCCTGGCAACACAGAAACGTCAATGCTGCTCGGGTGAGCTGACTCATAGCAGAGCAGGAGAGCTCTACAGAAGCTCACACTATCCTTTTTTCTTCCGCACCAAGGTCTGTGCAGAGGTGTGTGTGTGCCGAGGGTTGGGGGGTGCTGCATTGAGGAATAACCCTAAATTGGCTCTGAGAGGAGTTGTTTTCAGACTCCTTAGCATGCTTTATTAGTGTGGAAATTCAATAATCTCATTAATTACAGAAAAATAATGTAAGGTGGATCTGCTGGGCTCCTGCACAATTTGAGCTCTCCTTCTGTGGGTAATTGCCAATGACATGTCTGAGAGAAATATCACAATGATACATAACAAAGGGCAGCACAGCTTTACAGCATAGATCTTGTTGCTATGGGAACTTGTCTTTGCTCCTATCCTGGAGCTAGATGATTTATGTATGTGCAAGAGTTCCTTTATTTTAGGGCTTTTGCAAAGGAGAAAAAACCCTATCAGATCTTTATCCACATCTATCTGTCCGGTTATCTATCCAGTTATCTAATAATTCTTTCTTTATAATAATTACCTGTCTATTATAATCTTTATCCATGGCCTCATTCTTCCAAATACTCCAATCACTATCTACTTTTGGGCACTAAGATACTAAGACAAGCTGAGAGAAGAAAAAACGTGGACATCAGTTGCTCTTTGTGTGTGCTGCACGGACGTGACTGCTGTTCAGAAGCTGAGGCGAAACAGTCAAGCCAT
Source organism: Myrmophylax atrothorax (assembly GCA_026770055.1). NCBI lineage: Eukaryota > Metazoa > Chordata > Aves > Passeriformes > Thamnophilidae > Myrmophylax > Myrmophylax atrothorax. The sequence goes on along the minus strand of JAOXXN010000175.1, from coordinate 10,614,499 downwards.
GGGTCACAGGCCCCTACTGCCTTAGTGATGCTTTCTGTGCCCACATGAAGCAGCATGACAAAAGCATCTCCCTTGTTTCTGAAGCATAAAGGGAGTTGTGGAGCACAAAAACCCCTCAGATCTCACTCCTTGTGAATGGTCAGAGAGCACAAGGGTTGCCCACAGCTGTGCTGGGTATTGACGGTGGAGCTCTAGAAGGAAATGCTGAAAGTCATGGAGTAACTCCCCAAAAGACTGAAGTGGAGCATAACTCCCATTAACAGACATTTTCAGTCTGTTCATCCTGACTGAGAAGGTGATTGCTGAAAAGGCAAAACCATAATATCTTACCTCAGAAACAGGTATCATTGGCTGCAAGTGTTTGCTGTCTTTGCATTTCATAATTTGTTAGGCATTTCCGAATAACCTCTTGGGTGAAGATGTACCTGAAGTTAGTAGATCTTTTTTTTCTGTGGTAGGTTTCTGTTATGGTCATTGGTTGCTCCAGTGTGACCGTATAAATTATCTGTGAATCAGTAAGAAACTTCTAAAAGCTTCACACTCAAAAATTGATAACTTGCAGTCATGGGAGACCCATCAAAGAAGAATTTCAGTTCCAGCATGCACACAGATTTAGATGATTTTGAGGCCCAAGGCTGGTCGTGGTATCTTCTACCTCTAAATTTAATTTTAATTTTTTAATTTAATTTTCATTCCACGTGATCTCCAGTTATATGAAACTCCTTTAAACATGTATTTTTGGGTTTACGTGTGGTTTTGTGGAGCATTTAGTGTAAAAACTTGCAAGTTCAAGATGTGATACAGGAAACCTGGCCAGCAGCTGTGTTAAGATCCAGGTTCATCTTTAAATCAATGGAAACAAGACCCTGAGAAGCCACCTGACACTTGTGTTAAGTCACAGCAGTATCTAAAATGCCAGCTTGCTCTGATTTTGCCACATGCTGTAGCATTACTCAAGGCTATTATTTTACTGGAAGAGTGAACATGATGCCCATGACTTTGTTCACTCAATGGCTGGAAACAATCTTCTTCTTCTATAATGTATCAGAAATTCAGGGCTTTAAATTTGCAAGGAAAAAAATAATCACACGAACCACTTGATCTTGAAAAGAAAGAAAGTGAAATTCCATATTTATGAGTGTTCTCTTTTAGCCTGGAAATTCACTGATCAGTGAAACCTCACTTTGAAAGTTCAGGGAGCTGATTACACTCCTGATCTAATCAGATCCTTGCTGCATGGAAGCCTCCTCCACACAGACCTTTCTGCTTGACTTTCCTTTCACCGCAGCCCCTGTGGCTGAACCGTCTCTCTGCCTGCTTCGAAGTGCTGAATCACGAAATGGAAACTACCTGTGAGGTTACCAATGATAAAACAAGCCTTGTGGCATTTGAAGCATTCTGCTCTGTAATTTCTTGGGTCCTCATCATGTGGATGGCACACTTGCAGAAATCACTTTTATAATTCACATCAAAGATAAAAGTTAATCCCTCAGCACAACTGATTGACTCCTCATAACAGGGCTTCTGCTCCCACCATGAGTCTGTAGCCAAGAGCAACAGCTCCCTCCTCCCTGGCTTCCTCCCTCATCTCAGGGCTTCAATTCCTTAAAGCTAATCAATATCCTTATTAATGGTCCAAAATCAATTATCCTAATAAAGCCTGGAGGGAGCTGAAGGGTTGCTATTTAGCACTCACCTTTTATTATCCCAACTGTTTATTTCCCCATTGATAGAACTGTCTAACTTTATGACAGATTATGGGTGAAACTGCAGTACTCAACACACTTGTCAGCCCTAGAGATATGTTGTGTTATTATTACTATTTCAAGAGCCTTTTGCTTGCATTTCCTGTTTGTATGGATGCTTTAGAAAGAGTCCCTGGCTTCGCTCTGCTGGAATATGATAGGGAGTGCTGCAGCTCCATGCTGCACATCAAATGGTTCATAATCTGTTATATCTATTCAATTATAATATTGCCCCAGGCCATGGCACTTTTTTATGCAGCAGGCAGTGCTCTGTGATGTGCAGGAGGATTGCAAGACACATGTGGGGTAGATCACCTCGTGGCAATCCACAGCAAATCAGGTGAAGGTGCCTTCAGAGGCATGATCCCAAAAACATCAGGGGAGAATGGCATTTCTCCTTCAAGGGAATCCCTCTTTTCCATACAGAAGGTGCATCAAGAGCATGGAAGAAAGACCACAATTCTCTGCAGAAGTGCAGCATCACAGACGTGTTCCTGCAGGACAGCTCAGGAGCAGGGGGCACAGGCAAGCGTCGTGGGAGGTGTAAATGCTGCTCAGTGTTTCGAGCACTGAATTCAATCCCTGGCTGCTGAGCATGGCTACATGTATATTTTAAGGAAATTCAACCACATGGCTTTTCTTCCTTCCTGGCCTTATTGATCGACCATTAAAGAGCACAGAGTAGAAGAGACTCCAGGTCAAGTTATCTCCCTCCAAGTTTGTTACAGGAAGGAGCTGAGGCAGGAAGTAAAATGAAAGTCTGTAAATGAAATCAGCTTTTCCTAAGTGCCCTCCTTCACCCTGCATGCAGTGTCCATCCAGTCCAGCTGCCTGTTCTGCTCACCAGCTCCCAGGTAACTTCTGGCAAGCAGAGCCAGGGCTGGGAGCACTGGGAATGTGGTCTTTGTGCAGCTCTCATTAGGCTGGAATGTATCTTATCTCTGTCTTCATCTTTAGACTATTAGATCTGAAATTTCCAGGAAAACTCCTTTGGTTGCCTTTAGAGGAAGGTGTCAGAAATGTTTCCCTCTGACTAACCTAGAACATTTTCTGTACCCTGTACAGTAAATCTTTTATCCAAAGGATGGCAAGTGAATGGAGAGATTGACCCTGGAAGGACTGACCGCAAGGCAGAAAGAGGCCTTTCTTTCTTACAGGGGCCAGTAAAGAAAATATATCACTTCTTTTCAGTTAACCAATATTAGATAAGATCCTCCACACCAGTTGTCAAACTGGTAATGAGACAGATCCCATTTCAGGCAGATTATCACTTTATTATAAAGTGATCATTCAGCAGATGTCTTAATTTTACAGAATTCATTTCACATTATCAAGATTTCTCTCTATCTTATTTGATTTAATGTTTGCTAAGAGTGATTTTTCTCTCTCTAATGCTTAAGACCAGCACAGTCCAATCAAGCAAATTGTAATTTAAAGAGTTCCTGAGGGATTCATAACAGCCATAGGACCTTTTGGATTTTCTTCCAAAAAAGAAAAGAAACCCAGAAAATACATCCTGTGCTAATGATTTCTCTCATCCTAGTCTTCTTTTATCCCACCCTTTCCTGCCAATATGCCTGTATAGCACAATTCCAGATAAATCAGAAATGCAGTGAAAAGTGGCATGAAAGCAGCGTCACAAAAAGAAAAAACTTGATTGAAGTTGTGAGCTAGCGAGAGAAATGTGAGCCCATCCGAATCTGAATTAATTAAAGATTTTATTAGCATCTGATGGCGCCCCAGGGAAAAGTACTTTTTCTTTTTTTTTTTTTAAACTTCTCTCTGTTTTAAAGTCAAAATACCAAGCAAAAGCATACAAGGGTCATGCAAAAAAAAAAATTGTTTTGAGAGTGACACAGCTATCCTCTGACTGTGCCAAATTATCAGTAATGGTGTAAACAGGGCCAAGCCAGTTGGGTATTTTTCCGTAGCAAGCAACTAGCAGCCTATGCTGATTGGGAGCTCAGCTGAGTAAGAAAATCAAATGCATTTTCAAATTATACTGTTCCTTTTTAATTTTTTCAGTGGAAGGGAGCCCTGAGAAGTCTGACTATGTAAATAGCCCCATGGCTGGATCACTTAGATCTCCTGTCCCTCCAAGTCTCATCACATTTAACTCACTAAGGAAGCCAAGAGGATGAGCCCTCTGCTCTGCCCTCTCCTTAGGCACGTTGCCTCAGTTACATGGGGCTGAGGGTTCTGCAAAAACAACCTCAGTTATGGAAAAGGTGATCTGAGGAGCACTTGAGGTAGAGGAATGTAAAAGTCAGCAGCCCCAAACAGCAGTATGCAGTGCTGGCTCCACCTGAGCGCATCAGGAGAAGAAATGCTGCCAGGCTGACACAGTGTTTGCCATTGACCTGTGAAATCCAAACTCCACTCCCTGGACATGTTCTGCTGAATTAAGTCAGAAGGAAGGAAGCGGATAACTCGCCCTTCTACCCACCTTTGCCCTTCCCTCCCTATCCCACTCTGAGCTTGGCCTTTATAACAAGGCATTTTCCTCCCAGGCAGAGAAGAGATTCCCCCAGAATCCAAAGGCTACGTGCAAGACATAGACAGCCTGCTCACACATCAGTAATGCTGCTGTTTGCTAGTGCGGTGATGCATTAAGGATAATGACTAAAGCAGATCAGATATTTTAAGAAAACCATCTTACTCATAATTTATTTTTTCTAATAAGCACATTGGCCTTGTGTTGCAACACTTAGCTGAGTCACTGTGTGTTGTGTTCAAAGGTGAAAGCCGGTAGACGTGTCAGCAGAGATCTTGCTTAAAATTCTAGCATAGCCATGAGCAAACAGGAGGAGCCAGAGACCTGAAACAGTAGAAAACACTGCCTAAGATATGGCCTGGTACAAGCCATAGCTTGACTTAGTCTTTTCTTGAGACACTGATAGAGTTTGCAAAGCTTTGGTGAGAGAATTGGTGGAGGCACATGTGGGGTGTGAGTGGATCCCATGTGAGGTGAGAAATAGGAGGTGAAGATGCTCTTTGGGGCAATGGACTTTATGGAAAAGGCAGTTTGGGGAGCTCTAAGCAAGGAAACTGCTCAATTCTGACCACGTTCTGGGAACTGTGTTTTCAACCATGCTTTATGGAGAAATAAAATCACTTGTCAAAGAAGCACCTGGCTCCATTGTCAAAATCTCCAAAAGAAACGGTTTTCTAGAGACATATTTTTGTCTGACTGCTCAGGCCAAAGCACAGCAATAATCTAACCAAGCCATGCCAGACATTACCAGTCCCCTGAATTCACCAATTTTAAGCCCTAACAATGATTCATCCAAAAATTTAGACTTTGACCTCCCTACTTTAGACACACACTCCAACAGCAGAGAGGCAGGGGACTATGCTTCAGCAAGCCCTTCTTTAAAGTATTTCCCTCAAAATCCCTCTCCACCACTGTGTTTGAGAGCCTTGACTATTCTTGTCTGTCATGACTGATCCTGGCTTGTTGTAAGATCCTCAGAACTCCACAAGAGAGATGCTGATGGCAAGTCCCTGTGAGGATGTAAAATGTGTTTCCCAGTCTGGCCCCAGTGGATAGGTCTTGTGGCAAAAAAGGGGAGGATTAAACAAATTGATCTGTTTGAAATGAGTAATCCTTATTAAAAACCATACTTCCCTTCCTCTAGTCAGGAGTAAAGTTGGACCAAAATCATCCTCTCCGCTTGTATCAGAGAACAAGAGGTAGAGACCTGGGAATTTCCATGCAGTTACATGAGCCAAAGGGTCATATTTCAAAATATAGATTTTTGAACAAGCCTTTATGAAGAGAATGGAAGGAAAGCAGGATCCCTGTAGAGCCTTGTCTTCAGCCAAATTAACCACCAATTCATGAAGTCCACAGCTCAGGCCTTGAAACCGCCGTACTAAAATGTAGAGGATAAAACCAACGTGATAAAATTTGCTTTTGTGTCAAAGGATCCTGTGAGATTATGTAGGTGGGAACAAAGGGTGGAAGAATAAGGAAGAGTTTTGAAGTTAATTATTTTTATTATCATCTGCAAACCACACTTCTGGCTTAAAAACTGTGATCTGTTTGACACCAATACTATTGAGATATAATTTTCATTCTTGTTTTTATTATTACTATTTTTCCACTTTCCTTCTTATTTGATTCCTGATTGTTCCCCACTTCAGTAGTCTGGCTTGTTATTCTATTATCTTCCTCAAGAGGCTTTTATGTAGAATCTGTAGGAGGAGATGGAGGCTTGAAGGGGAAACTCCAGCAACAAACCCATATCCATTATTTCTTTTCTCCATTTCATGCACTTCCTTATTTTACATGATAATACACATGATATAAGGAGAAACAGAAACAAATGATAAAGAAAGAAGGGCCAGAAAAGTTAGTTATAGTTCAAGAAGCCTTAAAGTAAATGCCAAGAAATGAGTCTTGTTTTTTTAACATACAAGTAGCCAGGTTGGTAAATTACTTTTCATGATTGTGTTGGACATCTTGGTTGCTTCAGTTTCAGCAGATTCGTGGACTGCATGGAGAAATAATTTGCAAACAACAGAGCTCTGTCCTAGCACTTGTCTCAGCAAGTGAGAGTGAGGTGACCTTCGGTAGAGGTACCTCTCTCTCCTCCTGCCAGGATGGCTGGGCACATCCCACAGCATTTATTTGGGGGTACCAGATAGCCACAGAAATCAGCTCCTGTACTGGACAGGACAAAGTATCCTTGGGGGACAGAGAAGTGTTATCCCCATTTCACAGGTTAAAAGCTTAAACAAAAAATAGTTTGTTTCATTTGAGGCAAAGCAAGAAACCAGTGGCAGGGATGTGGAGGAGCCTCAGATCCCAGCCCCAGACAGATGGCCAAAACAGCAGCAACACTGTTCATTCACTCTGAGCTTTCAACAACAGCGAGGCATAAAGTGAATTTACTTCTGCATATGAGCAGATGCTGGAGGGGAGATTTGTTTTCCTGTTCCTTTTTTGCAGTCTCTGCCTAGCTCTGCTGGAGGCTGAGTAAATGAGATAAAATGCTGAACCAAAGCTGCAATACCCACTGATGCAAATTTTCTTGGCCAGTGCTCATGGCCAGCTTTGTTTTCTGTGGAGAAAGGAGTGTCTGGTATTCAGACACTAGAAAACCATGTGTTTGCTTCAGAACCTCGTAATTTCTCACAGCCCATATTACATGTAACAAGTGATTTCTAAACTTTGAACCCTCCAGAGAGGGTGGGGTACAGTCCAGCCTTCCCCCAGGGCTTGGCGGCCTGGTGATCCTCAGTTGTTCTGAAAAACAAAACTCCTTACAGAACTGGCAGTGTAGCCACCCCTATGGGATAATGCAAGTTTATATTCTCAGCTTTGTATTACATTGCAACACAGACTCACTGGCAGACAAATTAGCCAAGTCAACATTTGAAGGATTCTCACTGCTAATGATCTCTAGTCCATGAAGGCAAACCTAAAGACTTCAGGCTATACAAAACCATTGCAGATGAGGCACCCAGCTGTTGATGCAGCTGGCATCAATAAGTATTTCTAATGTGAAGTCCAAAAAGATCTGTGTATAAAGTGCATTGCTGTTGAGAGATCATGTAAAAGTCAAGGGCTGTGCTATTTACCTCAGTTTGGTACTGAAATCTTTCTCAGTCCTCCTCGCTGTACAGACAGCCCAGCCTACTGGGACTGAAGAGTCTGCAAATGCACACTTGTTAACAACAAGATTCCCTCCAGCAGGGATAACGCTGTGGGATTACAGGCACATGGAGAGTAACAGCCACATGGAGGAATAGATGATGATGGTAAAAGCAGACCTACCACAAGCAAGAAGCCAGGAGCAGATCCAGGACACTAACTTAAGGATTTGTGAATCTTCAGTGCATATGGTAAAAAAAAACCAAAACAAAACGGTGTGAGCTTTCTCAGAAAATGGATCTCAAAGTTTTTCAGAGTAATAAATGCAGTTAATGAGGAGGGGACTATAGGTGCACTCCCCAGGTGAGCCCAAGGCTCCACCATTGCTATCAGGCATCTACAGGGAAAGGACCTCTGGGGTTCTAGGGCCCTTCAGCTTTGGGGCATGGCTGAGATGCTAAAGAACCCTACTGGGAAATGCCTTGCAAAAATAAGCTTGTCCAGGCTGGACTGAGTTACAGACACAAGGAATGGAGTGAGGAAAACTAGGACAGAAATCAGCTCCTTTGGGTAGAAACAAAGGAAAGCCAGAGATGTGCCAATCCAAAGGGTGAAGCAAGGGCAGTCAAAATCCAGACAAGTAAGGGAGATAGCTGGAATCCAAGAAAGTGGTTTGTAAACTCAGGTGGTGACTGTGGCAAAGTTAAGAGAGGAAAGCATCAAGTCACAACCAAGGCTGGAGGAGGCAGACCTTGAATTGGATTACAGGGTAATTAGAGTGCCTGGGGCAAAATAGTCTTAGGCACACAAGTCTAAATCAACACTGTGCCAACAGCTATTTTAGGCAGTGGAATTGCTGAGATGGGTGCTGGAGGGCCTTTCACTGCTAAGCCAGTGTTATTGTATGCTTGCTCCTGTTTGACCTGCTCACACCTGGGACTGGTGAAGCTCTGATACACTGTAAGACTGAATCAGGCCCAGCAATATTTACTTGCTCAGTCCAGAGAAGGGATTTTTGAGGATTGATTAGCAAATATTTGCACAGAGCTTTAAGCATGCCAAGGGCTTGGTTTAACTAGACTTTAAACTGCTATGCAGTGATTTTCAGGTTAAAAAAAGAGGTAGAATATGTTGGCAAAAAGAACTTTATCTTTCTGGATTACAGAGCTGGACTTGTTCTCCTATCCAGTTTTGTAGGAAGAGTTTATAATGAAGCTGCAATGTCTCTTCAAGGCCTCGCTGTTCAGATCACAAAGCTGGCTTGCTACACCTTTGAAAACAGCCAAAGCCTTTTAGGGGCTGCAGGAGCTAGGACAGAGTGAATCTGGTTCAGAAGTGATGTTGGAGGAGCCGTAGCAGGACTTTTTGGTCTCTACTAACCCCACACAAGTTGATGTAAACATACACAGGCAGTGTCCCATTTACACATGGATGGGAGAGAGCTGTAATTCCTCATGGTAGTATGGTATTTAGGAAGATATTTGAAAAGAGCTATAAGAAAGTTCCAGTGTTGTTCCTCACCCTTGTATTTGCCAGACTGGACCTACTCAGCTCTCACTGAAAACCTCCTTTTTCTTGCCTTTTCCCTCTCTCCCTTCCACAGCCTCCTTCAACACTAATCTTCAGATCCCCTCCTCACCGCTTTCTTCCCAGGGAAAAAACTCTCTCGAGGGCTGCTGTGGAGCCAGCCCTTGCTCAGCCACCACAGGAATGCCTGAGGAAGGGCGCATTGCCTGCACCACCAGCAGTCTGCCTTCCTGGAGACCTCCCTCAGCTATTACCCACACAGCTCTGAGTTATACCTCACCCACCAGCTCCACAATGATCAAACCAGACATGGAGGATGCTGAACAGGATGGAATCCGTCAGGCAGCGGTTGTTCAAGCTAATGTTATGGACTTTGTTACCCTTCACCTTCCATAAAAATGAAGAACCTGTTACTGCTCAGTGGTAATTGAGAAAGTGGGCTAGGTTTGATGCTAAACAGTAATGTCTGTATCTTAAACCAGACATTATCACAATAAAAGAGGCAGTGGTGGTCTTCCAGGATGGAATGTGCATTTCCCTTGCCCCCATGCACTGGTCCACTAAATGTCCATGGCATGTCTTCATGCTGATGTTGCAACTCCAGCCATGGCAAGTAGACAGTGCTGGGGCACAGCACAGCAATAATGGGCTTTTAAAATCTTGGCTTGTCTTTTTCCATGGCAAAGCCAAGTACCTGACCCAGAGGCCCTGTCTTCTGTCTCCATGCTGACAAACCTTCCTGAAACAACCTGAACTTCAGAGTTTTGTGGGAGCCAAATTACTTACCCAGCACTTCCCAGAGGGACTAGACTAGTTATAAGAGGAGAGATGTCAGTGCTGTCATCGAAGGGCATGGAGTATATCTCACAGGGGACCCCTTAGCAGGGGAAGAGAGAGGGAAATGTAGGCATTTCTGTCTACTGGAGGATACACTGAATATCCACTTTATTCCCCTGTCAACCGAGGAAAGAAGGGGTAAGGGAGAAGGAAATAAAGCTGGTAATTATCTTCCTTGGGTATCCCAAGATGATGCAGTTCAAAGTGTTTGGTCAAGACCTTGGTATACACTTTCTCACTGCACTTGACAGCGCAAAAGAGGACAAATGAGTGAGAAAGCAAGTGAACTGGAGAATTTGTCTCACTGTTAATTAAGTGTCTGGTGCTTAGAGGAGCAATTTCTCCAGTTGCCTCTGCATGGAAGAGGCACTTGTGAGCATTAGGAGGGAACCCTGTAGGTAGCACCTTAAAGAAGCCAACACACTGCATCAAGGATAAGAGCAAGGAGGAGAGGAAAATGAAAAGAAGAAATCAAGCTTAGTTTCTCATTTGCAAGGTTAGAAACTGGACCAGAAATGCCAGTAGAGCTGGTTGGAATAGGGCTCCATTTCCATGGGAGACAGCTGACAGGAGGTGTCTCTGGCCAGGCAATGAAACCAGTTTCCTTAGAATCAGAGGAAAGTTGTTCTGCCTCTCCCCTACTTCTGAAAAAAAAAAAGCTGACTGTGCTTCTGGCTTTGCTCTTGAAGGTGGATGTTCTCAGTGCACTGGAAGGGGGTCATCCTATCTCTGGTGACAGCACTGTGCTCTTACCCACCACTGTGAATACAGTGTGGTAGGAGAGAGAACCTCCCCACAGAACTGCTCTCACTGGATGTCAGGAGTCTGGGAGCTGAGGGCTGGAAGCTGTTCTTGCCTGTGGATCCCTCAAGGAAAGCCATGTGCCATCGCAGGCTGAGTCCTGTCTGCTTTGCACTGAATCACATCAGTCTTCTGAGATTCTTGGGGACAGGTAGTAGAGGGCACAGTGCCCCACCCAGGGACAGCAATAGCCATCACCACTCTTCCACTGGCACAAGGAAGCTTTGCATTAGGTTTCTAGAGGCAGATGCACAAGGACATTGACCTGCCTGACTCCCACAGGTGTTGAGAAAATCAGTGGAAATTCAGGACTTTATTGCCCACACAAGGCATTGCCCTGACTGCTTGTGCCAGTTCGTAGCCTTGGTTGCCCCATGGTGGATTGGGAAGGGGTACAGCTCCCTGCTGCTCTGCAGTCTGGGTAATTATGTGCTACCATGGGGCAGTATAAAAAATACTGATGTACACATGGAGATATTGTTACTCTGTTCCTCCCAGACCTGACCTGGGTAGGAGATCTGAGTGCTGAAACAGTTGTGAATTTTCTTCTACACTGCCTGCCAGAGAGCAGGAGCTGATGTCAAGTAAACAGAGAGGAGGATGTCTGTAAATTAAGGGAACTCTGAGAAATGTTTTAATACAGAATAACAGAAATTGCCTTCTCCTTCATAAACCATTCTAAGATGTGTAGCTCACAATGTGTGATAGAGACAGGTACAAATTCCGCCGTGCACTCCGGTTTATAAGTGGCTCTGTAACAGGTGTTATCATTTTGTCTGCTCAGTATTTTAACATCATTCATTTGTGCCATTCCAACGTGGCACAACAACGCATCTTAGAATAATTTACTGTGAAGAAGCAATTGCCATGAATCACATCGCATTGTCATTATGAATAAAGTACATCTACACGCTGTGCCTTCAAGGAAAGTGTGGAAGAGACGTGTTCACCATTCAGCTTCTCACAGACCTGCATTTACTTTTCTTCTTTCATTGCGGTTGTTCTCAATTTGCCCCCGCACAAATAATCACATCCCAAGGCTCAAAGAGGGTTTTTTTGTCTTCCTTTTATTCTTTTTTTATTTTGTTTGCCAGTTGCAGAGTCTGTCTGACCATGACTTGTGGGCTTTCTGGAACAAAGGGTACAGCTGCTAGTGCTTGTAGGTGGATGCTTTCAGGATTGGCTTAGAGAGAATCACAGAAAAAATCAGGTTGGATGGGATTTCTGGAGGTCGCCTATACCACCTCTGCTCAAAGCAGTGCTAACCGGTTTGTTATCAACTTTCTAGTACATCAGCCTGGGAAATTGAAACCTGCAGGGACTTAGGAAAGATGAAAGGTGGAAGGAAAATCAGATGAGCTGTTCACACTTGGAAGCATGATGATCAAGGTACAGACCCTAGGTCTGGGTATGCTGATCCTGTCTCTTCTTGGTTCACAGTGATATAGAATATGTATTTTCTGATTAATTAGTCAGTTAATAGAATTCCAATCCAAGAAATTCTGCTCTCACCCAGAGCAAGAATTTGACCTTGAGACTGCTAGAGCCTCAACTTTCAAGCCACAGCCATCTCTTCAGAGTGCACCCTGGTTTCTCAGTGCTCAACTTTTAGTCAGAAAACATATATTTATTCCCAGTTCCATTTGTGAAACGTGACTCCATACTTCGAGTTTTCTCTGTCAGATTTGGAGGAAAAAAACCCAAACAGAAAGCAAACGACAATTTTAAACCTCAGAAGCTGACACAAAACAAAATTGCTATTTTCTCCTCCACTTTCACTTTCTTAAGTCATTGTTCTGAGAGATCATCCTGATATTTTTTTATTTCTCTCCCCTCTTCCTATTTCATTTTTAATCTAGTCTCTCTGTGTCTCTCTCTGACAATTCTGCCTGGCTGCTATCCAACAGGCCTGTCCAGTTTCTCCTTGTACAAGCATGTAACACAAAAGAATACAAAGAAGACTGGAAATGCAATTATAAAACTGTCTCTTCCGCCCAGGCACAGATTTTTTAGACAGCAACCTCCCTTTCAGCACAGTTGGAAGGGAAAAAAATGGAACTAGAGCCCTTCTGAGCAATGTCATTATTTATTCTGGATGAAATGTCCTGTAGGAAACTTTAATTAAACCACATGTATGATAAACTAACAGAACAGGCTGAAGGAAAAAATTTAAACAAATAAAAAGGGTAATGGTGCAATTACCTATATTCCTTAAAGCTGTAACTCTTGGAGGTGAGCCCAGTTTATTCAGAGTTCAGGAGCTGAAAATAGGACATGCACACTGAGGTTGAAAGTGATGCATGCACACAAACACACACATGAAGTTGTCACTGAAACAGCTTTTCCCTGGGTATTTGGGCTTTTGAACTAAAAGAAAATAATGCAAAATACCTCATTACGAACAAGAACTGTCTGTGAAAGCAAAATTCTAGGTTATTCAATTAGCACAAGAAAAGATCTAAAATTATGTGGAAAGGAACCTCCTGGTCAAAACGGCTGTGAGTCAGAAACATAAGTCTTTGTGTGTGTGTGCAAGCTTGTGTATGCATGTGTGTGTGTAAGTGGGTATCAATACATGTACAGACATATGTGTGTTTGTACAATGAAGTATTTATTTTATGAAAAAACTTTTTCAACTGTCAGCTAAATTGCTTAACTGCAGAAAAGCAGGCAAAAAGATTTGTCATAAGATCAGCACTGTCTAAAAATACAGTATCAGCAATTAAAAGAAATAGCCAACCCACCAACTGCTGAGCAGCAATCTATAACCCATGCTGCAACATTCTGCTGATGTCTTGTGCATCCTTCTCCAATACTCATAATAAAAAAAATATCATTTCAGACCTTAGGTGAATATCCTTCAAGTGTTCCCTTCTTAAATTGTAATATTTATAAGCAAATATATGGCAAAAACAGAGAAAATATAGAAGAAAGGTGAAAACTCAGGAGGGGACTACGAGGTAGGCTGGAATATGCTGAACCTAGTTATTGATAGAGGCAGGACTATGGAGTGCAGTTTCAGTTATATACAGCATTTCCTACATTCCCTTGGAAAAAAATGGGTCTTTTCATTTTGCTCCTGCACTGCAAACAGAAGGCAGGTGGAGGACCAAAACTCATCTTCAGGTGTTCAGCTGCCAAGAAATCTGGCAAGTAAAGGAGAGTTCAGTCTCATAGTCCCTGATTCTCTTGGGGATCTGTTGTGGTCAGATTGTCATCCAGGCATCTTTCTGGCTGGTTATCTTTTAGATGGAAAGAGGTAGGGCAATTGTCACTGATTTTTAAGCCATTGTTTGGAAGCAGAAGGTTTTTGAGATCTCCATTAAAGCTATAACTGAGCTAATACAGACTGATGCCAAAAACAGTTGAAGCAGTTGGATTTATAGAGACTGAAATGCAAGCTATAACTAAACACCAACTTCCACTGTTGCTAATGTGACAATTTTCTGTGAGTCACCTCTGGGTTTAATTGCTTTGCAGCCATTTAGGGAACAGCAGATAAAAAAACCATAGCTGTTATTTCTTTCTTACTTGGCTCCTGAACTTTAAATGGTGTAAGGGACCAGTGGTGTCCAAAGCATGTGGAGGAGTTCAGATTTCAAGTGCTGTCAATGAATAGAGTTATCTGCACTTTGGATTCTGACTTCTGACCATCTGTCACATTTAATATACTAATACAAATATGACAGCCCCTTGATATCCCATATGCTCAGCCTTTTCTGTGAGCATCTTGTTGGAAACATAATTTTGGGGATCCTGTTTTGGCCTATACAGCTCTGGGTTTTCTCTCTCTTTCCGTGAAAGAATGGGAGATGAAGTCCTCATCATTTCCAGATACCTTGGAATAGCTTTCTGCACTTATGGCAATGCCTTGGAGACATCTGGACAACTACACCTCTGCAGCCTGACATTCCTCTGTGTGCCGCACAGGAACCTTTGCCTTTGTTTAACCAAGAGGCAGAAGGAAAGTAGAAGGACTCCAGGGAAGTAGGGCTTTGGGTTGCTTTAATTGTACTGCAGTCCTTACTCAGCACATCTGAATCTGTGCCTAAGGATAAATGCATGCTCCAAGCTTCCTTGCCTTACCCAAGAATTAATCCTATGGGTTTAAGCATGTGCTTATGAACTCTGCTGAATTTAGTCCTTAAACTCACAAGCCTATTTCAATGGAAAAAAGGCAAAGATCACCAGTGCTTTAACAGAAGAAAGACAGGGCTTCCAGCTTTCATGCAAATACCCCAATTCAAAGAGAAAAAGGCAATTCAAAGAGAAGTTCAGAAAGGATCTGCTCTCTCAGCAGCATTGGCTCCAGCTACTGTATTTTTCAAAGTATAACATGAATGTGGTGTATTAAAATATAGTTAACACACAGGCACATTCACTGGATGTATATGGCATGTGCTTTCCTACTACACATTGATTTCTGTCTATGATAAGCCTATGCACTGATGGAAGGTGACAGAACCTGAAGTCAGCCTTACTTATCAACCACAAACATCTGGAGGAATCAGAAGCTGCAATCAAAGGATAATAATATTTACATGTTTAAATGGACTTGTCACGTGCATTAAATCACAGGTTGCATCAATCTTACTACCATCACCCCATGGCCCAACA